>JACAXG010000086.1:2039554-2639554 GCA_018881555.1 Amblyornis subalaris | reverse complement strand
TAAAGAAAAGAAACACTTCACCTTTTTTTTCACTTAGGGATTTTTTTTCCCAAACCCATCACATTCATGAACAAGTCAGTCAAGTCTTCCAGTTACAGAAGACGCATAGTACTGTAGCTGAAAAATTTGTGCAATGACAGATTAAYGTCAAGAACCTTGTGTGCATTAAAAAAATCCCATAGTTGTTGTGCTTTCTAATTTTTTTTTCCATTCATACTACAGAGACATCTATCTCCCATTTTTGATCCTGAAGCTTAGAGGATTTAGAATAACAAGGGGAAATGCCTTTATCTTTTTCCCTCTGAACTCCATTATTTAAGATAATGGAACTATGTCTTCCACAGAGGTTACTATCTATAGTTCAGTTCTTGCTAACTGTGCTTGCTGCAGCATCTTCTGTGGGATTTTAAAGAAAATACTTAACAACCTTATCTAAGTACACTAGTCTGCGGCCCAAAATATCTAGATAATGATTGGTGACTACTGAAGTTATTTATATCAATTATTCTCACCATCACATCACCAAATTATCTAAATCCTAAAGCCGGCATCCTGCTTAACTCAGACTCCCCTCGAAGCCAGCCGGTTGCACGTAAGGTACAGGTTTCCAGAGAAATACAAGGAAGAAATGGAACAGAAGGGACAGGWTTACTCACTGCCCTGAAACAATAAACCATGATATGTGGCGCTCAAGTACGCAGTGATAACTTCTAAAAAGTGGAAGAATCTTGAATAATAGTACAAAATTTTAGCTAGTTGAAAGCTGTTAACATAGTTTCTGGAGGACCAACTTTGGTAAAAAAATGAAATTCACAGTAGCTTTAAATCAAGCAATTCCGTGAGAACTAAAATAGTGAACCCTGGTTACTACGTATGACTGTAGAAGATATCAATAGGATCAAATATTTTAGGATTGAAATAAAAAAATATATCTATTTTAAGACCAACCAATGAATCAACCAGCAGATTCACACGACGAACATGCATGCCTACTCCAAAAGTGAAGCATGAGCTTTATTTCTTAGGAAGTTTAGAAATGAAAAAATGGAAACCCGAAGCACCTTCCAGAGAAAATACTTTAAGTTCTTCATGCAACACATTGTTGGTAATTAGATTGGCAGTGTAAAACGCAGCGGGGAGAATGGTAGAGAAATACAAATTGATTTTGATGTTGGCTTACAAGTCAAAGGATATGTGAAGATTCATTGAAAAAAGGGGGAAAAAACCTACATATCTAAAATAGGAATGACTAGAGAATGGTTCCCTATGAAGTTAATCAGCACACACAATACTTACTTATTCCAGCAAGTTTGCACTGCCTTCCGCTGTACATGCATGGTTTTGGAAAAGTGCTTTACGTAACTATTCTTTGAAGAAAATTATATTGAAATATCATTTCTATTTAATTATAAAGCAGCAATTTCCATTAAAATTTTAGAAAACAGCTTTTAAAACAATCAGCTTAACAAAAAAAAAGAGATAGGTATGTCAGATTTCAACTACTATCAGAAAWTTTTTCTATTTAAAAAAGAAAACAGCAAAACTTCTCTTTCATTCTTCTTTTCCTAGAAATGTTGATTATATTTGGTATCAGCAGTTTTGAAAATATCAGCTGAAAAGTCCTGGGGATACGTGAACAATGGTCATAGAAATTTGCAAGAAAAAAATCTTGTAATGCAGCATATTTTTTTACCTCTTCATAGTGAAGTGCAACTTGGCCATCAAAAAACTGAAATTGAACCTTCACATGCATGTTGTGAGCTACTTACCTGCAATAACTGAATTTTTCACCTGCTGGCTAGAAACTATCAGTCATCTTCATTTCGAAAGATAAGTGACATTCAAGAATTTATATTTGTCCACTAGATTAGACGAACCCCATACTACTATACCATTTCTTTTTTCTGTTTCTCTTTTCTTTCACAAAGTAAATACATCTTAGAAGTACAACTCTTCTGCCAGGCACTTACAGAYAGAACAGTTTTTCAGGTTTTCTAGAAGTAGTGCCCTAGTCCCCGCACAAGAAGCCCAGGACAGCAACTACACTGTCTGAGCACACATTAAACAATATCTTTTACTTCACAAAGCATAACTTAAACAAAAAAAGTATTTCAATAMATAGATTTTTTGGGGGGGAGGGGGGAAAGAGGAAGCATGATGATGTTACATCTGGGAAAATATGCAGATTATCTGAAAAGCAAATTACCTTCCAGAATACAGGGGGAATACTACCAAATCAGYCCTTCTCCTTTAGCTGTATGTAACTGCTCTAGTAATGAACCATTGCTGAATCTCTGACTGTCACAAGCCCAAATGACACCGTGTTAATGGCATTAAAAACAATATACTCTGGTTTTGTGCTGTCAGGTTAAGCGGTCCTGCCCAGGTCTGCTCAGTTCAATCATGTGTTGTGCTGCCTCTTCTTCTCCACTGGCCAGRCTGTCCTATATCAGCTCTAGGTGTGATTAGCAAGGAAACCCCTCATTGTCCAGGCTTGTTGCCAGCCACTGATGCCAACTGCTTTCTGTGCTCCTCCTCTTCATGACCAGTTTCCCCACCTGTTGTGGGTGTTGCCCAGGTCTAGTGAACCAAACTACATTCCCACCTTCACAATGTGTTATTTCTTAACCACAGAACAGCAGTGAAGGGAGGCCACAAGCAGTYCCTCCTGAGCAAACTCTTTCTTTCCTTTCAGAACAAAATTACCAAGCTTTCCTTGCCTAAAATTTCTGACATATGGACCACAAAGCTGTGCCATCATATTAAGGTATCTGTTTTCTACCATTATAAATGGGCAGCAGTCAGCTAGCTTGTATTCCTCAAGCATAATTATAAATCTCACATTTTCTCCAACTTTTAAACTAACTGGTTCTCAGAGAAATGCCTCCAGATGTTTTGAGACCCATAAATCAACTGTTTTCAGTGTGCCCGTTGGACCATTCTGGCCTGTCTTCCTAGCAGAACTTGAAAGTCTTCACAGGCTTCCATCTCCCTGGAGATCAGAAAAAGATCAACAATTCTCCTCAGGCTTCAAGCTGCCAGGATTACACAGGATTATCCTTTCACTCTTGGTGAAAAAAAAAAACCCCAACAGATAATTGTTTCAAAAGAGGTACTTTCTATGGAGTGAAGTTAATATATATTAGAAGGTATTCAGCTGATCAGTTGGCTGGAGACATGCGAGCACTGCCCTGATTCACAGCTCAGGATGCATCTCGCCGTGGAAAAGTTCATGGAAGTAGAGTTTTGGTGAAAGTTAAGTCATGCTATGAGACAGAGTCTTGTTAGGTAGCTAGTCTAACTGCCATCTGAATAGGATAGGCATGTGAATTTAAAGGCGAGACAATTTAGTTTCACAAAAGCAAACTGAAGGCTATATAAGACAATATATAAAACATGCACAAAATATGAAATCAATTTCTTGCATAAAGGATGACTTATCTCACAAGATGAGTAACCCAGTGACTGAAGCAATGAAGCAATACACTGCTGCTGAATGCTGGCAAGAGCAGGAGAACGAACTTCATCATACAATGTCATACTGCTCGCATGACCAGGCAGGAAACATTCTTCTCATCCTGCTCTGTATCTAGATGCTCCATGAACATAGTTGATGTTGTTTTTCTTTTGGCTTATGTGCATTTTTCGCTTGGTTTATATTCATTATGTGTACAAAAATACTGTGCAAGATTTCTTTTTATTTTTCTCATCTCCCCATATGAACAGCTCTAGAAAAAGTAGACTTTACTGTCTGAAGCTTCATGAGCAAGGATATCATTGACTACTCTTTCTGCACTAGAATTTGTACCGAGTGGATAAAAGCAATAGCAGGGGTAAAAAAGTGGACTCATGACATGAAGTGTGCATTTAAATCATAACAACAGAAGCTAAAGGAGTACCCYGAAGCATCCACTCTGCTTCTCAGAACAGACATTTTTGTCTGTTTCAGTTGAAATTATTATCAATAGTGTGAGACCTATAAACTGAAGAATTGCTTTTGTGCTTTGTGGTAAAACAGGAAAAGGACAGTGCTGTTGTGCTTTGAGGATGCATGGTGGGAAAACATCTTCTGAATCATCTCATGAGCTCTCACTCTTTAACATAGACAATGCCTCTAAATGTCATCTGCCCTGAAAAAGGCACTCCCTGCCTTCAACATTCACCCTACCTGCTTTTCTTTTGGCTTGTGCTTTGTGCAGCTTTTCAGGGTCAGGGAAGGATGGGTTGCCTAAATGAGTTGAACTTATGCCCTGAAGTCTTTCTTTTTTTGTTTTGTAAAATATACAAATGGATTCGAATGATTAAGAAACAAAAATTTTAAGCCACTTGCCCAAAGGAAACATGCTTGGCTACTTCTCAATGCTACAAGAMATCCTTACAGCAAAGACTATGCAGCTGGATGAAGACTCAAGCTGACACGATAAAGTTTTTAAATCAACTTAGCCACCAGCTTGAAGAGTTCTGTCTCAAAATGGGTGAGACAAATACTTAGCTGAATATTTGGTCTAGATCTTTCCCTCTCCCTCATCTGTGGGAATGCAGGCATCCTTTTAAAGCAGGCAAACCTTTTAAACCTCTCTGCTGACAGCTGAAATAAGTGCCTTTCCCAAGCCTTTGGCAATATTTCAATGAATTGAATAGAGGAGCATCTGCACATGTTTTGTTGTCCTTTTTCACAGTGCACCACTGGAATATTGCTTCCTTTCTACTTGACAATAAACCCAAGTGCTATTCATTATTGCAGGTGCAAAAATATTAGCAATAAAAACTGACTCCCACCTTTCCTGACATCTCAGGTGTGTGATAAATCTGAATAAATCCATGATYATACATAAAGAATCATAGAACCATTTATATAGAAAAGACCCTTAAGATCATTGAGTTCAACCATAAACCTACCACTGACAAGTCCATCACTGAACCATGTCCCAAAGTGCCATGTCTGCACACCTTTTTAATACCACCAGAGATGGTGACAACCACTTCTCTGGGCATACTGGTCCAATATTTGATAACCCTTTTGGGGAAAAAATTTTTCCTAAAATCTGATTTAAAGCTCCTCTGGCAAAACTTGAGGCTATTTCCTCTTGTCATATAATCATAGACACATGGAATTACTTGGGTTGGGAGGGGCCTTAAAGATCATCTAGTTCCAGCCCCACTGCCATGGGMAGGGACATCTTCCCCTTGCTCAAAGCCCTATCCAACCTGCCCTTGGACACTTCAGGGATAGGGCATCCGGAACTTCTCAGGCAAACTCTTCCAGTGTTTCATCATCCTCACAGTGAAGAATCATCCTGTCACTTGTTACTTTGAAAAAGAGACCAAGCCCATTTTATAGAGTGACATGATCTCCCTGAGCCTCATTTTCTCTGGCCTAACAACCCCAGCTCCCACAGCTGCTCCTCATGGGATTTGTGCTCCAAACCCTTCTCCACCTTTGTTGCCCTTCTCTGGATGTGCTACAGCACCTCAACGTCTGTTTTGTAGTGAGGGGCCAAAAATTGAACACAGGACTCAAGGTGCAGTCTCAGCAGTGCTGCATGGGGTGAGGGAATGCTGCACAGTACAGGGGGATGAGATGATTGCTGCCCTGTCCTGATGGCCACACTATTTTTCATAGAAGCTAGGATGCCACTGGCCTTCTTGGCCACCTGGGCACACTGCTGGCTCATGTTCAGCTGGCCGTTGATCAGCACCCCCAGGTCCTCCATGGATGAATGGCTCCATTCGTAACACTCCCAGCATTGAAATGTGCTCTATGCCAGCTGGCTGATACTGAGAGAGTTGTATTTCTTGGTGACCAGTGATAACYTACATCTAGCCATGTGACTACCAATCATGTATTGAACTGATTCAAGTCTATTTAGTGCATAAGATATGGAAGAACAGTAAGAAAATTTTCAAAAGTTTCAAAATTTATCATTCTGTATTAAGCTATAGTTTCTTTTCTGATACTGGTCAAAATATGTTTGGATCCCAGTTAATTCATCAGTGGCACTTACACATCACACTGCTTTGTCGTTGCTTCTCAGTCTTTGAACTGCAAGCCTAATTTTAGAAACTCATCGCGTGTTAAGTGTCTTACATTCATGAAATAAACCTCCACCTGTAACTTTTYAATTTCTTTTCCACTGTTGTCTCAGGCCTTAAAGAAAGGAGAGGGGAGACTTTTCTTTGATTGAGTTTTGCTATAACAGTTGAGAATGTTTAAGAAAGTGTAACTCCTGGGGAGATAAAAACATAATGTTCACAGACCTTGCAAGGACATAATTACAGTTCCTTCCTGCTGCTTTAAAATATGCACACCTTCCACTTCATGGCTGCAGACTASACACAGAAATGGGCACATTTTAAAGTGAGAGTTGTGGAAAATGCTCTCATTCCCTGCACATTTGCTTTCAAACTTACCTGTTGCTTGCCACTCTTGCTGGAAACACTAAACCCCAGAAGACTGCAGCTTTTTTGTCCTGRAGCTTAAATCTTAAGCTTATTTTTCTTTGTGAATTTTACTTTCAATTTAACTTGAGATGTATTTAACACTTGTCTCCCCTCAATTTTTTATATCCATGTAGAATCTTGATGGTTTCCTAGTTATTCCAAGTTTTTTTAAACAACTGTTTCCAAAGAGCCCCACAAATAGAGAGTAGCACACCCTTTAGAGTTTATGCAAAGTTCTCTCCAAGAAGAGACTTTTATGTAATTTCAATGCATTGGCTCGGCAGTATTTTCCTTGCTGAACAACAAAACAACTTTCTTGAATCTCTTACCCTGAGGCAAGGACAAAAAAAGCTAGTTAGACTATGGGATTCAGGTGTCACTGTGCCAGCAGAGCTTAGCAGAGCAGACGGTGGTTGATGAAATGCTCCTTTATGCAAGGAGGATTTCAAGCCACATGAAACATTTCTTCCTCTGTTACAAAAGCTTATCAAGTTCCAGAGGCTTTAAAAAGTCCAAATGGGAAATTCAATTTATAGAGGCGCTTTAATCAATTATGTTAAAAAAGATTCCAAAACAGTGAAAAACTATCCAAGTGAACAATATCCTGCACAGAACAATGAAGGAAACTAAGTATCCGTGGAGCTGCTGGGGCAGAGCTGAAGGTCAGGACTCCTTTGCTATTGTGGATATTTACACTATTTACATAATGCAGTTATGATTGCAGTGATCCAGGCACAGTTTCCAAATAAAGAGCAGAGAAAAGAGGGGGCTAATTGAAGGTTAGGTGTTTGAAACAGAATGTTAAAAGGTCCTCATTATATTCAAAATCTACATCAGAGTTTATCCATCATAATTGATACTCCAGTCACAGAAAAGTAAATTTTATCAACAATTGATTCTGGTCTTCTCATTGGACTAACAGTGCCAAAGAGACTGAGTTCRTTCTACCATTGAAACCACATAACAAGTTGTAGGGAAACTATACACAACAAAAGAGAACTTGGACATTAACAACGAAGTTAACACCAGAAAAACAACCCAAATCCAGCRCAGTAATCTTCTATTGATTGATTAACTGTTAAAATAAATAGATATTTTTGAAGTGTTGCTAAATAGAATGAAAAGAATTGTGATAGGATTTCAGGCCACAATAAGAATTGCAAATGGAGAGAAGATACAGCATTTTATCTTATATGGAGTCCAGAAGAGAGTATCGATAGGTGTTTAAATCATCTCCAAGAAGATCAATACATATTATGAGACATGCATGGTTTATCATTCCTCTTGACCAACAGAAGCAATGAAATACAGAACAGATCGGTGTAAACATTGAAATACTACTCTTTGAGGGCATAAATATGCCTCCTGAAAAAAGAAGGGGTTCCCATTTAAAAAACGAAGTGTCAGAAGTAAATGCATTCACTGCAGTGAGTCCATTTGAAGAAAATTATGTCTTTTAAATTGAGAGAGGAAGCTTGTAGGCCTCATCTAAACAGGTCTTTTGGGCCACCAAAAGAGAGTCCAGATCTGCCATGGAGGCCTGCATATATAGTATTTCACCTAATTAGTACAAACTTGGACCAAACATCAATCGCTGGTATAAAATGGCCCACTGGAATGACATAATCTGAAGTATCCTACAGCTATTCCCTTCCTAAGCCTCAGAAGAATCACTTGCACTGCATCAGGTATAGTCTGGTTATCTCCAAAGGCTTATAACTGCATTTGAGCATTTACAAGCACAAAACAAGTATTTGTGCAAACCTATTCTTCAGAATTTGTGTAGATTTTTGAAATTGTACTAACTGTTCTGTTCTCTGCTTTTGACCATTACATAAAGATTTAAAGAATAAAAAGCAACCAACCAAAAAAAAAAAAAAAATCCTTGTGTAGGAGCTTTGGCTAAGTATGCATGAGTGTTTTGAAGTTTTGTATAAAGGCTTAATAGCACAAGAGATTATTATGGCTTAATGGATGTCGCCTTGGTGAGGCCAAGCTGCCACTGAGGCAGCAATGCAAACTGCCATAAAGTGTTTGAATATAGGTGGGTTCAGTTAGTCAAGGAGAAAAAGGAGTCCATGCCACCTTTCATAGCTGACTTTCTGCTGGTGAGAGAGAAATCCTCTGTAAGGTCTACATGGCAGCATGGAGTACATGCCAACAGSAGCGCCAGGCTCCTAGGAAAGCTCTCCCAGAATGGGGAGGTGGTAAAGCAGAGCAGTGCAGAGCTGTGGCTGAACYAGCAGCCCTGTTGGAAAGTGAATTGCCCTAACCTGTGCTCAGAGCTGCCTTGGCCCATGCAGGTCTCACACRCAATGACACAGTGCAGACACACTGTCACAACACCTGTGTCCTGAGCCTTTTGGTTCAGAGGCTCAGAAACAACCTTTAGYCCCACTTCATTTCCAGTACCTGAAGCGCATAAAGCAGGAGCTGTAACCATTCCAGACAACTTGGGAACAACCTTTTTGACCCAGGGAGGACAGCAATCACCTCCGGGAAACAACTCACACATAAGAGCCGAACTGCCCTCTGAAGCTCTGTCTCTCACTCACTTCCTCTCTCTTCCTCCTCCTCAGACAATCTGACAAAGATGCCTAGATAGGCTGGGATAAAYGTGCAACATAGATTTTAATATCTAATCTGGAAAAAAACCTCCATACTGCTGATATTCAGTCATGGAGGAAGGAGGTGATTCTTCACAATTTTCAAAAAATTCTGGGCTGTTGGCTGAAAGTACACACTGAGCAATGCTGGTCTACCGGTGCAGCAAGCAAACTGCCCTTAAGTGACTGCCAGGCAGCAGCAGATATTGTCAGCACCTATTAAAAAAAAAAAATCSTAACATGCTTGTTATTTAATCAGCAGCCATGCACCTTGTGCTGACTGTATATCACTGATCAACAAATGCATGTTAGCTTTTCCCTGAAGAAAGCAATACAGTAGGACATAAAATTAATATTGAATGTCAGTGCATATGAGTAATAGATTTTAATGTTTTTAGCCCCTTAGAGGAGAAAAAAATCAATTTCTGAGTAAAAGTTTGATGCTCTTACACAAASCTCATTCCCGCAAAAACCACCCAAACATTTTAACCTAAAAACAAAACCCAGCAATAACTTTTTCATCTAAATTGGCCTAAAATCTTATTTTAGAGTTTTTTTCTGAATTTTTTCTTATAACTTTAATATAACAAAGACCTAATAGCCCTGTGATCAGATGAACTATAAATAAATTACTGCATTAGTAGTGCATAATATTTTGTTTCATCGATGTACTTCCTAAATAAAAAAGATGCAGGTGTGGGTTTGAGGCTGACTTGAATAAAAAAGCTTACAGATATGGAGCCAACTTATACATGGAAAAGAAATGGCTTGGCAGATGAGAGTGCCCTGGTAGTACATCCTTCCACTACAGTTTCCATCCCTTCATCTTTTGTTTGTGTTGCATCTATCCAATTTAGAGCTTTTCTGCTCTCTAGCTTAGGTATTCATAACACACCTATCATCCTCATATCTAAACTCCTCAGATCAGGAACTTTGTCCCACAGGGCATCTAATCTAGAAAAGTCATACAAGTATACAACTTCTGAATCCCTGTAATTAAGCAAAGGAGTCTGTTGACTGTGACCACTGGCATAAAGGAGATAGCAAAGAGATGTAGAGAAAGAGAGACCTACAAGGGGAACTGAACAGAAATTATAAGGAGGCAGGTGAAATCCACCTCCCAGAAACAGAAGGAGGGAGACATCAGGCCCTGGAGGCTAAAGTGTTCARGTTTGAAGTGAGAAAGCCAGAGCCAAAGAGCATTCCTCAGAGATACTGCCTTGGAAAAATCTCTGTAAACCAGGTGTTGAATTTAGTCAACAAAGGGCTTTCATAATTAAAGAAAAGGTTTCAAAATTCTTATTATTTTCCTCATTGAGCAACTGGCAATAGTTGTCAACAAAAGCTTTCCAGATCCATTTCTGTCCATTTTCTGTTAAGCTCCATATTGGAGGGCTAAGGGCCAAATGAAATRTTCTTATCTTCTTCCTATCTTTCCCAATTATAAGCAAGGATGAAATGTCACTAGGAAAATGCATGTATAATTGGCATATTTGATTGATGTCTTACTCCGTGGTTCCTGATTATCTGTCCAAAACCACAAGTAGTTTGTCATCCTGTTCCACAGTTAAAAATGCACTGAGGGCTGAGACAGAAACCTTGTGGGGAAAAATATAGGGAACATTAGCACAGTATAAGATTTCAAAAAACAAGACAACAATCCTCATCCATGATGCAAAATCTGATCAATCATCAATGTCAAAATATGTATCCTTCAAAACAAATTTCTATTGAGAGCAGTGGTTTCATAAAGTCTTTGCAGAACAATCTGACATGACTTATCAAGCAGGGCTACTCCATCCCCAGCTTTTATGTAAACAGCTGGTTACAACACACTTTCAAGGAAGGATCTGATTGAATTTCTTCTCATTTAATAACAGACTTTAAATGTGCTGTTTAAAGTGCTTTTCTCTTTTGAAATTTGCTCAGGAGGGAAGATTTAATTTTTTGTTTAGAGGGTATTTCGGTAGTGACTTATTTTACAGAACGCCTACTTTTCATTCCCTGGAAAATCTGAGTCTTTCCTGACTTCCTCTTCCTCCCTCAAAATCTTCGGTGTAAAAATAGCTGAATAACAGTTCCATACAGCTACAACATTCAGAGCTATGTTCAGTGGAACAGCACCTACAATAGAAGGAATGGCTTGTAATGTGCAAGCTTAATATAGCCAGCAGACTAACTGTTAGCGAAGGGGGACACTTTGTATTTATAGTAACAGAGCTGTCCATCATATATTAGATTGAAACTGATTACTCATCCGTTAAAGTCAGTATATAATCTGTTCAGTCCTTGCCCCTAGGTATCTAAATACATCAGAATTCTTTCCTGGTAAGACAGAAATGAGCACARTGATAGTAACAAACCCGGTGACTAATCTAAATTTAATCAAAACCTTCCCCTGAGCTATCAAGGTAGCAGGAAATAACAGAATGAGTCACATGCTTCACCAGTGAAGGATAGTGACCAACACTTGTTTTCCTGGAGGAAATGTCATCATAACATGACAAAAACTCCACACATACAGTTAGTAGCAAACACAGCAAAAACTTGGCAGCACTTCTTTTTTAGTTGTTTCTTTTTCTAAGGAGATGGTGATAAAAAATACTGATAGTTGAGTATGGAAACAATAAAAATTGTGTCAAACAGCAGAGCCCTTGAATTTGTGAATACGTTCAAAGATCTGATTTAACCTGATACTATTCTCATATTGTGTCTCTTGGAAGCAAAAAGGAAAGACAACACTCATAAGCTGTGTTTCTAATGCAACACTATGGATATTTGCTTGGCTTAATGCTGTTCAAACTGTGATGAACTAGGTAACACTCAAACACGGAGGCAACACGTTTTATTCAGAATGGAAAAATAGGTCACTGGGTGAAGAACTTCTGCACAGAAGCATCTCTACCTCTAGGTGCACCAACTGATAAACAAAAACCATTACTTGACCATACAAACACTCATCTCCCTGCAAAATCATCTCAAAACAACCTTGTTTGCGTGGCGTGCATTTTAATAATACTTCTGCAAACTTCCCTCTGCTTCTATTACAGAGTCCTTTGCTAAATACAGAATATGGACCTAAACTGTGCTTTTCCAAAATATTTCACCACAAAGCCATAGAATACGGCACATCCATTTGTTTGTGGTAGACCTACTAYAAAGAACCACTTGCAGAAATTTTTTGACTCCTTCAATATCTATTTTTCTCAGAGCTTGACTCGGTTGCATTTGGATACATCRGGTCTGCAGCAGAAGTGCCAGAAGATCAAATTACAAAAGTGAGAGTGAGTCTCAAAATACGTTTARTGAACCTCATCAGTCCTAACATTAACATCAACTTTACTCTTGGAAAAACTCAAAGAATTATGAACAGTTTTTCATTGTTGCAGATTTCTTCTCCATTGTCTATGGAAACACTGGGTTGAGTAGGAAAAGTAATATTTCTTCACTTCAAAAGGCATGGTTTATACAGATCTTTCATCCTGGTAAATTACCTAGGCTGGGTCACACAAATAAAAAATACATTTTAGGCTTTTGCAATATTGTAAAAAATACCAAAAGTTTCTGACAGCTTCCATTTTTAAGATAAATTTTTAAAAATTTATTTCAGAGAATGCTGTAATTCAACTATATATTTTGCTGAAACAATTGATGCTCTAGATCTTCACTCATGATATAATACTTAAAATGGGAAAAAAAGAAAGATGACTATTCTTTTTGCTTATTATGTTAATTACTACATTAATTATTTAATTAATAAATAATTAACAATAGTTATTACATTAATTATTACATTAATTATTACATTAATTATTATGTTAATTTTTGTGTTAATTATTATATCATTATACTAATTTGAGGAAGTACTTATTTCTTCTAAAATTTAGGAATATTGGGTCTAAGTCAAATTAATACAGATTTTTATAAATTTAAAAGTACTCAGCCAGTACTTAGTTGGTGCATCTGCAACAAACTATAAACATATACTGATGCACCGATGTGGATTTTAGGACCACATACTCTAGGATGAGACATTTACATATTATCCTTCCATTCCAACCTTTGATCTCTGCAGCAGCTGGCAGTTATGCAAGCTACAGACAGCTGAAAAATTCTGTGAAATCCTCTGGGACATGGATATTTGAATACACAACTAATTTTACTCAAATCTGAAACTTCCATGTTAAATCTGCCACTTTTTTTTCTGATTCAGTTAATACTTTCTACAGATTTTACCCAGTTTGAGCCAAATGCCTCTGAAAGCACAATATTTTTGCAGGTACCTCTGTATAGAAAGACAACTTTTAATTAGTGGGATCCTAAGGTGGTGCTAGCCTTTCAGCATGGACATGACCCAATTTACAGGCTCACCCTAATATTTTCATTAGATACCTGCATTTTAGCACTGTATTCACCATATAGAATTTTGTTTCTCTGTGAGTTGATGAGAATGACCACAAAAAGAARAAGTCATCCACATATTTATTAAGGTCAGATAAATTTCAGTAACTRCCTTTACTTCTTTTAGTGTCCAAGAGAATATTATAAAGAATTTGTCTGTCTACTGAATGACAATTTAAAAAAAAAATCCCCTAATATGCTGGAAATATCTACAGTGAGGGTCAGGACTGTTTGCTTGCTCTTCTCATCTGCCTATTGAACTGTGAATGTATTCTGCAAATTTCTGTGCAAGTGGATCTTCAAATATTAGTCCATAGGCACTCCTCCATTACATGTTGATTGTGTTTGAATGTGTTTACATGCTTTAGGTCAAAAATATAAACTTCTTTCTTACTGAGCACAGTGTAGCTCTAAGCAGAAGTTACTTTAACTCTGTTTCTAACATAGCAACTAACAAAAATTTCCCAGAATTTCTGTTTTGCCTTATGGCTAACTTAAATGACTGAAATATAAATCTTCATGTAAGATTTTCCCTGAGCATAGCTACCTGTTAATTTTTTTTTAACAGGAACCCTCTTTCCTCTTTCATATCTTCCTTTACTACTCGGTAACACTCCAATTCATCTTCTACCCCCCTGCTATTGCCCACTTGACTACATATCAGACTGAGTCAGAAAGGAGATTTCTGCTTTTCTAGCATCTTATTACAAATTCAAATCCTATCATCCTACTATATAGCTCATTAGCTCACATTTCTCACTCTTCAACTACATACATTCAGCATCACTAAAGTTTGGCATTGCCAAGTGCAATCACCATTCTGACAACTACGTGGTATCTCCAGCAGCTGAACATAGCTATACGAAAGGACAGGAATAACATATCTGTGGACATCCTACCAAATAACAATCTCTAAAGAATCTTCATTTTCTTAACATTTTTCTTTCCCTTTTTTCCAGTTCAAAATACTAGCTGAGGGAAAGAGTGATGGCAGCAACTTCCAGAGAGGTATTTGATGAAAGAATAATAAAATTGGTGGCTCATTAAGAATTCATGCCGTTCACAGTCATACAGTAATGTTATATTTGTACCTTCAACAAGGTTTGTAAGCCATCTGATGTCTTTTGGCAGTTAGATTCCAGACAAATATAAAGTGGGTTTTCCCAAGAAAAAAGTTTTTCTTAGTAATCTATCTAATTTTGTGTAGAAGARGTTAACTGTATTGTGACAGGGAGTGATAACTCTTGATAAGACAGCACAAAAGGGCTGATGATGGTGTTTGCAAGGATCCACTGAAAACCGGGTAGGCCCTGACTTCATGAAGTGTGTGTAAAAACAAATTGGTTACTTTTTTTTCCCTTACATATGTGTCCTGGTTTGAAAGACAGGTGTATGTCAAGGAAGGTGGGAAACCTTCCTGCGATAGAGGATGACCACCCTCCCTCTTCCGAATTACTATACCTTTGAAATTAAGGGGCTCTCAGCAAAGATGTGGTAAAAAGAATAACAGTTCTTTACTAGGATTATATATCTATAYATATATAACTAGGCAGACAAACGGCAGCAATAAGAGAACAGACAAACYCCRTAMCAGCCCTTTCTCTGTCGTTGGGTGATTCTCCGTTGGGGCAGAGAGGCTGCRGTGACTCCCCYGCGGCTGCAGGGGGCGCTGTGGCGYGAGCGCGGYSACCTCTCCACGTGGCAATGGCGGCTCCGGCGAGCAGGAGAGGGAGAGGGGAGATCGCTCCCGGCGCGAACCCACGAGGCAGCAGCCCGGCTCAGCACCAACCTCGGCAGCGGGCAGCAAGCAGCGCAGGCAGGGTTGACTGGGGAGCGATGGACCTCGGTATCACCCACCGAGGGACCAGCAGAAGGCAGGAACAGCAGAGACGAGCAGACCCTGGCACCGACCCATGTGCAGCAGAAASCCAGGCTGGCGGCAGAGACAGCAGAGGCGAGCAGCTCYGGGCAGCAACAGCTACAGCGTAACTCTGTACCCTGTGCCGCCACGGGACCCTTGTGGAGACGTCACAGTGTATCTGTGCTCTGGAGCAGGTGGAGACSTCGCAGTGTAGCGGTGTTCCCAGAGCAAAACCGGCACTCACTGCATACACAACCATCCTCCTCAAACCCTGAGCAGGGAAGAGAGCAAGTCCAGTCTCCACCCACCTCTCGCCAAAGTCTCGGGCAGTCCCCCTTCATCTCTCTCGATGATAAGCTCCAGCCTCTGGGGAAACAATCCCTTTGCCAATATTTCCAGCTCTTTGTTTYCTTTAATTGGGGAATTTATCCTGGCCTCTGGGCTGGGCAAGCGATCCCTTTTGTCCTTAAGTATCGCCCATTCTGGGTGATCAGCACAGAATGCAGTTGGACAGACAACTTTCTTTGTTCTTAAGTATCGCTCATCAGTTCCCGGCCAGCCCCTCCCCACCTACACAGCCTCCCTGCTACATGGGGGAAAGAAAACAAATTTTCATTTTTTGAACCCGTAACACTATGTTTGATAGGAGGGATTATTTTCTATTATTTAAAATTCAAAAAAGAAAAGTCACTTCATGGATGTAGGTTGAGGATAGGGTTTACAGAGTTCCTTAGACTGCTTATGGATCAATGCTGCACAAGAAAATCACAATATAGTTAAGGTTTAGTGTGAGCTGTTCAAACTAGTTAGTGCAATGGATCAATGTTAGGTACCTTTTAAAGGTACGTAACCTACAACATGAGGTTGTAGATGGCTTATGAGATTAAAAAAATGATTGATAGGAAAGTGATATAACCAGAAAAGATAACATATTGGATGAGATGTAGTAACTTATGTAATGTTATGATTTAAACTGAGTTAAAGCCATCTGTCATTTGCCCTCCCAGCCACAAAATCCAACATCTCACAAAGTGAGAAACAAGAAGTGTTTAATAATCCAGAACCTCTTAATGATTGACTCAGCAAGCCACAATACAATTCACCTGTGAGAAAGGCAGAACAATTTGAAATGGGCTATTAATTAGAAGCTAAGGACCTAAAGGTACGTGCACCGAATTTCACCAGCACTTAGTGTTAAGATAACTCTGAAGTGGTGTTACTCAATTGAAAATGTGGCAACAGAATCTATGAATAAACCTCAGATACTACCACAGTGGGAGAGATAACAGAACTTTCCTAAAAAAAATGAAAACTGCAGTAGCCAATGATGAATGGAAATAGGAAAAAAAAAAGATAATTGAAAAGGGAATGTTCCTAACTAGTCAAAGAAAGGAGCTAGTGGTCTAGAAACAGCCAAATAAGAGTCAGATGTGACATTCCTCRGAAGTACCACAAGAATTTAAACATTGCACATTCAGGTTTTGTCTGGCTGATGTCTCCATATGCATAATCTCTCACTCCTGTAATTTCSCTGTTTCATTGAAAGTCACACATCCATAGACATGTCCCAACTACTGTCCAATTTTTCAAGGATTTAAAACAGCCCCAGTRCAAACAGCTTAACCAGAGTGCAATGCAGCAAGCAGCAAAAAAAAAAGGCAGGTTGTGTTTTTACAGATAGTAAACTCAGAGAAGGTAACAGGCAGGCACTCCAACAGATTGCCCAGGGAGGTCATGGAGTCTCCGTCATTAAAGATCTTCAACATCCATTTGGACACAGCCCTGCGCTGCTGGCACTAGGTGGCCTGCTTGGGCAGATGGGTTGAACCAAATGACCTACWGCAGTCCCTTCTGACCTCAATCATCCTGTGACTCCATTAAATGAGGGGCTACAGTTACCCCAAAAAAAAGTKGAAGAAGGTACATGAAGCTTACTAGTAGCAAAGTGATAAACACTTACATTAATATTTTGACTAACCCAACAAAAGTCCCTGCAAGCCTGAACATGTCTGTTTCATCTCTACCCTACTAAATCTAGTAAGTCTCCTCATGTACATCAAGCTGTCCTGTTGACAACACATTACTTCTAACTTCTTTAACATATTGTACTTCTAAAGGCTATGTGACCATGCTTGAGTAGTCTTGTTACCATTTTTCATGGGACTTGCAGAGCTCTTTCTACCATCTCCACCATGCCATTTACAGCACTGATTGTGCCTCAAGATTTCCCAAGTGATGAGGTCATTTTCAGAGTGAATGTGCTCAAATGGTCAATCTGTCAGCTGAGGCAGGCTTAGATAAATCAAAAAGAGCCAAGGCCAAYACCAATAAATTTATGTAAACCAAAAAAAAAAGGTATTAGATTCAGCTAGGTATCTCTGAGGTTAGCTATACATTCATTTTCATTAAAATCTGAGGAACACTGAGTAGGCACTCACCAAGGACAGCATGACAGATGATGGCTCATCACAGAAAAGTAAGAGAAGTGGAAACAATCCAGTTCCAGTGTCACAGGAAGAAACTAGAGCGTTACAGTTTACAGCTATTTTTCCAGTGAGATCTAACTTCATTCAATATCTTAGTGAAATTCTATATAGTATATTTAAGTATTTATYTCATTAATGAATGCCAGACTGATCTCCAGAAGCAGGACACTACTACATTTTCTTCTTGCAGTTAATAAGTTAGGTAGAGAGTGATCAACTCATTCCCMCAGAGGCTTCATAGGACACTTCTCATCTTGAGGCCAACTAAACAAARATTAAATCCAAGACCAGAGATACCACAACCACCCTTTGGTTACCACTCCAAATGCTACTTTTCTTTCTTTGTGTATGTTATTAGTTGTTGAGGTTTTTCGCCTTAGGACTGAAGGGCAAAAATGAAGTTGGTTTAAAATAAGAGAGTATGTTTTGGTTTTTAAAATCAGTATTAAAACTTTGAATCAAAGAGTAGTCAAAGACAGTTCACAGATATTACATACACTTTCACTGGTAATAGTCATTCATCACGAATTTTACAATAATCAAGTAACACCAAGTAGCTTTTGGACATTTTTACCCAATTTCCACCCCTATTTCTCGTTCAGACAACAATTCACCACACTAAAACCTCACACTTTGGTAGTCAATATAACATGTTCTTCGGCCGTGGTTCATTTAATTGGGGAAGATTCATATCACAAAGCCAATCAGTCCAGTGGGCTCCATTTCAAACCTGAGCACAGCAAATGATATAGCATCTATCTCACCAAGAACTGCAGTCTTTTCATTGTTGTTTAGTCAGTGTGTTTCAAAATGTGTTGGATCAAGTCCAAGAGGAGGACTGCAAAGATAACCAGAGGGCTGGAGCACATCTGCTGTGAAGGCAGGCTGAGAGAGCTGGTGTTGTTCAGCCTGGAGACAAGAAGGCCCCGAGGAGACCTTACAGCATCTTCCAGTGCCTAAAGGGACTTAAAAGAGAGCTGGGTCTTTCTACAAATACGTGCAGTGAAAKGAGGAGAGACTTTAAACTAAAAGAGGATAGATTTATATTAAATAGTAGGAAGAAATCCTTTACTGTGAGGGTAGTGAAACACTGGAATAGATTGCCCAGAGAAGTGGATTCCCCGTCCCTGCAAGTRTTGAAGGCCGGGTTGGGTGGCCCCAGAAATAAAAGAATGACAGGAGGCTGGAAAGCGAAAAATTAAATTTAGCCAAGCAGAACAGTGAAAATATCAGAGTTAAAACATGGTATCAAGATTCACTAGCATTGGGCAGAAAAGTCAAACTTACTCCCAGCTCTGTAGCGACCGAAACTGCATGGTAGGAGAGATGGGGAACAAGTCTCCAAAGCATTAGGCAGCTGCTGCTATAGTTCCACCCCATTGGGTTGGTTGACAATCATATTTATTGGCACTAAGAAGACTGAGGGATCTCAGAACCTCTGCGGAGCTTAGAACATTGTACCCATGCAAAAAGCCGCTGTAGCCTCTGTAAGAGACCACAGAGAAAAAGATTACAGAGAAATAGGAAAGCTGCATTTAGAGAAGTGTCATTTAAGTGCCAGTGGCTCTGCTTGTTTTTAACCACTGCTGCTTGATTTCTGGTCACACAGATGTGTGCAAGATAAAAATCATATGCCTTCTGCTTAGGGCTAGTCTATCCCCCCTGATGCCTTAGGATTTCAAGTTTTATACTTTTCATATATTTGTAACCTTGCAATYCTTAGYGTGTAACTCTAAAKCCCATATAAAATGTTAGCCACTGCCTTTAGACAGAACAGTCCATCTTCAGGCCTGGACCTCAAGGACACCTTACTGCCTGTCTGTGAACAATGGCTGAAGAGGAGGGAGCAAACTTGGGGTGAATTACTTCATTACCTGAAGCTCTAATTGGAAGAACGGCCCCAATAYGCTAATGGACCAAACTTATAAAAGTATGGACAACTTGTGACCTGTCGTCCATCTTGGGTAGTCCATGTTGGGGAGCTGATCTTAGGAGGTCCACCTTAAGGTGTAAACCCCCTGAGTGAGCTCTAATGTACCTGAAGGCCTTCAAATAAACACCACCGCTTTTAATCCTCTGATCTTTGTCAAGCCTCTTTTTTTCAGGTAGTCCCGGATAAGGCATCACCCCACCTTCCCAAAAGCAGATTTGACCTGGACAAAGGTGGCTGAGAGAGTCCACAAAACAGTAGAGGGATTGAGAAGCATGGACAATGAGCATCCAAGCACTTCAGCATGTTGTCAGCACATCTTCTTTTTTCTGATCGGACTAGATGTACTTGAATGTGTTGAYTGTCAGCTGCAGAAAACAAAATGCCTACTTCCTGAAGGGGGTCAGACAAGTACAGGGGAATGAACCCTTCCCAAGCTTTTCTTAAACGTGTCTGAAATCCACTTTGATGGGACCACTTCCAAGGCAGTGCTGAAGGCATTCACTTTCAGAACTGCTCACAAAATGTCCRTTTTCTACACTCTGTACATGCAAGGAGTTCATCAAACGCGCCCAGTAACAACTATTAAGGCAGTTTCATGATGTGGATATCTGTCCCCTGGGAACAGGACTGAAGCCACTGACTCAATTTGCATAAACTATCATTCAGTCTTCAGATGGTAATAAATTAAGGTGACTACCTCCAGCTAAAGGCTGAGTATTCTTATTACAAAACCCCTGAGCAACACAGCGTGTACCTTTAGAGACCCTAAATCAAACCTGTAACATTTTGTGAAGATAGGTCGTGGCATTTTGTATTTTATATTATGTCARAGAAAGAAAAGGCAGCAGCTTTTAGAAAGTGTTTTGGGGTGGGGAACATGACAACCAGTATGTTAAAAGTTAGCTGAGCRTAACACATTATTCTTAATGTGCATTCAACAGCACACACTGTAATGACTGAGAATGCTGCAAATACTGAATGTAAACTATTGCTAATGCGTTTTACAGCTCCACACCAYGGAGCACATTCAGTCATGTTTCAAGTTTCAGCTGACAGATTGACAGATACCAATTGACAGAATACACTGTAGTGGAATTCTTGACATTGGGTTTATCTATCGTAGAGCGTACATGCATGACTGCAGTAGGACACTTTTCCATGTGGAAAATTAGTCATAGGAAGTGGTGCATTACTGTGTTTCAGCAACGCTGATTGTGTGGAAAATTAAGGATGATGAAGGTACAGTTTTCGCAGCTGATTCATAAAATGTTCCGTTAAATGCTGCAAGAGTAATTAAAAGAAAAATACTGATATGAACTAATAAACGTAAATACTTGATTTACATAATCAATTTCTATCTGGAAAATCAATGGGATGAAAGCAGAAAAGTCAAAGGTATGATTATACCTTAGCTCTTAAAAGTACGTGATTCATTTTAAATTGCAAAGAAGTCACTCTGAGGCCTTATGGCTTCTCCTGCTGAAACATAATGACAAAGGAAAAGTTACACAGTGAATTTGAATAGGAATAAGGCAGTCCTTTAAAATTTTTCTTCACTTAAGATATACAGATACATACGTTTATATATATGCCTACTTATATGTAGATAGATAGAGATATATATGCATACTTACATATGCATACCTGAACAAAAGTTCTAGGAGTGGGAGTTTACAACATGAACTTCCCCATGACTTAGGTTAGACAAAGCTCTGGAATGCTTGATTAAAAGTAACATTTAGCACATCATGACAACTTAAAATGCTAAAATATTCCTGCAAGAATTGTTACTCAAAATTTTACATGCCATGCGGATACTTCTTCTTTTCTAGATGACTCATATTCATATTTGTTAACAAATTCTCAGAAACAACTGCCACAGGAATGAATCAAAAGACTAACTCATGAAGGATGATTTTAGAAGCAAAATAAATAGATACAGGCATACACAGGACACACGGTTCTCAAGAAAATTCACATAGAAATGTCACAAATATAGTGAAACTAAAGACTTTTTGGTTTGTAGAAAAATGAACGTCTAAAAATAAAAATTCAGATAGAACTAAATATATCTACATTGCTTTAATAGATATTTCAGCAGATTGAAAATATTAATTACTAGACAAAATATTTTGAAATTTGAAGTGTCATTGCATTATCAATTATTTGGTATTGCTTCCAAAAGAAATTGCAGATTTCTTGTTATTTGTCACATTTAATTAAAACTCATTCTGTGACCCRTACTTGTATAATTTCCTAGACCTCCTGTGGCTGCCAGTGACAGTCTACAGCTACACAAGGGAATCAGTTCATATGACAATGCATACTAATSAAGCACCTCATGCAGCATTCTCTGCTAGCACAGGAGAAAATGCATAAATGTTGTTGCCTTAATTGTGCAGATCACTGGGAATTATAACAGGATTTTTTTTCTGTACTATTAATATATACTTTAGGATTCAGCTGTAAAGTGTGCTGCATCAGTGTGTTAATTCCTTGATGCAAGTTTAATCACGTCTCATTGACAGAAAGCCAAAGGCTTCTAAGTTGCTTGCTCTGCTATAATATTTCTTTTTTTCATTTTCCTTTCTTTTTTCCCTTTTCATCCTGTTTTCTTTTTTCAGAGAATTTAGCATACTCTAAATATCTTTCAGTTAAGGGGCRTTTATAAGTGTTGTTTTAAAGAAATGAGGTTCCTTGAATCACCCTGAAGAAAACAAAGAAATACATAGTTAGAAACCTTTAGCATTCTGTAAAAGACCTTAAAAATTAATTTACTGTCTGACAAAGAGATGATTCACTTACTACACCTCTGTTTCTTATTYCTCTATGCACTTCCACTTCTGGCAGTTTCATATGATAAGGTGGCATCTTGTTTGTTAYATATTGAGTATTAAGTACCACAAACAAATCCCCAAACACCTATCAACAAATGTTTCACCTAAATGACCTTTTCCAGATTTCCAGGTGCAGCATGTTCTCACTCAGATGCTGGATATAAAGCAGTTTAAGGAGATGGTGCTTAATTTTCTGAAAACCAAAATTTTAAAAAAAGAAAACACAGTTCTTCATGCAGTTTCTTGGAAAAATGTGTGGTGTTCTAAAGTGTGTGCAAGGCAAGAGACAACAGAAATGTGTCTCTAGCAGCAACTGGATGTTCAAAGATGAAAAAGAAACCTAGTGCTTAAAGCTAATGTTTTGACAGATTCATTCCTCATGGTAGTGTTAGTTGAGACATAACAGTTCCTCCTGTGTAGAGCCAATGCAGCAGAGCAGGGGTGACTGAAGTGTGGACAGCGAGCCAAAACCAGCCCATAAAGTGTTTTCCCGGATGTTCTCTGTGAATGCTGCTGGCCAACCAGACAGATCACACAATCAGCTGACCACCCCAGAGATGAAGCTCACAAATTGCAATTCCAGACAGGCGTAAACTCTTCTCTATTGAAAAATTAGAGCACTCTTCYTTCTGCTTCTGCAGATTATCTGGGACACCCTATATAAAGCAAAAGAACATAGTTATCAGACAGAAACAGAAGTTAGCCCAAACCTCAGCTCCTATTTTCRTTCCTTCTCAATCCAGAAGGGGAGACCTGGCTGAGAAAGAGAAAGACCATCTTAGTTTCATCCTGCTTAAAACCTGAAGTAGGAGGGGGGAGGAAATGCAGGTGTCTCCATACAGCTTCTGCTTACCTGCACTCAACAGATTTGGCTTAGCCTATACTRACACAAGGGCCAGCCTTGTAATGTTAAAGGAAGTTAAGAGTGGTCACCTCCTCCAGCCACTCTGGCTCAAGACCCCTCCTGTCTGCCTGCTGGAGCCCAGCCCAGTATCCCAGAGACCTGGGGTCTCTTGTCAGGCTGAAGATTGTGGCTACTGCTGTCCCCTTTGCAGGTTCAGCCAGCAGTGAAGCTGAGCACATAATCCAGRCAGAGGACAAGGACATGATCGGTCACACAGAGTCACAGAGAAGGCACAGCCTCCAGCAGCTCCCACAATTAGGACTCACACCAGACACAGGCACAGAGGGACATGTCCGCTCCTCCTCTTGGGCTGGCAAAGGCAGAAGGCCGCAAATGCAGCACACACCCTACACCCCCCCAGGTTCACAAGCACATGCACATTGGCAGATCCCCTGAGCATCAGCATGGCCTCTCTGGCTACCCAACACCCCTGCCCAGATCCTGGCCCCCTTACCCATCCTGTGGGTCCCTGACTCAAGGGCTGGTCCCACTGGGTGCYCATTGCACACAGGCAGCACTCACACACTTGTCCCATGGGCACTGCACACTGGTAGGTCCCCCCAAATACCACYACAGACCCTACACCTACCTAACAGCCCTGCCCAGACCCAAGACCTCTTTACTCCCCAGCTGGTCCAGCTTGGGGTTTACCAGGAAATACACACACACACATCCCCCAGACACACTGTTTGGGGCAGGTACAGATACTCGCTCCCGGGAGCTGACAGTCAGCACAAAGGCTGTGGTCTGCAGTCCTGATCCAACCACTGGCACTGAGCCCCTCACTCACCTAACTCATGCCTGTACCCGCATAGCTGGTTCTCAGGACACACACCATTCCCACCCCCAGTAGCTGCCTTCCTCTTTTTCTTTCTATCCCTTTTTATCCACTGGAAAAAATCCTTAACCAGATCCTTAGAGGAGTAGACACTCTTTCTGTATACCTTTACRTAAACCAAGTGTGGTGCTTTTTCTGCCTGAAACAGATAAGATCTCCCCTGAGCCTCCTTTTCCAAGCTAAACACCCCCAGCTCCCTTAGTCACTCCTCATAAGACTTGTACCTCAAACCCTTCATGAGCTTTGTTGCCTGCCTCTGCACTTGCCCCAGYACCAAAATGTCCTTGCAGTGAGCTGAACCAGACACAGGACTCGCGTGCGGCCTCACCAGTGACCAGCACAGAGAGGCAATCGCTGTCCTGGTGCTGCTGGCCACACTATTGCTGATACAGGCCAGGATGCCATTGGCCTTCTTGGCCACCTGGGCACATGCTGGCTCATGCTCACCCGGCTGTTGACCAGCACCCCCAGGTCCTTTTCCATTAGGCAGCTTTCCAGCTGATTATAGCAGAAATGCCAAATAGCAGTAGTACCACAATAAGTAGAAGGTGCAGAGGCCTTAAAAACACAAAAATAATGGTTTGCATAACCTGATACAGAAACTGAAATAATGTTTATCTTGCTGCAATAGCTTTTGAGTCATATTGTTAATGCACTACATTTTCTTATATCACAGAATTACAAGGTAATTCTTGTCTATTTTCCAACTATTCTCTCTCTTGAGAGGAGAGCTTTTTCAGTGGGACAGTCATAGATGAAGAGTATCAAGTTTTTAGCTATTTAGAGAAATGGTATAATTATCATAGAAATAAGTTACATGTCTTTTCCTGACAACATCACCAGGCAAGTGCAGAATTATTGCCTTCTTGATTTGAGGTATGCACCTCATTTCAAAGTTTTATTTCTTAGTGCTTTTGATCAGCTCATCCTTGTAAAAATATATTCCATTAAAAAAGTCTCTCTGTGGGCTTCAGTGGTTTTTTTTCATACCAATTGCCCAGTGATTTTAAAGGGCAAGAGGAAAACTAAAGAGCGAAAAAATGAGACAATAAAAATAGCACATATACCATCTGCAGCATCACACAGTGCAGCTAATTTATGGTATGATGTTGAAAGTCAGAGCAAGGCTCAAATGTACTTGCCTAAACTTTATTCTCCTACACAGATTAATAGAGAACAATCAATCCAGTATACCGCTCTTTCAGTAGACTTAATGTACAGTGAATGAATAGTAATTAAACTTTAACTTTCTAAATTGTCACTGTGCTACGATTTCACTTTTTTGCTGCCACCTATAATATACATTATAATGAATTATTAAAAGGATAAAAAAGGCAGAATTGAGAATTAGAATATCAAAGTATGACAGCAGCAAACAAGGAGGGCTCTGCTTTCAAAGAAGTTTTTATCCTACAAGTGCAGTAAAGAAGAGCACATGATGTTTGCTGGGAGCAGAGAACAAAATTATACACGATTAAAATATTTCAAATGTATGCTAACAAGATCCCCTTCCGGACTGCATAGCAGAACCAGATGAAGGACTTCAGACATGAAGTCATGAGTTACTGCACAAAAAGCTGAGAGACAGCTTTAGTCATTACTGTATTACTAGACTTACATCCCAAAATTAGCAACCTAGATCAGATAACTAACACATTTGAAAGGTCCCCATACGCTGTCATGCTCAAGATCACATCCTCCTTTGCCCACACTTGTTTATGCCTAATTTTACCTCATAGATTTTAATGTTCAAGTTAGTTTTCCAGTTTCCTCACACTTCCTTTATTGTCAGCAGGAAAAAGCAAGTTTCTACAGAATAATTTGGAAGAGGAGCCTAAATGGAAGAGGTCTAAATTTCCTTTGAGCAGATAAACTAATTCTACTGACCAGGGAGAGGCCRGTGGAAATGGTACTAGATTAAGCATCTAAAATCGGGCAGCTCAATCCAAGCCAGTCTGGACCATACATTGTTATTTTCGAAATAATAAAAGGCAAATTCCACTTTCAGTCTCTCTGCTCACAGAGACAGATTTGCACTGGGAAGGAAGCAATTGGCTTTGAATCACAGTGACATAACCTGGTCTCTAACAGGGCAGGGCCAGCAGCTGGCTCATTTCTCCTTCAGCTGCCTGGGAGAATTCATCCAGCAGCTGATAGACCAAGGCTTGCAATCTGATACAAAAAGATTAGGACTGACAGAGCTGATAGAAATTGAATGCTGGCCATCAAAGCATGGCAAGTTTTGTGTGAATAGTCCATGAGGAAGTGATGTGTGAGAGTGTGGGTATGTTTATAACAAAGACTGTAGCAGTAGAACTGAATGTTAAAATCGCACCGRAAGATGAGGGGCTAACCTTCTCAAGACGAAACCAAGAGGTCTGTCAAGAAAGATAAGAGCTTGTTTAGCCTGGAGGTATCAGAAGAAATAAATCACTTTCATTTATCTCCTCTGTTTGACCCTATAGTGTAGAATTCATTACTTCTGAGGGTCACCAATACCAAAAGTCTAGGTAGGCTCAAAACTAACAGCACAACACCATGGGGAAAAAAACCACCAAGAGCCCTTAAATGCAAAGACACCCCTCAATCCATAAATCCATCTGTCAGGAACAACTGGAAGTTGGGAGAATATTCTTGAAAATACCAAATGCTGACTTTCTTCATGTACTCTTCTCTCCCGGGTTGTGAGGGTGTAACCAAAGTATGTAGTCTATATCACCATCCACATAATTCCTTGATAAACTGGTTAACAATGGGTCGTTCACAGTAGCTGGGTACACACCTGGTCCCTCAGGCCATCAGATGAGAAGAGGCAGACTATGTGAGGTGGGGTAGTGTTTCTCATCTCAACCATGATAACTTCCCCTGGGAATCAGCAGCTGTAATGACCCAAGCCATCAGAACTCCATAAATATCCTATGACTCACAGGACTACATCATTTCCATTGTGGAAATCCCAGCCCTGGGGGAGGTACCACCTAAGAACCACCAGATATAAGGAAGGCCTGGGCACTGAGAGACACCACCACCACTGGATGTCCAGCGGAGAACCTGAACTCCCACAGGAGGACCAGACCTTTCCTACCAGCCAGGTTGTATTGGACTGCAGCCATCATCCCGACAGGACTGCAACCACTGCCAGGTTGTACTCTGACTGTCAGTTTATGCCAGTGTTTCTGTATTACTGCATTTATTGTAACCTTTCTATTAAAATTGTAACTCCGACCTAAGAATCTCCAGGTATTTGTTTGGGGAGTAATTTCTCCCACTGGTTTATGTTCAAACCAGTACATCTTCCTTAGGCTACTGTTGGTTAGCAGATACTCTCACTGACAGAGTAGGGATGCATTTTGTCTTTCTTGTCAGGGTCATAAAAACTCTTACCAGACTGGAGGTTCCCCCTGACTTCCTAGAAAATATGTCACTGTCTCTCTCTAGAGTGACCCCAGATAACCATGGTGGAAAACCAAGAATTCTTGAAAGAAAAGTCTTGCTCGATTGAGGTATTTCAAAGAGAATAGAAGATGAAGCAATTTTTTCATTCCATAGGAAGAGTTGGTAGAACAAAAAATCCAGCAAACAGATCAGCAGWAAGAGATTTAATCTCTTACACTGCCTTTTTATAATCTTAGTGGAGATAAAATCTCTGGATTCAGGACCAGCTACCTAACTTGTTCAAGTTCCTGTTAATTCACGTTCTTCACCTGATCAGCTGCAATGTTTCAAGAAGTAAAAGCTCAGACATTCCAAAGAAATATCAAGATTCCCAAGGGATTCCCTTATTTGTATACCTTCAGCTATTCTAGAYTTTCTTATAAAGTAGCACACCGAAACGTAAGCAAATCCTTTCATCCTTCTCTATTCAGCAAACATTCTACTATAGACACGTGTTTTAGAGATTTGCAAAGCAAAGATGAATGGTTGAATCAGGGTTCAAGCAGACACACTCCCTTACAAATCAGAGTTTTACATAAGCTCTGAGATTTAGAGAAGAGGGGCACCATTGTTAGAACTAACAAGGTCGATTCTGTCATGTCACACCGGTCACAGATATTAAATCCTGCTTTGAGTCCAGTAACTGTGGATGAGCCAGTGCATATCAAAAGGTTTTAGCAAGAAAGAATTAAAAAAGGGGCCAAAATACTAAACTTTTCCAAGCTGCTGGGAAATGACAATTCTTAGAGAAAAGAAGACAATATAGCTCAACAAAGTAGTCTAGAACATTAGAGAAACCAAAACTGGAGAGTTGTAAAGATAATTCAGTCTAATGTGTTTAATCAGACAGAAAGCAATAAAGTACACTAACTATGAGAGACCTAGATATTTCAGTTTAAATTATAAACCTAAATTGGAAACGTTAGTTTCCTTCCAAAGGCAACCAGAATACCCAAAGCATCTGGCTGCTTTGAATAATGCATGAAGAGGGAAAAAATTAT
Organism: Amblyornis subalaris; assembly: GCA_018881555.1. Taxonomy (NCBI): domain Eukaryota; kingdom Metazoa; phylum Chordata; class Aves; order Passeriformes; family Ptilonorhynchidae; genus Amblyornis; species Amblyornis subalaris. The sequence goes on along the minus strand of JACAXG010000086.1, from coordinate 2,610,811 downwards.
TTTAACTTCCTTAAAAAAAAAGAGCAGAATTTTTGTTAGAACTCTAAATTTACATTCTCATTTCAGAAAAATAAAAATGCCTTGAGAGACACAAAATATTCTTAGACTAAAGCAATCCATAGTTAAATACATTATATCAATAATTTCTGAATAAAACCAAAATGAATTTTTTAATTTAATAAGACAAACTATGAACACCTGTTCATCAAAGTGTTAAGAGATCTAAAAGCTGATATTATGGCATCATTTTTACTTTCAGTCAAGATTCATTTTAATAAAAGCCTGATATCACAAGTACATTCTTATGCGCTCTGAGTAGTCCTATCTGCTCCAACAAGAATACTCACAAAGAATAAAAACAAGCAGTTATGTAAGTCTCTCTGCAGGATCAGATTTTAATACATCTGGGAAAAATAATTTAACTATTAGCCTCTGGGTGAGAAGAACCTGAAAGGCACTAATCCCAAAAGAGACCTGAATCTTTTAATTGGGAATAAATTAGATTACTATGTAATATGACAGGAAAACAAAAACAGGCAATGCAATTCTGATTGAGGCGTCACATCACAGAAATAAGGAGAAAAGAATCCTCTCTGGTTTAGCCCGATAAGAAAAATAGTATTTATAATTAGAAAAAAAAGCCATATAATTATGTTATTGAAAATTAAAACATTGAATGATTATTAGAAAAAGTATCCTGATAAGGGGAAGTATTACACTGTGGCATAATAATTTGGAGGAAAGAATAGAAAGCAGAGCAGTGCTTAGGAATTTTAAATGCCATCAGACATAATGTTAGAAAAAGTACTCCCAGGACAAACCTTCATTGGCTAGAAGGCAAGGTACATGGCTTCCTTTTCATATTTCAATCATTTGTCATTCCATGAGCTTCCTGGCCGTGTGAATAGCATTAGAGACTCTGTGGCAGATTTGGATGCAGCAGCTCACATAAGATACAGACAACACTATGTGCGAGTGCATTCCCTCTCTGCGGGCGAGACACCAAACATGTCTCATGGCTGAGTCTAACTGTGCTGAATTATGCCATTACTAAATAACTATAATTACTTACATTAACCATAATTTAAAGTAATTACCCATGTGATCACAGTAAGCTTGTATCTCAAATTAGCAACTTTTTTACCCATTCAGAGACAGATGTCCTTTGCGGCAACTGTCAGTGATTTGGGTTTGTTTGGGGTTTTTTTCTTTTCCCATTTGTTACAACCTGTCTTCCCTTGACAATTTAATTGAGTAACTGTTACCTGCCCCTCAGAGAATTTACCTCTTTCAAGAATTTTGAATCCAACTGACACTTAAACAGACATGGAATTACAGCTCCTGCAAAACTGTAACAGCTCAGAAGACTCAGGTTTGCAACACTTTCTAATATAAAAATGTGGGATTTAGCTTTTTATTAGTTCAACAAATAAAACAATTCCAGCCAAAATTTTCTATGTGCTGTGATTTCAATTATAATGTTTAAAACCATGAAATACTCTATAAGCACTGAGAAAGCTTTATCAGAGTTTCTAAGCCCAAATAGACTTTACATTTTCCATCCACATGGAAACCTTGATCCTTTCCACTCAGGAGCTGCTGGAGGGATGTTTCATGGAATTACCTGGGCGAGAATAAAAAAATTAAAACCAAAGAACCTCGTCCACCTCTAGTATCAGAGGCAACCAGTTTCCCTTTGATGCAGAAAAGTGTAATGGTCAAGGAAACCATCTGATTTGACTGTAAAAGTAAGAAAACTAGAGGAGGCAGTGGAGGGGAAAGAACAGACAACTGTCAAAAAAATAAAAATAAAAATAAAAATTAAAAAAAAATCTGGTGAGCCTAGCAGAAGAGAAACTGGGAGCTTAATGAAGGAAGACCATGACTTCCTAGTTAACAATTTTATTGGGCAGGAAGATGCCAGGCAAGAAAGCTGAGACTAGAAGAATGCAAGGCTGAAGGAAGAGGAAACTCTCAGTGGAGGTGGTTAAGTACACAGACTGTGAAGCCCAGAGCATGGTATCATACTTGCCAGCCTAACCAATTTTCAGCAAGTGGTGGGCTGTGTTGGCCCAGCACTTGGCACATTTACGTTAACCATTATAAACATTTCTGCTCTTTGAAGTGGTGGGAACCAGTGTGCCGCAGGAATGAAAAAGTGAGAAACTATGTTTCTGACATCTCATGCCAGTAATTAGTCCTACACAGAGAGATTTCATTTGGAAAGCATGTTGCCTTCAGCCCCATGATTGTGAGAAAGGGAAAAGGCATATTCCTCTGGGTGCCCCAAGGAATCGGCCAAAAGGAAAAACCATGGTACACAGCAATGGCATTCTGGAGAGGACTTAGGCAGGGTATTTGAGAGGGCTGGGCACAGCAGTGCTGAAAAGAGAACAGGGTCAGGAGCTCCAGGCCATAGTAAGACTGTTCTTGTTTGGCTCTGTACTAGTTGGCAAAACTTTCTTTAACACCTTATTTTTCCTGGTTCATATTTTTTTGCTTAATAAACCTGATCAATTGGTTAGATCATCCAGCAAGCACTACATAGAGAAGCTATTGTGAGTAGAATCATTGCAGATAAGATTTAGAAGAGCTTTAAAATTATACGAATGCACATCACCAGCAGTGAATTTCTATAGCACCACACTAAATAAAAAGACACAGCTAACAGAATCCTCCGCATTGTGAACACAGCAAGTTTCTTTCACCTCTCTACAAGGGCCAGATTAATCTGTCTACTAAGCCAAGAAGAGGCATTGTCTTCAGCAGTCCTTGGATCAGGTACCTTCTCTCTGTACCTGGTAGTGTCAGTGGGTGAAGGCAGAGGAAGAGAAGTACAACTGTACCTCAAAAGGAAAAGCAATTTAACTTTTTTTCTGTTTCATGGGAGCATACGCTGCCTCTAGCCCCAGGAAACACGTAAACAACATCCTACAAATTAGCAAGCAGCCTCCCACCCCATCCCCAAACCCCCCCCCCCAAAAAAATGAACCTCAGCTAGTCATTTCCCCAACTGCAGTAAAAATTTTTAATAGCAAAGTGATCATTGCCATAACATCACATATAAAGAAGCAGAAGTTTTGCTCATTCTGCCAYTTAAAAAAAAAAAAAGTGAGTCCCCCTATTCTTTATGGTTTATGACTTGTGATTCTTCTGCTTGTCAGCTCTTTTCAAAGTCTCCTTATTCTATGAAAATAGCTTGTGAGGCAGTCTTAAGAAAAGTCTCTCAGGATTACAGAGAAATGTTAGCAGATATATGAACAAACCACCGTCTACAAGCAGGAGGTTTAAACCTGTTTGGCAGTAATAGATCCTTGCACATAAGCTTTTTCTTTTTTTAATTAGAAAAGTTTGCTTGCTCAGACTGGAGTTCTCTCTTTGAAGCTGCCAAACCCCACAGCCTGATAGATGCAAGCTTACTGCACTCTATGTGCCCATCTCCAGCCAGCAGCGAGGTTCAGCAGTCATTCCCAGTAAGCATAAAAGCATCTTATGCAGCGAACAGATAGAGATATATCCATATTCACACACACTGCACAGATCAACGCAGGCAGAAGATACACAACACTTACATAAACAGGCAGCCTGAACCCTGTTCCTCCTCTCCAGTTGATCGAGGCTGAAGTCTGTCAGTAGAACATAACACCATAGGTGACCATACATGCAGTTATAAACATGCACATCTGTTATATGTGCATGTGCAATTTTGATCCCTCCAGTAGCTGGCCTGGAGATTCAGTCTATCCAGTAGCTGGTCCCTGATCCTCTGGTCTCCCCAGTTGTAGACACACAGACCTGTGAGCCCTTGGCGGTTCATGGTTCCACTCCAGCTGGTGCCACTAAGATCTCTTTCCCTACTCACTGGAAAGTCCAGTTCTAAATTCATTCCTGTTCCCACGCATGCACACTCAGGATGGAGAGTTCACTCACACAGACAGTAAAAATAAGGCTTCATAAGAAGATATGGAAAACTGGTGATTAAGCACAAGGCTCAGTAAGACAACTCTGCCGACGAGTAAATTGAATACACTCAATGAGGTCCTTTAAGACCTGCATTCCATGATGAGTCCTATTAGCCCCGTGGACAGCTGCACACAATTATAAAGTAAAGGACAACATTTCCTAATTCTTATATAACTTCCCCTTCTGCAGGTGGCGTATATTCAATTATTTTTTTTAGAAACCTGAAGCCTAACATAATATAGCAACCAGTATCAACAAGTTAAAAACAAAAAGTTTTGATTTACCTACACATAAATAATTAAATTAATGTTACCAATCCTTCTGAGATGGACGAGACGGGCTCCAAAGCATTTATTAAAATATTAATGTAAAGAGGTAAACAATTTCCCCACTGAGGGTTAACTACAGATGGTTTACCATGCTACCATGAGGTTTAAGTGTTTGCATTAGACACAGAAAAATGGGCAAAGAAACTGTCTGTAGTAAACCATAATCTTCCCACCTTTCGTAGAATCTATCTTAAAAATTGGGAATAATCATTAAGCATCCTCTTGTGAATATCTAACTAAACTAAACTAAAAACTAAACTAAACTGAACTAAACAGTTTAGTAAAACTAAACTGGAGCAGATGCATAATTGGTTGTTTTATCCAGAGGCACTTCTTTACATCCAAATGGTGGAATGGACAAGAACAAGATTTTCTCCTAGAAAGAAGAGTATGCTGGCCTTCCCAAACAGAACTTGATTTGTCTCAAAACATGAGGCTAGTCTGAACCTGCAGGCAGGCAGTAAAGACTACTGCAGTCTGGTTTGAGTGAATTCACTGCCTAGGGGTTCTGCTTTCCAATTCATTTCTCAGTAAAGCTGCTGGATTTTGATGTAAGATTTTTACTTTAATCTTTAAGACTCTAAGTGATTACCTTCAAGTGATGATATGAAAGATAGCTGACAGCCACAGCAGAGAGTAACAAAAGGTCTTTATCTGGATCCCCCTTGCTTTAATCAGGACTTTCTCTGGCAAACAGCCTTGGTTTTTTGAACCCGTTCACCTTTAATCTCAGCACACAGATTTGTTTCTGTTTTCAGACATGTAGCAGAGCCCACCACTTCTCAGGCTATTTCTCTAGAGGAGATTGCAGTGATTAACTTCATAGCCCCTGTCTTTCTCTCTCCTTAACCCATGAGATTGAATACGTTAGATAGATAATAACCAGACTTCATGCTGCAAAGCAACCAGGCAGAGGGAGATTTCATACCCACGGCCTGCTGAACCATTCATGCTGGATATTCAAGAAAATGAGGCCATTTAGTTTTGAATGGAAAGCGAGAGATGCACCATGAACAGAAATTATTAGTGCTCAATCTCTAGTTTTCTTTTTCTTTTTTTTTCTTTTCCTAAAAGATGACCTTTCTGAGCATGTATCATACTGCATAGTATTAAAGAGGAAGGAGAGATAAAGCTTCCATATTCCATCATCTGAGCCCTCCTAGGAAACCATTCTTCAAGTCCATCACATGAAATTCATCAAATACACACCAGGCWCTTGATCCTGAGCAGTCCAAAGACCTTTCAGAATTTACTACAGGTAGAAAAACTAATAATAGAAAGTAAAATTTTTTTAAAGGTTACTAAAAGTTAACATCAAGGAAAATTATTTCATACCAGAATTTTAAGATTAAATCATAACAGTTCACATGCAGTCCTCAAATATAAGCTTAGCAAATGTTGTATTTCTAATATGTACAGTAAATATCAAAATATCTCTTTATTTTGAGGCAATAAAGGTCAAGTCTCTTGAGCATTATCAAATCACTGCACATTCTCAAATAGTAAATAAGCTCTCATTTCTGTTTTAAATTTTTACACTTTCAATTTCAACAAATTTAAATTTATCTCAGTAAAAGATTTGCAAAATTATTTTTTCAGGACAATTTTGACCATAATATGAAAGGGGGAAATACACATTGGCATATGTAAGAGTGTGTGTGTGTATGAATATATGTATATATACAGACACAGAGATATTTATAAAATACAGACTTCTCTGTGTGTGTATATGTGTATGCACACACATATACGCACACTTACATATGTGTGTGTGTGTATACCCACAAGATTCTCTGTGCTTCATATAATTTATAATTTCATCTTCCCTTATGGAATCTATCAAGATTTCCATGAAGCTCGGTTACAAGAAAACTTTTTAAAGTGAAAAGTGAACCCTTAACTATTAAAACAATAAAACTCTAATAGTTTCCCAGGAAAATGCCAAATCACTTTCATCGCCACAAAGGAAGTTTTAATATACTGTGGTTTTCTATGAATTTGCAATAAAGCAGTACATAGCACTCTCCTTTCCATAGGCAGCTAACAAAACTTATCCGGAGCATTCATTGTTTTAATATTCTTTTCCAGATACTGTGGATAGAAGATGATATCCATGGAGGAGCTGCATTCTTTGTTAGACCATAGATGATAGCTTCCAGCAATGTACACCACAGCCCTGTAACTCCAGGAAGGAAGACATAAGGGAACACAGCTTTTATTTCAGCCCAGCAAATCTGCCAACATTTCATTCTGCAGACAACTTAATCAGAAAAAATCATGGGCTTCCTTCCTAGAATCCTCAGTCACTATTTTTATTCTTTTTCAATTCTTAAGACATCGTGTTCACATAAGTTCAGAAAAGCCTTTAGAGACCTTTGATACTCCCAGAATTACAGCTTGAGAATCATTGCTTCTAACCATGGTTCTTTCCTTGGCACTCTGCTCACATAATGTTCTGAAGTGCACTGTGTCGTTTGGAGGCTAGAGCACAAAACTGAGTGACAAAAAGGATTAGAAAAAAAAAGAGGAGATGTGATTTGAGGTGGGAGGTTAAAGTAAGAGGAACAGACAGATAGATTAGAAGAGCCCTGATATTTTTTCCTGCACATCAGCAAGCCTTCAACAGTAGGAGAGGAAATATTGTCTGTTCAAATGGACTATTGCCTAATAGCTAAGGCAATTTGTGGGAGATGCAAATATGATTCCCGTCAAATTGAGGAGCGAATTTCAGGTTAACAGTGGATGATCTCACATCGTTAACACCTTCTCTTGCTTCTGTTCTGCAATATCTTAAAAAGTGAAACAGCAGCAGAAAGTTAAGCGCCTGGAATCTACTCCTCTTTGGCAAGTGGTAGGTACCAGCATGACAAMCAAGGATAAGGCATTTGTGGGCATTTTTGAAATTTAGGCACTGGCCAGAAAAGTACACCCTTTCACATCCAGCAGAAGATTAATGGATTGCAAGCTTGTACTTCAATGCTGAAATTTCTCTGCAGCTTTAGCATAAAGGATTGAGGTTTTTCTCTGCCTCTCAACTTTTGGGATTCTCCCAACATGAGTAAATCACAACATTCATCAGAACTCTTCAATAAAAYGCACCGCTTCAGGACAGGGCACCAGAACAGAGCAAAGCTAACCATAGTGTCAACAAGTTTGGGCAGTGATTAAGTCGTTACCTTTCAGGGGCATCACATATTAAATAACTCACTGAAAGTGCCTAGAGTTACTTCRCAACGCTTCAATACGTCGCATGGCAACCCGCCTGCTCTGCGGCAGCTGACCGGTGCTTCGCCCTTCTGCTGCCATGACAGTGCCGGCATTAAAATGTAATCAATACAATTCCGTGTGTGATCCTGACCTAGCTTCAGAAAGGCATATAATTGGATTATCTATTGAATTGTAACCTCACAACAACTGCAGATGGGGCTTTTTTGTGTCTTACTCGGTCAAGGACAGGCGAAGTATGAGAGCATGTTATTGAAAACAGGAAATTCTATTAATAAGGCTACATTTAATACATTTCAGTACGACCTGAATCTCCTCAAGTCTGGAATCTTAATCTTTCCAATTTATTAGCAGAGTAACTTTGAGGACATGAATAAAGGAAAGAATTAATGGAGAGAAGCCAGTCTACGAATAGTCTTCTTTTCCTTCTCTCCCATCCCTCTCTTCAGGGATCTGAGTTTTTCCCTCTGCACATCCCACAAAGGACTGAAAAGCTTCTTAATTATCAGATAACAAAATGCAGTCATTTAGCCCGTGGCATATAAGTAAAAATTAGGAACTATGTTAACGCTACAGGTTTCAAACTGGCTTTTGTGGCTGTGTGGCAGTAGTAGCACAAAACAAAATCCCAGAAGCATTTACCCAAACTTTACCTTACAAGCTTGTCAGTGAAATAATTTCTGAACTATTCCTGGCTCCTTGACTGGATACAATACCTAAAGTGGGACCCATGAGTAAAATCTTGTGTCTGTATTCAGCATTGCTATCCTTTTTTAGGGCTGGGGCAAGACAGAGATCTACTCTCTTTTGAAGGTCAATAAGAACTGCCATGCTATTCCATAGGGACACTGATCTTAATAGTCATACTTACATGACCTAATTACATCGAACTGGACTTTGAGTGCTTTAATTAATGCATTTGCAACTATGAGAAAGGCAATAGCCATGGAACCACTACAAATATTTAACAAGAAAAGCCACAATCAAAGCATTATCCTTCCCTAACCACAAGCAGCTGAGACAAAAAAGAAATGGTTCAGAGCTCTTGGTCTGGAGGGAAAGAAGAAGAGAAGTAAGGAGAGGCTTTTCATAGACCAGAAGTTGACAGCTAAATGCAAAACAACCTCCTTCCCTTTTGCATCTTTGTTTCCTTCTGAAAAGCTTCTTAGGAATGTTGGTTGCATGTGTTGTACAGGTATATTTGGTCTGACTGAGATGGATTTCATTTTCCCCACAGCAGCTCTCACAGTGCTGTTCTTTGCATTGGTAGCTGGAAAGGTGTTTATAGCACACCACTGTTTTGGTTCCTGCTGAGCAGGGCTGGCACAGCAGCAGCTCTGTCTCCCCAACATTCCCTCCTCATCAGTAGGCTGGGGGTGGGCAAGACCTTGGCAGGGGACACAGGACAGCTGACCCAAACTAACCAAAGGATATTCCAGACCATATAATGTCTGCTCAGATATAAAAGCTAAGAGAAAGGAGGAGGAGGAAGTGGGGGTCATTCATTATTCGTTACTCGTTTGTTATTTGCGATGCTTGCCCTCTGGACCAACTACTGCACATGCTGAAGCCCTGCTTCCCAGGAAGTGGCCACACATCACCTGCTGATGGGAAGCAGAGAATAAAATCTTTTGGGTTTTTTTGCTTTGTTTGCATGTGCATGACCTTTTCTTTTGCTTTAGTAAACTGCTTTTATCTTGACCCATAAGGTTTGTTTCAATCTTCAATCTTATTTTCTGCTCCTGTCCTGCTGAAGAGGGGAATGATAGAGTGACTGGGTGAGTGCCTGGTGTCCAGTCAAGGTCAAACCATGAAAACAGAGGAGCTCAGATACCTGTTCTGGGACTAAGACTGTCTTTGAGTAGTTCCATGTGCATCTAGTCCAATGCCTTTTCATTTCAAATAAGACATGGAGTTGAAGAGGAGGAGAAGAAAGGGGATTGTGTTCTTTAAGCTTTACACTGTGACTCATTAGCACACAGCGAGGCATTGTCACAGCACCCCATGCTGACAAGCCTCAGTATCCCAGCCCATGGCAAACAGAGAACTGGTTGTTTAGGCTTAAATTAACAATTACCTTATCCCATAGCCAGCTTTGTTTTTCTATATTTATTCTGTTTTAAAGGAAAGAGCAGTTAATATCCCAATGTACATTTTATTGCTGGATTATGGCAGGAGCCTGTCAATGAATAACCATAGCTTTTGGAATATGCCAGGAAGTATTGCTGTGAAATAGTCATGCAGGCAATTGGACAAGAAATGCAACAAAAGAGTGAAATTCCAGGATGACAATCAAATCCACTCTGTTATTATGTTGTTTATACCAAAGCTCATGGCTCTGCTATTGTAAAGAGTCTTGTCAGCTTTTCCATTATATGTTCTTATTTTCAAGGATTTGTTTGTCACAGTGATTCACTCCAGGCAGAGTGAAAACATTAGGAGACTAAAATTTGGCCAAAGGCAAAGAGCATTGTTTACAGCTGATAGATTCGCAGTTGGACCAACTCTCTGCTTTAACAATGTCAAAAAATAAATGGACATGTAATCATGTATTCCTATGTAATGAAACACTAATAAGAACAAAAATTTAAATGTTTTTTTCACAGTATCAGAACCTATTAAGAGCTAAGATGTTGGTGAACAAGACAAAATCTACTCAGACAAACATGGTCATTCATCCATCGCAGTCATTTTTGTTCATCCCCAGCTCAGAATTACAGGATAGGAGCAAGAGTACTTTGACATCTGTATCCACATGGTCAGACTCTGCCTGCACACATAGGTTGGTTTCAGTACATTTTAAACACACCTAAGGATTTATTTCTATGTCCTCTGAAGCAGCAACAACCTAGGTAAAACCAATGGTCCGAAGCTGTAAACAGAGATTCAAATACCCACAAGCTTTGGGTAGGGCCACACTTTGGTTCACATATCATAACTCATATGAGTGGAGCCAGAAAGACCCATGAAGCACCTCCAAAAAGAAGTGACATGATTCAAACATCCCCTAGGTATACCTTAAGATAACAATTCTCTAAATGTTTAAAATTAATTCTCTCATTAAAAGATAAGTAATAAAGTATGTGATAAACATAGATGTATGTTTGACTTAATTTTCATTAATCATTGAGGGAAAATTTCAAAGAAAATCAATATTTTCACTTTTGCAGAGAAACTCTTCCAAAACTCTGTCTCTCTGATTCATATCTAGAAAATACAGAAATGTTTACTGACACAATCAACATTTGAATCAATTTTATTCAAAAATAAAAAATTATAGTTTTACATGTCTACAGCACAAACACCTTTAAAAAAGAGTGCACATTTCTGAAAACCTTCTTAAGTTCAGAGAAATATACGTAAGCTTAAAAGTCACAGATAATTGGATTTAAATAGCTTACCAGGATTTCTTTGCTTATGTATATACAGGGTACTCTTGCCAGCAGGGAAAAAAATGTAAAGACGTCTGGGAGCAAGGAATGCCAGGTTCAGTTTCTGGTTGTGTGTTCACTGCCTGTGTGATCCCAAAGAAGATGCCTTGCATCCCTATAGATGCCTCTATAGAATGGTGTCATGAGATGTTCGGAGACAACAGGCAACAAATTCAGCCTTCTAGAGGAAATAAAAGATGAAGCAAGGATAGCTTCTAACATGGAAAGACTTATTCCCCACTTTTCTCTGTAAATTAAGTGACATTATCAACTCTTGGGAGGATACGCCGAATCATTTAAGCTCTGAAAAGTGYATGTCTTTAGTCTGCAAGCACATTAAGAATATTTTGATTACAGTCCATTCCTGCAGTACTCACAAAGACAAACCATCCCAAAGCTTTCATAGAGAGTGGCAAATCCTCTTGGACAAGCGCAGCAGTATTAGAGCACCTCAGTCATCCTGTTAGATTTGAAACCTGTGCAATTATTAACAACACCTTTTCAGCTCACTTCCAAGTTCTAAACCTTAAATCTCCAGTTACTGCAGAGATCTGCAAACACTGGGAGGTTTCAGGTACAATGCTAATAATTTTGGCAGAGCAGCAGGAGACACTACAATTGCCTCAGCAAAATTCCTTCATTTATGTGTCTACATCACTGAAGAATTTGCAATTATTTTTAAATATTTGCTGGTGTGTCTTTTAAAATATATTTATAGAGCTAACATTTTGTGCAGCTTAGAAACTATAAACTGCACAGTCTATTCATTATTGTTTTGTACGTTACACTTCACTGACACCACAGTGTCTCTCATGGAAAAGAATCCTGGTACATTTATTGCAACGTGAATTTTAACAGAGTTCCCAGAAAACACAGACACTCTTCTCCAACTCTGTAACGAGTCAACATGAGCTGTTGCATTTCTAGTGGACTACTAGGATGAAATAGAAGTTACAAAGCACATAGGACATATAAACCAAAAAAGTGCTCCAACCTTCTCGGATGATACTCATCARACAAGCCATTGTGCTACAATTGCCTTCTATTTAATACACAATCTTAATATCTCCATGCTTAGAATAATTAGGAATAGTTCTCTATGCTGCTGTCTCTTTAAGTGAAGAACATTAAACACTTTGATAGCTTTACTGTACTTTGCTGTGCAWATTTTCCTTTGTCAGGACAAATTGGAAGTAAATAATATCAGTAGAGCATTAAGAAGGATGAAGAAAAATTCATTCACATGAAATCACAAAATATTGCTTGGTTAAGAACCTGGCTGAATAGGGGAGTTTCACTAATAATAATTTTCATCACAGCTGAACAATTCTTGGTACAAGTGGAGATTTTTTAAACTATGATTTGAAGCCCCTCTCAAATAATACGCAAGGAACTTTAAAAGAGAAATTATGTTAAAGCCCAGAATAAACCTCAACATTTGCAGTGGGCTGGGGAAAGGAAAAGGCTACAGAAAGTTGCTTTGTGGAGTAAGAAGTAATATGTACCGGCAAGATGGCTTAGAAGAAATTATCACTGTGGTTAAAAAGACGCATTTGAAAGCTTATTTCTGAATACCTACAGGCAAAGCATAGTAGCAAATTTCTATAGGAAAGAATCATGATTCAAGAGTCAACAGCCCCAAAAGTCCTTGTCCATCATCTAACAGGCAGTAAGAACAGGCTCGGGTGACCTCTAAAAGACAAGACCAAAGATGACCTAGGGACTTTCTTGAAAAAGTTAACATTTGCATCCARCTTAAAATATGAGACTTTTGAAACACTGTGCAACTTATGCAGAAGAAAGACAATAATGAATTAAAAATTAACTGGGTACATTAGCTAAATTTCAAGGTAAAATAGYATAAAATCCAGTCRGAAAATAATGCATTTGTAAATAAATTAAATTCCCAATAATTARCACTTGTAGAGCAGCTGAAAAGTTACAACAGTCACAAAAGTTCATTTATAATTACTGATTTTCTCCAACACATCCTACCTCATCTAACTAATTTCAGATGAAATGGAGAATTGTAGAAAGCTATTACATTGCTACACACMAAACAGACCACTAATTCGCCTTCGCACACTTTCCTGTAAAATCACCTGAGCGTCCTTCTAAAGCTCTTGACTCCTCAAGACTCAACAACGACTTGAAATCTCAACAGAAAATTAAAAACTGTTCAMGAATTAAATTGAACAATGACTTTATTTTAACTTTAAATGAAATTAAAGGCAAAATGACCGAGAAAGAGCAAAGCAGCSAACTTCAAGTGTAGTCACTTTCCCTTTAGAGTACTTCTAAGTACTTGGATTGTACTGAAGGCTTCTATTAAAAATTGAAGTACAAAAAAGGGAACAATTTCAGAATAATTGCCATTACCATCCTTAAGCTGTAATCAGTTAAGAAGCAGTGAAGATATTTAGCCAACCTCACTCAGAAATCAACACAAAATTCAAAATACAAGTAACATTAAATTCTGAGGTGTATTTAGCACATCATTTTCTGAACAGCAATACTGAGGGCAGTGATTAAAAATACATAGAGAGGAGTGCAGGAGCGAGTGTTGCACACACACCCCCCACATCTCTAAACCCATTTCTTCTGCTGCAGGGGAGCAGCTCTGCAATGCACTGCACTGCAGGGAAGAGACAGCCCTAAAACTGAGATAGCCATTAAAGAGGAGGATGACTGCAAGTGCTGGGGAGCCCTCCAGTGGGACACTGTTATTATAGCAATTTCTCCATATCTCCAGTGCCTCTGGCTCCAACTTTGAGCAAAGTACATTGATGTTTGCCACACAGATCACAGAATCACATAATAAGCTGAACTGGATGGGACCCACGAGGATCATGGAGTCCAACTCCTGGCCCTGCACAGGACACCCCAAGAGTCACATCATGTGYATGAGAGCACAGTTCAAACACTTCTTGAACTCTGACAAGCTGGTGCTGTGACCACTTCCCTGGGGAGCTTGTTCCAGTGCCCAGCCACCCTCTGGTGAAGAAACTTTTCCTAATATCCAATATGAACTCCCCCTGATACAGATTCAGACCATTCCCTCAGGTCCTGTCACTGATCACCAGAGAGAAGAGATCAGTGTCTGCCCCTCCTCTTCCCCTCACGAGGAAGTTGCAGACTGCAGTGAGGTCTCCCCTCAGTCTCCTCCASGCTGAACAGACCAAGTGAYCTCAGTCRCTCCTCATATGCCTTCCCCTCAAGGCCCTTCACCATCCTCATTGCCCTCCTTTGGACGCTCTCTGATAGCTTTGTACCTTTCTTACATTGTGGCACTCAAAACTGCCCCAGGGATGCAAGGTGAGGCCACCCCAGTGCAGAGCAGAGCAGGACAATCCCCTCCCTTGCCCAGCTGGCGATGCTGTGCCTGATGCACCCCAGGACACTGTTGGCCCTCCTGGCTGCCAGGGCACAGTGGTGACTCACATTCAACTTTCCATCAGCCAGGGCCCCCAGGTCCCTTTCCGTGGCACTGCTCTCCAGCAYCTCATCCCCAGTCTGTCTGTACATCCAAGGTTGCTCCAYCCCAGGCGCAGAATCCGGCACTTTCCCTTGTTGAACTTCATATGGTTGGTGGTTCCCCAGCCCTCTAATTTGTCTAGGTCTCTCTGCAGGACATCCCTGCCTTCGAGGGAGTCAACAGCTCCTCCCAGTTTTGTATCRTCTGCAAATGAACCACCTGGAGAGCCAATCTCATCTGGAACAATAAACGTTGCTCCAAATCACAGCAGGAAATTATCCAGAACCTGTAGAAAAAATGAAGCAAAACCACCCATTTACTCTAAAGCTGTGAGCCTGACTGGGAGGAACTCAAGCTCAAGTTCAAGTCTTTGGTTTACCATGAGGTTAAGCAAATCACTGTGTGATCTACTGTGGGGTTAGTCCAGAACATCCCTCTGTGCTGAAGGACAGAGAAGCAGCTTCATAGGAGACTTTTTAAAAATAAATACATTCAAACCAGTAGAAGACAGGCTGCACACATGTATAGCTACGCAAATAGTACAGAAGTTTCAAAGCACAGTCAGCCAGCCCTCCTTTGGTTCATTTCTGAGCCCTCGCCTCATTTCTTAATAACTACTGCTGCATTTCTCAGGAAGGGCCATTAACTGTAATGAGTCAGAACAGCATTGGAGAAAATAGAACTTTTTTGTTAGAAGTGCTTGTAGATTAATGCCAACATTGATCASCATTGATCAAAGCATGGATCAGCTGTTATCCTTCTTGTGTCGGGGCACTTAATGAAGCCTAAGTCGAGATCCTAAGCCACAAGAGAGATCTCCAGCAACAAGGGAGGCCTCCACAAGAAATACCAAGGTACTGTTTCATTCAGCTGGCATTACCAGGTAAATTTACAGTGTCCATAGCCCGAGGGAGGAGYGCTCCTGTGAGGATACTTTATTGCAAAGCAAATTTCATACTTCTGACTGCTCAATCTGTTCCCACTCAATTTGATTTTACCTCATGCTGATTTTGGGAAGGGAGTTTGTGTCTAAACATCCAAGGACAAACTAGGTAAAAGAAATAGAATTTGAGATTGTTTTTCAGGTGTTTGGAGGCATGCAGTTTTCCTAAAATTTTCTCCTATAATTCCACAGATTTCAGTTTGATCTCCAAGTTCTTTAGTCACTTCAGAAGACAAACCCTYCTGCTAGTGTACATCACACAATTTTCAGCCTCAGTCCTCATGCAGACATCCTCTTGACTTCAACATAAAGTACAAGTATATTCAAGTGGCAACAGAAGAAAACCTCTGTTGTTGTAGTTTAAATTGCAAGGTTTACAAAGTAGAAAATCATGTTAAATTATTCCCGGACGGTATATTTCTAAAGTGCAAAAATTATGAAGGAACTAGGCCTGGCTCAGTTTGCAATTGTTTGTAAAGCACTGAAAATGTTAAATTCTAAGAGCAAAGTGGCAGAACACTGGCGTATCAAAAAGAAAGCAAAGACTAATTACTAAGAAGCCAAAGGAAAAATATGATTTTGTTCTACACTTTCATTCTTCTCCCTTCAGCAAGAACTAGAGCTCATTGTATTTAAATATTTCATTAAACCTTGAATTTTCAAAGGTTGAAGCAAGCTGTTCAGTGTTTAAATGCTCACAATACAGGAAAAATAAAACAGTGTAATCAGTATAATTACAGAGRAAGAATAAAGAAACTTCTCTTTCACTGATGTCAAATAAAATCTAACTTGTGCAAAATGAATGGTTACATTACCACTGTATCCATTTACCAATATTAAACTAGAATACATTAAAAATCATATTTATACAATTATCTCTTCTAAACTAAACCAAAACCCAAGGAAATACAAAAAAAAATCCATTTATAGAGGAAAAAAAAGAGCCTTACTTCACTGAATAACATGAAGTTTCTATTTCTTATTTCTTATTATTTCTCACCACATGCACATAACAACACTCCTGGCCATAGCTTTAATTTACAGAATAATTAATAGCTGTTGTTGGATGGCTATGCTGCATAGCTTCCCACTTTTACTCCAATAGAAGAGTACTCTGATATAGAGAGTAAACTCTTCTAATAAAAAGTTATACCCTAACAGAAGAAGGTTTAAAACAGAAATGAAGGTAAATATATGCAGTATTTAAAGAAGAGATCACACTGACTAGTTAATTTTTAAATTAATCTCACAAAAAAGTTTCTGATTAGTTTTACAGGGTATCCTTTCTGCTTGAGGGGGAGGGGAACTAGGGCAGCCCCGTTCTGCTATCAGACCCAGCAGGAAATGAGCATGTACACACGTGTAGACTCTGTATCCCTGGGGCAAAACCCATCATTAAACTTTGGATAAAAATTAAAAATATTCAACTTCATTAAGATACTGAACACACCTGTCATGTGGATGCAATCAAGGAACGGAGATGTGGCATAGAGTGGCTTGGTCCTGTAAGGACCAACCTGGAATTTCAACATCTTTCCTTCCAAAATTTGGCAGGACCTGGTGAATTTATGTTGTGACATGCTCCTGAACGATATTTTGGCTTTACCTGTTGTGGGTTTTGTACATAGACCTGTCCTGCCCCTACAAAATGCAATTACCAGAAGGAAGTCATTCACCACACACCTGAGGTACAGGCTCTGCCTGCTGCATACATAGGAAACTACCCACACTGAAACATCCCTCTCACTAAKTGGAGAAACATGGACCTAAGTCAGGTAGGTATTTAAGTTTTATAAACTATTTACATGAAAAAAAATTACAGTATGAACTTGCTTTAACAAATATTTATAGAAGCTAATTTTATTTATCCAAAAGCCACCCCTTTTTTGGGAAATACAAGAATTCTGCCAGAGTTCGGATTATTAAGATTTAAATTTGAATGGTTTGCTGTATCATTTTTAAAACGTTTTCCAGACAGCAGAGACAAAAATAATTACTTTTTTTTTAAGAAAAAGTCCCCATCTTTATGCTTCAAACATAACAAAGTATGCCACAATCCCCAGAATTCTGTGTTGAACAGTGAGGGTGGCAGTCATCTGACAAAGCACAGCATTGCTTTCAACATCAGGAAATCTGATCAGGATTTTTAGAAGGAGTTAACTCACTTGCAGACTGAACAGTTACATCATATGTTGCCTTAATACTTCAATGCTTTATTAATATTAAGTTGCAGTCCTGTTTGTAGGAGCATTTGGGAGATGCTGGTGCTTTCACTGGATGAACTGCTCTCAGAAAGTGCTCTGTGGTAGGTGAGATGATTCCCARTCTTGAATATGCCGAGTTTCCAACTTTTATTTGATATACACAGTAATTTAATATATGCTACAGTGATTCTGATAACAATTTAATTCCAGATCAGGGTCAGGCAGAAGCAGGAGAAAGGCTGCAGGGAGTCAAGTTCTGGGAGAGCATGAAGCCGCGATTAGGGTATAACTCACGTGGAAAAAGCATGGAGTTGATCTGTACTCTTATTTTATCTGTGACCTGCTCTGACCCCCAACAGAATAATTTGGTCAAAAAGTTCACTTGGAGTTCTCTCATTTCAAAATCAGCAGCAAAACAAGAAAGAAATGCACACCTGAGGGACTGTCAGTTGGTTAAACTGCTTTTGCTATACCCACTTCAGTGGAGTGACAGTAACTTACACCAGCTGAGAATCTGCCCTGGTGTGTTTCATTTACTCTTGAAGTCCTTTAAAAACCATACCAAGTTCACCTAGTAATTTTCTCCAAACTTTTGAGGTCACCCCTACCTACATCTGAGCATCTCTCTGACTCAGAATGCGAATGATTCAGTTTCTCTGCATGAAAAGAGATCGATCTTTCCTAATTTATAAAGATTTCAGGGAACAAAGTGATGATTCTATGTACTGTGATGTCTCATAAATAAATACAACAGCAGAATCAGTGCTCTTGCTAGCTATTCCACAGGAAGTTATCATCCCTACTAACAATATGTCAATATGCTTAATTTAGGACTAGAAAGCAGAAGAAAGCTCAAGTTCATGGCAGGTTTTCAACCCAAAGATCACAAAGGCATACTTGCATCCCAGGAGATAAAGAAATTAATCAAAAGACAGCAAGCTACTTTCAGGAAAAGCTACTGTAAGACAAGCAGTGATATGACCACATTCAGCAATTCAAAACCAGCTTAAAAGTAGTGATTCTAATAGTACATCCATGGAAACATATTTTCCTATGGAAGAGCAAGGAGGCAAGAAGGAAAAGAGGATAATAAAAATTGGAGGAGGATTCAGTCTCCTCTAACACCTCTGAAGGTTAGGAACCTTCTTCTAGTGTCCCACCTACCTTTACCCATGGAAAAATGAATACATCTGGCTCACCTTTCACCATTCTTTTCTAACTCTTGTTTTCCTAGCATTTTCCCTGGATATATTTCTACTATGCCAGCAGACCTTCTCTTGCTGACTCAATAATTGTTTTGACTTGTTCTGAAAGACTGATTCTCCATTCCTTGGTCGTCCTAGTGCCACTTTCCTCCAAGTTTTTGCATTTTGAAATAATTTGAACTCTCAGAGTTCATAGGAGAGCAAATTTGTAGTAGAAAGAATAGGCTCTGGTCTATGGAATAAACTTAATGGTACCTGTGCGCCGTAGACTATATTTGTTGCTTATAAAGGGGAAAATAACACTGGGTTAATAACTTGGCCTCCCCAGTCTCATTGCTTTCCCTTGTTTCCTCTCAAAATGCTTTATTATTAATTGCAAAGAGCGTATCATAACAAAATTGGAATGCAGAAACTTGGCTGTGCCAAGAAAAAAAACCCTCTTCCTAACCTCAAGGACATATTGCCATTAGTGAGTGCCTTATATAAAACTAAAAATAAATGCGTGGACTCAGCTTACAAGATTTTGTCTCTACAGCTCCTCCTCACTGCCAAACCACAAAAACCAGACAAGGGCAAGAGAGCCTTGGGTGCCCTATTTCCTCTCCCCGAAGGTTATGATTGCTTATACATTAGGTTATGCTTCAGGAATTTACAGTGTAGAGTGATAAACTCATTACTGTGTTATTTCTGCCTAGCTTCATTTTTCCAATTATTCTTAGGTTCAATGGAAATGTAGAGCAATGCACATAATTTTGTATTTTGTCGGACTGATCCCTGAAGCCTTATAATTTTATTTGTCCAAACATGTATGTGAAATGGCCTCAACTGCTACAGCCAAAGTCTCCTTATTTTTCTTGTCTTTTAGAAGATTGAACTAAACTTTGCAGAAAATGCCCAAAAGACACGAATCATCCCTGTTGCTAACTTGGGTTCCACTGCTGGATCAAAATTTGCCATATGAAAAAGGCAATTTCAAAACCAGAGGCAAACTACAGTAAGGAGGCTTTACTGAATTCTTTGGTATTTTCATAGGCTGAAGGGCTCAGATTTTCACTAGTCTCAAGCTGAATTTCCCCTATTTGTTCCTACCAAGAAGTGGCAGTACAGCCTAGATTCATCCAGTTGAAAAAATTACCATCCTTACCAACTCCCTCTCCAACAAGCTGCAAAAAAACAGATGTGGTAGGATAAAGACACAAATTTGCACATCAGTGGCAATGACTAAAGAGATACAGACCACTTACATAAACTTTAAGAGCCTTACTGTGCAACAGGTAACAGCTCTAGACTTAGAAAAATGCTGCACATTTTATCAGGTGAAGTAATTTGCTGATGAAATAGGGGCAGTACTGCCTGATAAGATCAGTTCTTAGTCAGCACAGGCATCTTGATTATTTCTTGGTGAGTATTTCAGAATCATACACTAATTTAACTTGAAAGGGACGTAAGGGGGTCATCCGGTCTGACCATGCAACAGGGGAAGCCTTGCCATTTGATAAAGTGACTCGGGGCCTCATCCAATTGAGTTCAGAGTATTTTCAAATATCTTCCASAACTTCTTGAGGAAACCTGTTCCAATATCTGATTGCCTATGATTTTTTTCCCCCTAATTAATGTCAATTCACATTTTCCTTGATGCAGCTTGTGTCCATTGCCCCCATCCCCTACCTGTGTGCTACTTAGAAGACACTGGCTCCATCTTTTCTATAGAAGGAAAAAATCCTTCTCCCATTGGAGAGCTGAAAACATCAGTTTATTCACAGAAAACAGATGGGGAGAAAGGCAAACATCACTATTTTAACAGTTGTGATAGTTGAGAATACTGAGAGATTCTGTCACACAAGAACTGAAAAAGASAGGGTTCAACCCAAGAATAAAAACATGTCGGTGATTGCTAATTTAACATCAGTAACTAATTTAACGTCCCATTTCTCAGGAATGGGAAAGTGATCTGTTGAGATAGAAAGCCCTGTAAAAAGTGTTTTAGAAATGGGTTTCCTAGTTTAGTCCTGCTACCTTGCTCTCTGTCAACTCCAAAATGACATTTCCATTGCATAAGAAGTGGAAAATAATGAAAAAGATTTAAATGATTCATTAAACTTTGGCACGCACATTATTGAGATAAAGCTCATACTCTTCTTTCGGGCAAGACTTAATGAATTGCAAACTTTTCCCCTGAAGCAACAGTGATTGGATATTGATTTAGAAAAGGTAAAGGGATGTGATTAAAAAACAAACTCCATCAGAATCAAATTACAACAATGTGGAATCTCATTGTATGATGAAATGTAATCATACTATATACCCTATTCAGCATGGGAAGAAAAAAAAATTGCACATCTCTTTATCTCAGAGGAAGAAAAGTAGAAGTAGAAAACTCATCATTTATTGTAGAACAGGCAAAGTCCATCCCTGGAGTGAGCTACCTGAACCTTTTCTCAGTCTTCACATGGATTTTATTAAGCCTTCGATTTCATTCTTTCAAACTTGTCTTTGTTTTTCTCTTGCATAAACGATGCAGGAAAAGCTCATATTATTTTTCCTTTTCAAAACAAGCATTATTCTAAAGCTTCTGCTACACCAAGAGTGAAGAGATTCACTGTGTTTTGCGTGGCTTGAATACAACCTCCATATCTGTTTACGGGTGGTTGGTTAAAYGCACAAGGACTGTTAATTGGAAAGTACCCTTAACTTACGGGGGTAATTTAGTTTTAAGGAAATATGTAAATTGAGCTGAAGTGACATATGCAAATCTAAAAGAATTTAACTTCATTTTCCTGTCTGATTTCAGCTCACCTCTTTTTAATGTCCCCCTCTCCCTCRTAATACCTCAGTTACTTCAGCAGACATGAAGTTTTATGCCATGTTGTCCCCATCCCAAACATAACCCTAATCTATGTCCTCATCTGAGGTCAGCAGGTATTTCAAGGATAGTTCAGTTGAATGAAGACAAGGGATAGAGACCAAGCAGCTAGTAGGGGTTATACTGAATTGTGCAGACCTTGAAGATGAAAGCTGCTGCCAGGGACAGAGAGTGGCTACATGTCTCCTGAGATAGGAAAGGCACAATAGACTCTAGTGTTAAGCTGTAGAATCAAGATTAAGTGTATCCACAACCTTCAAGACACTTGGGGGTGTGTGGTAGCCCTTGCAAATTTTGCAGGGTTCAGAATGTGCTTGAGAACAGTATTTCGCTGGGCTGTTTCAAACCTAATTCGGGTAGCTCCTACTTTTCTGCCTACATGTATTCATAACCAATTTACATTAATTTGTTGTTGCATTGTTAATGATCCAATGACACAGGAATCACTATGCCCATGTTCAAATTATTAAGCAATTAAAATCACCTTCTCACACAAACCCTGTTGAACCCTTCAAATCAGATGAAGGGTCTGCATGGGTCTTACAGGTTGGGGAGGTTATTTTGCAGCTGAGCCAGAGAGCCCTGCACAAGAGTACAGCTCACTGGTCACTGCCAAGGGCTGCAGGCAGCAGCTCACAGCCAGCAGCACAGATCCTGACTTGGTTTCTCTGATGGTCTTTGTTCCATAGGTAACAAAGACAGAAGATGAAAAGACCTGACTTTGTAGAGCCAGGCAAAGCATAATGAATTGCCCTTCACTTCAGATCAACAGTAAAGAGGAAAGAGCTCAGATTCAGCAGCCGTGTATTTCTCCTAGCCGAGAAGCTAATTCCTTAGGCATCATTTGGCTTAAAAATAAACAAAAAAAAATCCAAAACAAACCCACAAAAAGCCCTTCTTCAGTTCTTCTAAATTCCAGCACAAGAAATAAGAAATGTAGGGGTGAGTACCCACAAGCAAGAACAGCTCCAGGGACAGCTCATGAAGAATGAAGCTCTCTCTGAGAAATGGAATACAGAATGAAGACTAGAACAGCTGGAAGATAAATGCAGGAGGTTTTGCCCAAATATGAGTGACTGAATTTGAGTCTGTACATGAGACTGACCCCTTGTTGAAATTTGAAAAATAAGTATTTGGACATCTATACTCTCTATCTATTGTCAATTGAGCCTGCGTTACTCAACAATTCCAGACATTTTCCTGGATTTTTAAAGGAGTTCTATTATTCTGTCTCAGTGTGTAAATTTCCTTTCCTACAAATGAAATGCCTTAAGGTCTGSAGACTTCTGGTGGTCTGCTGTGTAGGTACACTTTCAGCTGAATTTCTGCCGGTACTGCTGCCATCCCTAGGCCCAGCATCCAATTGTAACAATCTCATTTGCAGACTCCCCTCGGGAACACCCAGAGGAATTTTCTGAGGTTACTTGTTCTATCTCTTGAGAGAAAATTCCTCTCTATCTTCAGACACAGAGTTCAGGAGCTCTCTGCCTCCTTAGTCACTCCTGCAGGGCTAAAATCCAAGATAACTATATCTTCTGCTTAATCATCTCCAGCTTTCACAAAGGCTTATCTTAATTCAAACCAAACTAGAATAGTTATACAGTCTAAGGAATCTCATGCTTCTCATTAGTTAATGATGTACCCCCAAATGGATAATCCATTTCAGGGCTAGTTATAGATATCACAGCAGGAAGATTTTAATTTATCCACTGCTGTGAACACTCCCCCGTCTATTGCAGGTTCCTGTGTCCTTGCACCCACGTAAGGTCTCCCTTTCCCARGAGTTGTTAAGCAGAACAAGAACTGCTGCTATAATTGTTACATAGGTCAAAAGTTGCTGCTATTCCTGTCATCACACACTCATTATTCATTACTCTAGCCATTTTGATTGCATTTTAGTCTGTGTAAACTGGTTCTATTTCCTATTAACCACTAGAGTAAGAAAAGTTTCAAGATTTTTTTTTTTCCACTATAACAAAGGGGGGTGGGAGGGAAAGAAGAAGAAACAAGGACATTTCTACTAATTACTTCTTCAGAGAAAATTACTCTGTTTTCACAAAATCACAGAATGACAGAGTGGTGGAGGTTCTAAGGGACCACTGGAAGTCATCTGGCCCAACATCCCTACGCAATCAGGGCCACCTAGAGTTGTTTTCCCAGGACATTGTTCAAAAAGCTTTTGAATATCTCCAAGGGTGGACACTCCACAACTTCCCTGGACAACCTGTGCTAGTGACCATCCCCATGCCTCCGGATGTTCAGACGGAGTCTCCTGTGCTTCAGTTTGTGCCCATTGCCTCTTGTCCTGTCACTGGGCACCACTGAAAAGAGCCTGGACCCATCCTGCTTGTATCCTCCCTGCAGGTATTTTGTACACATCGGCAAGATCCCCCTGAGCCTTCTCTACTCCAGGCTCAACAGTCACAGCTCTCTCAGGCTTCCCTCATATGTGAGTTATTCCAGTCCCTCCATCAGCTTCTCTGCCCTTGGTTACACTGTTCCCAGTAGACCCATGTTGGTCTTGTACTTGGGAGCCCACAGGAGGACAGAGCACTCCAGGTGTGGCCTCGTCCTTGCTGAGCACAGGGACAGGATCACCTCCCTTGATCTACTGCCAATGCTCTGCCTAAGGCAGTCCAGGATACCAGCAGCTCCCTCTGCAGCAAAGGCACACTGCTGTGCTTCAGATGATAAAACAAGGCACGGCAGATCTCCTTTCTTGACTGATAACCCCCTTTATCTCCAGGATTATTTTATCCAAAASTTTCCTCACCTAACATGGAGAACTCTGAAACTGATAAACTGAAAATTAGTTGTTCTGGGCTGACTGCCATCAGCTGTACCTATTTGTTAGTCAGCAGAGCCATTCACTTTTCCTAGACTCATGCAATGGATTCATACACTGTTCCATAATTCTAATTCCTTTCTGTCATCCCTGTGAGGAACAGACCTATAACAATTTCCTCCCTATCACCACATTCTTAATAAATTTCAGAGTGATTCAACAAGAACGTACTTTTCTCTTCAATAGGCTCTTTCCCTCATTACTATTTGCCATAGTTACATTCCGTCTGTCCTAAGGGCATGCTCAGCCAGAAGCTGTTAGCAATAAAGAAGATGAGATGGACTTGATCAGAGGTCAATACCATAGGCTTCTGTATCAATTGGATGCTGTCTGTGTTAGCTCATGAATGGCAATACCAACAATGGACCTGGAATGGGAATGCATGATCATGCAATTCTCCTTTCAGGCATGATGCCATAGCCTCAGTCTATGGACAACTGCCAGTACGTAGAAGCAGACGGGAAGAGATGGCAGCTCTTGATGATCCAGCCCTGGAACAAATTTCCCAGATAACACGAATACCTCCCTTCTTTTTTCCCCCAGGGGAAGAAGCCATATGCCACTCTCCTGATTTAACCCAGGATTGTCTTTTACACTATTCTAGTACTGCCCAAAACAGAGCTTGCAAGTTAAGAGCCCCTGTTGTTAGCACAGGTGGATCTGACAAGACTCCATAAGAAACAGTGTTTTTTCACATAAATATGAAGTTTGAACACAGCAAAAGGGTCTGGAGGGGGAGAGAGAGAAGAACAAGAAAAGAAGAAAGGATGGAAAGCAAGCAGTGCAAACCCAGCAGAGGGACTTTGACTCCACTCACGACAGAAATTAAGGACAGGTGTAATCCTCATTTTATTCATATGAGAAAATGAACCTGCATGTATCACACACATACATCACCCTATTTCTTTTTCCCTAATTCTCTCAAAAACTTATACCTTTAGTCAGTCCTCGTTGCTATAAGGCTCTTCAAATTGTAATGACATCATCTTTCAGTTCTGAGGGCCTCCTTTGTCACAGGAATTCCTGGGAATATGACTCCTATCTGATGAAATTCTTTGTACATTCATGTTCCTGTATTTTATTTTCTATCAAATTAAACTCTGAATTTATTAATGTGATCTCTGTGTGTGTCATGTTAGGAATTTGGATCTTCACCTGCATATCTGCCATCCCAAACCTTACAGATCTCAATGTTTATGCACCATTTGAACTAAATTCCACAATCAGTTTGTTATTTTCACTTTCTCTGGGTACATATGACTCTTACACACAAAAGCCCTACAACTAACACAACAATGTGCCGCTGAAGCCATCAGCACCAGCATTGCTGCATGGAGGAAACACAATCATACATTAAGCAGCAGGGTGATCTAAATGAATCTGTACATCTCAATTTTCAGTTCTAACCACAGAACTATATGCTGTGTTCCCCAGACTCACAAGTATTGCCATGTGCAGATTTATATAACTGCTGGTTGCCCTGCTCTCCAAAGAGTTGTGTTTCCAAAAAGAAATCAAATTATCTGGGAAGGGAGAACCCTGGTGAGAAAGAGAGGAGAAGGAGTTGAGCTTCACCTCTTAGCATTGAAGTTGCTACGGATACTGTGCAGAGCAGAAAATGATACCTAAAGCTGAAAAGAGTATGCTGCCAGAGGTACTAATTAAATGTCTGGAAACTCATAGCAACTTGGAAAGCCACATTGATACAATCAACTTAGCAAATCTTTTAGGATTACTCAATTCCATTTGCATGACTTGATTCTTACTCTAAAATTTATTAAATTATCTTCCTCCAAATGCAGACAAGAAAAGGCATATTAAACAGAAGGCATAGTTTTCCCTGCAATATAAAAGAAAATTGGAAAAGAGAAACAATTTTTAGATGAAAATAAGAGAGACAATGGGAAGACCAGTCCTTTGTTGTTGAACTTAACTCTATTTTATAAACCAATAAAAATACAGATTAATAGATTCCTTGTGCAATAAAAATGGAAATAGGACAAATATATTTCCTCCATTTAACCAGAAACTTCTGCAGTGTTCTGTGAGAAGTACCATCTCTCTAAGGACAGAAAGAGAAGGAATGTAGAGAAAGGCAAAATTTTGTGTGACACAACACCTGTCAACTATATAGTTTTCCAAACTCTATCTGGTTCCTGGAACTAATAATACCAAAAAAATAAACATGCTCTCAGAGTAAGACTTACTGCTCTATTACTAGAAAAGACAATGATCTTAAATACAGGATTGAAAAAGCAACTCGCAATTACATTCGGTTACACTTTCTTTAAATCACTTCTCAAATAGAATCAGTGTTTTAAAAAAACAGCAAGGAAAATAAAATGTTCTATGAAAATACTGACCAAACTGACACCCCAAAGCAGTATTATGCACCTCAGCTGAACATAAAGACATTCCATCACATGCATTTATTCTGGTTTGTCCATTACCGGCCAGAACCACAGTGTTGCCTTTCACAGTAAGGTACAGCACTCTAGGAGGGTAAACCATGCTGGAAAGCCAATTGGCCTCCACTGCTTCCTCTGAGCTTTCAGGCTAACAACAGGTGCAGTGACAGGAACACGGCAAGTGTGAAGCAGAAAATTCACAGAAATCTCTTGTAAGACCTGCCTTGTGGACATCCACCAGGACATTCCACCCCACAACAGGAATGGCCAGGGAATGTACAGCCTACAAACACAACTMACTGTTGAGTTCCCACGGTAAGGCCTGTACCAACAGCAGGAGTCACAAACCAACACACATTTACAAGGTCCCTGGCAGGACAGCCAATGTAAACCATATTGCCAGAGATACTTCTGCCTGGCAATTCTCAGAACTCTGTTTTAAAAGTTCGAGCACTTCACTCAGTCAATACCAACCCATGTTTAAACTTCCCTGTGAAAAGTCAAGGTCTTCTTCCAAAACTTACACACCCTACAATAAATAAGCTCCATGTGGATGTTTTGAGGATTGTTTCTTGGTTGTCAGGAATATCTCAAATGCTGGCTTGCACTCTTAATTTTCTATCCCTGAGATGGGAGGCAGGGAGGAAGAAGCGATGGCCCTCAAGGTAGCCTTGCTGTCATGCTCTGTAGATCAGTGATTCCAACTCATGTTTGCAAAGAAGCTGTTTAATTTGCTCCCTAAATCCAGGTCTGTTAATCAACAACAATCTGCTCATTAATGACAGCAAAGGACGAAAAATGTCCTTGAAATATAAGCCAATTAAAAAAGACAACTACTGTATTTTAACTGATGCAATGATGACAATGACTATTTCTAGATGAGCCATAAACCATAGACTACACAAGGACTTGGAGGGAGCTTTCTAATATAGCAACAGACACAAACATACCAAGGGTACAAACTGGACTGTGGACATCCCTGGATGAAACATAATGCAGTGCAATTTTAGCCAGCATGGACAGAGGTGTAACATATTGCATTTATTAATAAAGACAAACATAACTGAAATTGGAAATAAATCCAATTGGATTTTTTTCATGTTTTTGTACCTTCTGTTTCAAAGAAGTTTGTTCTACAAGTGAGATGCTTTTACAGAGCCATTACAGAAACAAATCATCTGAGGCAAAAAGGAAATTGCAGTTGTCAGACATATTCCTCTCCATCACTATAAGTAGCATCTGCTTGAAATTATCCCTAATGAACAAGCTGTGTTCTTAAATTTCTGCACAATCTGAGAAACTTAAATTTAGACGTTTTTCATTTAGAATGGGAGGGATTCAGTTTGAAAGATTGCCTGGATGTTTCTCAAAGTAATTACCAGAGAATAACAAAACTGTGAAGAGATGGTGAAAATGCAAGTAATCAACATAAGCACTTTGAAGAACACACATCAGAGACAGCAGCTTAGACATTCTTAACACGAAGACCACTGAAGAATTAGGATCAATTTTTTACTGACTTCAGAAAGTCCATTAATTCTCCTTCCCTCAAAGATGGAAAAGTGAAGTGCACTGTGTTGAGGWGTTTGATGCAAAACCTATGTATTTGCCTGACTATAAGTCAGGCTTTCTGTCCAAATAAACATAATTACTCCATTCTTCTACCCCTCAAAACACAGACAAGAATGAGGAACATTTTGTCAATTTTCCATGTATCTTGGGGGGAAAATAAAGGAATTTTGTAGGTTTAGATTAAGCACTTCCTAATTAAACATTTTAAAAATAAATTGTTATACAGTGCTTCTCAGATGAGCAGTAATTTAATTTTGTAAGGAAAAGATCAAAGGTAAAATATTTCTGGTTTTATAAGCTTATATAGTGAACCTGTCAACAAACAGAAAGGTAATTTCAAGTGTTTTATTAGAACATATACTTTAAAAGACAAAAAGGCAAGGAGGAGCCACAAAAGGACATAGCAGAAAATTGGTGTGGTTTCATTTTGGTTTTTTTGGGGTCGATTTGTTTCTTTGCTTGCTTTAGGAAAAGAAGTTATCTACTTGTTATCTACTTATCTATCTTGCTTCATAGAAATGCGAGCTTTATACTAATCAAGCTCAACATACAAATTCTGTGAGCTTCCTGCCATTCAAGCTGACCTCTCTCAAGCTGAGKAGTACAAAAAACATTCAGATTTCCTTTCAGAATTTTTTACTATACAAGTAAGAAAACTTCTAATTCATATTTCTGTATATCCTGGACAAACCTAAATTTCAGCTACCTTTAACAGTTCTAAGCCTGAAATTTAGGGCTATCAGCATTAAGAAAAATCTTATTCTCTAGAAAAAGAAAATTATCCTATAAACCATAGTGAATATCAGAATAACCAAAACGGAGTATCAGAGAAGCCACAATTCAAAACAAAGGTATGAAATCAGAGCAAAACCGGTGTTAAAACTGATGCTGAAACCTAAAAACCAAAGTAAATGTTATTTCTGAAAGCAAGAGTTTTATTGTCATGTAAGAAGTGATGATTTCAGCAATGTATTTGCAGAGTTCATAAACTGTTTTTGAGAGAGATGTTTATTTGCAATCCTAGCATTCTTTTTTTTGGTACCTTTTTTATCACACCATATAGCCTAATACAGTAATTTTCCTGCACTATGAAAAAAAAAGCCTTTAGGACTCTGACATGGCATTCTAGGTATTCAAAAGGAATAAGGAAAAAGGGAGAGACTATGATTCTCATTCCCATTGTCTGTGTTGCAAAGTAGGACAAAGCCTTGTCTTCTCACAGGGCAGAGACACCCACCACCTGGGGGTGGGTATCTTCCAATGCTCGCTGAAGGTGCTGAGCTTCAAACATCAACCAATCTCAAGAGCAGGTCCAGGTGCTCATATGACAGAGGACATGAATATGTCACAAGGACACACATAAGAATCACTCTTCTTTGGCTACACTGGTACAGTCACAGTGTTCAGACTACTGTAATCTGTTTCCATTAGGGAAAAGGAATGACTCTTTAAATTATCATAAATCTTTGCAGTAGGAGGATTTCTACCAGTATAATTAGTCAGGCAGGAGAAGGTTATTCAGCAGAGAACATATTCCAGTGAATTCCAGGCTCACRTTTACCTGTGCTAAGATATTCACAAATAACTGTGTTCTATAAATAGCTCTTCCTTGAAAAGGTAAGCACCACTAGGCTCCAAGTCATGCATTTCTCCAACAATATAAGTATTAAATGACAGGTCTTAGGTGAATGAACGATGATCTTAATCAAACGCGCTCAATGAACCATAGCATTATAATTTCATCTTGTTCATTTCATATTATGTGGCATTAGATAAATTGGAAGCAATTTTTGAATTTGCCAAGCACAGCTGAGGTCTCTCCTTCATAATTCCTTCAATTAAACACATATAGATGTTGACTTTCAGATCGTAGTTTGGGTTTTTTATCTTCACAGCATATCATAGCTCATAATAAATGAACACACAGTATAAATCTCCATGCAAAGTAAAGTTTTAAATATGCTAACAACTTTCATATTTGGAACATTCAAATAAGCAGCTGGAGGAACTGGACTAAAAATGGTTCAATAAATGTAGGCTCTTAAAAATTTATTCTTGCATTAATCCTCAGGTGATGCTTTAATTCTGCAGTCCACAGGCAAATATAGAGGAAGAGATGTACCTAAAGTGATGTGGTAAACTAATAAAAAATTATATATTCCAATCTTTCAGATGACTCTGTGACCAGCACAGTCTATTCCAAGTTTTATGGGATAAACAGATATATGTTACAGGGCCTGCTAGTAACTGCTGGCAATAAAACATACCCATTGAGAGCAAGYCCTGCAGGAAACAAGCATTTATTTTTCATTAAATGGGCACTTCAGGATATGTCTACCCTTATGATTTCTACAGTTTCAACTTTCTTTGGAGGCAGTTTGGAGCTCGCTGCTCCTCAGGTCCCACTGCTGGGAATAGATACATTAGCCCAGCTTCTCTGCTGCCAAGTCAATGCTCGTCAGAGTTTGTTAATCTTGTGCCCCAGGCTACCCCTGCTCCTGACATTGTCCAAGACACTCATTTCTATTCCACACTGGAAACACAAGTAGCTAGCTGAGAGATTTTACTCTGACAGCACTAGAGTAGTTTGCTTCTGGGTCCTAACATATCACATAACATATCACTGTCAGTGGATGTCTTCCCTGCCCTACTTCAAACCATTCCAAAGAGCATATTTACGATAAAAAAGTTGCTTCATACTGGCAATATCAACAACAGAATAAGTAATATCTTCTACCCTAAGCTCAGTTGCTACTGTATGAGTTTGTGTATCAGGTGTGCTCACTCTTTCAAGGTGGAGTTTAACAACCAGTCAGGTCAACACCTCATCAAGAAACATCAGCAGATTGACACAGAACTTCAATATCTGTCAGCAGAGCACGGTTTTGTTCTGTTGAGCGACAGCCACCTGGCATACAAGGACTATGAGTCGAAGTACTTTAGAAACATGTTAGAGCAAATTCACAATATAGCATTAGATCAGACAGGCTTAAAGACTGAGCAATCCAAGTAATTCTTTCCATCACAATTACACCCTTATCTTTGCTTACTTTAAGTTATTTTTTAAATAGCCTGGTTTTGGATATTGCTAATATTTTACAAGAAGATGAGACATTGTAAGATAGGGAAAAAAMCAGAAAAATTATAATTAGAATAGAAAATACCACATGGTATGCTGTAGTAACAGGTAGTCCCTGCTATAGAGTYGTACTGAAAATCTGTTTTACTGAGCAAAGGTTTCACTTGTCTTCTGTAGCAGAGATTATTACTGTCTGAGCCCCCAACTACCTGATTACCTCTTTTACTATATCAACTAAGCTTTGTCCTACCAATGCTCCTTTGTGTTCTACGGTGGTTAAGGAGGTAGCAGATATTCAAGTCACTGAGTGCTGATACTCTATGTCTCATTAGACCCCASTAGAATATCACATACAATTTGGGGTTTGAAAATACAGGAAAGACATCAATAAATTGGAGTGAGTTCAGCAGGTGGCWACTGCAGTGGTCAAGAAGAGGGGCCTGTCCAGCCTAGAGAAAAGACAGCTGCTGGGGGACCTATGCCCATAGGGAGATTTATTAAGATAAAGCCAGGCTCTCCACAGTAGTGCATGGCAGGAGGACAAAAGACAACCACCACACACTGAAGTAGCACAGACTCATGTATGTAAAGGAAACATCAGACTGTATGTAAACGAAAGACTCTTTTACCCCTGAGGACAGCAAGTCAAACACTAGAACAGGTTGCACAGAAAGGYTGTGCCTCTACATGACTGAATGTTTTCAAGACCTGACTGGATAAAACCCTGAGCAAAGAGCAGTGAGCCCTATTTGATCTCATAGATGACTGTTTGGAGTAGGAGGTGGACCAAGACATAGACTTCCTGAGGTCCCATCTAAGTTTCTGTAACACCTGACCATTAGAAGAAAGGCATGCAAAACTACAAGTTTAAAGAACTATTCAATTCAATGAAAACATATACAACTGAACAGAAATTTCTGCACACAGTGTAAGCATGAAGGACCATGTGAGTCACAGAACCTCCTGCAACAGTGTGCTACCACTCTGCCAATGGCTACTGAGYATGATTCACAGAATATTGTTCTTCCACACTGTCATTTGGCACAGCTTAGAAAAATACCTCAAGGGTCAGATGAGAGCTCTTTAAAGTGAAGGTCAACAGTGACACAGGCACAAGTGTGTGTAATTGAATATTTTTAGGCTGTAATTAGAAGATTTTTAGCCTTCTGGGGAATTAAATTCTGGAACAATCTGGTAAGAGAAGTAATAGGGAATTAGAGCTAAGTGCTTTCAAGAGCCAAGGAACTTTATCAAAGGGCTAAGTTAATCAATGAACATAAARGAAATTAACAAAGACCTCATATGCAGAGGACTCAGGAGAGTGCTATTTGCTATACTGAAAATATATCTGGATAAAGGTCCACATCCCATGTGATCAAAGTCAAAACTGCCTTAAAAATACGATATTAAAATGCAAAGTAGCACTGATAAGCAGCCTTTGATGAAAGGATCTGAGACAAAAGTACACAGTAGTATTACTCGGGCCCAGTCCATCCTGAACTAGAATATTTTCCCCGTGAAACAGAATTTTGCCAGGAAAAAAACAACACACAAAAACCAAACCAAATATCACTATTATTCTGTATTACAGTGGACTTAAATTGTAGGGCTTACGTTACCTATGGAAAACGTAGGTAAAAATTACTAACACAGTGGTTAAGAGCTTACAGATTGCAGAGCAGAAATGGCCCAACTGAACATTGTGGTCCAAACACTTCAGACACACATTTTCTTGAGAGACACATGGATCACTCCAYGGGAACTTGTTGCCTGAACAGACCATAATGGCACATAACAAAGAAACAGTGTGACTCATCATTCATGCATTCTCCACTGCAGGAGGTATAAAAATTACAGGAGGAGACGTCAATGTTTTGGTCAGATGAGCACATTAATTCAGTTGTACAGATTGGCTGGGCTTCAGCATATAACCCACAATTCCTCCAAAAGAAATGACATGGTCTGTTCTTACTAAGAGAGTGCCCTCCAATTGTATTGAGGAAACAATAATATAGAGCTACTGTTATTTCTAACCACCAACAGAACAAGAAAACAAATAATCTGGTGGCAGACTGGTTTTATTGGCCCACTAGAAAATAACAGCATCTCACCTACACCTCAGGTAAACAAACAAGGTTAAAGACCTTCTTAACACCTGCAGCAAAATAATCACATCACTGCAAAACAGAGAGGTCAAACAAATGGTGCTGATATGGATGACACATTCAAAGCCTCTTAAATCTGAGGTTCTTTCTATAAATACTGTACATTCTGCCCGTTAGTGTCTGCATTTCAGGATATTAAGGACTTTGCAGATGGCATACTTTATTTGGAAAAATTGCCACCATATCATAATTCAAAGCTATTTTTTCCACTTGTTTCATCCTTGTTTCAGTGTGCATAATTGCATTTTGCAACACATTAATGATACAACATTCACCTCGAACATATTTAACTATGGTGTCACAGCTTCTTTCACATCTTCCAAGTATAGAGTACAGCTTGCCACATTCAGTTTGGAGGAACTCACAAACCCACAGCAGTATCTTAACTTCTCTATCAATATTCACCTGATACTCCGAATCGCTGCCTGGCTTCTTGCAAAGTGCAGTGAGAAAGCGAGAGTGCCAAAGGCAACAAAAGGCAGGTTCCTCACAGGGTACAGAGAATGAATGAAATGCTGGGATAAGTTGTTTTCAAATACAACTATTCTATATCAGAACTGTTCAGATCTTCAGTATTTTGGAAAAAATTGCCTGGTTCCACATCCACAGAGCACAAAGATTCTCGGCCGATGTGCATGGCAAGTTTTCATGTCTCACAAGTCTTGCAACTTTCTGCTTCTTTGTAAAGATGTAAAAGGCATCCACATTTTCAGTGGTTTATGTACAGCTGTAAAAATTTCTTTTTCTTTTCCTTTTGAAAATGAGAGATCAAAGTTAAAGCAACTAAGTAAAATGGAGCAGCACAAGTGAATTCTATTGCCATTTCTGTAGCTGTAGTACACAAACTCAGCTGCAGCTTCTACTCATGATTTAAGTCAGCATGACATATCTCATCTTTGCCATGTACAGTTGAATCAAGTTTTGATAAACATTTTAATCCAATAAAYTGGAGTAAACCCCACACTTAATACCTGGCCACCAAGAATATCTATTATTGGGAGCATTTGATCACAAGACTGGTATAGCTAGAGCAGTGAAATGTCAGAATAGATCATCTGTCTTATCCCTCGAATTACACTGGGCTAAAATATTTTTTAATTAGCAGAAGGGGGAAAAATGAATCATACCAATTTTGAAGAAGGCTATTTTACATTCAAATAGCACAGAGAACATGGACTTTGTATATGCTATTCTAGTCCCCCAGTAAAAAAAAGAGCAAACCACTGCTTCCTTCATGATGTGTCAAAATGATAAGCATTTCTTACTTATTCTGCTTTTCACTTTTATTATTATTRCAAACAAAACAAGTTCCTTTGCTAAACAGCTACAAAAGAATACTCAGCACAAATATAGTTAGGTTCAGACTTAAATCTGTGCAGTCATATTAGCATACAGCTGTTTTAGCAGAGGCTAAAACATTATTTAATGTTATAATTATACTGTTATAATGTTATAATAATAATTAGTCATTATCTAACGACTAACAAAATGTACCTAGGATTAAGATTATTTTGACTCTAAAACCAATAATAAAGGTTATTTTCTTTAACCTTTGCAGTTTAGAAACACATGGTATAAAAGCTAAGTAAAGCATTCAAGATCCCATGACAAACTAAACTGCCTGAAAATCACATTAATATCTTCTGCACAATACTTACCTATGCACCCATTTTAGGATAGCAATAGATTAGTCAAGTTGCATGAAAAATTACAAGGCACTATAAAATGACTACAAACATTTTCCTTAGAAGCAGCTGCTTTTTTTAGACAATCTATAGTGAGTGCTCTGGTGCTATTATACATCTAATCATTTGTGTTCCCACAGTTCCTGTTTATTTGAACACACGCAAGATTTATTTTTAATATATAGTAGATTCTCGTTTCACTTATACCACCATAATTTCCAGAATATAATTATGTCAACTGCCCATGTGCTTACATGGAACTCATTTCTTATGGCCTCTCAATTTTGTGGGAAAATTAAGTATTGATATAATTTCTATCTTTACCCTTTAAATTATTTTGAAGCATTCTCAGAACAAAATTGCAAATTAAAGCCAGAACAGGCCAATATAAGCAAGTGATACGAAGTAAATACTGAAAATAAGAGTAATTATGAGACTTTACCATTGTTTTGAAGGATACCACTATTACACAAAGCTTTTCATGTGCATACCATGCTATGAGAAGKTCGGTGCCTACAAGTTTGG
Source organism: Amblyornis subalaris (assembly GCA_018881555.1). NCBI lineage: Eukaryota > Metazoa > Chordata > Aves > Passeriformes > Ptilonorhynchidae > Amblyornis > Amblyornis subalaris. The sequence goes on along the minus strand of JACAXG010000086.1, from coordinate 2,574,894 downwards.
AGTACCTTCCATAGTTTAGCTGCTCTCCTGCAATAAGTTGCTCAAAAACATTTCAGAAAAAAACCACTCAAGATAATACCCAAATAGTTGTAAAGCAAGCAGAAACATAAACTGAACTTAATTGTGCAATTAGTCATTCTTCTGGCTTACATACCTCTCAAGAAAGTTACAGTATTTTACTAGAGTTGGATCAAGTCACGTGATGAAAAGACAGTTGATCTAGAATTCCTCTTCAAGAGAGCATCTACAGAGAATCACTCTAAATGATACGTTCCTGTGTTTGCATAAAAGCACTGGTGATTCTTCTGTGGGAAGCTCCTGCCAACCATAATGCTAAAAAGGGACTCTATACCCTGCACTGTCAGATTATTTCAGCTACCACCCCTCATTAGCTACTTTGGCTGTTTGGGAGCTCTCTTGTAAATGTCTCTTCAGATTTATCTCAAGCTAAATCCTTATGTATCTAATGCCAAGTATATCTTAAGGATAAGATTTGTCTTTCCAGTGATAGTAACATTTCACATCCCAATGAAAATATATGTTGTTAATACTGTGTTGGAAAGCCATATTCCCAACAAGTTTCACCTGCATAAGGCTCAAGCTGTTACAGAGATTCTGCAGAGAAAACTCCAGCAGAGTTTCCTGAAGAGGAACCTTGACAAATGATCCTCAAAATGTTTTGCACAGCTGTTGCCAAAGACTTAAAAGTATCTGTTAGTGACAAAAGGAAAAGCTATATTAAATATCTATCTATCTATCTATCTATCTATCAGATGTTAGACCAAGGAACAAGTTTAAATGAAAACATGATAATTTCAATCAGATTTTAATACAAAAGTCTGAAAACCTGTAAGATAAAACCAGAACATTTCCACTTTTTGTTTCAAAATGATCTTCTCTCTCAAGAATACAAAGGAGGAAAAAAACCTCCAGAGTCAATGATAGTATTACCAACTTGGCACATAACTTTTAGAATAATTTAAACCAGAAATTCTAATTTTTTTTCATTCCATAAAAATGTTATGTATAAGTCCAGAGCAAGAAAAACATCTCATTAGAATTGCATTCTTAATTTCAACATGGAAATTCTCAAAAGCTYTATCTATAATTCCAGTAAAGGAAGGCCATGAACCAGGGACCTACTGGTTCACAGGCCAAGAAGCACAGATTGGCTCATGTCCACCTTGTAAATGGCAAAGTGTGACAGGCTTGTCTTAGCAACAGCTAGCCAAGAACACTCCAAAATAGAGCCACAAATCAAGTTAGTAAACAGTGTGCATGACCAGGACCCAGTGCTTCTTATCAGCCTTTTCCCTTTAACTACACAGATATGGCCACACAAAGTTCAGGAGTTTGCTTTTGATGTTGCTTTAGACAAATTAGAAGTTAACCTTCACATCAGTTTCGAAGACCTATCTAGACATGGTAAGTTATTCTGAACACAAAAGCTAAATAAACTAACGTTCTTGTGCATGCAAACTTTACTACAGTATGACTAGCAARTTATTGTATTTTTGGTTTTCATTGACTACAGAAATGAAGAAAATAATTTATATACCTACCTAGTTTACTGTTGTGTTGTTTCCAGACACAGGAGCCAATAAGCATGAATATATGAATTCTTGCTTTTCAAAACATGTTGATGCAAATAGTTTTTAAMTACTCAAAAAGTGTTTCTTCAGATTCTGAACAGGCAGACCTTTCAGAATATGCTATTTCAGTTRAAATCAAAACAGAAAATAATCATAAAACATACAAAGACTACATGAGTTTTCAAGAAGACTCTGGAGCTGTTTGCTTACTCTGGCTTTCTAGATCCACAGCACCAGTGAAAAGACCAGGRCATAGTCTTTACTGTTTTACAAAAAACCCCAACATTCTGAAAGATATTTCATTTGCCTACAGCTGCACATAGATGTGGTAATCTCAGAATGCCACAGCCACAACAGAGGAATGCTGCTTTGTATTTGTAGAGTCTTAAAATTTCGTAAGTAGGCATTAGTTTTTAAAGTTCAATACATCAGACTGTAGTTTTCTGAATTTTATGATTTAGTTCACAGCAAGAATGAAAGCTCAAAAGAACATAAAAGTTATTTTAATTTCAGAAATTGCTGATTTTGGGGCTTGTTTAATGCACTTCCTGTTTGCAAAGAAAAATCAAAGCTGCTTTTTAAAACAATGCTATGGCTGCATTTCTTTATGAAGCTGAATAGCTGCTGTCAGTGGTCTTAGCAATAATTCTGGAAGTAAAGGATCCAACATGCAATGTATTAGATCTACAGTTTATTTATTTGCTGGTACAATTTAGCAGAACTGACCAGGATGATTCATACTACTTGGAAAGTGGTTTCTAACTTAAATCTAACAAACTTCATAAAATTGGTTGTGTATTAGTTGATAGTGAAGAACTTCAACATTGTACATCTCATGTTTTAAACTTTCAACATTCTTTAGAATTATTAGTGAGGTTCATCATAATTATGAAGAAGCTGCTTAGGATCCATTAAGACAGCAAAACATTTGGTTCCTTACTATTCTGCAAATATTTATGTGATTGGTAAGATTTGACTGCATTCATACAGTAATCCACATTCTGTAATGCAGATACATTCAATTACATCCTCAATAAAAAACTTCATATCATCCAAATAAAGAAGGTTCTATTCAAACAGTTTTCTATGAGCACTCAGAGAGAAATTCAGTAGAATTAACTGTACAACTTAGACCATGAATACATCTCTCAGGTATAATTCTATCTTAACAAAACTACCTCAACACACATGTGCTATTTCAGTCTTAAATGATCATAATAAAGCTTAGAAGGGATTTGCATGTTACATAGATTTTGAGTGCTTCTCAGCTAAAGAAATAGTGAAATTTCAACTATTTGTCATAATCACATAAGATTCAAAGATACAGCTTAGAATGAAAAGTAGTTTGACATAAGATTCTTTCAAGTATCAATGACAATTGAAAAAAAATCTAGTAATATGAAGCAATAAAAGCAGAGTTTAAAGCTACAAGAAAGTTAGTACCTAGTATTTAAACAGCTCCCACATGTGTGCATGTATACACACATTTATCCTAAAAATACCAGTGTGCATCTTTTGGTATTTTTTGTTTAAACTACTTTTCTGCACCTTTAGAAATGTTTCTATTTCTTTAATATAAATATTCCTATAAAGAAAGTATTTACCTAAAATTATTTAGAAAATGACTATTGAAACTGATGATTTTTCTTTTTTTCTCCCCTTTGACCCTCTGGTCACAGATCATGAAAAACGTAATAGGCAAATCTGTAATTTGGCCTTCAGCAACTTTGGAAAATAAACACGGAAAACATAGTCAAAACCTATTCAGTATTTTACTGTACAATTAGATGAATTTTTTTTAAGTTTTGCTAATGCTAGCCAAAAATCTAAATTAAATGCCCAATCCTGTCAGCTTTTGAGAAAATGTAAGTTTTAATTTTACTTTACTAGAAGCAATATTAGAAGCAAAATCAGTTCAAAATGAATAAAAACCATGATACATTATTATGTTAACTAACAATGAAGGCTCAGTAAAAAGAATACAAGGCAAAGAATAGAATAGTGCACTCTGGTTTTATTGATGGCAGCAATGACAATTTGCCTCTTTCATATGTAAAAAGTATTCAGCTTCATTTAACTAAGAACTTTAAAAAAGTCTCTTGTGGTGTAAGGTCCAAATTCCTTCTGCTCACACGAGCTTTCTTTGTTCCATCCTGCTGCTTGGAAAAATCCAGAATTTCTTCTAGAAGTGTTCAGCAAGTTGGGAGCTGCCAGTGAATTTCCCCTGACTCCGAGAAGATTTCCAAATGAAAAAACTAAAATACAACAGATAAGGACAAAAAATATTGGCACTCAAGAAACCGTCATCACCCCCCATCCCCAGGCTYTTTGTGCAACATAGACTTTACTGTCTCTTCACTTTCTTCCTACAAAAGAGTGGATATCTGCTTTTCAGTACTCACAGAGACACAATTCTTTAAAAGAATAAATCAGAAGGCTGCACTTCAATGCAATAAATATGATTGGTCTAGTATAAAGAACACTTTCTGGTAAAGACTTCTCTCTCACAAAAAACAGAGTTTCTCCATTGTTAAGGACTTCAATACAGACTTTATAGCAAAGGTGACAAGGTGTAGATTAATTCTGTCATGGAGCAAAGGAAGACCCAAGAAACATATAAYGACCAAGCACTCATAGGTTCTTTCAAGCTCCTCCAAAAGCTATGATCCTTCAAAACACTCATTTCTGATTACTTGTTCCCCTTCTATTTCAGACTATTATGACATTCTATACAGAAAACATAACCTCAGAATGTGTTTTTATTAYTGTTAGATTCTAATTCTCATATCTTGACTCTCTAGGAGGAATATCTTATTTTTCAGACCTGTTAAAGCTAGTATTTGACTTATACCCACATAAAAATCCCTCTAATAAAATTCTGAGTTAGTGGTCTCCACCTCAYAGTGCTGGATATTAATAAATGATAATTTCTAGGTCAACTGCAACCACAGTGAGGTACTGACTACCCCATACTTCTGTTATTTCACCTTAACATGTCTACTTCATCTGTCTTCATAAAAATCACCAGGTCAAGACCTCCTGCAAGTCTGCAGTAATTGTTCATTCTCTCCATCTTTTTTAGAAGTCCCCTTTTTAAATACTGAAATGTTGCGATAAGGTCTCTCTAGAAACTTCTCTCCCCTAGGCTAAACAGCCCCATGGATCCAATTTCCACTTTTAGAAAACAACTTAGAATTTTAAAATCTTAAACCTCCTCACACTTAAGATCCTCTATAGCATAGACAAAAATTTTGAACTGATTATTTGGTAATACTAAATCCAGATTTGCATGCAGAAGTTCAACCGGAACACTAATCCAGGAAGCAATACAGCTTCATTTCTGCACCACTGCTAGTAAGTCCTCTGTGTCAAGTGATATAGGATTATACAGGGAGATCCAAGAGGTTTTGGGTATGAGGTAGTATGGTGACTGCATGAACCTTATGCTTCATCTTTGATACATCCCTATCATACCAAATACAAATATGGCCAGCAAACTTCAGTTTTAGTATTGCCTAAGTTGCCTTTGAGAATGAGATACCTTGGAATTTTAAATGTAACAAACTACAACGTTAAAATTCTACAGAATTTACCAATTTAGAATATGAAATAATCATCATTAAGCATTCTCCATCTCTTTTCAGGAAAAAGACATTAAGTTACTTTACATAATAGAGAGGTACTCCCTTTCAGTAAGTAAATGTGCCATTAATAAATGAAGAGATTGAAGAGGTAAAGCATCCTTCAGTGGAAAGTTGTGGTAAAATTATGTCTCACTGGATCCCTTAAAACTTCCCCTGATAAATCTTGTCTTCATTTAACAGGTTATCAAAAACTCAAAATAAGAACAATATGCCATGCTTTCAAAAGCTCTAAGGAATGAAAAGGAGGCAAAAACCATATAGAAATTCACTTCCAGGAGCAGACTTTCAATACTCCTGAACTTTTACATGTCAAGACATTAAAGCTACATTGTTTTACAAGTCCAGGTAAGCTGAAAACAATTTAGAAAAGGACTGTGTTTGATTTTCTGCTTACATTTAAAATCAGAGGAGAACTGTTTACATCAATCACTTATCTTTGGCAAAGGTCAACAGAAGGGAAAAGCTGAARAGGCTTATTTTCTGTGGCAGGTATGTTTTGACACCAGATCTGCTGTCCACTTAAATCAGGATCCCATTATAATCTTTAAAACAAAGTATAGGAACACCTGCAAGGAACAATCATCTGTGCCTTAGAAACATTGTTCCTTATTTGTCAACAATTCATTTGCTCTTGAGATATAGCAGTTACTACCACTCTCCCTGGTGCCTCATAGCAGACCAAATCTAAGTACRGTTTTTCACATTTATACTGTAAAATTAGAGAAATACCTGAAATATTATCTAAAAATACAAAAAAATTCCCTGGCTTTGACTGGTGTGTACACTCCACATCTCTTATTCAACTGATCACTCTGACACTGCTCAAGAGACAACTGAGCTGGTTAAAACTCTGCTCAGTGCATATACCAGAATAATTTCTGCACAAACTATCTCAGGATATGTGTATTGATAGCGATTGATACATGTACTTAAAATAGAGAATCAAATCATATTGGCAAAAATAGAATAACTATCACCTCGGCAAGAATCAGGAATAAAGTATGATCTTACRTTGCCAGTACTGCCACAAATTAAAAATGTATTTCAGCATATAATCAAAAAAGTAGAATCATATGCTATCGCACATGAGAAATAGCAAMAGGTGAAGAGATCATCAGCACCTGTTAAGCCAACAGAATATGAAGGACTGGAGCAAGGAAAGGAACAAAAAAGAGATTGGTAAAAATAAACTGGCTAGTAAGAAAAATCAGATTCATGATAAAGACACATTGTGGATGTACATCAAATACATCAACGGTTTCTTTATTCAGGATATACTTTTGACCATCCTTTGTAAATTAAGAATTTAGAAGATTAACAAGTGAAATGAAAGCAGCACAGCTTATGACATTTGTTCAGTAAAGTTACTGTAACCGTTTTATCTGGCTGGCCTTTTTAAATTTATGAAGGGATGTATCAGGTGTATTTTCTGAGGATGATACATAATCCCTTAATTTCTGGTAATTAATAAAGTACAGGTCCAAGTATATCCTCAAGATTCAGAGTATGGTAAATATTCTTTGTCTTTGTACCTCCCCATTCAATAGTGAACTCACAGATTTTATATTTTAGTTTTGCAAATTCTCCTTCTCATTTAAACAAAACAACAGAAAGGATATTCATTCACATAAATAGCTTATTTAAAGTAGAACATGGGACTTTGGACAGAGACAGAGAGTCCTGAGTTCAGCAGGGACTGCGGCCACTTATTTCAGAGAAGAAGCTGGTCCAATGTATGGGAATGAGAGCATCTTGCGGCCGCTCTCAGGTGAAAAAGTATCAGGTAAAAGCTTGCTGAGATGACATGCCTCTTGACACAAAGCAAAAGTCAAAAGCTATTTGCTGAAGTGTTTTTATTGCCTTCCCTCTTCCCACAGGTATGTTAAGTCTTCCTAAGCCACAAAATTCAGAGAAATAGAAAAAGAGATATCCAACTTCTATCATAAATATACCAATATCCCTAAGAGAAGTATAGAACAATCCAGATTTGTTTTTCTTTTCTAAACCAATACACAGAGCTTCAATATCTTATATTTACCTTTTTTTCCTTATTAATCAGTTTCTAGCTCGGGGGGGTTGATAAAATTGTTGAGTAGGTCGTGTGGACCGTCGTGGCTGACCATCACCTCCTCTGCGGAATTCTAGAGTTTGCTCATATGTTTCTTCTTCCTCCTCCTGCAGGTAAATAGCATTGTTTTAAATGAACGAGCTGGAAAATGCACTCCACTTGAGTTGGTATATGCACACATACATACACACACTGCACACAGACATACATGAATGGGTGAATCCATGCACACATAGCAACTGCTGCTTCTATGCTGATGACCACTTAATAAAATAAGTCAGGTATGGGAGTGGGCTTTTCAAACCTAGGAAAGCTAACAAAAACAAGCTGGGGAAATCTCAAAACTCAATCCCCAGGGTAGCAGCTCAAGTTATTAAATATTTGCAGGGGAAAAAAAATCATATGTATGAAAGAAAAATTATTTTGCAAGAGTCATACAGGCAACAAACTCAAGAAGCAAGGTAACCTCAATAACCTGCCAGAGCAAGAGAAATATCAGCTTTCAGGAGTTCACAAATGTGTGTGGAATGAAATAAAAGAATTAGGGAATAGAAATACAAGGAACAGCATCTGGAAATATGCAYGCTAGAAACACATCTGAAACAGTAGATAAAAATCTGTGATGCAGTAATAATGAAAAAAGCCTACAAGTAGAGTGAACAACAATTTAGAGATGAATTTGCTATGTGCAGCAATAATAAATATAAGCTCTGAGTAACAAGAGAAGAGGTAAACATATTTGCAATATTGTATTCACTCCTAGGCATCTCCATACTAGAAAGATATTCACAAATTGCACAGAATTCAGAGGTGAAAAAAACCCCCAAAATCAAAAAATAATCAAGACTCTGGAGAATTACTCACAAAGAAATTTTGTATTAATTACATATTACAATAAAATTACATATTTATTTTGGCAAAGTAAAACCAAATGGAAAAACATTCATCTGGTGGAATGTTTGAAGGTGGTACACATTAAAGATAGAGAAAAGTTTTAAGAGCATAAGAGTTTATATCAATGAGAAATAGAAGAAAAAATTACAGGCTGAAAAAATAAAAAAGCTCCTGAAAACGAGTATGATTTTCAAAGTGTCTCAGAAAAACAGTTACAATTTAATTTAATATCTTCACACTACGTTGTAGCAAACACCAGGTCTAGTGGGAACATGCTGGAAGAAATCGCTTTTGGGAAAGTAGTGAGTATGTAACTCTCAATCCCTTTCATTTGCAACATAGGAACATAAAGCAACACAAAGCAAAGAGCATTGAATGATTCATTAGAAGTTCTTCGACAATTCCAACACCCAGGAACTCCCTTAGAGTGCAGCATGCACATAACAGACTAAGCAAGTCACAGCAGTAAAATATTTCACTGTAAGCAACAGAAAGGAAAATCTACAACCTAAGTTTCTTTCTGTTGTGAAAAGTGAGATCTTACTCAAGACACCTCTCTTTCTGAATTAGCTCGAATATCAATAAACATGCATTTTCAAAATAACAGTTACAAACAACCGCATTCCTCATGGTAAGGTCTCCTATTTAAAGGGCACATCTGTGGTCACAGCTATATTTCCAGATTAAGCATTACTACAGAGTCTGCAATAACTGTGGAAGAAAACAGATTTTCAACACAACTGAATACAGCATAATTGATATGTATCTCTTAGTTTCACTGTAGCCAAAGGCCAAGAAGCAGAATTCTGCCATACAACTTAGTTTTTACAGTGTACTTCTTTTACCACCTGTAGCACTGTAAACGCCCTCATATAAAGAGGTTCAGAGACACTGATTATCAAAAAAAAATCAACAGAGAATTAGATGTCTAACACAAAAGTCCACACAGTGTGCAATATTGCTAGCCCTAGTACAAACACTCAACTTAGTATATGAGATCATCTCCCAACACTGATAATGCAAGCTGCACTAGCATCAAAATGTTAAAAGGTAAGCTAAATGCCTGAAGTGGTCTAAACACCTTTAGCTCTTTCCGTACACTCTAAGAAACATGAATAGCTGAAAATAGCACAGAAATTAAATAGTTYGGTGTATCGCATCTCACTTGTAACAGCCAACTTCTCACGGAGGGTAAGCACACCAGAGTAAATTTCTACAGCAGCAAATCTTCATCAAATCTCAAAGTTAATGCTGTTGATCCTTTGAACTCAGTGAAGTCAAAACCAGTATTTGTCTTACACACTCCTATTTTGGTGTAGTTATCTTTACACATAGAATGAAAAGCTTCACAGGCATACAGTCCAAATCAAGTATTTTTACTGCAATAGGCAAGAGTGAAATCACATTCACTTTCTTGAGGCTCTGAATAATGTGGAAGTGAGCAATGCAGCAAATAGTAATACTGAATGAGTAACTGAACACCTTTCAACTGTTCCCTCATTCCTTTCTATGCACAGGGGCTCCACACACAGTTAATGACTGTCTTGTTGAAATCTGCCATCTTCACATCAGATGACACATCGTCGTTTCCTTGGTCTCACCTATTCACATTTGATCCTAAATGGATCTACCCTTCTCTAAAATAATAATTTGGCAAGTCATATCTTTACTAAAAATTTCTTACTTTACAAGTAACTGAATTTATTTTCCGTCACCATTTCTTAATCATTGACCCTCGGTTCACTACTCCTGATCTTTCACCCTCTATTGACATTTTATTTTCACAGAATCAAAGAACGGGTASGGTTGGAAGGGACCACTGGAGGTCATCTGGTCCAACCTCCCTGCTCAAGCAGGGTCATCTTAGAGCACATGGCACAGGATTGTGTCCAGACAGTTCCTGTCCTCAATATCTCCAGTGAGGGAGACTGCACAGCCTCTCTGGACAATCTGTTCCAGCGTGTACAGTTTTACCCGCACAGTAAAGAAGTTCTTCCTCGTATTCAAGTGGAACTTCCTGTCCATCAGTTTCTGCCTCTTGCCTCTTGTTCTATTGGTTGGCAACACTGAGAAGAGCCTGGTCCATCCTCCTGACACCCTCCCTACATTGTTAAGACTCTACTCTCAGTCTTGTCCAAGCAAAACAGGCAGTCTGTTTATCTTTATTTCTATTTTAAGGAAATTCCTTACTACCTGAAAGAAACCTTTAATTCCATTTTATGGACTTCTATCTCACTTTACTTTAAAATCTCTCCACCCTACACTTAAACTGCCATTTTCTGGAACAGCATCYGCTCTTTGCAGGCAAAACTTAGTATGTCTTTTGTTCACTTCCTTGTTTTTTCTGTTCTTCAACCAAATAAATTCATCTGTCTACATTTCTTCCATTATAACTGCAGTCAGTTAGACCACACATCTTGCCACCAACTCTACTTTTCCAATCTTTCTTACTGCTTGCTTTCAATTTATCAGTTGCTTGTGACCCATTCTAAATTATGCTTATCCATATAAAATCTAGATCACATTTTATAAAGCAAAGGTGGCCACAAATCTCTCTTAGAGCATCTTCATTCTCCTTCTGTTAGCAGTAGAGGTTTTACATTGGCACATTGGACCAAAAACTTATATATTTTATTATCTCCATACTTCAGCTTATTATTCCTTATTTGTCTAATATTCCAGGATCCAGGACTCAGTTTGCTAGTCCTTACACAATGCCCACCTTGGCCTATGAACCTTAGATAAAATGATAGCACTGAGCACAACTGCAAAAGACAGGAAAAACTGGCAGATCCATAGAAAAAAGCAAGGAAAGGTTCACAATGCAAACAACGAAATGCACAAAGAAATTTCTGCACTAAGAGGTTAGAATGATGAGAGAGAGGGTGGAGCATGTCAGCATTCTTTAGGAATTTAAAAAAAGAGAGTAAACGGAAGAATAAGTAATTCAAAAATTCATCTTCCATTCAAAATTTTGCTGTAAAAATCTGCTGTTATTTTTGATGCTGTCGTTTCAACTCATAAGAGAGGCAAGAACTAAACAAGTGTAAAATGGGAATACACGCACACCCTGTGCTTTTATTTTGGACCCATATATTCTGAAGAGCTTGTACCACCACCACACTTGACCAGTTGAGCTTAGCCTATCAGCAAGTAACTTCAGTCCAGGCAAGTGACTACTATCCTGCTTTTACATTAAAAAATTCAATGGATTTCATATAATACAGTTACAAATCCAGCATTTAAAATACTTCAACAACCAATTTTCTCTTCAAATGAACAATATTAGAGCAGAGTAAATTTATACTTCAATAAAAGCTTTCTCATCGGATTTCCACCGCAAGACTTCTTTCATTGCTTTCAAAATAACTGTTTAGAAACTTATTTTTTTAAAACACAGTCCTTGAAGTGAATACTTACTGCATAACTTGTGAGACTAAATAGGTGGATTACAATAAAGAACCRGACAGAAGTTATGCACTGGCACAAAAGCTTTGCTGAATACTGCGCTCACATATATTTAGGATGCAGTTGCAAGTCACAGCTTAGCAGCTCCTGCACTTTTGCCGCTTCCAAACTAGTTACCTCCRTCTATTACTGCTTACGAACAGAAAATTCTGCTCCATTCACTGGGCCCTTCTGCTGAGGCTTTTCAATTATAGCTCTCAGTGGGCTATTAAGGAATGAGCACCCGAGCCTGTCCAAGGAGGCGTGAAGAAGCAGCATGAAGAAGCAGCGTGGGGCCAGGGACTGTGGGACAAAGAAGAGACAGAAGGCAAAGAAAGCAGAAGACATTTTCCATTTCAGTAGTGTCAAATCACTGTTTCAGTTAAGCTGTAGTTTTAACTTCACCCACACACTCAATGCATGGGGACCTTGCTGGTTCAGTACAAAGAGAGTGTTGGCTTCCTTGCAAAATGACCTTTTCTTTCATGTGCATTTAAAATTCCATTTCCTKATCCAGATCTAATGCTTCTTTGCACTGCCCACTCTACAGGCAGCAGCTGTCTCCTGCTGTTAAYACTCCAAGTGTTCTCTTTTTTCCCTGGTTAAATTCCTTTCTTAGATTTTGCTTCTTTTGCCCAATCATCCAGTGTTGAGCTCCTCAAGTACTTGTTTTGGTTTTTGCATTTTCTACTTACCAGTGCTTGTATCAATCAAAAATAGACTGCAAGATTTTCCAGATGAATCAAAAATGAAAACAGAGAAAACTCATACTATGGCCATATTGAGAAATTCACAAGTGTCCTAGAAATAGCTAAATGTAATTATTTTTTAATTATTTTACATGCAATATATTATATATCCTATATTTGCAAGGAAAAAAATAATTTGCTGAAGTGTCTACAGTATTCTCTTGAACTTTTACTTTATCTGAATACTCAAATGGATTCTTTGAACTCCATAATAACTAAGAACAAAACAGGATTTTGTGGGGAAAAAACAGGTTTAAGTTGTATAATTTTAGAGTGGCTTTAGGACACATTTTCAAAAATTACTATCAAATGAGGTGTAAAAATTTTATGTAAAAGAGAAATTATGACTAATGTAGATTTTTCAAGGGTCTTAACCGAGTACTGACTTTTTTTTGAAGTGTCTATTACAGAATAATTCAACATATTTGTTCTTGATCAATTTTCTTTGCAAGTTAGGCTCGTTACTTAAAATATCAGTTCCTTTCACAGAGTAATCTTCTCCCAGAGTAATCTTTGTAAGCCTGCAGATGCTCACTTTTTTTTTTCACAGTGCACAGCACATCTATATTAGACTGGGCCTACAGGCATTCAAATTCCTGAGTTAAATGATGATGAGAAGAGCAAGTGGGATTCAAGGTTATACTGCCAGACCTGCATACAGCTGACCCCTCACTGACGTCAGATCACTAATATAAATCTTAGCCCTATTAATGCCTTATCTTCTGTCTGTAAAGAATATGCAGGATAAGCAATTGTAAAGGGTATACAAGTTTTTCTCCTACTTGAAAATCCTGACCCAATAAGCTACATATAGGACATTACAAGCATTAGGTAATTAGTACAGATACAGTGTATAAACTCACATATGCTACATGTAAAGTCTCCTCCATATGGAACTCTGGTTTGACTTTTATATCAAAACCACCAATAGCTTTGCTGAATATTTTAGCCACAGCTTCATCACAGTAAAATATTAGATTATACTATGTAAGACAGTGGTGAAAGAAATGGAAATGTCAAATGTATTAGAGCAACTACTTGGAGATTTCCTGCAAATTTAATTGTCCTTAAAGGGATAAAATTGACTTGCTCTAAGGTACTGAATGATTTACCAAAAACATCCTGAGACTTTGAACTGCAAATACACAACAACTGTTTGTTGCCATTCTATATGCAGCCAGAATAATTCCTACCCGTTTACAAAATGTTTTAATCTACTATACTAGTGACATCTTTCTCCTTCACTGTTTCTCAGATTCTATGAGATTTTGCTGTACTATATGAATAAAACCCTACACTGTACTTTCAAGCTCTGTAGAAAGCCTTTTATCCAAGACAGACATTGAGTTAATGTTTCCCTAAAGCAGGAGCAGTCAATTTCAACAGCTACTGACAACATGTTACAACAAACTTGCTGTAATGGCATTTAAAAAAAGCCCAGAAAAACAATAMAGCATACACCCTTTGTTTCCCTTTTTACACTTAGGAAAAGGAAATTATCCTTATGAGGGTATGTTTTCCTCCACCAAACACACATGGGCCACAAGTAAACACAAGTGTTCCTAACTATGGTGTGTAAAACTAAGTGGCATGGAACTATACCCTAACAACTGTTGCTTTTCCATTTTCCAAATAATAATTTCAAGATGACCCTTCCCTGAGCAGTCTTGTCTTTAGCATCTGAAAAAAATTAATGATAGCAAGTATTTTCTGTTGACTTTCACTAACCAAACCTCAGAAGTCAAATAATTTTATATTTTCTTGGCCAGTTTTTGTAAACTTCTATGAAGCACTCTTCAGGACCAGCAATTTGTCAATTAGTGCCTTATTACACATTAATTAAAGACACTAGATGTACAATAAAATTTTGTAATCCTGAAAAAAATTTAATATACACTATTTTTTTTAATTAGATCTAATTTTTCCTCTGCTGAAAATATAAAGCATGTCAGCTTCAAAATCAGCAAATTTTTAAATGATTCTGTTAAAAACATACACATTCTGAGTTTCAAATGAAGCAATAAACATTAGATAGCAAGTGACAGAAAATTGGTAGATTTTTCAGAAAAAAAATCAAGAAATGGAAAATAAATGGATGGGCAAGGAAGAGAATTACATACTTAATCTAAGACAACTGAAAGCAACACACCAGTTAACTAGGAACCACACATTTCTTTGTACTTCATTGCTTCAACTGTGGAAACAAAGCACTCATTTGTTTTCTAAAGAGACAACTTTTCGATTACATTTTCATAAAACTAGGATAATGTAAGCCTGGGGCATGATTATCCCACAGACATATTGCTGGCTTATTGGTTCCCCTTATGGGTACTGCACAGTTCATTGATACTCGCAGTCGTTCCCTGTGGCACATATTGAAATAAACATGCAACTCTTCTTGTTAAGTTTGCACTTTAAACAGACATACTTTCCTGCAAATTTGTCACTGTGTTCTCAATACAGGAAAAAAGTAATGGATTTTAAAAATTCCTTACAAGTACATATTTAAGCCACTCAGACCATATCCCTTTCACTAGTAAAAGCTTCTTCACTGAGGAGTATCAATATCAAACTATAAATATTTAAAGGTTTATTTTCAATTGCTAAAAGAAAAGTTGATACACTAAAGTGAGATATTCTATATAAATTAATAYAGAACCAATGGACACATCAGGTTTTCTCAATTCACCCAGAAGAAAGCTACAAACTGGAAGTGGAAAYGTTTTCAACAGTCTGGGAATACAGACAGTCCTAAACTATAGCAAAAAAGAATACTTGCATAGACTCGGAAAAAAAAAATCAGCATTCAATCCCTCTGCACCAAGTGCACTTGTGAGCAAAACTATACATTTCCATGGAAGGGTGGGGGGAGAGGGAAGTATCTGCTGCACTGCTGGACTTGTTTCAGCATGTCAACAGAAAATTCTGCCAAGAGAAATTTCAGAAAGAAAACACTAAGTGATGCTGTAAGAAAGTATCTAATGCTCTCCTGTTAGGACACAACATCACTATCAAAACCTACACAGGGAATAAGGGACTTTAAGTGACATTTTATGTGAAAAAGAAGGCTGTGTGCACACCTTCACCCATGACAAAATTTGAAATACGTATCCCCAAAGTCACACACAGAGATGTATATTTAGTAAACAAACGCCTATGTGAATTTATTTGTGGATGACTGACTGCACAAAAAAAAATTAGAAAGTAAAACATGGCAAAATTTATTTCCATAAATATACAGAAAAATTTTAAAGAAATACATATAACCCAACTCCTAATTAAAAACCAAACCAAAACTGCACGTGGTAGTGGAGGAACACAGCAATTTAGGAGAGTCTTAAAACAGAATCTGCCCATGAGACAACACAAAACAGCCCCATAAATGCGAGAATCTTAACTTGAAAGTCAGGACCTCTACATTACTTACATCTTGTATGCTTTACATTTTAAAATAAAATATTCCGAATTGCACCTATATTTTAGCTAATAACCACAACTTTAAAAAAAAAAATAGACCATGTCATCCTACAAGTTCTACAATAGGTTCAAAAGATGATGATGGGCAAAATATGCTTAAAAACATTAGGAACTTTGTATACTGCTACAGAATAGAACAGTTGGTGGCTAGTCACAGGTGGTGTTCCCCAGGGCCCAGTCTTGGGGCCAATTCTGCTTAATATATTTATCAGTAATCTGGACAAAGTGATCAAGTGCACCCTCAGTCAGTTGGTAGATGACACCAAGTTGGGTGGGAATGTTGATCTGCTGGAGGGTAGAAGGGCTCTGCAGAGTGATCTGGACAGGCTGGATAGATGGGCTGAGGCTAGTGGTATGAGGTTCAACAAGACCAARTGCTGGGTCCTGCACTTAGGTCACAACAACCCCATGCAGCACTACAGGCTGGGAGAAGAGCRGCTGGAAAGCTGCCTGGTGGAAAAGGACCTGGGGGGTGCTGGTCGACAGCAGCTGAACATGAGCCAGTGTGTGCCCAGGTGGCCAAAAAAGCCAATGGCATCCTGGACTGTATCAGCAATAGCCTGGCCAGCAGCACGAGGGCAGTGATTGCCTCCCTGTATTCAGCACTAGTGAAGCCACACCTTGAGTGCTTCGTCCAATTTTGGCCTCCTCGCTACAAGAACATTGAGGTGCTGGGTTGTGTCCAGAGAAGGGCAACAGAGCTGSTGAAGGGTCTGGAGCACAAGTCCTATGAGGAGCGGCTGAGGGAGCTGGGGTTGTTCAGCCTGGAGAAAAGGAGGCTCAGGGGAGACCTTATCACTCTCTACAACTACTTTAAAGGACGTTGTAGCCAGATGGGGGTCAGTGTCCTCTCCCAAGTAGCAAGAGAAAATGACCTCAAGTTGTGCCAAGGCAGGTTTAGATTGGATATAAGCAAAAATGTCTTCACAGAAAGGGAGGTCAAGCCTTGAAGCAGGCTGTCCATGGAAACGTTTGAGTTACCATCGCTGAAAGTACTTAGAAGACATACAGATCTGGAAATTAGGGATATGGTTTAGTGGTAGACTTGGCAGTGCTGGATTAATGATTTTACTCAATGATCTTCAAGGCCATTTCCAACCTAAGCAATTCTATTATTCTAAAGCTGTAATATCCAATCTTCAATAATTTTTACATCTAAACAATGTTAGGAACAAAGTAAAAAAAAAAAAAAAACCTATAAAATTTTCCATGTGTAAAAGCAAAACCACTGCATAATACCATCACAGCACCAATTTACTCACACTCACAGTATTTCCCTTCCCAGTTTGATATGGAGGGAAGTCCATTTCCAGGTTGAGTAGCTCCCTCCTTCAACTGGCCTGGACTTGTGGAAGATTCAGCTCTCTCACTGGGGACTCAACTTCACTCCTCTCCCTGGACAGCGATGGTGGAATTCTCTGACATATGGTGTGATTTCCACCAGCTGGGCCTCGAAATGCCCAGCTGTGAGGATTGCTGATGTAAACTAACGTGTGTCTGACATCATCAAAAGGAGGCTGATTATCCGTACAGGGAAAAGAAGCAAGACTGGAACGGGCCAGGAAGGAATAATGTAAGCAAGAAGAGAAACCCCACAAGTCTGCATGCAGTATCTCATAAAATTTTCCTGTCAGTCATAGCACTCAAGAATATTCATCAGCACTGTCCCACTTTGAAACAGGACACTGGGAGAGCTCCATCAGGAAAGGAACAAAGACTATGGCAGTAAGTAAACACTGCAGTCATTTGCTCCTATATGCCATGTGACCCACAGTGGAAGGCCTATATGAGCAAAATTAGTCTAGGGGAAGAAAAAAAATGACCAGATCAGAAAAGAGATGAACACAAAGAACAAAATTCAAAAAGGGAACAGGAAACTATACAAACATTTTTAGCAAAAGATTTTATCAACTTGAACCAACATGAAATAAGCTCTCAAGATTTTCAGTAAGAAGTCAGAAATAACACTTCCAATTAGGTACTAAAGAAAAAAAACCAACAAAACCCACAAAACCCAAAAAAGCTCCACAAAAAGAAAAGATCACTGATAAATGGGCTTCATAAGCATAGGAGAACCTGAAACAATATTTCTGAGCAACAAGATAGTCCCTTATATCTTCCTGCATAACAGCATGTTCCAAGTTAGAAAGTTAGAAGATCCTATAACGTTTAATGGTCAATATGTGTGACATCCACATTAAATGCACAGAATATGGAAAAACCCCTCTGTATGGCCATCATATATTTATTGCTCTCTTAATAATCAATCCTCACTCTCATTAGAGAAACATGCATTCTCCTTTGGCAAACAGCTCTTTGACACTAAAAATAAACCCACAAAAACACAACAACCCAACTCCCCCAACCTCCCTCCTCCACCCCCCCCCCCAAAAAGAGTAATTCTCCTGTGCTCTAACATTTATGAAGAAAAACAAATCATCTTGCGGAAAAAAACCTGTCTTCACAGTCAACTTCATTTTTCAGTTCTTTTATTATAGAAGACTTCTTTTTTAGTATTACTACTGATAACACCTTAACACCTGCAGGTCATCAAACAAGGAAGAAAAACCCTAAAGCGTTCCAGATATTAACCATCCTGTATAAGGAAACTTCAGTATATTAYGTAATGTGTCCATTCAACACATGCTGTATACATAAGAAGGAGTAAAATCTGGAATCATATACAGATACTCCACCACAGATTATATTACTCATAGCTTCTCTTCTGCAATACAAAGCMAACAGTATCATGTCTCTCTTCCCTAGAAAGCAACCAGTCAGGAATACTACACCAATTTCTCTAATTTCCTCTTTAATTAAAATCTTTTGAATTAATCTATGAAATGTGAACAAACTCGGAACTCTGAAATGTGAAGGAGACAGGGAAATCAGGAGAGAAACAGTGATGGTGAGAATAGTCCAGATATTTTTCACAAAACCGACTTCTTTTACTCAACATATTCAATCTCAATGCGGGCAATACAGAGAAATGCAGGCATAAAATCTTTCAGAATTCTCAAAGTGAGATTCGGAAGAACTTTAATCACATGAGAGCAGGATCAAAAATTATACTTAAGCCAGGTGAAGCTATGCTATCTCAAAACAAAATTACACCTCAGTTTAAAGGAAGATATTTAGTGAGGAACAGTCTCTCTCAAAATAAACAACCCAAGGAGCCCATATACAGTCTCCAAATAATGAATCATCATTATATGCAATCACAAGTAATAACAAGGGGGGAAGGAGATCAACAGTGTAATGCTCCAAGTGTTCTGCTGTAACTGTCACAACTATTTTCAATAATTATAAACCCCAAGAAGAGTATGTCCTTAATCTGATTTGTACAGCTGGCAATAATTTGTAACACTATTTCATAGTCTGATTAATATGAAATGCTCAAGGTGAAGACTCAAATATATTTTGCAATGCCTAATGATACAGACAGAAAACTGAAAGCCTCTGGTTTATGCCTACTGGGTATAAATTACCTCCTCAACTGAAATCTGCCTGCTTTTAGTTTACTGAAGTAAAATGCAGTTCCTTAACCACCTTTCAATGTCAGTTACTATGTTTCAGCTAAGGGCTAGTAACTTTCAGAAAAACAGCTAAATTGTGAACACCTGTCTATATTCCAACATGAAAACAACAAGCTAAAGTCTGAAAAACTATGTAGCTTCTCAGAGGATAAGGGTGATAAAGAAAACCACTGACTAGCAGTTTATCAGGATAAGTGGTTTTCAAAAAGCTTGTCACTAAATAATGTCCCTTAGAAGGCGGCTGGGGAAATAAATAAATTACATAAAGAATTATCCTGACAGAACCTGAAGGTTAATTGTGTGTAAGGCACATATGATGACACTTTGTAAAATATGTAATGGAATCTAAGGCAGTAATAATCTAATCCAGTAAGTACAAAAAGTCTCAGGTAAGAAAAAAGTTTAAGATAGACTGAAAAGCAATTTTTCAGCCTGGCAGGACAGAGGGAACTGAAATCAGCATATCTTGACAAGATGGAAAGTAAGGTACATCCAAACAAAATTACCGTCTACATCTCAAGTGCTTTTGTAAAGCCAAAAGATATCCTTTTGTCGAAACTAAATTCACACTAAATTGTGTGTCAAATGTCAAAACAAAATTTTAAATTTAGATTAATTTCAATAAACATCCACCACCACTCATGAAGATGAATACTCAGCCTTCATTTAATTGAGTCACTGAGTTGTTTCGAATTGTAAAATTCTAGAGATTTTCCTAACAGTACAGAAGCCAAAGAATTAAAGACATCAAATTCTTCTCTGATGCAAYAGTCAGGGACATTTTTTCTACAGGAATCTAAGAACTGATTAAGTAGACTGTATCATTCTCTTTTAAAAGCCTTTCGTGTAGTCAATGAGGACAGAAACTATATAAGAGGTCCAAGCAAGACACATTTCTCTACTGCACCTACTTAATTATTCAGTGGGAATAATTACAAAATTAGTGGGAAAGATTTCCTGCTTGACACACAACACAAAAAAACCATAGCGTGATGCCAAGGCCATCCATGCCTAAGAGCCATAAAGAAATGGCACCCAATCCTTCAAGTAGTTACTAGCCTGTCATAAATAAAGACATGGGAATGGGTTTAAAACCTCCACAAAACAGGCAGACAAAAGTCTTCTCCTGCTTAGAGAGGCAGCTGTACACCTTTACCATTTAGTGGTTTTCAGTGTTGGTCTTTACATTGCTGGGGAGAGGTTTGAACACCTTCAGAAAACTAACAGGAGTTTACCTCTTCACTTACCTGAAATGGGACAGGTATAATCAACCTCTGAATTACAGGTTAAGGTAATTCAATACAYATAGAAGCCCTTAAAGCCCTGTGACAAGACACAAGGTTATCAAATTTGAGCCCTCAACTGTCTGACAGCATGAATTAACTGCAATCCAAGATCGTTTTATATTTTCTTTCCTCAGCTTACCCCTTACTAGAGGAATGAGCTGAGGAAAGCTGCAAAGTGTTTCAGTCTCCACAGAACAAAGCAAACTATAGAGAAACTAGGAATATGTATAATATTTATGCCTTCATAATAATTTTTACGTTCTTATATCTTTATGTAGAAATACAGTGCAAGATACTGCAGGAAGAGGAAATTAAGCTAAACTATAGACTTCATAATTACAATTTTTAAGTAACTAGAATTACTGTAAGCAAAGAGTCTGTATGAATTCCAGCTTGTTTTGAGAGCAATCAGTTAAGGCCATAACATATATAGGTGAAACTACACGACATATCTAGGGAACACTACGATCTTTATTTCCTTCATACAGCAAAAGAAAAAAAAAGGTAATTGTAGTGTAAATAAGGTGGGAAAAGGTCTATCACATTACTTAGGAAGTAGAGAATGGAAAACAAAGACTTAGCTTAATGGAAAAATGTCACAAGATAAGCACTTAGACTACACATTTTCATAATTTATTAACGAAAAATATCCTACAAATTAGAGACTAAAATTAAGACTTGGAGTTTAAAGTATTATCTTGACTTTATTTGTTTTTCCCACAGAACAAATTATTAAGTGATTCAGGAAGGTCCTTGCCGTTCCATGCTTTTTCAGTTGTTAGTATAGTTTTACATAGTTTACAAGAAAAAAACAAGCAGTTTTTACTTCTACAACGGCTTTTCAGTGACTTTTTTTTTATTTGGATTATAATACTTTCATTAGCTGACTCCTGCTACATCGAGGGAACTGAAGGAACACAGTATTGTAGTGTTACATAYAGGACACTTAACTCTAAAACAGTGGAAACCAAATGCAGTTTTATTATTAAAAATATTTATGAATTGCATACCTAAGACATTTTTCAGGCACTAAGAAAAACAATTAACAGTTTTAGTGTTCTTAAATGTATTTATATTGGTATTGTATGTGATTATTGGAAAAAAACTCCCCACTACCTTTTTGGTTTACCAGATGTAAAACTCAGCTTTATCTTCTACTTCTAGCCAACAGAAAGATAAATAGCTGCATGTAAGGTGTCAGACAGACTGAAGTCTTACAAGGACTCTGGGCAAACTGGGTAATGGACAGCACACAATCAATGATCAAGGAGTCTTGACCATCTAGTTACAGTTTTTTCATTAAGGTGGTAAGCCCAATGCATCCTGAAAACATGAGGCAGATTTGATCTACAGTCAAAACAAAACAAAGAAAAAAAACCAAAAACCAACCAACCAAAAAAAACCCAAACCCACSCAAAATAACAAACCAATAAACCAAAAATCACTTACAAAGGTTGCCAAAATCAGACCAGAAGCTCGGGTGCTTAAATAATACGTATTGTCATCAAAATAAGGTCACCATGGTACTTTCGCTGTTTTTCAAGTCACTAGTCAAGCTATGTTTTGCTTTGCTTTTTTTTGTCTTCCTCACAGTGGTATACTTTCATCAGTTTATTTTTTTTGGACAAAAAATTAAATTCAACACATGAGTACTAAACAGTCTGCTGAAACAAACACTAAAGAATAATCAACTCTAAGACATAGACTAAATTTATGCCTTCATGGAGTTCACTAAATCTTTTCTCAGTATCAGCAACTCTTTCAAAAAGAACTCTGAATTAGGACATCAGAACTCACATACAGTATATTTTTACATTAGTAACAAGTTTTCAGTACAGACAGCTAAGAAAGACTAAGAATCATTTAATCACAGAATATGCTGAATGGAAGGGACCCACAAGGATCATCAAGTCCAACTCCTGGCCCTGCATAGGACACCCCAAGAGTCATACCATGTGCCTGAGAGCGTTGTGCAAATGCTTCTTGAACTCTGACAAGCTGGTGCTGTGACCACTTCCCTGGGGAGCCTGTTCCAGTGCCCAACCACCCTCTGGGTGAAGAACCTTTTCCTGATATCCTTGCCCTGACTCATGCCACTTCATGCCGTTTCCTTGAGTCCTGTCAGTGGTCACAACAGAGAAAAGATTGGTACCTGCCCTTCCTCTTCCCCTTATGAATATGTTGAAGACCACAATGTGGTCTCCCCTCAGTCTCGTCCAGGCTAAACACACCAAGTGATCTCAGCCGCTCCCCACAAGGCTTCCCCTCTAGATCCTTCACCACCTTCGTTGCCCTCCTCTGGATGATCTCTAAAAGTTTAATGTCTTTCTTATATTGTGGCACACAAAACTGCCCCTAGGACTTGAGGTGAGGCTGCACCAGAGCAGAGCAGAGTGGGACAACCACCTCCTCTGACTGGCAGATGATGCTGTGCCTGATGCACCCCAGGACACGGTTGGCCCTCCTGGCTGCCAGGGCACAGTGATGACTCAACTTGCCATCAGAAAGGACTCCCAGGCTCCTTTCTGCAGTGCTGCTTTCCAGCCTCTCGTTCCCTACACAAAACCAGGGTTGCCCCATCCCAGCTGCAGAATCCGGCACTTGTCCTTGTTAAACTTCATACATTTGGCGAGTGCCCAGCCCTCAGGTTTGTCAYGATCTCTCTGCAGGGCCTCTCTGCCCTCAAGGGAGTCAACAGCTTCTCCCAGTTTGGTGTTGTTGGCAAACTTATTCCTTCAAGACCTATGTCTAAGTCGTTAATCAAGACGTTGAAGAGCCCAGGGCTGAGGATGGAGCCCTGTGGAACCCCACTAGTGACAGGTTGCCAGCCTGATGTCACCCCACTCACTACAAATCTTCACACCTGACCCGTGAACCAGTTGCTTACCCATCACATGATGTGTTTATCCAGCTGTGTGCTGGACATTTTGTCCAGAGGAATATTGTGAGAGACAGTATTGAAAGCTTTACTGAAATCCAAGAAGATTACATCAACTGGCTTTCCTAGGTCAACTAGGTGGGTTACCCTGTTGTAGAAGAGAATCAGGTTTGACAAGCAGGACTTTCCCCTCATGAAGCTGCGCTGGCTACGACTGATGAGTGCGTTGTCCTCCAGGTGCTTCTCAATACCTCCCAAAATAATCTTTTCCATGATTTTACCAGGCACTGAAGTGAGACTGAAAGGTGTGTAGTTTCCAGGGTCCTCCTTGCCATTCTTGAAAATTGAGACAGCATTCACCAGCTTCCAACCAGCTGGGACCTCTCTGGATTCCCAAGACTACTCAAAAATCATTGAGAGAGGTTTTGCAATGACATCAGCTAGCCCTTTGAAGATTCTTGGATGAATCCAGTCAGGCCCCATAGATTTGTAGGGATCCAGCTGGACCAGCAGATCCCACACAATTTCATGGTCACTTGGGAGCTGATCATTCTTCGGCCATAGTCCTCCAGCTCAGGGCACTAAGACCCCCTTGGTCCATCACTCGTGTTGAAGACGGAGGCAAAGAATGCAATAAACACTTCTGCCTTGTCCATATCACTGCTTTTAGGCGACAATTCTCATCCTGTAACAGGCTGATGTTCTTTTTACACTGCCTATTGCCATAACATAGTAATTATATATTTTATATATATATAAAAAATTAATATATTTGAAAAACCTCTTTTTATTGCCCCCCACATTTCTGGCAGCTTCAACTCCAACTGAGCTTTGGCCACACGAACTTTCTCTCTACAGTGGCAAGCAGCATCTCTGTATTCTTCCCATGTCACCTGACCTTGCTTCCACTGGGCATAAACCTTCCTTTTTTGCTATATTTCCAAGAGAAGATTCCTGTTCAGCCAAGCCAGACTTTTGCCTTGCCTGACTTCCAGCATTTAGGAATTGCCTGCTCCCATGCCCTTAGGAGGTGATGTTTAAAAAGTGACCAGCACTGATGGACCCCAGCACCTGCAAAAACATTTTCCCAGGGGACTTTACTTAGCTATCTGGAAATTATCTGGAAGGACTGAAATTAAAACCAGGATAATATTTCCAGTAATACAAGTTTCTTGATGCTGACAGCACTGATCAGTGAAAGAAAAGTAATTACTTAAGTCAGTTTAAAATCTGTTTTGTTCTCTTGTAAAGAGGAAATATGACAAAGTTACTTAAATCTTAACTGAAAGAATTAAGCAGCATGAYAACTTCATTTTGCATTTATGCAGCGCTATCTAGATTTATATATTAATATGAACACTGAAACAAAGAAAAATGACCAATGGTGTTCAGCTTAAAAGACAAACCTGAGTATCAATGCATGACTCCAGTGGGTGACTAGGAACCGTAAACGCGTAAGGAGGATTATGCTTAAAACCCAAACACAAGGAAGCAAAGAGCAAGGTCCTAATCAACTTTCTTTTGCAAAAATCCGACAGCTGCAAGGACCTTCTGGCAACAAAACAGTAATTTGTCAGGAAAAGACCTCATTAAAATGTTGTTTAGTGTGAAGATCTTGATTGGCATTTATCTTGTGTAACTATAAWGATTTGAAATTTAGTTGTTTGAATATGCAATTCAACTAGGCTCCCTTGAGAGAAAAAAGAACCTTGAGAAAGGTATCTTTCACTTCTGAATGCACTGAAAGTCCCTGGAAATTACTCATTTGTCTCCAATAACAACAGAGGAAGCCTCAATAACTCGATCAGGGTGCAGCATGATGTCAGGACTATGATACTTAGTGTCAGAATCCCCTCTCCATACATTGTTCCACCATCTTGTGTCAGCTTTAACAAACTAACTCTGAAATAAAGCAAGCCAACTCGGGGGAATAAAAATGTAGTTCATTTCATTTGACTCATTCTGTGGCTACGCGACTGATGACCCAACATGGGAGGAAAGGCATGAGGAAGAACACACCGTCAGACAGAGGCAGAAGAGGCAGAGCAAATGACCATCTCACTACTAGGATCAAGTAGGAAATTGCAYCTCACTACTAGGATCAGCTTAGTCTTAATACTAGGCCAAGTTCTTAGACTGTGAGAGCTAACTTTCAGTGGGTTACAGTAAAATAAAAGCCACTCCTCGAAACTGTAATCAAAAGCATGAAGAAAAGGCTGATTATTAACCTAGAAAAAGGGTTAAAATACAATCATACAGTAARTAACTAGCACCTTACAAGTCAGCTAGTAGGACAAAAAGAAGGGGAAAAAAAGGGTAAATTTTCATACAAAYAGCAATGCATCAGCTGGGAAGAGCTTCAGGTATCTTTTTAAGTACAAAAAGGCCATCTCCGAGGCCATAACGGCATCTGACAGCTACAGGCAACAATACATGTTAAAAGACCACTGGGAAGAAACAGGAGTTGACTGTTCAGCCTCTGCAGCAGTACTATCATGGCTCTGTGACCCAAAAGCAAGAAGTTAAAACAAACACAGTCAACTGTGCTTCAGTTGACTTTCTTTCTGTGCTTTCATCATTAAGGAATCAATATGCAGATGTGTATTTTTTTGTGCAGCTTTTTATAGTAAGGGTAAACAGCAAAGAATTGTGCACTGCTGATATTTTTTTAATCAAAATGTATCTCTGTTTCCATGACATTCACTAACAAAGCCTTTTGAAATTTCCAACTTCCAGAAGGCTAATACATTCTAAATTTCATAAAACAGATTTTAAGGCATACATGACCACCACGATACTTGGCAAAGAAGAAATCATTGAAACAAGAATAAAACCATGATACAAAATAAAGTGATACATATGTCTATTTTTAGTCATACATACACACGTAGTGAAAAGCTTCAGAACATATGTTTTAAAAGACTGTTTCCTAATCCTTACAGAATAACATACAATGTACATGAAATAAAACAAAAAATTTGGTTGACTAGAGTAAGTCACAATTTTTAAGAGAGCAAACATGCAAAACTGTTCAACTGACAGATCAATTATTCATTTTCAAACAATACAATTGAAATTTATTATACAGGAAGAATACCACATCATAATACACTTCTATCAGGTTTCATATAGACAACTAAAATTTGAGATTTTGTTCATGTATTTGTGCAACTATTTTTCTACACATGTAGGTAGCATTCTTTGCATGAGTAGGCATTAATTGCTTCAGAGTTACATGTTTTGTACAGAACTATGTAGTTTATATTTTTTAATACAATTTGTTATCACATACCCATGTGTCTGCATGAACAGGCCTGATGTTGCTCAGAAGCACCTCTTCATAATTTCCATAATCACTGAATTTGACAACTGCAGTTGTCCCAGAAGAATGGAGAGCTTCAATTTCTGCCCGGTAGAACTTAAAAGAGAAATTTTCAAAGGTCATAAAATACTACCACAAATTTCCAACAATTTCCTTTCCACATACTTATATCTATGACTAGTGTGTGTGTRTATATATATATATGTTTAGTCTTAGTCAGTATTACATTTTGTATTAAATTTGTACCAGATATTAAACTAGGTATCTAAAATTTCCAGGACAGACTCCAAGGGCACGATACTATGTATTTAGAATACTCATTAAGAAAATACACAGCTTATTGAAGTAGATTGAACATTTAACAGAGTTGTTTTCATTTCTCTGAAAGCAGAATAAATTCATCACTAACACAAATGCTGCTGTACACAGAGAAGTGTTATTGTAAGATGTTCACTTAAAATATACATCAGTAACTGTTTATCAGCCCTACACTGTACATACTTGTATACCTGTACTGGTATACCTATACTCTTATCACATAATAAACCATGATAAAAATATGATAAAAAACATGATAAAACTGCTCCTTCAAAAAGTCTTTTTCTAAACACAAAACTTGATTTTTTTACATTTATGCAAATACAGTTTTCTTGAAAATATTCAATCATTTTTATCTGACAGAAAACAAAGAAATCACTGCCTTCTGTCATGGTTAAGCTAGTACTGTATTTTACCATTACATTTCAAAATTATCCTATTACTAAGCAGCAGCATTTATTGTAACTACCAAGAAACCAATAATTGTCCAAAGCACACCTTCTAATCTGCTGAATGCTCTTCAGGTAACAGTCTGGGATTACCTCATATGTATTTATTTTGCAAGTTTTATACTTTCCAAAATTTCAAAATCTCATCTCACAGTAATGCAAGTGTGCTTCTCAAAATAGGAAACAATTTGGTAATATGCCATTATACTTYGCACTAATCCATCCACGCAAGCTACATACTCCTATTTAAGAGAGTCAGCTCACTATATGTTGTCACTACCAAAAATCCTGCATGGCTTATCATCTGTTTTAGWCATACCAACAAAAGAGCGAAAAATAAAGTTATGCTGCTGAGCTAATGCAGACCAAAAAAAAGGAAAATGTGTTTAATAATTAACATAAAATTAACATAACAAAAAAAATTTTTTAAAGCAGAAAAAGGTGTGAATAAAACATACTCAGASAACAAAAATATTTAAGGTAGTTCTCAGATTATCAGAAAGGGTCAAACCCCAAAGAAACTACCCAAGAAGAGTGACAGAAAACTCCTGAACAGATACTAAGAAATCAAAGAAAACAGTCTAAAACTTTTTTAGCGGAGGAGAAGAAAAAGTGTCATGCTGCAAGACAAATCTTATTAATGGGAAAAAGAGCTGAAAACGAAGTAATTAAACTTTTAAAAGAATCAGTAAAACAAAACTATCATGCAGCATAATTCACTTGTTCCACAAATTCTTCGGCTAATAGACTACTACTGCTGATCAAAATCAAGCCTTTTGCTGTTTCCTTTCTGTAAGGATTGAAATAAAGGTGGCAGGTTTTTTACAGCCCCATTTCTGCAGACTCTGGTCTTCCTTTGCACTACTAAAGGTTGCACGCTGACTTATTCCAGAAAAAAGGTATTACACATCTACCATTACAGATATTCTAGATAGCACAGCATCCTGAGTTTGTTTCTCAGCAAAGAATACAAGCACCTAGATCTCCTTCAAATTCACCCCCTCACATTTTTGGCACTTAAGTCAAATGCTTCAGTGAGATGCTTAAGTCATCCTAAACTCCACCTATATGAGAGAAACAAGGACTTGATTTAAGCACTTAAAAATTTCACACAATGAATATAAGTGACATATCTCATAAATACAAAAAATAGAGCACAGAGCTAGGCAAGAAGCACACTGCACACTTATGAACAAAGGCCACGTCTCTGTAGTTGTGCTAAATATCTCCCACATGTGCATAAGAAAACATTAGAGGTACAATTTGAGGTACTTGTCATTTGGCAAAGGCATACCTTGTTGTCTTCCCAATAAAGAGCAAAACATTCATCCCCTGGTCTCCAACTTTTTCCATACTCCATGTGAATCGATGGTTCCAATATTTTCTCTGGTTTGATGGGCCCAGTTCTCCTTTTGGGGCCAGTGTTGTAATACAACATTTTCTCATCAAAAGATGGGATCGTAGTCGGTCCTGACGATTTGATAGGTCCTACTCGTCTTCCTTTCTGATGATGCTCAGCATCTCCATTTGGTACAGCACTAAAATTATCAGTTCTACTGGGATTTTGGTAATCGTTATTAATACCAAAATGTTGCTCACTTTTTACCATAAAGGCTTCACTACTTATCGTTCGTGGCTTCCTATCGCAAAAATTTTCAGCATTGTGAGTTTGGTTTTCCCTTTTCCCAYGTTTCTGGTTATTGTTGTCAGTCGTATCTTGAGCAGCAGAGTTCTCCTTGAATTCTGTGAAAGATACTCCTTTTCCTACTCTGTTTTGCATGTTGTTATCCCTTTTTTTGAAAGTAATATCACTCTGATGAGTGGTTATGGGATAACCCAAATCCTTTGGCCTGTCATTTCTAGGATAATGTCTGTCACTTTTATTTTTTTCATCTGTCCAGTGTTCTAAAGAGTTGTGCCTTTCAGGACCTCTGTTTCTTGGTAACCCACCACTTTCCAAAGCCTGCCTTGAATTCTGAAAATCCCTTTGAAAACGAGGGGGTTTCTCGTTCCTCAGCTGTCTCATGTCATTGCGAGAAACGTGTCTTGAATGATTCTCTTTGATGCCATTCTGTTCTGCATTCATAACTTTGTGCTGTACTTGATGTGGTGGTTGAAATTGCAATTTTGGTTCTACAAAGAGAAAAATTATTTCAATTAACATATTTCACACATATTATAGAAATAGCATTTCAGACTCCAATAAAGCAACAGTATTCTTTAGAAGCGTACGCAGTGTTCACCTTTGTGACATGGAAATGGAATGTTTCACAGAGAATTTAGCAGACATATTTGAACTGCAATTCCTAGTTACTGGAAAAGATACACTAATCTGGGCTGTACTTAGAACCAAACCACTTATGAGCATGAGAAACGCCAGGCATAAACTTCCAGGAGATTGATTACTCATTCCTCCCTATGGACATCAACAACTCACTTAAGTAAGAGCCATTTAAGATGGAAAAATAGAATTCCAGGATGGAGACAGGAAGAGGGAGGAAATCAGGAGAAAAAAGGAATACTTCTAATCTGAATTGAAACTTGTAAAAATACCTTAACAGCTATTCAATATAAAAGAGAAAGGCAAGAAGTAGAAGTGATAAAATGAACACAGCTGACAAAATGTAGATAACAGGAATAGTAGCAAAGCCCMGAACTCTGGAGACTCTGATCAATGAGCCAGAACAGGAACTGCTCAAGCATTACCTTTAAGAGCTTCAGCCAGAACTCCTAACTGATGAGAATAAAGACAAGATTATGACGAAACTCATGAGAAAGAGGAAACTTGCTATGGCCTGCTGGAGAGGAGGGAACTGTGGGTATCTGTGAAACTTTTTATGGAACTATGGGCTTTTCAGGCAAACATGGATTTTTTAATGGGCTGTTTAGATGAAGAGCAAAAGGAGGAGTAAAATGAAGATGAACCCAGGAGGAATATGCATGGGAAAATAAAGAAGAAATGAGATTACACAGGAGAGCTGCAAGTAAGTAGGTTCCTGGTCAATACACTCCTGCATGTGATCACTGTAACCTGCCTCACCTCCTTATTAAATTCTGTTTCTAAGTTCTCTATTGCGTATGTGAGGGGACATATTTTTAAACTTGGTGGCAAATTTGAGACAGGGTAAGCTGGTAAGTGGGACAAGGAAGACCTGCCAGCCGAATAACTGGAGAGACCATGGGTCTTGAAGGCCATCTACCAGGGAGACCCCAGGCCTGGGCTCACATAGTGGCCAGATCTATATAAGTACACTCATGTAACCCTCTCACCAACTCCAGGCTGTACCAGCCAACAAGCTGGACCAGAAACATCTGAGGTGGGTGCCAGAGGTCAGTTTACTTACCGCTAGAAAGAATCCTGAGAGCAAATGTATCAATTTTCAAAATTACATGCTACATGGTAGAGTTAAAATAAAAATTTAAATTTTACCAGTTTTTTTTCTGAAAAATACTTCCAAGCATCACATTATTATTAGTAGCTGACAGAATTTTTATCTATTTAATTTACTAAATTGGCTAGTAAGAATCTAGCTCTATTTTTACATATACTTGGCATAGCATAACTTTTACAAGTCACATTTGTTTTACTAAAATGACCTAGTGTTTTTATTTTTTAATGTGACAAAAGCATACATAAGGCTTACCATGAACATGATCTTGATAAAAATACATCTTACTGCRTAATTTATTACTTTGAAACCCATCATGTTTTTATTGCATTAATATGTAAATATATACTACTCAAAGACACAAGTTTCATAAATATGCATTTTCTTTTTAAAAATGAAAATATGACTTTAAACCTTGTATCATTAAAATTTTTTTTGTTAGAGTAAAACCTTTGAAGTTTAAAGTACCTCTTTATTTCTTCTTTACAAATGCAACCTCAAAATACTGTTTGTCTTTACTTTATATCTGTAACTTTTCACTAAGTATCTCCATTACACTTTTCCACTTCTGTATAATACCAATCTTCCAGATTTCCTATCATCTAGAAAGATTTAATTTCCTTAATTAATTAATTAACAGTCTTTGTTCATAACAATCTTAATTTATACCTCTTCTCCTCTGGTAGTAAAATGCTCACGTTTCCACTCTTCCTATTCCCAACCTAAGCTCTTATGTCTATTCCTAATGTTAATTACACATTAAATGACTGAACTGTTTGATGACCCCTGACTGTTTACTCCCTTGTGCACACCATTAAAGAAATGTGTATAAAACTCGAACCTAATTCACTATAATTAATTTTATTTAGTATGTTGTAACATTAAATTCATTAAACAAAAGTCACTGTTCCAACAGGAAAAAAGCAGAATTGGGTTTATGACTAGATTGGGCATGGTAATACTTTGCTAGGTAGCAGGATTTTGGGTTTGACTYAGACTTGGAACGTATCCTCTTGAGGGCTGTCTTTTGCCTGTTTGCCAAATGAATAAACATTTCCTGAGAGGAGATCAGTAGTGACCTCAGGCAATATATAATACATACAAGGACTCTATACAACACAAAAGCATGCAAAGCAGTTACAGTTTAGTTAAAGCCTTCAGGGGAAAAATGAAACATAGCCATACTCTTCTATAATTGAAAAAAGTTTACTGAAATTTCTATTGAATTTCATTGCACGTAATGAGTAATTTTATCTACCCAACATAATGTGATCACAATATCAAAGCAACAAGCTGATTTGAAAGTGTGTTGGATCCTTTGGTTAAAGGTTATTTTTTAAATACTAATGGAAAGTTAAAATAATACTACATGTTAGACAGCAGGTAAAGTGACTAGAGAATTTCAAAACAGTTAACATGGGTATTTTTTTCTACRTCTTTTTACTGTGACATGCAAAGGCTGACACAAAACACCTGACATTTTTCTAGTCTAACCTTAAGGTATGCAAAATCCAATAAACTTATGTCTTCTGCAGAGGTGCAGTTGTTGTGCTAAAAGCTTCCCTGGGGACTATGTCACACACGACAGCCTTGCATGAGCAGGACACGTTAACTGACTGTTTAACGTTCAAGCACAAACCACCCACAAATGGAAACTGCCCAACAACAGTAAATGCTACTTTGTCAAGAGCAGACAACCAAAAATAGCCTGGAGATGAGAAGAGTACTGGTTCTTCATTTGTGCTGTCTGGCCTGATCACCAAAAAACCAAAGGGATTCTAAAGTTTCTCTAGGAGAAAGAGGGATCAAAAAAAGCATCGTGGGATTCACAGACTGTCTACCACAACTGCTATTCCCCGCTTCTACTTCCTGCCCCAACTCCAACCATCAGCTACTGTTCCTAGACACGTAATGCTTCCTACAGGGCAATAACAAATATTAATTTGGCATTTAACAAGAAGATGTAGGAAGCTACTCTCAAACAGTGAGATGGGTTAACTCAGTCATCAACATTGTAACCAGAGGTTTGGGAACATGGTCTGGAAATAATACATTTCAAAATTAATGATAACACTTTTGTCATCTACTGGGAAGTTTTAAGAAGTAGCATTTGTCAGTGTAAAACCCTCACTCAGTTACTTTACTCATTTTGCCTTTTGTATGTGATGACGCAAGAAGATCATACAGGGCCAATCACATTCCCTTGATTACAAGAAACCAGCAGGACCTGCTGCACTTGGAAATCCCAACCAACATAATTTATAAAGCACTGCTCCACGCACAACGCAATTTAAAGAATACAGCTTCCTGTGGTTCTCTCCTGTGGATTTTATCATGTTTAATAATATGGTTAAATTCAAAGACCATGGCCCTTCCCACACTGGTGGCAGTGATTTGGGTTTCTCCTTTCAAACGGAATAATATTTTTGTGCTCCTGTATGGAAGTGTATCTTTGAGACAGCTACCTCCAGGGCATGTTCTATCTTGTACTTACCAAAAGATTAAAGAATTAGAAGAAAATTAATGGTACATTTGCACACACTTAGTGTCATGGAGTAAAATTCCCATTACTCAATAGCTTTGTCAAGTTAAATAAATATCAATATAATTCTTTCTAAAATGTAGCAACAYTGAGGAACTGGAACCTGAGTGCATGTTTTTGTTGAAACAAAACAAATACAAGCTGAGAAGGAGGGTGATAATAAAGACGGGGCCAAAAAAATCCAAAACATTCTGCTGTTGCATTCACTACAAACTTTAACTAACAGGATTAAAGGACTGGAACAAAAACTGATGATTTTTTATTATTCTTTAAAATGCATAAAATTCACTATATTTTCCTCTTTTGTATTTAAAGACAAAATAAAAATACAAGCCTCCCAACATATATGATCAAAGCCAACAGACTACTACTACAAATAAGTGATTTTCTTGATATTCACAATTAACACTGACAGAAGCTCAATTTTTAGAAGTAAAGCTGAATAATAAACATGACTATTATTCAATTTGGATTTCCTGTCAATACAGTACCATGCTTGTTGAAAACATGGCTACTACATGGTAAGTTCCAAATGTTACAAATTTCTTTTAACTCCAAAAAGTCAGACTCTTTTTTTCCCCTCCAAGCGCCCTCGCTCCCAGACATTCAGATAAATTATGTGACCACAAAATGAAACAAATATTTTTTAATTACATTGTATTGCACTACCAATTTATTTCAAACCTTTAACTTATTTGGGAATATATAAAGAATAATGTTCACTATTCCTTAATACTACAGCCACAGCTCTTGGCACTGTTTTATTCTCTCTGATAATCCTTGTGTTTACTTATTTAAGCTTGCAAAGATAGAAGAATTGTTCCTCATAACAAAAGAAAAAATAAGGAGATTACTGAAAAAATCTTTTGTGTTCAGTAGCAGAAATTATCCAAGTGCAAGAAAAGGCAGCTACCTGACAGTAATTTTGTCTACTATTTGTTTTAGCTCTTCCAGTCAGAAGGTTTCTCTTGCCAAAATTCAAACTACTTAATTTCAAGACAGAAACATTTTTGTAGGTGCCATCAACCATTCACAGTTAAAAATAAATAAATAAATAAACATGCTGTTTAAAGCTATGGATATGTTTAATTCTTTGCATTTCATTTAAATAGGGTATGTTTATTGTACGCAGTGTGTTACAATTCAAGAACTAGAAGATCATGGAGTCAAGTTATTTAACACTTTTGACAGCTGTAATTACTTAAAACAATATTTCATTAACTGAAAAAAAAAGCAGATTAAAAAAAAACCCATCACAAGACACCATTTATGGGGCAAAAGACTAACTTGCTTTCTTATAACTAATTTGTACTTCTTTAAAAAAACCAACCAAACAAACACCAAACAAGAAGAAACTTAATGTCCTGTCTTATCTTGTAAAAGGAATATAAGTACCTCCCAAAAATTACAAAGGTATTTCAATTCATAGATGTTTTTCTACTTGATCTACATGCAAGTATGAAAAGGTACCAAATCAAAGATATAAAAATTCAGCAACGGTTCTGCAGTTCCTGTTCAGGAATGGAACCACCCAGCCAGAAGTGAATTTAGAAATTCTCCAGTACTGAGGTTTCAGGTGCAATTAGAAACAGTAGGTAAGAAAAACAAGGAGGGATGCACAAAGCAAATCAATCCTCTGTGTACCCAAAAAGAGAAACAATTCTTCTTTTCAGACACTTTGTCTCCCAAATCACGTAAGATTTTGATGAAAATTTGGCATAGCACAGACCTAAAAAATATTTAGCTCAGTTCAGCAAAACTACCTTTTGTTTTTTGGATTCTACATCGACTCTCGGTCATTTAGAAGAAATTACAATCTGTCTGAAGTGTATAGAACTTTAATGCTTGCAATAACTATAAATATGGCCATTCCAGGTAATCATGTGCTTCTGGTCATATGCAATCATGTTATAGTAGAGGCGTGCTCATTTATTCAAAACCACTACCCCTATAGTATTGGGTCTGACTGAGGTAGAGTTCAGCAGCCCTCCCAGTTCTGTGCTTTGCTTTGCAGGTCAAGGCACTACGCCTTATACAAGCAGCATCTCTCCAAATACCTAAAAAAAAATATGAGTTTTAGAGGCCACACTGGACACCAAGGTGCTAGAAATATTGCAGAACAATCTATCTTCTTTTATACGGAGTATAGGACAGCATCTGGCGAATATAAATKGAGAAAACCCTGCCAGCCTGGGTGCTCCTTAGTGTATTACTGTGTGGGAAAATCAATGAAGAGACATTCTTAGCTGTGTAACATTACATATTTGAATTGTTTCGATCCATTTCTCCAACGTGCCTTTCATTTCTGACCAATACTTTTCTAATTCTCAGTGAAATTACATGTCGCTACTGCTCACAGCTGACAGGATCAAGCGAAATGTAAAAGGTGCTAGTAAACATATATCCTGTTTTCTGCAGACATTTAGATGCAGACTTCATGACTAAAGAGTTCACAGTGCAAAGTATGGTCACTGCAGATATATTACTCTGCAAACACTTTTAACAATTCTGTCATCTCAGTTTGAATGGAACTTAAGTAATAAATAAGAATTTAACCAAGATGATTTTCAACCACAGAGGCAGTAAAATGGCAGAAAATTAGCTTTCTATACATGATTTTAAAGATATATCTGAATTCATCAGACTGCAGAGTTTTTCTCAAATTTGGCAAGGAAAAAAACACTTATAAAAATAAAAAATACATATGCCTACATATTCCTTGAAAAATCCATTCAAAAGACTCTGCAAGACAAAAGTAAAGCCTGGCATGGAAACAGAGATGCAATCCTATGGGCTACACAAATTCAGTAAGCAAAATAAAAACTAGGAACATGAAACTAAGGAACCACTTCAAAGCCTTACAAATTACAAAGTACATCTACTTTTTTTTCAGAAGGAAAAAATGCAGAAAGATTGAAAAAAATTTCGCAAAAAAAATCAGAAGACTTTCTGAACTGTTCAAAAATGCTAACAAGTTTGGTTTGGTTTTTTTTCAGGAAAGCATGATTCAGGAAKAGTACACTGGATTCCATATTGATCACTCAGATAAAGCGTAAAAAACCAACATAGTGATAAAAAATGTAAAACCAAAACCCCCATGTGTCATGCCAGGAAATATGCCAGAACATTTGGTAACCGAAGGAGTACAAAACCTTTAACAAGTTTTAATAGAATTATGTTTTTCTTCTTATGACATTTACGGAATCTTTTTCTTTTTATTTAAGAAGAAAAAAGTTCATAAAAGCAAAGTGTATTTATCTTTAAAAAACAATATTGAAGGTTATAAACTGAAGTAAATATAAGAAACATAACTGTTTCTTTACTCACATAACACTATGCTTTATTGTCTACATACATGTAGTAAATCCAAAGGATCATAAAATTCCCCCTAAGCAGTCAGTAAAACCATTTTAAAACAAGCAATTCATTCATTTCACAAGTCTTGATAAACTACTATTACTTACTTACTACAAAATCACTGACCATAAGAAATTTATATAACCCACAGGGATTATTTCTTTTATTTTCCTTTAAATGTCTTTCAGTCAAACATAAAAGCCCTCTGTAATATCTCAATATAAGCACAAAACGTATCCAAGGAAGAATCAATGTTTGCAACGTAAGCAAAAAACACTACCACTGTTTTCATTTCTGTTCACCGTAAAAATCTAACTCATCTTTGGTAAGTAAAATGAGTTGCCAAAAAATATCTCAAACATCAYTGCCTACCTGGTTTCTGAAAACTTGATTATATTCATTACCTGAACAGTTTACAAAGTTGTTTCCACTAATGCAGAATGCTGGTGTATTTGAAAGGTATTTTCTTTGAATATTTCAGATTTCTGATAAATACAGTGAAGACTTATGATATCATGAGTGAAGACTCATGATTCAGGAAGAATCCAACCAAGTTAACAAACTGTGATTTATGTCATCTTATTTCAAACTACTGACTTTTAGACATCTAACCACCACACAGCAATTTATTTGACCTTTCTTCAAGGGTGAGGAACAGTTCTCCAAGCACTCTCTTTTTTTTATGACTGACTGTGGAGTAAGTTCTAGGACTCAACTTTTAGATGACAGAGTTAGGAAAAAGAATCCTACCAACAGTGT
This sequence comes from Amblyornis subalaris, assembly GCA_018881555.1. Classification (NCBI taxonomy): domain Eukaryota; kingdom Metazoa; phylum Chordata; class Aves; order Passeriformes; family Ptilonorhynchidae; genus Amblyornis; species Amblyornis subalaris. The sequence goes on along the minus strand of JACAXG010000086.1, from coordinate 2,537,187 downwards.
CCAACATTTGTTCCAGATACATTAATTTCAGTCACTCACCCTCTACTGTTAGAGTACCCATTTTGGATTCCAAGAAATCAAACAGTGTGCTTGGTGCAGATGGTCTGGCATTTCCTAGCTCTTCTTCGTCTTCAGGTCTTATCCGTCCTCGGCCCTTCCCCTTACCTGTAAGCATCAGAGGTTTTTTGTGAATGGGGAATAAAAAAATAAGAAAGCATATACACCCCTTCATTTGATTTACAAAATGTTTTTATTTTCTGCCTTTAAAAAATTCTGTCACGGAAAGGCAGTGATAGGAAAAGGGAGAACATTTTTAAATTAACAAGAGAAGAGATTTATATTAGATGTGAGGAAGAAATTCTTTACTGTGAGGGTGGTAAGGCTCTGGAACAGGTTGTCTATAGAAGTTCTGAATGCTCCATCTCTGGAAGTGTTCAAGGCCAGGTTGGATGGCGCCCTGAGCAACCTCGTCTAGTGGGTGGCCTCTCTGCCTGGGGTGCAGGGACGGGGGAGATGGAATAAGATCATCTTTAAGATCCATTCCAACCCATGTCTTTCTGCGATTCTAGGATACATGTCTCCCATTTAAGGATACTTAAATATCTGACTTCCAATCCAAAAATTTTTACAAGAATATAATACACAGAGGCCTTTCTAAGGTATTTGCTTTCAGGCTTGCAAAGCATTCTAACTTGCATGAAAAAAACATGCAGATAATGCCCTCCTATAACTGCATTAGTAATCCACCATACACAAATTCCTTTACTTGTAAACATGGTTTTAAAGCATCTCTTTGCAAGTTTTACCTCTAGGTGGAGGTCCCTGAATGGGTTTCTGTTTACTGTTGTTCAGAAGAAAATTTAATGCTGCCTCTAGGCTGTTACTGTTATCCATAAGTGCCTGTCTTGCTGCTTCTTTGCTAAAACCCATCTCTGTTATGTGTTTTAGAGCCTTTTCATCAACCTGAAATGAAAAGTACACACAGAACTAGTAAATACAACACTTTATAAACCCCCCAGATTTTACATTAATTTTTCTTTAATTTTTAATTTAAACAATATTTCTTGTTTAACTGATTATACATATCTCAGTTTTATATAACATCTTCACAATACAATCTCTAAAGAAACAGCTAATAAAGGGGTTTTTCTATTAGTAGTATGATTTTTAATTCATTAGTTTTCAATTCTACTATTACATGCTTTCAAGCACAAATTTTCCTAGTCTAGATGAAAACTAAAAAGAATATCTCAAAGTAATACTGGTATCAAAACTAGCCATCTGTTCCTGTTTGAACTCTTTCACAACTTTTACAGACAATACAAAACCCAGTTACTTCTTAAAACATGGAGAAAATATAATTGGCTAAAGGTTTTGCAGAAGAAAGCAAAGAAATGCAAACAATTTACTTCTGCAGAAATGCAGGCTCTGCTATTCCAAACTGTATCGAGCATGATGACAATAAGGCAAAGCAGAAATCACAAAGCTTTAAGTATAGAAAATAACCTTGCACCTGCACCAAAATGATACCAGTTACCCATCTACTGCAATAGCCGCAATAAAAAACATTCTTAACTGCAATTCCATGAATGTAACATTTATCTACAGGTTCAAAACTAGCCGTATCAAGACCCTCCAAAAAACCACAAAACCCCAAACCTAATGGAATCTAACCTCTAAGATACATATTTAAATTTTACTGGATAACTTTTTTAGCCCAGAATCACACTGAAACTCATAACTATCTTGGTAAGGTACAGGAGCACCATAAGTATTCTAAGCAGACCTCAACATTAATTGAAAGAGAAGTCATTATTCCTTGAGGTATTTTCATTTTATTCTTGTTATATTTGGGTGGTTTTTTTTTTTTAATATTACACATTTATGATTCCATTTAAGTCTTGCACCTTACCAGTTCTCGGTAGACACCTTCGTTCTTCCCCTCAGGTTTTGTTATCTTCTCTTTCTGGAACAGTTCCCTGTTTCGATTCCCTCCAGCACTCACACTGAGATTACTTCTGCTACTACCACCACCTCCTCCAAATGTCTTGGTCTTTACATAAGCACAAAAATTACATTTCAGCAAACAGAACTTATGAAAACAAGCCTCTATATTTAGCTAGTAGAAAAAGTGCAGTACATTTGTTGCAGTGGTATTTTTTTTTGATTATGCTCTGGGTCAACAAATAAAGCACTAATTTACACACACATACAAAAGGATGAATTTATTAGTCACGTACTTTTTCCCCTGTGCCCAAATGAGGCTGTAAAAAGGGTATATAATTCTAGTTTTTATGACTTACAAAGCAAATTTGAGAAATAAACTAAAAGGAAGACCAAAGGAGGACATAAAAACCTGACACATTAGAAATAAATTTCCCAGCTGTTCTTCCAGACTGAGTTCAGGGAATCATTGGGGTTTTGAGAATTAAAAAAGGCAGATGAAAATTCATAACCTGCATTTATTACTTAAATCTTATTAGCTAAATTGTAAACCCCTCATTTTTTAGTAGTGGTATCAAAATCATATCTACAATAAAACATTATGATACATTTACTAGCTTTATTAAAATAAGAACACAGCCATCAATCCAAAAGGACTCTAATTCCGATTCATCTTTTTAAAGATACAGGAGTATAAGCAGGCAAATATCAGAAAACATTTGTCATTTAAGAGAGAAATACTTAAAATAACAAGAAAAAATCAATCACAGTAAGTAAAATGGTGCAACACATGCATTCTAACCTCCTTGCTCTTTGCTACTTCTGCAATAGCAGCTGTTCTTTGCTTTTCAAATTCATCATTGTCTGCAACAGGTTTTACAGTGTTTGTCATTTGCAGAGTCTTTCTGCGATCAAGGTCTCTGCTATCCACTTGCAGATGAGATGCACATTTCTGAAAATGTAAAAGAAATTTTTAATTAACTCTTCTCCCTTCTCTCATTTAAAAAAGACCAAAGTATTATTCCATCAGAGTAGCAGACCCTAAGATAAAGAATATGATCACAAAAACGTACCCCTAAGACATCTAGATCTGTCTTTGCTGAAAGCACATGACTCTGGTCCACTGGAAAGGCCAAAAAAAACCCCTTTTACATTTTAAGCTTAGTTCACAATATAGCTAAGACATCCTGATGTAATCTCAATGGTTCTTGGAAACTTGGTGATTCTTGCCAAATTCTTTGGCATTTAAGAAAGGCCTGCATTAGTGCCTACATGATCTGACTGGCAGAATCAACGGCTTCACACAAAATAAAGTTAAGTTTGAAATTGAGAGGAAAAATGTTACTGGAAATTGGCAAAACAAAGTGACAGGATCAACACAATTTTTTTTTTTTTTTAAACTTACGCATTTTTTATATGCAAGTCATCAAGATCTAAGGTGTTTCGATAGCCATTGTCTAACTGGAACCAGGTACCCTAGATATCATAATGCAAGTATTTTTATGAAGTGACAAAGAGAAGTACATTATACCTGCCCAAAAGGTACAAAAGGAGGAGGACCACCTTCTGTTCCAATGTTACTCCTATTGTGTTTTGCCAAACTCTGTAAAAGAAAATTGATGATTAATAAATTGCAAACATAAACCAGATTATATGAGAAATGTCTCTATTTCAGAAAGTATATGAAACTTGCAAGATGGATATTTTAAGCAGAAAAAAGTATTTTTAAATCTTGGGTCACTTAAGTTAAGAAGGAGGGTGGATGAGAGGCAGAGAAACAGAGAAAAAATATGGAATTTTCCATAATCATTAAAGCAACACATACAGCAAATGCAGAAAATTCAGTTATATACCAAAATCTACACTAACAGAACAAAGAAGCACACAAATAGGCAGCAGGTATTTCTTTATACTGTGTCCAGAAAACTTGCTGCCAGTAGAGACTGGAAAGGCACTCAACATGTTTAAAAAGGGATTGGACCAATTCAGTCTAGACAAGGTAAGGTTCAGGGGGATCTTATCTACATGATGGAGACAAGAAGCTCTTTTCAGTGGTACCCAGTAAGATTGCAAAAGACAACAGGCAGAAATTGAAATATAGGGGGTTCCCTCTGAACATSACAAACCACTTTTTTGACTGTGAAGATGACTGACTGAGCCAGCGAGTCAGTCACCCTCACAGTCCACAGATGGGTGGAGTCCCCATCATCGGAGATACTCAAAAGCTTCCAGGACACTGTSCTGGACAATTGGCTCTAGGTGGCCTTGACTGAGCCAGATGACCTCCACCCTCAACCATTCTGTGAAATTCATGATCCCGTGAATTAGCCTGAACTGTATCCCCTGACATAATATAGCAATTCTGGATGCCAAGGCTGTATAAGAGCTCAGGCTGTGATCTCTCCTTAAAAACAATCCCTTTTTTGCCACTGCAGGAAAAAAAATACTGGGAAATTTCTCTCAGTAGCCTTTTAAAAACTATGGTATATACACTAAATTGATMAGAAGATCTTTGGATCACAAAGACCATAACAGTAAGCACAATAATTACTGATGTACAGTATTGATAGAATACAAGTGCTCTAAGCTCTTAGGCACAATCAGGCAATCAGTGACCCAGGCCCAAAAACAGCATGCTCAAATAATACAATTACTTGTTGCCAACAACAACAAAAAGATGGATTTGTACAACATTGCACTAAAATATCTGTTTATAAGTTGATAAACTTTTAGTCTTTATTTACAATTTATGAAAACAGCAGCAACCTAGAAGAGAATGAAATTCACGGGAATTGACATTTGGTTATGTGTTAATTATTGTGTATTACATGGAAATATTTGGTTTCAGAAGTGGGGAAAAAAAAGGAACAGGTCCTTAATGCTGTCAAAATGCTCCAAAATTGTATTTCCTATAATGCATCTCTTTTATCATCTTCATTTCTTATCGTCCTTTTTCCCCAGTGGACAGTCATGCATGACTACATACATCATTTACTCCCTGTTGGCAGAGACAGTCTTAATTACTTAGGACTATATATGACATTTACCTATATATTTATTACTCTGACATAAAATTGATTAAAATCCATCATGTGAGAACTGGAGTATAAACATGAATAAGCTTTAAGCCATTAATTATCTGAAAATTTCTTAAACTAAGTAATAGATTAATTTAGCTAATACATACCCAAATTAAAACTTTCGGTTCACTCCCTTCAAGTTAACTACTTTTATTCAAGAGCCAAAGACTGTTTTCCAAATCATTTATAGTTATTAATTCCTTTCAATATTGAAAAAAAAWAATAATCCTTTTTCTCATGCCTTGGAGCAAAAAACACTAACAAAGTATTCAATACATTATTCAAAACAAAGCACTTAGAAGTGCAGAAATAAAATTTTTCTGCTTTAGTTTCAATCAGTTCACTTAAAGTGCTGCCTTAGAGTTACGAGCTAACCAAGGGCTGATCAGTGCAGCACGCTCACACCTCCCTGTATCTATTAATTGAAGCAGCACAGTACAACAGTGATTTCATGGCCAAGCCACTTCACTTCCCCAGAGCAGGAACTCCAGGTCCAATAAACCCTGCACTTATTCTGGGGTTTCTATTTGTTTGCTTGTTTGTTTGTACCTAGAGAAATGCAGACAAGTTTAGAATGAACTCCCACACTGAATCAAATTTAAAAAAAAAAAAAAAAAAAGAAAAAAAAATTATACGCTAGCCAAGAACTTGAGCATTGGATTAATTCTTCATGTCCTATAATCAGGAAAAACACGCTGAATTTTAAGGCTACACTTTTTTCTTTCTTTCCCAAATCAGAATCAAGAAAACACACAGAAGAAAAAGATTGCTCTAATCTACCACCCAAACGTGCAATTCGGCACATGGTAAAAAAGCATTTAAAAACTGACTGCCTATTTACCAACATTTAGTTACATGAATTTTGAATCGTAACAATTTATTGCATAAAACTATTATCCCTAATGAAAGAATTCTAAAGATCTAATGGTAAGTAAGAGCCCTGACACCTTCTTCTCAAGTAGTACTGTCTGCTGAGAAGTGAAAGCAGCTGCTTCACAAACTAAATTTCACATTGCATTGAATAAAAAGTGAACTGGCAACACAATCAATCTTTTTAAACTTATAATTAAATTTCCTCGTAGCCCAGCAGTTACTATAATTTACAATAAACTTTGCTATAAATACATTTAGTATGCTTCTTTTACCCTGTTTGCTCTATTTGCATTGTGACATTAAACACATATTTCCTAGAGAATCTCTTAAGAAACAWAGGTTTACAATATGAGACTGAACAAGATACTATGTACTATTGTACCCTCACACTTCTTTCTAACATGAATTTTGAAGTCTACATAAAACTACTCCCTTTTCCCATCAGGTAATCTCAATATTCAGCCTCACCTTCACCAAAACCAAAAAACCATCAAGTATACTAGAGAGCTTTACTTTCAGATCATCTGTAATTCTAAGTTTTAAAAATATAAGAGCCTACCAAACAGTCTCACAAATCATCTCAGCAAAATTTGCTTCAGACTTCACTTATATGTTGTCTGGTGTTTTGATTAACAGCAATACAAAATACTCTTCCTTCATAAAAAGGGCACCAGCAATTTCTCACAGATAATGATCCTTCATGTTTGCAACACCAGTGACCATCAGAACATGAGGAACATCACGAAGCAGTAATTATTTGGAACGGTATTTTCTCCTAAAGATGTCCATGACACTTTACCTTATATTTTCAAATAGTCTAGGAAAAAAAAAAAATCTCACARTAACAGTCTCATTTATTTAATTATTTTGTCTTCCTTATTTATCTACTGTCACTTAAATAGGGACACCTGAAAAAACCTGAAATTTCCAGACAAGACTTTACCTTATGATAAAATTGAATGCTACAAGGAATAGCACATTTATTCCTCATGCAGTGTGGTAACACTGCATTCATTCCACATACGCTACATTGTAGTGCGAGTCTTTCATTATTAAAACTTGATTCCTCCTGAAAGCGATTTCAAAAACTGTCCTGAATGGAACAAAAAAGTAATGCAACTAAACAACTAGAAGCTGACAGGTAGGTGCAAGGGAAATAACTTAAAGACTGGATGAACAACTTTAGAATTAAAGTTTTGTAATATTATTTGGCTTAATAGCACTAACTCTATATTAAGTATAAAACCCTCTTATTTCACGATCTACACAAGAAGCCAAATAAACATATCTCAGACATTCTAGTGGAAAAAAAAAAAACTGGCTTCAAAACAAGTAATTTGAAATAGTCACACAAATAAAAATTTTTTGTCTTTTTATGCAAACACAGTTCAGCATTTTATTTAAGCTTCTGTGGCACAATAAAATAAGGAATAACAATGTCCTTATCACCTCTCAAATATTTTAGCAATCATGCTTATTTGCCAATCGTTCTCTTCCGCAAAGCTTTCTGAACAGGACAGAAGCATCAAGTTCATGGGGAAACCGTATCATGTAGCATCTGGCTTCTACAGACTTGTTTGAGCCCTATCTGTCTAGCTGTCAGTCTGGGTATAGAACTGGAACTACAATTTCCAGTGGTCATGGTTCACCTGTCCAAACTGATTTGTTGTCACCCACAGCTTTTCTGACATGGCCACATTCATGTGCTGTGAGCTGGTCAACAAGAAAAAGAAAACGATACTCTGGCAAACTCCCAGGAGTTTGAGAACCAGAGAGCTGAGGRGATAGCAGAAGGCAATAGTTAACTTTCCATATCTTACCAGAGCGAATCAGTAACAGCTACCACTCTGTTAAACATACTGCACAAAGCCAACAGAACTGGCTCAGAAGTGCTGCAAGTTGTAGTCAGCAGCATGTTTTTGGTTATTAAATGGTTTGCTTTCTTGCAAACAGTGTGTGTTCCAAGTTATTTCTTGATATTGAATTCAAAAACAAATTAATAATTATAAAGCAAGATTAATTTGAAGTCCAGACAGAAGAAATATGAAAACAGACTGTCTAAAATATCACCAAGAAAGCAAACTGATTCAATTCTCGTCTTACAAATTACATGGCATTCTTAAGAACATGTTAGCTCTGTGTCTCTCTTCCGCCCCATCAATCTTAAAACTCAGTGCTTTTTAACTGAAGAGAGAAGTCACAAGACTTTAAATTAAGTAAGAATAAAAATCTTAAAATGCGATGGTTTTGCTGTTGGCCCCAGAACCTTTTTTATTCAGACAGCTTCATTTAAAACCAGGAATGCTTTCGTTTTTAAAAAAACCCTTATTTTGAAGTATAAAAGCACAACAAGAATTCCAAACAGAATCTGCTAGAATAGACAGTGGATCATTCAAACATTCAAACAAATTTTGGCCCAGTTTGCTGAAACCTATAAAGAGCAACCAAACACCAAAGAAGGCTAGTTGTAACAAAAATTACTGAGCCTAACTTAGCAGAGCAATAATAAAAGAAGTACCTTATACAGAAATAACCATCCTGTCAACAGGATGTTTCAGAACTGTGGATGCAACAGTAGAGAGATGTGTGTGGTAGTAATAGCGATAGTTGATCTGGCAAGTATTTGGGACTAATCGTAGTAGGGTCACAACCTCCTGCCCTAGGAACTTCCACGCATTTGTGAGAAAATGTATGGAAAAATATTCCTGCAGCTACTTTTGCTCTACTGGGACAGAAATCAGGGTAAAGGGGCTTACAGGTATTTATGGCTTGTTGAAAGAATTTTAAACCTTCAATTTATCTTTATAACCACAATTTTCCTAAAGTACTAAYGGAATCTGCAATACAGGGTTCATACTAAAGGTTCAACTTCAATACTTTCTATTCTTTTTGCCTCAAAAATACAGTCTGCCAATGGTAATTGTAAAAGGCAGCACTCTATAATATTTTGGTACCAAACACTGTTTAGGAAAGTAACCACCCATGACTATTTACCAAAATTAATTTGTTTGATTTTCAATCCCTGCAGAATACAGAAAGGAATCAGTTCCCACGCAAAGATCACTTGTAATTTCTTAATTCACAACATTATACATAAGACCTACTTGCATATATGTGGCTGCAGCCCTAAAACTATTGGACAGCTCTAAAAGATTATCATATGAAAGTTCAYAGTCAACACATTAAGCTTGACATCTTTAAATGTACTATGCAACTTGTAAGACAAGCATTTCCAGTGGTGTTACCTCACCCTTTGTAATTCCCACTTTTCTATGAGATGCTCCACTTCACCTCCAAGAACTGCTGTGTTACTGTCATCCAACAGCAAGAATCCATTTCTCACTTCAATAATTCCTGAAAGCTTAATTTTTGTTCCAGGTGGAGTGTTCAGGCTAGAGGTAGAAACAAAGCCAAATATTTCAAACACATTTGTTAATATTCTGCCACAAAGAAACATATAAAAATCTACTCTTATTATACTTCCAACATTTTCATGTGCCATAATAAAAAATAAGCACCAAAAGCTTTTGTAATAATTCCTTCAGAATGCACAGTACTTTTCAATAGCTTTATTGGAACACTTCCCACCCTTTATATAAAATGCCATACTGCAAATTAGATTCTAACAGACATGAATATTGGCAAATTGTCTGTTTGGTTAAAAATCCAATTTCACAATACGAAACTAAGGATATGATTAGTTAAGACTAACAGACAATATTCTTAGACAACTGACTTTGAGATAAGTTCCTCATCCTAGCATATATCTATAGTTAAGAGTGGATCTCCAGATAGTTAATCATCTCATTTTTTTTAGACATTTAACTTAGTAGACACAAAGAGGGGTTAGAAAGGAACCTTTCTACACATTGCTAAGAGCCAGGACTGTACTAGAATAAATATGAAAACCATGGATCTTGTAGTGCTTCTTGTCTCATTACCCTGTAATTTAAAAACATATGAATACTTTCTGTCATCAGCTCCCACAAGGAGGTACCTTATCTTGTCATATGAATCTACCCTAGGAAAAGCAACAGCAGAAGCATAGAAGAATCGTGTATCTCAACCTGTAATTGAAAGATATGACAAGGAGCGCAATCTGGAAACTGCTTTTTCTTGTGAGAAACAAGACACTGTCAGTTAAAATCTTTCAACTGAGAGACAATAATCTCTTTAAAATATGCCAGAGCTACTGTTGCAATCACAGGCCCACACCACATGGTGAGGAACATTCATTGTGGAGTCAGCCAATTACAGTACCAGTGGCATTTAACCTTAGCAGTGTTAATGGATTTTCAGACTGTTCTGATGAAAACAAAGAAAATGAGATCAAAAAATAGACATGAAAGAAATACAGAAAAAAAAATTCAAATTATACAAGGGAAAAGGGGTAAATGGAAGCCATAGCCATGAAAAACCTGCAATTTAAAAGAAAATTATGATTTTTATTAATTTAAAGAAACTATGTACTGAAACAGCATATTATTCCAGTTTAATAGTCCAACAYCAAACCTGAAACAACTACATATAACACAAATTGAATCTTCATGTTACTTGAAAAGAAGAGCTCACAACATTATTAGTGATGAATTCTCTAACATTTTTGAGATTTTATCAAAAAGCTTTCAAATTATGTCTTGTACTGGGTATTCATCTTTGTGAACCATTTTGTGATCTAGAATCTACTTACACAGGAGTCTGTGTGCCTTCTTTTACTGCTCTCTTTATATTCGCATTGGAATATGATATTCCAAGTTCTGCTGGCTCAAGCTAAAATTAAAATATCATTAAATGTTCTGACAGCATCACTCTAAACTGCAAGCTGACTCCTGCTCAGAAGGAGCAGTTTAACAGCAAAAGATGACATTCAGAAATTAAGTATATATCTATGTCTTACTGTTGCAGCTATCAGAGGAAGTTTTTTTTTTTAAACCAAAGTAATCTGAACTAGAAGAATGCAGAGCACACCATGACTCTGGAGACTAAACACTAGAAATCATTTTTAGCATCTTCATAACCAAACATACAAAACATCCCCGTATTCAACAATAATCAGCTCTCTTACCCTTCACTTTTAACTGAAGAAATATCCAAGTTACAGGGCTGCCCATGGTTAAGCAGCATTAGTTGTATTAGCTTAGGTGTGTCAAGCCTGTGGCATTCCTGCCATAAAGGTCAGGCAAAAGATCTGCTACTACTAAAAATTGGGGATTTGGCCCAAGTTTACCCACACACCCAAAATGCTGTGTGCCGTTAAACTACATCTCAGTAGATGGCTGCAAAAATCCACTTTCTTCCATTATGTACTTCAGCATGAACAGCACTGTAAATTACATTCATATATACCTTTGCATGCTGAATTTAAGTTTCTCGTTTATATACAAAATCCAAGGAAGCCTTTTTGTCAAGCAATATTTTTCATACATTACTAAGGATGCTTCCACTATTTCAAGGACATTTAAGTATCAAAGCAAAACATGGAAAAGAAAGTTGTTCACCTTATTTTTGACATGCTACTGTATTCTATAGCTGTGCAGCTTGTGTGTCCATCAGTCATCTGTAAACGTAACATTCTGGGAGCAGCCTGAGATTCTTCATTATCCTTTGGTGCAGCAACGTTGCGAATTTTCTGTATTTGCAGGACACATGGCCCTTCCAGCTAGATAAGCCAAACAGAAAAGACAAACTGTTAGCACTGTTAAGCAAACACACTGCAATATCTAGACACCCTAACAGATGCCTCCAGGCAAAGAAAAGTGTAATTTGATCAGGCAGTCATGTTCAATTTCTATCACTCATATACTGTATGTTCTAAAGCATGATAAAAATGGCTTTTTCAGAGAAACAGTTTTGATGCTTCATACATCTCTGAGATACCAATTATAAAACAAAAGTGAATGAAAACAGTTGAGGAGGCAAACAAACAAAACCACAGATACTGTCACTTCGAACATTGTATGGAGTCCAGATTTCAGACATGCTGTACTGCAGGGTGTCACTGACAATGTCTTGAAAAGCAAGAAAAAAAACGCTTAGACGACTATCTGTTAGGATCAAGAGGAAATTTCAAGTACAACTGCTTTGTAAACACCAACTAGAAACACAGCCTCTTTGAACAGTGGTCCAATCAAAACATGACAATCTGAAGGAACATCACTTGTCTGTTGATTACCTAAAAATGCAGGATACTCTACTAYACACACCACAATCTGTTATAAAAAATAATTAAACAAAAATAAAAAAACCACCACAAACACAAACCACCAAAATAAAACAAAACCCATCCAAAAAAACCAAGCCCAAATCAACTGAACCACTTTATCACATTTCAGCTACAGCTGAGTAATTTTGATTTCTCTGAAAAATAAAAATTAATTGTCTGTTGCTGCTCAACAGCATCTCTAACTCCTAAAAGACAGCAGAAAAGATTAAAAAGTGCACATTTCACCAGCTTCTAACCTTGAAGAAACAGACTAGATAGCCCAGAAGAACACAAATTGAGAGCAGATAACCAGGAGGTAAATATATGTAAAGAAAAGAGAAATTAATAAATAAAAGAACAGGAGCACAGTAACTCTACTATGATGAAGATCTGTTGTAGCAATCACTCCCACTGAAAGGGACTTTTGTATTTTAAATGCAGGTTAGTTTTAATTGGAACAGCAAATCTGATCATCACTTGGGAAAAAAAAATTAATAAAAAAACCTGAAACCAAAACCCACAATCAAAAAAAACCAATGAAACAGAAATTGAGAAGCATACGAGTAACTTTAATCAGGAACTAAATTGCTGGCAACTTATGTTTTTAACTGCTTACCATTAATTTGTCAGTACTCAGAAAGGAACACTGACCTCACACCTTAAATCCTTTCTGAATGCTTCTTCTGCAATTAATGTTTCCATTGTAATGGAACTAAGTTCTCAAAAGAAAACCAGTAATACCTTAAATGTTAARCTATTAAATTATAAGTTATACCTTTATAGTGTTCTTTACATTTTTATTCCTTTAAAAATACTTAATATATATTTATGGTATATGGTCATCTAGATAGAAATGGGAGGGTTCAGCTTTTCTAAATCCTATGCAAATGTGGCCATCTTGTGGTTAATGCTGGTAATATCGATTTTTTTTTAAATCCATACAAAACTTAGGTATTAATGAGTGAGTGAAAACTCTCTGTGTATTAATGACTGGAAYTGACAACCATCTATAGTGGTCATATATCCATGTTGTTTCATACTAGGTCTCTGCCAGCTTTTATGCAACTATTTGCCTATTATAATAATATTACAAAATAAAGTTATTTTCTATGCAAGATGGAAATACATCATAGGTTCTCAATATATAGATAAATAATACTGATCTTAGTTTCGGCTGAGAGAAACAATAGTAGCATATAATTTCTATTTTTCACTGAAACACTTGTGAACAAGTTACTGCTTTCTACTGAGAGATTATATTAAGAAATAATTCCTCTCCCATAAAGCAAATATTCCTATTTTGTAAACACACAGCTCTGTAACATAATGTATTTTCAGAGATTGCAAGCTACATAGCAGCACTGATTAAGTAGTCCGATTTGCTTTATGTTAATCAAAAAAAAGTAAACATTGCAGTTAGGAAAGCAAGAATTCAGCATAGTATCTAACAGCCTGAGCTAAAAATTATAAATGGAGTCCTTCTCAAACACAGGTTTTTTCCTGTGCAATCATTACTTCTTTCAAAACCTGAAGGATTATCACCCTCCAAGAAATGGTTTGAAAGTGTCTGATTTGGGTTTTTCTAGAATAATTTTTTAAGATCTATGAATACAGATAAAGTTAATAAAACTTTTGCCATAAAGTTAGTTTACTAAGTAATATGCTGCACGCATAGACTGCTGCCTAGCTAAAATCTATGATCCTGCAATAGACTCTCTCTCAAGCGTGCTTTTCATACATGGCAATAATGTCTGTGTTTTTGTTCTTGTAGAAGCTTGTGCTGACAGCAGTGACCACTCCATTTAGACAACAGCATCAACAGAATAAACAAATCCAAACAGCTCTTAACAGCCTCTCTCATCAATCAGTCTTCCTTTCTTAAAACAAACCCACCTTAACTTACCACTATTTGAATTTCAACAGTAAAGAAATATTTTTCCCCAGAACTTTCACATCAGTGATACAGACTGTCAATATTTGAAGTAAGGGATAAAGAATTGAAGCGAGAACGATTGTTAGGTTTAAAATAAAATTCCTTTATTTATCAACTCTCTGAATCATATGTAAGGAACAAAACAGGAAGGGTTTTCTGAAGGTGACAAACTTTATCTAAACACACAACATGTATTAAAAATCCAGCACATACAAGTTTCAAGTATAATACTCATCTCTAGCACAGTGTTACACCATCTAACATGTTTTATCCACATAACCTATATGATACACAATCACAGGAAAATTACATAAAGTGTATAACTATAGCCATGGATATCAGTATAACAAGTACTACAGCATGAACATGTATCACTCTGTATCATAATCACACAGCTACTTTGCTTTATTCCCGACCTGCTTTGCTGCCCTTGCAAAATAATGGAGGGGAAAAAATGAACTTCTCATACAATGTGAAGACCAAACAGGTTAAATGGCTTTTCAGCAACAAATGAAGTTGCTAGGATTGTTCAAATTGTTATTTAAGCACTTCAGAGTTGTGAAATAAAAACCAAAATATCCTCTTTTTATGAAGCTTACGTTCATATATTTACACTATAATATACTCAAACATTGGGGTTTTTTGTAAGTGAAGTAATGACAAAGCCAGGCTAATGTGCCATAGAAGACTGTCATCACACAGAAATCACAGGACACAGAAAAGTGAAGTAAAAATATTGTTTACCTTTTCCACCTTTCCACCATTGATGTCACTGGGGAGGAATTTCTTGCCAATCGTTCTTAAATCTGTCTGAAATTAATACAGAAGACAAGATAATATTAACTTAAAATATCCACTTCGCCCCATAAAAAAAATCATAAAATAGAAAAAAGAAGGGCATTTTTTCCATAATGACAACTATTTATTACAGAAATCTACTCCTTTGTGTGTGATGAAAAAAAATTCAACAACTCAGAGTTTAAGGAAATCCTTTTGCTTTTTAAATTATATTCTTGTTTTAAGTACATTTTCAGTGTTGATTAAAATGCTTTTAAATAGATTAAACCAAATGACTAAGTAACATTTAACTGTTAAACATAACTGAAGTTTAAGAGGCAAACATCTTTCCTTGCTCTCCACCTGGCACTTACCGAAAAGTATTTTTAGTTTGTGTCTTTTTATATGCCCAAATCCTTTTTACTATGATCATAAACAACACTTTTGAAAGAAGACGTGCTAAATGTAATTACTACAAGAACTTGAACACTAACTTGCCATTATTATATGTCAATGGACTACTGTTCTGGCATCCTGATCTGGAACTGAGCAGGCCTGTGTTTTAGTATCTGAGACATTGTAAAGAATTGATTTATTCTGGTTTTCAGTGAGAAACACTGGTACGTTACAAATAAAAAGACCATCTGAGGAAACTGATCTGTCACCTGTCAGTTAYGTGTTCCTGAACAGCACAGAGGCTCCTATAAGCTGTTCTTGTGTGCTCCATATCCATATCATAGAATTGTCATAGAATGGTTTGGGTTGAAAGGGACCTTAAAGAACATCTAGTTCCAACTACCATACCATGGGCAGGGACACCTTTCACCAAGACATTACTGCTCAGAGCGCCATCCAACCAACCTTTAAACACTTCCAGCGATGTGCATCCACAGCTTCTCTGGGCAACCTGTTCCAATGCCTCACCACCCTCACAGTAAAGAATTTCTTCCTAATATCTAGCCTAAACCTACTCTCAGTTTGAAGTCATTCCCGCTTGCCCTTTCACTACATGTCCTTGTAAAAAATCTCTGTTCATCTTTCTCATAGGCTCCCTTCAGGCACTGGAAGGCCACAATTAGGTCACCCTGAAGCCTTCTCTTTTCCAGGCTGAACCATCGCAATTCTCTCAGCCTTTCTTCACAGGAGAGCTGCTCCAGCTCTCTAATCATCTTGGTGGCCCTCCTCTGGACTCACTCCAACAGGTCCATACCCTTTCTGCATTGGGGATGCCAGAGCTGGATGCAGCACTCCAGGTGGGGTTTTACTGGACAGGAGTAGAGAGGCACAATCCCATCCCTTGCCCTGCTGACCATGCTGCTTTTGCTGTAGCCCACGACACATCTGGATTTCCGGGCTGTGAGTGCACATTGGTGGGTCATGTCCGGCCTCTCATTCACTAGCACCCCCAAGTCCTTCTCAGCAGGGCTGCTCTTGATCTGTTCATCCCCAGCCTGTGTTGACACTGGCGGTTCCTCCAACCCAGGTGCAGCCCCTTCCACTTGGCCTTGTTGAACTTCATGAGATTCCCATGGGCCATTTCTCCAGCTTGCCCAGGTCCCTCTGGATGGCATCCTGTCTTTCCGGTGTGTCAACCACACTGCTTAGCTTGGTGCCATCTGCAAATTTGCTGAGGGTGCACTCGGTCCCTTCATCTATGTCATTAATGAAGATATTTAATAACACTGGTCCTAATACAGACTCCTGAGGGACATCACTCATCACTGACATCCACTGGGACTCTTCAATCCTTGACCATCACCCTCTGGATGGGACAGGCCAACCACTTTCTTATCCATCTAAGAGTCCACTAATTAAATCATTCTTTCTCCAGTTTAGAAAGGATGTTGTGGAGGACTCTGTCAAAGGCTTTACAGAAGTCCAGATAAATGACATCTGTAGCCCTTCCCTTGTCCATTGATGGTGGCAGTCACCCCATCACAGAAGGCCACTGAGTTGCTCAGGCAGGCCTTGCCCTTGGTGAAGTCTCCAGCTTTGCAATCAGAGCAGCAGGRAGGGGACACAACTTAACCAATTCGTTTTAAGTTCTTATACAAAATAAAAACATTTGAAGGACTGAAGGTACATTTATATCTATTTCATACTTATTTAAGCAATTCACATACACTCAAAAAAAAAAAAAACCATAAAAAAGGTCAGCTGACTTCTTGATTTCTTCTGCCTGCAACGTGCCTCTAGCAGTCAAGGAAGGATTTGTGAATTTCTAARAAGAGGCATCTAAATTCACTCTTATCCTGACATTAAAGACACACTCCTATTCCCTACTTACCCAACAGACAAGTTAATCTTCTGGACGTAAAAAAACCTGATTTAATGACAGAAAGTGATATGCAGTTAAATCTGGCTTTGGAGTACTTGTGCAACATTTCTGGTTTATTTTTATCACCTAGCAAATAACCCAGAAATAACAACACAGGCACAAATGATCATGTCAGTACTTGTTCCAGCACAWGAATACATGCAGGGTAATACCCAGCAACTCAGAAGTATTTTATTCAGGTTTTGTATAAAGCAGCAATGCATTCTCAAATATTTGGGCATGCTACTACAGTCCAGAAATCAAATGCTTACCCTCTGCACGTTTTGTATTACATTCTTTGCATCTTTGCATTATAATTTTGCTTTAATTCTCTTCATATTCCTTACATGAATTGCTGCATATATATGAGTGACAGAACATATGCTTTAAAGAATAAATGAAAGGAGCAGAAGGGACACTTTTTTAGAGTATCATCTTAAACCATCCAGTGGTTGAATCTTGAGGATGGACAAAATAATCCCCAACAACTCTAACACTATTTCATTCTTTTATTATTCTTAATTCCATTAAGAAAGAATACTTTTTTTTTTAAGCACTCGACTACATTTTTTCCCCTTGAAACTACAAATAGTTACTACAAAGGACAAAGCTTACATTAAACCATATAAAGTGCAGACAAGCTTTACAACATCAGAGTACGGATTTGACAAATTATGTTAAAATAAAATAACTAATACATGGATTAGGAAAGGCAGCAGACTTATTAATGTTTACCAACAATGTATATACTAGAATTCTGAAAAACAGGGATTCACACGCACACTTTTCTCATATCCTTAAAAGTATTATGTTTTATTGCTTCAAAGATGTTTCTCTCTCTTGTATACTCCTGTATTAATTTTTTGGCAGGAATTATAACTACTAATCCAGATTTCTACAGTAAAGGAAAAAACTGCTCATAGTTACATGAATACGTAGACAATACTGGAYATGTAGTTTGAACATGCTTTAAGTAGTAACATGTCAGAAGTCAAACTAAATAAGGGTGTTTTATTCACCCCAAYAAACTTATTTTGTACTAAAATTTCATACTCATGTCAGTACACAGCACTTCCAATTGTATTACTGCTTGTACTTTGACTTTAGTTTTACATTTGATAAACAAAATAACATTTTCCTACTGCTAAATCTGTTCATTTTTTCTCCTACATGTTTTGCAGTTTGGAGAAGGGGTACTTTCCAAACAAAACTCATAATTCATACAGGCAAGGAAAGAGGCAAGTACTCTGTCCTTTACATAAATCACACAGACAACGATACAGTTAATTACACATACAAACCTATACTTGAGCCATTAGATATATAATTTTTAGCATGATTTGTCAGAAAAAAAGTTTTCACTACCATAACTTACATTAAGGGCAACTAGGATAATATCATTTGTATTAACTTTTTCAGATGAACTTAAGCAAGCTTCAATTCCTTCATCTGACAGATACCTGTTAAAGAAAAAAGAAATTAGAATATCACTTGATGTATCAATGAGACAAGCATTTTTTCTGTGTATGAGGCTGTCTTTAGTTCCTATCTTTTTACTGGCGAAGCAGAGATGTAAAACTACTTGAAAAATTACTTAATATAATCAGTTTCCTTACACTGAGATTAAGAAAGATTTCTTCTTTCATAATTTCTAAACAGAAGAAAATTTTTTAAAAAAAGCAAACAAAAAAAGTTTTACTTACAAAGCAGTAAGAGCTATCACTAACAGGGTAACACTACGTTCCTCACGCCCACTCCCCAAATTATAGGAACCTGGTTTCAAAATCAACCCTTTTACCTTTACTTGATGGAAGAAGCATATTTTCACTCACACATTTGCAAGCAATAAATCAAAACAACCAATTCCCCTGCTCAAAACACAACCACATCTATTTGTGAAGAGCAAGGCTGTACAGTTAATCCCTGAAGAGCTGGGGCACACAACACTGCTATCCTATAAAATGTATTTTGGTTACCTGGGCTATAAAGAAACTGATAAAAACAAAAGTGCATTACAGTGTATGTACAGTCAAATATGGTAAAAAGTATTAAATAAGAATAAAAGATCTCCTCCACAACAACATTTGGGAAGAGTATTTGTGTGACTGATGGTAGCAGTGCAGGATCAGTTTCTCCAAAAATTCTATAAGTATRAACAAATTTGTTCATCTGAAAACTGTGTAAATTTTGAATTGATTACCTGAATCCATTTAAAAGGGCTGACCTATGCTAGCCTCCAAAAAAACACTTAAAAAAAGGATAATTTTAACTTGAGTGGTCAGAAATTGTGACATTTGTAGTTCATTTTGCCTAATATAGCCTATTTGGAGTCCTAGTTTTCAATTTTATGTAGCTGGCAACTTGCCTTCTCTGCACAGCTCTTCATTTTATTCAAATACATCACAGCAACCATTAAATAATTGATAGATACTCAGTCTGAAACACAGCACTTCCTCAACATTTAAATAACTACTCACCATGAAATTACCACTTCCCAAATAATATAAGAATTATTTAAGAAACAAAGAGTAATACACATTAAGAAATACTAAAAATATTCCCGGGTGCTTCAAGAAATACTTCTTTATAAAGAAAATAACATGCACAGTGTAACATATAAACAAGGTAAAATACTTGAAGGGAAGTACATTTGACAGACCTTTTTGATTCTAGCCCTGGTTAACTTCAACATCACCCTCTCCAGTCCTGCAACTGTTCCCAGACTAAATACTGGTCCCCGTTGTGCTCTAACCCAGACACTTGATGAGATGCAACTGTTCACATCAGACACTGGGATCTAGCAAACCCTGAGTGACTAGCCCACCCTCAACAAAAATAAAAAAAAACCAAAACCAAAACAACTCAGATGCACTAAATGGAGAAGAAAATGCATACATAAAAGCATAAGAAGAAACAATTCTACTTTTGTTATAAAAGACAGATGCTTGAGAAGAATATAGTAGTGACATGTGGTGGCTTGCATGTGAATAGAGGATATCCCAGCTGAGCAACTCTGACCTCAAGTACTATGATATATGAAGATTTATGCAACTCCTGTGCATTAGCAGATCTCATTAACTGGAGTCAAAAGGTAAAGCAGAACAGCATTCCCACTCTGTGCCAGAGGAAACAGATACATCCAACAGACTATCCTGTTCTCGAGGCTTCAACTGTGGCTTAATTACACCACCAGACTTCCTAGAAAGAGCAGTATCATAAACTCTACAAGTTTACCTTCTGCTGTTTTCAGCATAAAACTGCACATAAGTTGAACAGCAGGGGCTGGGGGGGAGTACAAAATCCATAAGCTGAGTTTTAGATCATTGGATAAATTGTGGAAGGATTCCTCCTCTTCTGCTCCAAACATAAATGAAGTTATTCTTCATTCTACTGAAGCTAGGGGGACTGCAGTTCTCTTACAGTTACTTAAGCCGAGTACTTCGACACAAGTGCTACCCTTTTCCAGCAAGAAAAAACTGTTTCTAAAGAATGAGTAAACAAGAATCTACAATTAAACTTTCTCTATATAGGATGAGATTAATTYTGCTATTACAAAATTCACTGCTGAGTCATGTTTTACTTTCTCACCTCAAAGTGAAGACTGAATCACAGCTGTCAAAACAGCACTCTGCTGTAGTCAAGATTTTCAGTTTATAACTTTATATACATATATATATACACACACACACACATACCTATATATATATATACGAATTTTAAGTTTAGTTTGTCTCATTACTTTGGAGAGTTTTCGAAACAGAAGGATAAAGAAAGACTCACCGGAAAAGACCACTAACTTTTGACTTGTGCTAATTTAAGCTACAGCACTTAGCAAAAACATTGCTCAYCTGACCAAAATCTCTGCCAACCTCACAGAGGCACCACTCATGAAATACCACTAGGGACATCTGTTATTCTAATTTAAGCAACCATCAAAGTTTTTTAGCAAAAAAATTATTAGCTTAGTTCCTAAAAGAGTTTTCAAAAAAGCAAGATCTGTGAACATTAAATATAGGGGGAATATTTTATAGTTTGGGGTTGGTTGGTTTGGTTTTTATAGATGCTTATTACATGAAAGCATAAATTAGTTAAATGCGAAAGATCGGGATCAAAATTACTTTCAAGAACCAAAGATGAAACCAACAACTCAGCAAAATTTTGCTGAAGAACTTCAAGAGAGAAAAAAAGAGCTTTCCAGTTATGTGTCAAGTGTTGCTTCTACAGAACAGGATGCAAAACTTCAGATTTCATTAGAAATGGTCAGAAATTGGGGGGGGAATAAACCGCAACCAGGACACATTGCACACCAGAATTAGCCAAAGCACAGATTTCTCCTGCTTTATCAGAAGCTTGAAACCAGTGTACCTCAAGTCAGTCTTTTCCACTTTGCCCTAATAACATTCTTATACAGACTACTTCATACAGCAATGAATACTCAAAATATACGTTTAGATTTTCTTAACAACCTTACAGAAACTTCTTATTTAAAATAAATTATTTTACTTTCTCCTCATTGTTTGTACAGTCTTCTATAAGAACTACCTAAGTTTTAGTTTTGAATATTTCCTGCTACAGGCACACAAATTATTTAAGAAAATAAGAGTATTTTTATTAAATTTATTTTAAAATAAATGTATTTATACAGAAAAACATACATTTATCTTGTTCAAGTGTGAAAAGGGAGTTACAATAGACAAAGCTACCTCTTCAGATAGCATAATCCTTCCCCCCACAACATAAGGATTATTAAGTCTGAGCTTTTTCCAGGCTCTGAAGGAAAGAGAGCCCCTTTTTCTATCTGTTCTTAATGAGRGCATGTGATATGCTGAAAGTAGGATCTTTGCAGCATAAGGCCACTCAACTCTTTGTTCTCTGTATTAGATCAAGGAAGAAAAAAAAAATCTGACCCTGAACAAAACCAAAGACAGTGAAAACCTGCTCTGGAGTCAAGGAGAACAGTCCTGCAGCTCTGCGCAGCTATGATATTCCCTCAAGTCCCTCACATCATCTGCATTACATGTTCTGCCCATTTTTCAAAATACCATGACCTTAGATAACAAAGGTGAACTACAGTGTGATCCTATTACATTAATCCAACACATTTCCTATTGCCAAGTGGTAGGAAGCAATCCTAAACCACCCATGAACCAGATCACACTGCTAGAAATGCTCATAAGCTCCCAATTCCCAAGATCCACATGGCAGTGCTGTACAAGCAGCGTCTGTCAATTCTTGCTCTCCACATCCTCCATCCCAAGCTGTTCCTCACACCTTTGCTTTATAAAGCAAGGGGACACGGGGAATAACCTGGCACAGAAATGCTGCCACCACAACCAACAAACTTCTCTTTGTCCTTCTGTAAACAAACACTTCAGAATTATGCACTTTTGCTTAAAGTGAAGGAGCAAATAAATAAAAGGTAAAATAAATGGGTGAGAAGTATAGAGTGAGCAGCAGCCAAACTCCACAAAGCTTTCCAAGAAGTCCAAAGCAAGCCAGTGGCTGACCACTGACATCTTACACTGGCAGCAGAAACACAAATTACTTCCCAAAACCAAAAAAAACCACCACACAACCTTCCAGTATGATAACTGGCAACTACACTAACATACACTGCAAGCACCTTTAGTTTCCAAGCAATAAAGTACTCACTAGACTTCTTTCTTCAACATGTTTTAAAACAATCTTAAAAGTTACATACTGAAGTCATGAAAAGAACTGCATTGATTTCAAGGGAATTTTAGTAAGCAATGCTGCAGGAGTCACACAGGGATTCAGTGGCCTTGGAACATTAATACAAATTAGAAGAAAACAGAAATAAAAGCACAGTTTACAACCAAATGGGCATAAAGCTTCCACCGATGGTTGAGAAGGTTATTTGTGGAGCATTCTCGAGAGAAAGGAGATCAGAAGAGAGAGGAAAATAAATGTTTCTACTGCAATTCTTTCACATTATGCTTGCTGAAACCTGAGGGATATCTCACGTATTCCTACACCCTCCAGCACCATTCACCTGAGACATGCAGCAGTACAATCCTCTTAGTAACAGCTTTTGTCAGAAAAACATCTCCTAGAAAGTATTCTTACCTTCAAATGAAACATTAAAACAAAACCATTAGTAATGAATCAGCATTTCCTACATGAATCATTCACCTAGAAATCCAAATCTGCAATTTTTCTGTCAAAATGTTCTCAACAAGCCTCTATGAAAAACAGATTTCAGTAATTCTTCCTTTGTAATACACAGAAAAACATATTACACCAGTGACAGGCAGGGCTGTTTTCCTACTGCTCCTTCATATCACGTATGACATCAATTTAATAACCCACTTTTGCATGTTTATAGGTGTGCACATTCCCCCGTTCGGTATTTCCCACTGCTATGGGATATAACTGCAGCACCCATCTTGCCTATGTCTCTACTTATCTCACTTTATGTTCTGCTTTACTTCATAAAGAACAAATTACACCTGATGTGGTCTGAACAGACAGATTTCTGTACTGCTACTCTATTACCATCTACGTCTGAAACACTGAAGAAATTGGTGATAACAAAAGGAGATGCTTTTTTTGTCTGCTCTGTACTGCTGGATTAAACATTTGATCTGCAGACAAACATGCACACATATACACAACACACACACACACTTGAGAAGATTTTAAATGAGAGCCTTATTCTATAATTAAATCCAACAGGTAAATAACTTTCCTAATAATATTTATTTTTCAAGAGTAGCTTTCTCGAAAAGCATGTTTTCTCTCTTTGTAATTAACAGTTCATGCACAAACACAAATCTTTAATCTTCCATCCTTTTTCTATCCCATATTATAATTTTTCTATAAATCCTCTGTAATTTTCTTCTACCATCTCCAGAACTAACATCTTATTAAGTAGGAGCTTTCTTTAAGGAAAGAAGTAAATAAGGGAAATTAATATTAATAAATATGTTCTATAAAATCTATGCATTTCAGATTCCCAACTCTTCACAGAATCACTGTGATATTAGCAGCAAACACAAACTGCACTAACTACCACTTCTAATTCAGTGCCAGCTACACAAAACAACATTTGAGTCTTATAGTAAATTTYATACAGCTATTTTCAATGTGTTTATGCAAAAACCAGAATGTTCCTTACATTACTTTGCTACAGAGGCAGATTTATACAATCGTACCGTAAAAAAGCTATGGTTTTCAAAAAAAAAAAAAAAATCGCAGAAAGCTTTCAAATTTCTCATACTTGGCAACACAATAGAAGAGAGAACACATTAAAAAATAATGCAAGGAGCATCTTAAAAGAATGCACTAGTACGAGACCACCACTGGGTGTCAGTGTTGTTCCATAACAAGAACTATAAGAAGACCATAAGAAGAACTATACCAGCTACTTTAAAAACTTGGGAGTTCTCTTCATAGGGTTTCAAAATGTTTCGCTGAATTTCAGTTGTATAAAGGAACTACACTACAATGTTAGAAATTTCACTGAGGGGCTATCCATTCGAGCTGTTTAAAAAAAGAAAAACAAACCACATTTTAAGACATTCTTTAAATATGAAAAATCAGATTTTCAAGAAGGTTTTTCCATATCCTTTAACCTCCATAGCAATTACTGGGAAGGCAAGTGACACTGTTCTTCCCTTCAGCTTCTGAGCTTTTAGTTTAAGGAAGTAAATGGGCAAAATTAGGGCCAACTGTTCCTTTATCCACAAGGTAAACATCTGCAAGGAATGACAAACCTAGATTCAAGTGGCATTCATGGCAATTTTACTATTAATATTCTCACACCAAGAAATGCCTTTTCTCTTTGTAATTGCATTCAACGACCTACTTCCTACATCTTGTTCTTGTGTGGTATATTTGGTGTATCTTCCTCTGCATTTTGTACTTAGACTGATGATTATTGCTATAAACTATATTTTTGTTCTCCTATCACTTTTTCAATTTGTTAACAACACTTTGAACTGTGACCTGAGGACTCATAGCTTTGCAGTTTTAAGGAGCTTTATCTCATGTTTGAGCTTAGTACTTCATCCAGGTGTTTAACGATCGTATCAAATCAAACATGACCTAGAAGATGTTTGCACGTAGCCTCAGATTTTGGCAGGGAACCATCCGTAGCCATTCCTCCTAGTACAGTCAAACTAGTTTTATAATTGCCTTACAGGAATTTAATCTAAACTGTTTCCCTATTTCACTCCTTAAAGACGCAAAACCAAAATATTAAAATAACAGCATGTACTGTATTATATCACTATTAAAAACCCACTAAGTTTTAAATGGACTTATACTAGCAAAAGCCTATTTGAACCATCCAGAAAGCACACTGAGAAATACAGAATTTTAGTTGCAACTCAGTAAGCATTTAGATGAACAGACACCAAGGTATTTAAGTCTATCTTTAAAATATTACTGACATTTCTAAAACTGGTGCACAGCCACTACATCACCTCGGTTCCCCAGGCAGCTAAACTTGCATCCCAGCTACCCAGTTTTTCACTCCTGGGAACACACCACTTGCTTAAGTGCAGTCTCCAACCCAAGCCAAGCTGAAACTCCAGAAAGAAACTCATAAAATATACATTCTCAAGCTCATGTTCTCAAATGTTTAGCTGATAAAACTTAATGTCTAAACCTCTCTCAGATGTCTATGACATTTGACTTTCAATGAAAACATGAACTAAGAAAGCCGTTGTATTTTTGGAACAAAACAAACGAAAGAGGTTGGGGGTTTTTTTACATTAAATAATAAAAGCAGAATGACTGTCATTACTGCACCCACCTTTTTTTTTTATGTGATAAAGCAAAACCAAGTTAATTATCTAGCAGTAAAATCTGTTTTGTCAGTAAAATCCTGACCTAAGGAAAGCACAGCAAACACTCAGGGCCAAGGAAAAGGAGAAAAACCAAAATGAAAACAAAATCCAAAAGTGCAGTGGTTAAACAAGACCAATGCATTAGCTTTTTCCTGGGTTACTTCTACATGGAGCTTTCAGTAGCACTGGGATAAAGACCACTAATTTAGGAGCACTACAGTCCTAAACATATGCAATATCAAACGGTACAAATATTATTTCAGTGCATAAGCAACACTAGTCCAGCAGCTGACAGTGAGGCCCAAAGCAAGCACCCACTGTGCTTCTCCTTCAGAAACCTGCTCCTCGCCCAGCCTACCCCATCTTGCTGCAGAGCCACTTCCTCCCCCTCCTACCAACATTACAGAGGCGAAGAGCCTAGATGGAACTGCTCTCCCTAACAGGAAGCATTCTCCCTCTCTCCTACAATAACACTGGAGAGAAGAGCTGCCTTATCCCTGAGTCAGGAGGTCGTGAGACAGGATTTGGTGGTAAGCAGGTTTCTGCTTGGTGTCAGAGGCAGAGGGCACCTCTGCACTCCCTGCAATACCTCCAGGGCTTCAAATTCCATATTTCTGTCGTGATTTTATAGCCACCTTTACCAAGCCAGCCTCTCATCCATTTCCAAGAGACAAGGACTATTGTCATACAAAAGCTTGAGTAAACAGTGATAGTTTTTGAACTAATCTTTAATATGTTTGACATGCAAAGAGAACTGTAAGTCTATTATTAGGTTAGCCTGACAGTCAAGTCACTCTCTCTCACACCTCCCTAGACCCACACACCACACTTCTCTTTTTAATTACTGGAACATGTATTACTTTGGGTTTTTTCCCCCTCCAGCCTCTCTGAAATTACTCTGTTCCAAACATTAAGTATCAGAAGCAGGTTTTCAGCATGCTCTTCATCAAGTTCTTGCACACAGAACATGAATTTTAAGACATTTTAACAGCTGCATTAGTGAGGTCTTTACAGTCACACCTCCCATAGTGTGATACACAGTGTGATGTGTGCTCTTTTAAGTCTATTTTCTGCTATAAAACTCCTACTGCTGGGAATGCTTTTTCTTTTTTTTTGAAACACAAAAAGGTTTAAAACTATAATGAGACTGGCAGCACATCTTTCGCAAGTACTTCACAACAGAAAAAACAGAAAAAACTTTGCTCTTGAACAAAACATACAGCTTGTTTACCTTTRCAACCACTTTACACATCTCTAATAACCCCACCATCAAAAACCTCACACTCTCTACTTGCTCTTTTCCAAATGCAATATACTTCATCCACTAAATGCTTTATCTGAACTATGTAAACAAAACTAAAAACCAGAACCAACCTCCCTTTGTAATTTCAGTTCCCAACAGAAGAATACAAAATAATCACTTGCAAAGCCCTAAACCAGAGTCAGAAATCCTAGAAACTGGAGAATATCTCATCTCACAGTTCTACAATAGGCTAGTTTCAGGGTATCTACTGTTCTTCTGCAAGCAGGCGACTGGGAAAGGGCAAAATGCACATGAAAACTTGCTTGAACTGACAAGAAACTACTAAGCAGAGCACACTCTGAAAGGGCCGCACAGATGTTGAATTTACTTCCTTATGCTTTCAAAAAGCCCAAATTAGATGGACTTCACTGTGTGCTGTAATGCTCATATCTTCATTGGCATCTCTGAACAGGTGAGAAACCACTGAAGGGCAGGAAAAAAGCTACAAATTAAGATCTCAGATCTGCATGTGGCAGGTTTTAAAAAATTGTACAGCTGCACCTTTAGGGTCTTATTTGTGATATAGTTTTAAATTGCATTAGCAGCACTGTGAGTATATGCAAAGGTAACTACTCTCAAGGCTTACSTAAGTAAACAGCCATTAAATTTTCCACTTTAAAACAACAGCAAAAGCTACTGATAAATACTTTGACAGATGATTTACAATCAAAAACTATCTAACAAAGTATAAACTTTTAATATTAAAGATGGCAAAACTCAAAGCACTTGCTAGGAAGTAGTGGATTAAGCAGATTGAAAGGATGAAAACAAATAGAATTTTCCCTAAATAAAAGAAGAAATCACCAGCTGCTTAGCATTAGTCTAGAAGGAACTTTTGCCCATCTCACTCATGACTGTATTTCCACTTCTTGAGCCCTGCATTAACACCGCAGACACAGAGTATAACTTTCTCTGCTGGAAGTAACCAACCAAGTTCCATAATGCAGCCATAATCATCAATCACATCGAAATGCAGACACAGGAGTTACTTATTTCACTACAATGTATGCAAGAACAGGAGTGCCTGAGTCAAACTGAGAATGCTCTTCTGCTTCAGTGGCTACATACCCTTTTTACGTGGAAGTTTAAAAAGGTATACAGCTCCCATCTCACTAATACAGAGTCTTTGAGAAATAAGTTGGTAACCAAGCTCAAGAAAACAGTCAAAAACCCAGGACAAATCAGAAACTTAAGTAATAATAAAAAATTATATTTAAACTCTAAGGGATTATTACTTCATGATTAAATGAACATGGTTTCATGTTTTTGTGACTTCACAGAGGACTTTATTCAAAGGCCATTATTACTGATGGCTTAGACAAAACAGTGAAGAGGTAGTGAATTTTATATTTAAAACCAAAAAAGTAACGGACATTTTTCAAAGGAAAAAGAGAAGTTAATTATATCAACCAAACAAAAAAGGAGTCAAAMGAAAGACTGAACAAGATATTCTGGAGGATTAATTTGATAAAAGCTAATAATAAAGACATTTCAAAGCAGATAGAAGAATCCTGACAGGTGACAAGGATGACAAATGAGTGAGTTGCAAAAGGATTGATGAAAAAAGGTTATACTATGTAAGTTGGTTTTCTTTGGGTTTTTGGTTGGGTTTTTWAAATTATTTCTAAACTAAATCCCTACAGAGATTTGCAAGCTTTCCAAAACTAAAGTTCTTGTTCAAATACATATCTAAGCATGCTTCTCAAATTGATATTACAATATAAAAGGCCTGAGAATATAGACAACAGTGACAGCAAATCCCACTGGGATCAGCAAGTACTCGCCCAATAGCTCTACAGGAGCCAAAATCCAGAACTGCTGCCATGTTTTAAATGAACACCTCTACCAGAGGAATGGAAAACAATAAAACATCAGACAGTATTTTTAAAACAAGTAATCACATGAAATCCTAGGGGTTACATAGACCCTTATGAGCAAACTTATATAAGCTAAAAGAGACCGGAATTTGTAGCCTTGTGAAAAATCTGTGAGCTTTAAGGGGAAGACAATACTTCTGGCAGATAGAAGATGTCCCACTCACAGCTATTAGACTTCTATGAAAGATGAAGAAAATGAGTGGAGAGCAGAAGGATGCAAGGAGGAGGGGGTGGAAAGACTTGTTGAAATAGCTTTGGCAAGAGCCTTCACCAAACGTTCTTAAAAAAAAAGAATTGTTATGGCACAAGAAGAAAGAAGAATCCTTTCTCAAACATGGGAAAGGAAGGATATKAATACAGTGCTCTGTCTTCTAGAGGATTAGTTAACTCGATATATTCCATTGGTTTGCACAGAACACCATAAATTTTAAGGCAAAGGACTGGATTAGCAATTAGGGTGGTAATTGGTGATGATGGTACAGTTCTAGACGACACCAAAATCTAGAGCTTATTGCTCTCTGTGACCATTGGATAAGACATCAGGTGAATTTCAACATTAATAAAAACAAAGCACTGCACAATGAGAAGAAAACAACCCTCATGCCATGTGCACAGTCCTGAGCTCCAATTTAGTTATCATTAATGAAAAATATGTAGTCATGGTTATTTTCTGGACACTAAGTCATGGCTCAGTAGCAGTCCAAATCACAAAGAATACTAGGATGTGTTTTGAAAACAACACAAGACACAACATCATAAAACAAAGCAAATCAAATAACTACTGAGCAGCAGAGTTGCTGTATGTTACTTTCTGTTATAAAAGTTGAACATTTCAAGCTGTTTAATTTTTAACACAGAGCTCCACCATGGGTCACACCGTGCAGCACAGAAACAGATTCCCCTGACCAGCTGCAGAACCTCCATCCATGGACTTCTTCAAGACACAGCTGGGTAAAGGGTCTTGACCTAAACTAGGCTACAGTTGATCTAATCTAGAGTCCCTCTTGGAGCAACAGCTTTTAAGACTATTTCAGAGATGTCTTAGAATCAAACTTTCTGTTATTTCAAGAATTCAATGCAATTTGCAACTCTACCTGAACATTACATTTTAACATGCAAAAACAGACTTAGTTTTAAAAATCCTAAAGTTATGCTGCCCTTGCTTAACACACTTTATTGTTATTTCCATGCTGGCTTTACATACATACATTTGCTTTCATTTCCACTGTTTTAAAATGAACTGGAATTATGGCACAATCTCATAGATGTTGTCGGCCCTTCAGGTCAGTGCTTTGTTTGTATGCTTTTTTCTTACCTTAGGTCAAAAGCTATTTAGTGTCTATAAACTGGTTTGGCAATCCTTTAGCAAATAACTTAATTAACATATACATTTTACATTTAATTACAAGAGAAACGTAAAGTCTGTTGCTAATACAGGTAAAGAGAGATGAAGATATCAAATCCCAGTCCAGAGCACATTTACTACTCTACATGGTGGGCTTTCCATCCTTCTGAGAGCATGAAGTGTTGTCATTGGTACTGCTGCCTCAGCATATGTTCAATACATACAATCTCAAGTGTTACAATTCTTTTCTAGTGCAATGTCCTAGCTTACCAACCTTTATAAGACACAAAGCAAAGAGTTGATACCTGTGTGGCCTCTGTTCAAGCAAGCTGATTACACGACAGATTACAGGTCTCAGCTTCTTATAAAAAGCCAGACAAGAATTAACTAAGACCAGCTCTCAGTGTACACAGCACAACTAATGAACTGGTAATTTACTGTACAGCAACTTAGCGTATATTCTGATCAACTAATGAAATGGGGAGGCGTTGAGAATCAGTAATGCCTCCAATACTACACCAGATCTGTAAGAAACAGAGATAAATTTAGGAAATTGAGTCTTGAGTCTSTTACCAATATTGATTAATTCCCCTCTCCTTCAAAACAATCACAATTACAAGTTCTAACTGTTATAAAAACCACTGTTAAGAATCTGAATGCAATTTTGCAATTGATATTTAGAGATTTTATTTGGCTGGATCTTTGGAGGTCACTTTGCTCAATACCTGGCAGGAACACAGCAGCTCACTGCAGTCTACCAACACCATCGGTCATCCTAAGTTAAGATCCCACTACCACTTAATTGACTGAATGATAGAAGTCTGCAGTTTGATAACACACAGCGCCCCAAACATCACCATCTCAGATGTCTCTAATTTGATGTCAGAACTGAAAAACTTGACCAGATACAAGTCCTTTATCCACAGAAACCATTCTCTTATTCAAGACAGGCACAAAAAAGAGGCAAGATTACCATTAGGATGCAGAGAAAGATGATAGTAAGGCTATTGAGTAATTAAGTATTACCAGCAGTAGCCTGATGACATAAAAATTACCAAAAAAACCCTCTTGATTGGGCATAAAACCATATGAATTTTCAGTCATTATCTTGCTGTCAAATTCTACATTGCAGCTTCATAAGCACAGATTTGTCAACACGTAGTTCCAGAACCACCTTGGTTATTTCATTTTGTAATGAATTTAGTACTGTTTCTCTTTTCCTCCTGCACTCAAACTAATGTTACTGCCTTCTAAATTCATGTAATTTATAACTATGTTTTTCCAGCTTATAAAATGAAGGTAAATACAGCAATTATAGTGTTTATGCTAAATTATTATTACAAGGTACAAAGCAAGGCTGTGATGCTTCTGGCATTCCACTGCATAGAAAAGCCAAGTCTACCATCAGACAACAATTAGTTCTCTGCCAAAACAAAAGGAAACATTTAAAAATTAGAAACATGAAAGCATGGCAAGAAAAAGTAAATTCCATTAGCCAAATCAAAATTCAGATAAAGGAAAAGCAGCTCCAACATAAACACATCCATGAGTTAATCACCRTTTTTCATTTCTATTTCTTTCCCTTCCCCATGGACTAGAACAGTTCTTATTCTTAAAATGAAAGACTGCAGAAAAAAAAGAAGCTGATCTTATATAATAATATGCAAGAAGACATGTAAGATACCAGGATTTTATGAACAAGATATGACATGACAGATTTMAAATGGGTAGTTCACAATGTTCTCAGAAAAAAGATCCACAACACAAATACATTTCCTTGAAAGCACCSCGTTCTCCATGTCACTGCAGTATTATTGCACTCATACACAGAATTTATGTTCTAGCCTATAAGTCATATAGTAATTGCTCTACTCAATGCTATTTTTATTTTCATTACTGGACACACACAAAATAAATTTACCCAAAGATATTTTGTAGAAGAAGATGCAGAATTAGGTGCAGATCACAGGTGTACATTCCTTGGCCACACCTCAAGCATTACTGCCCTTCAAGTATTACAGACAGCTATGAGAAGAGATTATAGCTTTTAAATATTTGAAGACTGAATTTCCTAGGCTTCTCTTTTTAAACTAAACTACCCAACTCTTTTAGCCTTTCCCTAAAAGGTCATGTTGTTTTCTAGTTCTCTACTTAGACTTCTTTTTCTCTCTTCCCTTTTCCCCACCCACACAGCTTTCATGCAGTGCTGTACCCAAACTGGACACTAATCCCAGCTAATGCCTTAYAGCCCTGACCAAAGTGAAAGAACCTTTTCAGGTAATCTTAGAAACACCATAATTAACAACCAGAAGACCTGCTTTTTATATCCCATTCAACAGCATGAAACTGCATCATACTCTGTATGGTATATAACAAAATATAAAAAAAGAACCCTCTAAATATTTTCCTGCRGAACGGCTTCTCACAAACCCCTATGACATGCAGGTGACTGTGCCTACCTACGCCTACCAAAAAATCTGCATTAAATCTATTGAAATACATTTGTTTCCCTTCTATTTCACGTCCTTTTCAAAGTCAATTTTAAATTCTAAACATTTGCTGCTGAAGTGTTTGCAACCCTTCAGGTTAGACATTGTCTCATACTGTAAGTAACACCCCATCTTACAAGCAACTGTGTCTGCTGTATATAAACTACATTTTCTCTTCAGTACCTAAAAAAAACCCCAAAAGCTTCATTAAATAAACAAGACAGCATTGCTTTTCTCCTTGTCAAAACTTGTCATGCCTTGTTTCTTAAATTTCTGTTTGTGGTTGCTTGTCATCCTATTATGTTTGTCTCTAGAAACACCAAAAATTATTATTAAATTGTTTATAGAACACCATGTTAGCCTGAGTATTTTAAGATTCTCATTTTCACAAAGAAAAAAAACTAAAGGAGCAGTAACAATAGCTAAAGCCCATGAATCTTTTCTCACAGTGTTGTTCTGCTGCCACAGTTACAGAAGTGTGAAGTGTGAATCATTCAATTTTACATAAAGTAAAAAGCAGGCATTTTGGAAGTAATCTTGTTACCCAACTATAGGCACACAATTTTAACTTAATCCTGGATGGAGATAATGCAGATGAATAGATCAAAGACATAAAATGAGAAAGGAAGAGTACTTCATACAGTAAGACCCCCTGTCTTAACCTGTTCCTTGTGATGCTTCTTTAATAGAAGGGTACATAAAGAATTACCTTCTGGAAAGAAAAGCCTATTTCTCACCCCTAATTAATGTAAGTTTAGAGAAAGGAAAAAACCAAAATCACAATACAAAACATTCACCAAGTTTTGCCTCAAAAGATTTGTTCTACTGTTTCGATTTTGGAGAACACCAGTCATCTAAACTTTCCATTTGTGCTAATTGCTAATGGCTGGACCTTTACTCTGTGTTAAGTGCTGGCATTCAAGTATGGCATCTCAGATTTACCTAATGTCAGCTTACAGTGCCTTGCTGTGTTTACAGTCCTCTCTTTGCATGATGTCCCAGGTCACCGGTCACAACATCTTTCACTTACATGCTACCCTCATGTCACAGGCCAGAAGAAAGCAGGCAGACATGAACTGTAACTTGTTCCTGCACGTGACACTATTTCAGTGACAGACACCATTACTGATACTTACACATACTTCCACAATCATGTGGACTCTTCAGGTGAAAAAAGGATTTACTTTCTAAAAGGGTAGTTTCTCACAGACACCGCCTCACAGTGGGGAAGCCTCTCAGCAACAACTGCTAGAGGCTTTAATTGCATAGTTTGCATGCAAGCTATCGAATACAGGCAGAGTATTCCTATAAATAGCCCAGACTTATTCCCCAGAGACAGTGCGTGTTGATTTGAGATGGGTTACAAAGGTTAACCTACACATGATTTGGCATCAAAACTTGGATGCGGTCTGTTCTTGTTGCGGGATGGCAGCCAAGTAGCTGCTGGCAGCATCTTACAGCAAAATTTTTGCTATGACTAATTCAGGTGACTGTACCAGTACAATAGAGAAGAATTAATATATCTTTCCCAGGGAATAAAAAAAAGGAAAATGCCTATCTGTAGTAGTGAAATTCAGGGCAAAGATTATCTGGAACCTCTCAGTGGCAGTCCCAATCCTTTCTATAGAGACATGGTATGTTTTTGCCATCAAAAGAGCAGCTTGCAGGTAGTTCAAGCAGCTACAACCACCTTTAGCTACAAAAGGTAAATCCACTCCTTTCCTTCATTGAACAAAGCAATGTGTTTGTGCTATAAAAATATCTTAGCTTGTACAAACACTTCTGTAAGCTTGTTAGGCAATTCAGCACATTTCCCCAATCCTAGTGCCTGCAAACTCCCAGGAGGTGACTGCTTTTAACTGAAAGTACAGGGGCTTCACAACCTTCTTAAATACATTTGCCAAGCTTTTTAATCAAGATTTACGAAATATGCCAGTTCTAACCTGCCCTGTTGSAGCCCATGAAGAAAAATGCTCACTTGTTAGCCCAAGCTGTGCTAGAGCAAAGGTCTATTCCGATTCTCATCCTACTAAAACAGCTAAGGTATAAACTAAAATCAAATTCATTTTCAGCACACTGCAACAGCTTTGCATTGCTGGAGATATGCAGCTGTATACTCATAGTCATCTCCTTCTGCTAAGTAGAAGATAACATMATGCTACGGCAAAACACAGTATCCAAATTTTACCTACAGATGCAGCATTCATGAAGATTTATCAATCCGTAAAGGCAAGACACACTCAACATGGGAGTATTCACATTTGAGAGGCTCAACATATAGAGAAAAACTTCCCAGACAAAACTAAGTTAGTACACCACAGAAGGAATTCAAACAATAAATAAACAAAACAGACACCCTTCTCATAATCAAATAACACACYTCAAAATATCAGGCACGATCTTCAAGGAAAGAGTGTCCCTGATTCCACCTTTTCCTCCCTTTAGCCTACTGGGTGCTAAATTCCCTTTCCTGACACCTCTCACACCCCCACCCAAGAGATCTGAAGTGTACAAGTTTAGCTGCTGATCGAGAACAACTGTATCTACGTTGATGTGCATCTACCTTACTGAGCTACTTCTGTTACACATTCTCACTCCTCCCTCTGGCTGGAATTTCCTCTGGCACAGTAACTTCCCCCCCACTTAACTCTGATATCCCAGAGGTGCTTTCACCGTCACTGATGGGCTCGGCCTTGGCCAGCAGCGGGTCTGTCCTGGAGCCGGCTGGCATTGTCTCCGTGCACATGGGGGAAACTTCTGGCAGCTTCTTACGGAAGCCACCCCTGTAAACCCCCACTACTGAAACCTTGCCACACAAACCCAATAAACAAACTGTCATGCTGTAAGTCTAAACACAAAAGAATTGTAATATGCTTTTTTACAAATGAAAAAAGCCTATGTTTGCAAAAAATGTTATGTTTTCTTTGTATAAATAGCTGTAGTTTTCAAAGTTTTCTACTTTAAAAAGAAATTTATTTACCAGCTAATGGTAATCAACAAGTCATGCAAAAACTTTCAGTTCAGACTGAAAATTTTAGTTTCTCCAGGGAACTGGAGCATTCAGACATTACAGGAACATGCCAAAAATTAAGGTACTCCAGTAACAAGGATCTTGAAATCCTCATGTGCTCAGTTTAAAGAGCTGTCTACGGAGGTACCTAGAAGTACTTACTATGTGAGACAGCATCAGCTTCCAGCTCAGCTGCAGGCCAGTGCTGTGTGACACCTGGTAGCCCCCAGCCTCATCCGGCAGGAGGTACCTGCCCGTCAGGTGTGGCAGCAGAGCCCCGCGCCTGCAGGCCCTGGCGCATGGCTCACACGGGCACGCTGCCCGCTCTGTGCACAATGCAAAAGCAAAGCCTCTGCCGCAGCTGCCAGCCACAGAAGAGSAATAACACCATCTCTGCCTCTCAAATGTACTGCAGGGAAAATTGAATTTGAGGTGGGAAGCATTCAGAGACAGAAAGTGGATATTTTTATGAGCAAATTTGGAGTCTTTTTAATCAACAGCTAAACATTTGAAGCAACACGGTTATTATACCTTGCATTTGAAAATACTGCAAAGATCACACACGCAAAACCCCAGCCCTTCCTCTGTTATCTTCCTCCACATCCTCCACGGAAATGCCACACTTTAGAAAAGCACATTTATTTTATATACAGCGATATATTGCATTTGATGCTATAATTAAAAACATAACTAAAAAGCAGAACCAATTAATATTGTCCACTATGGTAAAAAAAATCACTGGACTGTATCATACAAACATCTTAACTGTGGCCAACCAACCCAGAAAACAAATACTACTTTAAAAATGGCTCAAATGAAAAGGAACATTCTATGAACTATCACTGCTCCTCTGAACTGGGCCTCCAGAACCAAAAGCTGAAGCAAATAACAGGAACTCATCCAAAACTCCAGAGCTTCAAACGCACAAAGCAAGGCTTTACACTCAAAAAAAAAAAAAAAAAAAAGTATAGAATCATTTCAGTGGGAAAAGACTTTTGAGATCATCAAGTCCAACTGTAAACCTAACACTGCCAAGTCCACCACTAAAACATGTCCCTGAGTTCCACATCTACGTATCTTTTAAAAACCTCCAGAGATGGAGACTCAACCTCTTCCCTGGGCAGCCTGCTCCAAGTCTTTGCTACCCTTTCTGTGATGAAATTTTTTGTAATATCCAATCTAAACGTCCCCTGGGAACAAATTGAGGTTGTTTCCTCCCATCCCACAACTTGTTACTTCGGAGGAGAGACCAACTCCCACCTGGCTACAGCATCCTTTCAGGATGTTGTAGAGAGTGACAAGGTCTCCCCTTGAGCCTCCTTTTCTCCAGAGTAAACAACCCCAGTTTCCACAGCTGCTCTTAAGACTTTTGCTCCAGACCCCTCACTAGCCTCATTCCTCCTCTTTGGACACCTCAGCATGTATACATATATATGTAAATATATAATATATATATAAAAATAAAATCTACGTAGCTAGAAACAAGAAAAAGCAATCTGCAACTAACCAGTGCCATCTGAACAGCTCTGATGAGATTCAGTGACCCTCACTGCAGAGGGTAGGCTGGATATTTGAATCCGAATGAGTCACTGCCCCATTTGCAATCACCACAGCAATTTATCTTTCTTATCTTGGACACCTAGCTCAGAAAGAGATGAATGGCCTTCTGGAGGTAATTATTTCTGTAAATTTAATGGAGATATAAGAGTAACCAGCTCAACACAGGCATCTAAATTTTAGGCAATTAAATTTGGACAGAGAATTAAACTTGTGTCTACTGTTAGAGCATAACTCCAAGACTACACATTCCTGACAACAGGCATCAAGACAAGAGCTACTTTGCAAAGCACAGCCTAATATTTACCCACTATTTGAATGCAACTGCAAGAAAAGTTTTCAGTATTTCAGAAAAGATAAAGCTTCTGCAAAATAGGCAGAATCATAACACCAGGGAAAACAAAATTCTGTCCTTAGAAATAACAATTAAAAATATGTATAGATATATTCAGACTCTAGTGAGAATCCTAAGAAATCCCCTAGTTTCCTGAAGATCAAAGAAAAAGTCCTTCTTAGGAGGAACTAAACTTGTGCTTCCTCATCTTTCCTCTAATAGGAAGACAGAAACAGCTACAGTCAGTCTTGTAGAGGACCTACCCAAGAAGTTAGCCCATCATTTTACCACACTCCACCTATGACTGAACTTATTGACTCATGAATACGAGACAGATTAATCTGGATGATTTTCAGGAAACTGCTATTTCCAACAGTGAATTACTTTTATACCCAGAGAACCAATGGTTGACACAGATTCCACAAATATGCAGAAAGGAGACAGTCTAAGTTTGGATGACTGAATGACATTYCTTCTGGGAGTCACCATCTCTGAGCACATGCAGGACCACAACTCCCACAGCCAACAGCATAGCAATAGGCATAAACTGCTTGCATAGTCCACCAGAAAGTAAATGACTGCTTCAACACTAAAGAAAGAAACCCCTGAAAAGCAACTAAGGCAGATAATTTTAAAACTCTAAAAGTCTGTTAATTCAGGTGTCTGCTTTCAAAAAAAATTGCTATTAATTTTTTTCACTGAACAGACACCCCCATACACTTCTACCCGGTGAAACTCAAACTTGGCACAAATGGTATGCAGTTCACAGCAGGAATAATGCAAAGTCTTACAATTTCTACTCTGTTTCATCCTATGCACATCGCAAAAAATTCTTCCATCTTGCACTGCCTCTAGCAGTTTTCTGAAGTTGATTTTATAACTATAGTTTCACATGTAGCTGGAGAATTCAGGAATGGAAGAATAAAGCTCTTAATAATTTATCTAATGGGTTATATTGAAAAACTACATGCTGTTTTCAAAACCTATGTATTACTACACAAAAATTATATTAAAGACACAGAAAGACAATACCAGAAGAGAGAGAAAATACAAACATTAAATGTCAGACAGGCTCCATAAAAAGTATTTTGATGTGTATTTACTCACACCACTTCAGGCATAGGCAATACCATAATATGCTGTAACTCTTATCTTCAATAGCTACTATTTGCAGTCTACACTAAATACAACATTATGCCACCCTTAAGACTTTTTTTTTTGCTATTCTAAGGATATTGTCATCATAGAATCCAAGTGAACAAGATGAAATAATTAAACATGCCTTCAAGGGCTTCCATTACCCTCCTTTCACAAAATGGAATTAAGCACAGTTAGATTTTAGTTAAAAGCATCAAAAGGACAAGCATTAGCTTCAAATACCCTGCTTGAAACATCTACAATTTTTTTAGTCTGAGTAGTTACCATTTTGATAAGAATTTAGAGATATGCACTGAATGTGCAACCTGCACTTCTTAAAATCCTGACTCCAGCTTTCTCCACTGCTCTGCTCTCATTCCTAGTCAGAATTCCCACCCTTTCACTTTTTAGCCTTCTCTGAGGCAAAACAGTCTTTTCTCAGTGACTGTCCAAAAAAGAGGAAAACATCAGCAAACTGTTACAGAGATACTCAATAACATGTACAGGGAGGCARGCAAAGAGCACTTCACTAAGTGTGCTCAGACAAAGCAATCTGGCATCTGGTTTGCCATTTTTCTGTTCTGGCAACACCAAACTGAGCAGTGCAGTGGACACACCTGAGGGGACAGGATGCCATCCAAAGCGACAAGCTCCAGAAATGAGCCCTTGGGAACCTCATGAGGTTCAACAAAGCCTAGTGCATGGTCCTGCACCCAGATCAGGGCAACCCCAGTATCAACACAGGCTGAGGGGAAGAAGGGATTGAGAGCAGCCCCGCTGARAAGGACTCAGGGGTACTGGTGGATGAAAAGCTGGACATGAGCCAGCAACATGCGCTCATAGCCCGGAAAGCCAATGGTATCCCAGGCTGCATCAAATGAAGTATGATGAGCAGAGTGAGGGAGGTGATTGTGTCCCTCTCCTCTGCTCTTGTGAGGCCCCACTTAGAGCAGTGCATCCAGCTCCAGGGTCCCCAGCACAGGAAGGACACAGACCTGTTGGAGCAAGTCCAGAAGACGGACACAAAGATGATCAGAGGGATGCCTGTCAGAGCCTCTCCTGTAAGGAAAGGCTGAGAGAGTTGGGGTTGTTCGGACTGGAGAAGGCTCCAGGGTGACCTTATTGCAGTCTTTCAATACTTAAAGAGGCTTATAAAAAGGATGGGGGCAAGCTTTTAGCAGGACCTGTTGTGATAGGACAAGGGGTAATGGTTTTAAACTAAAAGACGGTAGGATTATGACTTGATAGAACAAAGGCATTTTTTTTACAATGAGGGTGAGGAAACACTGGAACAAGTTGCTCAGAGAGGCCGGTGGATGCCCCATCCCTAGAAACATTCAGAGTCAGGCTGAATGGGGCTCTGAACAACCTGATTTAGTTGAAGATGTCCCTGCCCATGGCAGGGGGGCTGGACTAGATGTCCTTTAAAGGTCCCTTCTGACCCAAACGATTCAATAATTTTATTAATGGCATGAAGTCGGATATGCTACAAAATTTCCTCATGACCTTAAAGGCTCAGAAATATTTTCTGCACACCAGAGCTCTTTAATTCACACTTAACACAAGAAAATACTTTTGATATAATTCTAAGTGATTCAATAGAAGGCACCCCTCTTCCCCGCTCTCTATATTCCACTGACAAACTGTGAATGTCTACCTAAACAGCTCAGTAAGGGCTTCTGTCTTGCTGTACACTCAGACTACACTTACCCTTTATGGCCAACTATTTATTTCATCTTTACAGATTTAAGGATCTAGACACTGTCTGCTCAAAAATAAAATTWAAAAAAAATATGTTTCTCATGAGACCATTTTCACATCCCTCTCCACAAACATGATTTGCTCCCATTTCTTTGACATTACTCATAACTCTTTAAAAGATCATGTCACTGCCTACACTTTGGCAAGACTATGACTCTGTTTACTACTGAGAAGGTAAGAGAAGTTAATGGTTTGACAACAGAAAATTTGGCTTTCATGCAGACTGGTCAAATAGCCATATGACTCACAGTGCTTATCTCATAAAGTTGCTTTGCCCATACAAATTTGATCAGAGAACTCCCTCTTTCTGCACAGACTTTTTCCTGAACCAAGCACCACCTAGTTCTTTGACAGCCTTTGCTATATATTTTGCCTAACTTCACAAACACCTCTATCTCCCCTGAAGTTTGATTAACAGCTAGATGTAATTCCTGATCTCTGTGTGAACAAMTGCAATTACAAAACTTACTGTGAAGAGTCCCACTTCACAATAAACTGTACAATAGCACACATCAAAGTATTCTTGACACGAATTAAATTCATGCACTCTGCTCCTAATTCTGAAATTTTTAACGGGTGTGAATTAAGTCAACTCCAGCTCCCTCTTCTACAGGCAACATGACAATATATCATCAAAACTTATGTAACAGTAAGTACAAGCGTATTCATAGTTTCACCTATTTTATCAGTGAGTGAGATGAGGTAATTTGTGAACACGTCTGGAGATATAGAGGGGTGTTGTACAGGGACTAAGGCTTGAGATGTTCACCTCCAGACATGAGCAACATTTACACACTGCAGCTTTTCCTTGACCAAAAACATCTCTTTGAACTCCTCATACAACTGAAAACTGCAAGCTTTGGTACACAGAAATGCAAAGGACACAGACAAAAAAGAGTGACAGAAGTGAAATAAGGGTGAAGAACAAAGGCAGAAGAAAATGACAAGTAAACTTGTCTCTGTTTTTTTAATTTTTCTTTTAAACATCACTTCAACCAAGACCATTCAGTTTTCTGCAGTCTGATGTTCTTTCAGCAGTATTCAGAAAAGATATGCAGAAAAAATGAAGCAACATGAGGCATGTCTTTATGGCCATGAACAGGTAACTAGTATGACAGCCATTTTGTCAGATAACCAGCTGCTTTTTTTAAATGYTTTTCTCTTCCTTGTTCTCTTTCTGCTTTAGGGTTATTTGACTCAAGCTAATAAGTTAGCACATGTGAACACAATTGTAAGGAGACCCATGTTCTTGTTATCTATTCAGTCTATTGCTGATTAACYGAAAGTCGTAATTGCCTGCAATTCTGCCATCCTTCATTAATACACACCCACCCCCACTCAGCTACTTCRGGTTCTGTTTTCCTTACAGACAGTCAAATTCCAGTCTACTCCATCTGAAGCATTAAGAGCTAAACACCTTAGTACACACCTGCTCTTGATCTCTGACAGTTAAGGGAGGTGTTAGAGAGCAAAACTAATGCATCAGAATAAACAGAGAAGTTAAATTCACAACTTCTGCATTCTGATTCCCAGAAAGAAGAGAACACAACTAACTTGGAGTTGGGACAAGTTATGGTGCCTCATCGTAAGAGTAAGAAAAAAGTAAAATGTGAAAAATAATGCTCAGGACCATCATCTTCCTTATTTTGAATAAATCAAGGTACRATCAACTGAAGCTATGAAGATAATCCCCTTCAAAAATCATTCTCTTCTGTTCTGCACGATAATTATCTGCCAATAACCATATAAGTCCTATAAAATAAATCACAGGAGAATATCATCCCTTTCAGCCAATTTTAGTTTGGACAAATTCTGATAAAAACCTTTCTGCACCTGCTGAAATTTTATCTACCTCAATATTGCAAGAAATGGTCACTTTCAACCTGTCTTGAATGAACAGCTTAGCTTCTGCTTCTAAAAGCATTAAGGGATTAAAAACATTTTAGCCCAACTGCACATTGTCCTAGCAAAGAATAACTACAGTGAATAATTGTACAAGAAATAACATCGTGCACAAAAATTACAATTCATCTTATAGCACTGCATAAACACAGCATCGCTCTGCAATTTCAGTGCTAGGTATCTGAGCCTTTGTCAGCTCCTTCTGTTGAAGTTGCTCTAAATGCTAAAATACACACAATGGAGAAAAAAAAACCAAACCCACAGAGTGACTTGCTAAGCCTAAGGGGTAATTTGCCTGAGATCCTAAGGCAACTCTGAAGAAAGTTTGATTATATATAAAATGGGGGATGGCATCAAAGAGGAATGACTATTGACAACAGTGTGTATTAGAGATTCACAAAGCACAGGAGGCAGAATACACATTTCAAATCCCCAGGGCCTGAGCTGGTATCCATTTTACTTAGACTGAAACACTCCAGCTGCTGAACTAACGAGCATAAGGCAGAGACAGACACTTTTGCCAAATTTCTCTTCCCTCCTTTTGTGTTCAGTACTTGGAAAAAGCAAACACTTCACAGATTAAATAGATAAATCAGTTCACAGGAAGTCTAGTTTCTTCATTTTTGTTTTAGCAACCAAATCCAAAAGTTTTCAAAATGCAGTTCAATTRCTCTTGGAAAACAATGATTATGTATTATGCAGTCTGTCCAGCAGCCATGTCACACAGATGAATTCTAATCACACAGGCCAATTTTAGCCAAACTTGACAAAGAAACAGAGGTCTCAAAGACACCTAAGTTTCCCCTAAGTTTCACAGAAATCAGCTGCCTGGTAGAAGCAAGACATACAAATTAGCAGTTGCATTGTGGAAAAAGGAAACAGAACTTGGCTGTCATCCATCTCCAGCAGCAGCAATCAACTGGTCAATTGAAGCACTCGCCTAGTTCCAAACCAGCCATAACACAGGCTGGCGCTTGCCAAAAGCAGAGGGACGTGAGAGGAAGCCAAATGTGTTCTGGGGTAGGACAGAGCCCATGAAGRAAATGAAGGCATGACAGCACATTAGGTGCCAGAGAGCACCAAGGGCAGTGCAGCACCCTGTCATGGCAGTCAAAGGAGAAAGTTTACAATAATTAGTTTTAGGAGCTTGAAGACAACCACACTTTCAGATTTCCACAGCTCTGAAAAGCTTATTTTCAACTTGTTTTTCATTTCATCAAGGGAACCAAGTAATCATATGATGCTATGATTCAAAACTGGACTATTTAATTTCTTTAATACTAGAGTTTCAAAGTTTATGCTCTAATATTTCTATTAAGACACAGTGAAATCAAGTCTGTGTTACAACATTTAGAAAGCCATATTAAGCTAAAAAGTAYGTAGTGAATTTTAGATGTGCA
This sequence comes from Amblyornis subalaris, assembly GCA_018881555.1. Lineage (NCBI taxonomy): Eukaryota > Metazoa > Chordata > Aves > Passeriformes > Ptilonorhynchidae > Amblyornis > Amblyornis subalaris. Next base: position 2,493,133 of record JACAXG010000086.1, on the reverse strand, counting down.
TCCTGTAGAAAAATATAATTCACAGTATATGTGGAGGCAGGCAGGCAAGCAAGAACCAACAGAGATAAGATATCTCAAGCAATAACTACCTCTCAGCTGAGAAGTAGGAACTGATGACACCCTCCATCTGCCAAACAGTAAAACAGGTATATCATCTTCACAGAGAGACGTGGCATGATTAAAGCTAAACTTTTTGATTCTACACAGGAACATCCCCACATCCAGTCACCAATTCTCACAGAAGCCTGTGCAAGCCAAGTCCTACCTCTTGTAACTGCAAATGAATGTTGGCACAACTTACACTCACTCTTCTACCCAAAATCCCAAGCACATGATGGGCTAAAAGGCACCATGCAAAGGCCACACATTTGCAATTTTGAAACTTTCGTGTAATTTATCATGCACTGTATTTATCTTAATAAGCTGTTAATTAACTTTTTTTTTGAGGGGTAGGAGGTTGAATAATACCACATCTGCATCACATTTTCTCAGTCATGTAGTACTCTTCTCTGTAATGACAGAGATCGAGTATGTATCTCTCTTCATCTTCYTCTTTCTCCTTGTCCTCATCTGCTTTTCCTAAATTCTCCCTCCTGGCTGCCTTTCTCTACTTGACAGTAACAAAGCAGATCAAAAATACAGAGCACCTTTCTTTTGAAGACTAACTAGAAAGACCAGATTTCTTCACCATGAAAAAGACTGAAGAAGGTATTTAACATATCCATATGGTTGCAAGCGACATTAAAGAGATAAAAAGGGACTGGCTACTCACTGTCTCTAAATTAGCAAGTGGAAATTCAGCAAACTTAGGAAAAGGGTGCTTCGTACAGCAGATGAAGTTGTTATTCACTATTCTGTGGCTGCTAAAATTTTGCATAGGTTCAAGAAACAACTGCACAGATCCATGCAAAACAAGTTCATCAAAAGTTTACTAGAAAGAAAACATCTAGCTGAGGAAATCCCTGAAAAAAACCCAATAGTTAAAAGCTGGGGAAGCATTCTGAGACATTATCTCCGCACATTTGTCACACTCTTGGGCTTCTCTACAAACATAAGTTATTGCACTTGATTAGAGACAGTACTGGGACAGAAACTTTGATCAATGCAGTAAAGGACAGCACAAGACCATCCCCTGGAGAGACTAAACAAGGAAAGAGGTGCATAAACAGAATGATTTAAGCTTCTTGGATCTGTAGCAATATCAACTCAAAATACTACTTCCACTTAAAATGAAGAGATCTTTTGTGCTGGTCTCCACACACTCCAGTTCATAAATTTGAAAAATCAGAAGGTGAGGTAGCTGCCAGACCAAAAAAAGTCATTCTRGTAATGGTTTTTATAAAGTACTTACTTTCCATGTAATACATGTTCTATAACGAAGTAGTACATTACATTTTTTTCCCTACACATCAGAACAGTTAGTGCTAGCTTAAGAATGTCAAAATTGTATTCCCATAACGGCACTGCAGTTTAAAAGAGATGCACAACTTTTCATGAAAAAATAAGTAACAGAACTAATTTTCTTTTTTTTTTTAAGAAAAAAGAGAATTTTTGAGACATTCAAAGCTCAACTAGACAAGACCTTCAGCAAGGTGACCTAGCTTGAGTTAGCCCTGCTTGGGACTAGGACAGCCTCTCCAGAATCTGGCCAAGTAAACATTTTTTTTAAATTATATATTGAGCTAAAAAAGCAAAACCTAGCATCTTTGTAAGAATTAATTCCCAAAAATACTTTCTCAAAGGAACATATTCTACTTTTTTTTTCCCAGTGATGCCCGAAAAGATAGGCCAAAGATAAAACCCGATAGACTGGCGTCTATTGAGCAGGTATTTGTTTATTACAGTGCCGGTGGTGAGGGGGACATTTCCACCTAACTCATCCACCTTTGTCATGTGTCATGGCTTATTTATACAGTAGGTACTGCTGAATATCATTATGTCATTAAACATCATCACATACGTGCTGGAAATAATTTACATATTTTTATGGCATGGCTATAAATAGTTCTTTTTCACTGCGCTTGCACTTCCCCAATTTAGGTGGTCTTGGGGGTCTTCACTGAKGAAGGCTCAAGGTCTCTCTCGCATCTGAACTTTTCAACTTTGTCTTCAGAGCATGCGAAGTTATGGTGAAATAGTCCTTTCTGGATCCAACYGGTCTGAATTCTTTCACTTTGTGGATAATTGGCTTTATCTCTGCCAGCTTTTCATCCGTACGTCCTGTAGCTTTCTAGTGTAGCTATACTTGACTAATTTATAGCTTTACTTGTYTATCTTGAAACTATCCACCTGGTGAGTTTCTGCTTATTTAAGCACTAAGCAACTAATTAATTACATACTGACTATTACATTGTMTAGAAAGTTATGATATAGGTATAAAAGTTAATTCAGGGTATATAGGTATATAGGTATATTCAGGTTATATAGGTATAAAAAGTTACAATTCAGATAGAAAGTTATAAGGTTATATAAGCATCTTGTAACTTTGACACAGGTTATATAGACATCACAGCAAGGATACTTAAATGTTGGCTTATTGAGACTGGAATATGTAAAATAATATTCTTACATATAAATAACAAAAGGCTCTATCTTTAGTAGACCAAGTATAAATTTGATCATTTGTAATCACCTTATTTAGCTTATCAACCGTACTYGTGAAGGAGGCTATTAATATTTTCCAATTCAAGCTGTAAAATCTTACTTTATTACCACACAGAAGCAGCACTGAACCATAAAACTACAAAATGAAACTTGGAAACATTATTAATTGGTGTTTTGTTATTAAAGCATGTCTTCCATACCAGTGTCAAAGACCTGGACTACTACTGCTTCAAGACACTTCATATTAATTTCAGAAATAATAGAAGCTTAACATGCCCAGTGTTTGCTGACTCAAAAAGCAAGATGCTAAGTAAATACCTGCAGTTGCACTTGAAACATTTTAAACAGAATTTTCATCACCAGCACAAAGATGCCAAGAATAGTTGCTGTAGTGGGTACTGCTCTTAGAGAATCGATTCAAGACACCCAAGGCACATCCCTCCCTCCTACATATGAAAACTGACACAAACAAAAAAAAGAAGTTACAATCTGCTCAGAAGATAAGGATGAAAGATGAGTATCACTACTGAAATAAAGAAGTATATGTTAAAACTGAAATGCCAAGCAGAAAGTAATTTCTTTTAATCCTGCGGTCATGAATGCTTAAACCACACACATCCCTATTCCTATTATCGCATAATTTTAACTYAGCACAGAAAATTTTTCCAGATACAGAGCAGTTATTTTCAACCCTGCAAAGGTATCCTGTTTATTTTTCTTCTACTTCATGCTAAAATAGCCATTTCTACAGACCTCCAAAACTAGATTTACAGCATATCTACAAAATATCACTCACAAGTAAGCAGCATGAAGACATGCACTGTTGCAATGTAAAAGAACACACACAAACTCTTTTATAATTTATAATTAATTTGTAAAGCTCTACAGCTAGAGATTCATATATTCCTACAACTAAAAAAATACTACTGCATCTGTTAAAGGACTTCCAATTATTATATCCAAGTTGCATTTCATCAGTGGTTTAATCCAGCAGGTAGATAAACACCACACACCTGCTCACTCACTCCCTGCATTTGTTCAGGGGTGAAACTGCAAAATTTAGAGGTGACCACCGTACCAGGCACCCACCTGTACCATCCCACACACCCTACCACTCATAACTATCTGGGCCTTGGGGCAAATCTGTGTGATATTCTTAAAGAGTTGTTTTGCCCTGAACAAGACCTGAAACATATTGAGGAGACACAGCAATAGGAACACGCTGGTTTGAACATGCTGAGGATATTAAAGGTTCTCCAGAGCTACTGCAATTAGCCTGGAGGAGAAGGGGAAGGTGGAGGAAGTATCTCGCCCACAGCAAACACTGTCGGAGGGCGAAAGGTGCCCAGTGCAATTATAACTGGTTCCTGTAGATGGCTCCCCAAGCTCAGAGATGGCGCCAGTGCTGAGCACACACACCACATCAGTCTCACAACCACAATTACACCACGAGGCAGTGCTACAAAGGTACGACTAAATGAAAACCTCAACCCAGCCCCCAGAGGTGATAAACAGCACAACATGGAATATATACAGCAAGTCTCGTTACTTATACAGCATATACACATATACACTTAGACATTTAAAGCAAGTATTGTTGATACACAATACACTTAGACATTTAAAGCAAGTATTGTTGATACACAACACAAGTCTGAACACACACAACTCCGAAAACAAACAAATCAACACGGTAAACTAAAAGAGGGCAGATGAAGATGTAACATTAGAAAGGATTTTTTACTGTGGTGAGCCACTGGAACAGACTGCCCAGAGAAGCTGTGGATGCTTCATCCTTCGAAGTGTTCAAGGCCAGGTTGGATGCGGTTTTGGGCAACCTGGTCTAGTGGAATGYGTCCCTGCCCATGATAAGGGGGTTGGATGGAACTAGATAATCATTAAGGTCCCTTCCAACTCAAGCCATTCTATGTCTCTACAATTATGACAAATTTGTTTTAATATACTCCAGTCAGATCTTCCACTATCTCAAACCTTTATGTTCCATATTGGGTGCCAAAAAAGGACTGTCGTGGTTTAACCCAGCAGGCAGCTAAACACCACACAGCCAATTGCTCATTCCCCCACCCCCAGTGGAAAGGGGAAAAGAACTGGGGGAAAAAAAAAAGTAAAATTGGTTGGTTGAGATAAAGATAGATTAATAGGACAGAAAAAGAAAGGGAAAATAATAAAAATTATAATCATAGTGAATTAGAATATACGTAACAAGTGATGCACAATGCAATTACTCACCATTCGTAGGCCAAGGCCTAGCCAATTCCCAAGCAGCAGCCCCTGGGCAGTTTTACCCTAGTATATACACTGATCAGCATGCCATATGGTGTGGAATATCCCTTGGGACAACTGGGGTCAGTTGTCCTGGCTGTATCCCATCCCAACCCCCTGTGACCACCAGCTTCCTTGCTGGTAGGGTGGTGTGAGAAGCTGAAAAGTCCTTGACGATATAAATACTGCTCAGCAACAAGTAAAACATCAGTGTGTTATCAACAGTTTTCTCACCCTAAATCCAAGTACAGGTCTGTAAAAGATCTGAAGGTGATCATCCAAACTACTGCAAAACCAAGTTAAGTATCCTTATGTGCAGTCTAAACATGCAACCAAGAGCATGCTTTCCCTAACTGGTAGTATTCTTTCATTAAAATGCTTGTTGTTATACCCGCAGAATTTTAACAGAGAAAACATTTTTTCAAAGTGAGTAAAAACTGAAAGACCACTTTGCACAAGAGAAAATCTGCACTGCCCTTCACTACTACTGCTATGAACAAAGTGTAAAAAACCCTACCATAGCAAGACACCAAATGATGTTTCCTTTCACACTCTTTACTTAAATGTTCTATGAAGTAACAGGCAAAACTCAGGTGCTGAGGGAGATCACTATTAAGATTTATTTTCGTATTCCTCGGTTAAATCAACAGTTTCCATTTATTATTTTGGCATTGCATGCTCAGGAAGAGAAAGGATTTAAATTAAGAGCTCTAACACTCAGGAAATTCATCCAACCTCCCAGCCAGCTGACGTGGAACTGGAGAACAACATACGATCTTTATTCTCCCTGCTTTTTTTGAATGATCCTCTAACTCAAGCTTTCACTTGCTTTCCTTCCCAAAGTCAGTCACAGAAACATTTCCTCTGACAAAAAATTACTTTCTTCTGTTCTGTCAATAAGTCAGGAGGGAAAATCAGTTATTATTGCTATTGGAAGATAAAAATTATGTTATTAATTTAAGAATCAAACAACATTGGAACACAGTAATTATTCTGAACAGAGAAAAAACACTGGAAGACATTTAAGAGTAGAATTTAAGAGTAGAATAGAACAGTTACAAAGCACTAAGTTCATATCCAGTGCAACAGCATGAAAAAAATATCACAGCTAAAACATAACAGCAATTACTCTCCTAGGCTAAATTAAGCTTTTTCCATTTCTTCATGCTATTATCATATGGTGACATGGTTTAGTTAGGAACTAAAACRTAAATTAAGAAAATAGAAGAGAGAGTACTGAAATGTTCTGAAAGACATTCTCTTCCCTTCTGTTCCCCATTCCCAAACCTAGAGAAAATTACACACTGGTAAACCCTCAGCAGCATTCACCAAGGAAATCTTTTTCATCTCAAAACCACAAATAGAGAATCTTTTTGCCTAAGTGTCAAAAATCATAAATGAGCATCAGTTGTGAATTTCTGCAATAGTTATCTGATCAAGGCTGAAAACTTGGTGGATTAACAAAATTCAACATCTGAAGCATAAAACCAACTTCTTGTTTCCTCATTTGCTTATTCCATAGCAATTCTCTCCATTTTAGACAATTCTTTAAAATAAGATTCTGAAAGGTATGAAAGAAATGTTTCAGCCCAATTTCATAGTGCGAGATTTCATTGGCCATTAAGAAAAAAATTACCAAAACCTGTTACTTATTATTTAATGACACAAGAATTGATTGAAATCATTATATGCTACATATTCGAGAATGATTTAACTATTAAACCAACTCAAACCTGTTTATCTTMAAATATTAAGTATAAACAATGATGCATGCACTTCCTTCCCTTACTCTGATTTTCATAGTTACAAACAAACAAATCTGATATTATTTTGCATCAAAAATTGAAGATAGCACTCAAGTGAAAAGCTGCAGAGGTATTTCGCAAGGACTTGCCAAAAGGCAGAACTCTGACCTGTTTCTTACACTAGCTGAACTACAGCTCTCTAATCTATCAACAGTTACCTGTGCACTACAGAGATACCTTGCATCTGAATTTAAAAACTTTGAGTAAGTTTTAAAAACCAAGAATCATGACTGTGCTCATTAGACATTCTGTTTTCAATGAAAAGCAGCTTGATGGATTGTATTTTTACATAAGGATCCTCTCAGCATTCCTTAGMAGCTCATTACTTCAACACAAAGTGTGCCTCATTCAGAAATCACTACTCTGCACAGTCAGAACCAGACCCTTGAAAATCACCCACCTTCTCTTCAGCACCTTCACTGATGTTTCCCCCCCTCGCATTCTTCTCCAAATAACAGTTAAATGGAAAACTTCACACTTGCCAGTACTTTCAACTGTATAACAGAAAGTGTTCTAAGAAGTTGAAAAATGCAATGTTCATTAGCATTACAATTCAAAAAGCTAATTTAAAGTTCATCTCTACTCTGTATTTAAAACTCTCTTGGACACAGAATCAGTTACAAAAGTGAAAAAAAGTATGTACTTGGAAGTTCTGAGTAAACAACTGTCCTGATGCCTTTTAATGTCTCCCACACTCCCACTGTACAATGAACCCGACAGTAATTATGACAACATCAACCAAAAGAAGTGGAAATGTGTTTCCATAATAAATGGTAATTTCTATTTCTATCATTCTAACAAGCAATACCATGAAACAAGATGATCCAGCTGTTTAAAGATGTATTTTACCCATTCAGTATACTGCCATTAATATCAGAGCTAAGTGACTTCATATCCTCATTAAATAGAAGAATAATATTATTAATACCCTTGGTAAGGGTACTGAATAACATACACTTCTAGCCTGTGTTTTAATGCTGGATCCTGATTTACATCTGTAAGTATTTAAACAGTGAGATGACAACATATTGTATCTTACAACAGTAAAAGAATATAAGTGAAACTTCAGCAGACTGAAAAAAACAAGTGAACACGAGTCTTTAACAACTACTTAATAGAAGAGATTTAGTGATAACATTTGCACACTGTTATCTAGGAGTAATGGCTGTGATGCAGAAATGTCAAACTTTTCCAGGTAACACACAGAGATGTGCCCAAGATAACCTCACTAACTCCACACTTTGATAAGATAAGCTTCCAGCAAGCAGCACTGCTGTAATACAGCAGATGCTAGAAACAGCCCCTGCAGTCAGAACTGCTGGACAAGAGTTCTTGAAAGCTTTTTGCTCCTTGAGAAAATTTGCTGCTCCATGATTCATAACAGGCCAACAGGCCACGGCAATTTGAAAAACAAAAGTCACAACATGTATTCCTTTGTTCATGTATCAAAATTCTTTTTTTTTTCCCTCAGATAGAAGCTGTGAACACTCTTTCTCACTCATATTTTCCCAAGAAAATGCTGGCAGCCACCCTAAAGCATTAAATTGAACACAAATATTCTAAGGCTGGGGCCATGCCAAAGACACAGCTGCCACAGCATGAGAGTATCTTGAAGCTGTCTCAACACACATGGCTTTTTCTCCTCTGGCTTTCTTCAACAGCTCTGTTTCAGATATGACACAGCACTAGAAGCTCGAGCCGTTCCTGGAGCACTAGGAAACAAACAACAGGAAAGAAAAAGCCAGTCTTGACCACAGTCCCCAGACAGCACTTCCTGACAAAGAAGCGAGTTCAGCAGTCAGTTCTCCAGCTCACACTAAGTCTTCACTTGCTGTTAGTCGATGCCATCACTCCCATTTCCAAAACCTAGGCTACATTTCCCAAAGTGAAGGGCACCAAATTATGCCAATACATGAACACCCATTATACTTCAATTACTTACCAGTGATACAAAGATTATTTAAACCACTTTCTTTTTCCTTAAATGTGCAAAGAAGCTCCAAAGTTGTACATCAGTCCTAGAGCTGTCCAGTCCTCCTAAATTCTGACATTTTATGACTATGCATTACATTAAGTACATAGAAAGTGATTAAAAACATTCACATACTAATTCATCCCCCAAAGAGCCTTTCCTTCTTCCTGTCAGCTCTATTAGAATTACTGGAATGAAATATGCTCCTTTTGCTCTAAAAGAAGTAGAAAATGTACTACTCCTGAAAATATGAACAACATGCACAGCTTGGAGAATGAGTCTTAAATTTATTTTAATTGTATTGCTATGACAATCACAGAAAAAAAATAACCAGTGTATAGGATATTTAATATCYAACATTTCTAAGTGTAGTTCTAAGTAAAACTTCAAGAAGCTTCTTACTTCTACATACTCCTACATGTATTATTTCTTAAAATACATAGGGCTGTATTTTATCCAGCAGTAACACATGAAATATACACATAGAAGGTCCTAATGAGTATCACTGTTATCAGTATGAATGATAACAGTACCTTACTCCAAAATCACCTGCTACCCTTACACCAGCTTGCTGGTCAAGCACTCGGGGTCTGGGGAGTGTGAGCACCCAGAAACTGAAGAGAGAAAAACCATCTGTCTCAAGAGTCTCATAAAATGATTTCAGAATGCAAAATCTTAGCAGAGGTCTTCCTCCCGAGAACTGATTCATCTACATGCAAGATCTACTCCAAATGCCTCAAATTTCCACCTTCTAGAAGGCACAGGCTTTCTGACTAATAATTTAAATTACCAGGAACACACAAGTTTAGAAAGAACCTACTTTTGCTCAAATTGCAGGGCATACTGACCAACAGAAAAGCAYAGACTTCTTAAACATACTGCTGCTTTTGTTAATTCACCCTTCCATTGGGAAGGTCATTTGTCTTTGCTAGAAAAGGCAAATAATAATCAAGCATGCTGCTATTCTATCCTCCCCTCAAATCCCTACCAATATCCCATTTTTACGTACTTTGCTTACAGTACACTGAGAAACAAAGTTTCTCTGAGGGAAGAGGTAAATCAGCCTAAAACAGTAAATCACAATTGTGTAACAAGCTCCACCCCATCACCTTGCTTATGTGATGATATCAATTAGTTTAACAGACAAATCGATAGAAAGTATTATGAAAGACAGCAGACAGGAGATAATGTGCAGTGTTCAATATGAGTTCTCCAAAGAGCACCAGCACCAAAACAGGTAAAAAGAAGGAAACTAGTATGTCACTAAGTCATACCCAGTGACACTTGTCCTAATGAAGTATTTGCATCCCAAAAAGAAGGCAAAGCCTAAGAATTACAAGGCTAAGTAAATAACTTCTGAAACAAGATCAATACTTTCAAAATTCCAAGAACTCCAAAAAGTAGACTAGCTACGGAAAACCTACACACTCCCATAGAACTCACTGATTGGAAAGAATCAATCTGAGACACACTATGCCAAGAAAAGTAAGGCCACTGAAAAGGTGRGTGTTAAAAGGTCTGCAGTAATTTAAAGGACTTTTAACTTTTGATGTGCTGAAGTAGAGTAAGCTTTTTTCTTTCCTCTTTTTTTCTTTTGTTGAGTAAAGGTTTCACAGTAGCAACAACTTCACTCTAAGTTTCAACAATTCTATAAATCAAGGACATCTTATATTAGTGCTTTAGCTTCCTAGCAGAGAAACCAGCAGGCGAAGTCTGTGTCCCCCAAGATGATGCATAAAATCGATTTGAGATCTCACATAAAAAGATGCAGGGAGAGTCTCTCCCAGCAACTGATGAAAACCAGGAGGGTGAGCTGCAGCAAGGCAGTAGAAATCACAGCTGAGATGAAGTGCATAGGGCACCATCACACTTGCTTTGTCTTTTCTCTCTATCCTCTTTTYAACAGTCTGGTTCATTTCTCTCCAAATCCTCACTCCTTCTTCCCTCATCTCCAATCAAGAGGAGAAAATCCTTTCTTCAGCAGAACTACAGTGTGGAGACACTTACCTAACAATATAAAGATAAGAACATAAATGGTGTTTTAACTTAYGCAGTTTAGGTCTATGTAACACAGTTCCCATTTGATCAAGGGTGGCCAGAGGCAGACTATCGAAGTCAAGAATGCAAACCACAACAAATACCTAGACAAAAGTGTCTGGAGTAATTCCTAGCTATCAGCCACTTTAAAGCTGGTCCTCCAACTTCACTGTAGAGTTCAGTATTCAGTGCATCTATCCCTACCTGGCTTTGCCTAATTTTACAATTTAACTCACTTATATTTTTCCTGCTCCACAATATCACATGGCAAGTAAGTTCTACAATTTAATTACACACTGCTTGACAAGCTACTTTAATTTTCATCAGGTAGCAAGTTTAATTCACCATGTGGCCTAATTCTTGTCCTAAGAAAAACAGTTACTCCTGCTTTTTATTCATCATTTCTGTATGATCCGTGSATTTTATAGATCTCTATTATCTCTCCCCCCATTGTTCTGTTTTTCAGACTGAAGATCTTCATCTTCCCAGCACAGAGTACCTTCCACACCTCTCACCCACTTTTTCACTGTCTATGAAACCCTTGCTGTGCTGGGACGATTACATTAATGCACATTGTTAATGATTTGGACACACCACTGACAARCATAATGACCTAACAATTATTTAATTCTTCGTGAACAATTCTCAACAGCTGTCTGACCACTGCCCTTCTCTGAGTAAGTAACGAGCAATTTTAGAGCTCATCACTGTGTAGATAGACTTGCATTATTTTCCCCTGCATGCGCATCATTCGGCATTCACCAGAATTGAACTACACTTGGATGTGAAGGAACTGGACAATGGCTTCAGAAGAGTTTGCTGCAAGTACCCAATCAGTTCAGATCTTACCAATCCCCAYAGATCAAGAAACTGCTATTGTGCCACAGCACTGTTATTCCTTAAGAATATTTTTTAATATCATGAACCCCTAAATCACAGCAGAAATGTGGAACTAGAAATTTGTTAACTAGAAATGTTGCTAACATTGTTCCAACATGAAGCAATCATTTAGCTATCTAGTTTCTCATCTCTTAAACAACTCTACTAACCCACAGGATAACCATTTATCTTCGGTAAATAAGCTTTCGTTGAGGTCCTTGGTCAAAAATTTTACCCACTTTTAAACCAGTCTGCTACTAACTTTGGTAAATGCTGTCCAATTCTAGAGTTGCAGCATTCAGTGAGCAATAATCATGCAGGATTTGGTAAGAGATCTACTTTCATTTTATGTCCTGCCTGTAGATTACATAACCCTCACCAAGTTCACCCCTTTTAATTTTCTCTTCTGCAAAATGAGGTGTTTCAAAAGTATTAGTCCCTTACCTCCTTCCATCTCCTTATTTTACCTTTCTTTGCATTTTTAAACAATTAGAACCCTAAATTTGTTTCTTGTAGAAGCCGTAACAATTCCAGCTAGTAACAGTTATTTTTCAAACACCTACCATCTTCTTTAAAAAGAAGAAAAAAAAAAGTAGCATCTGAATTAGTTTCCCTTAACAGAATGCCAAATGCTGGACCTTTTCCACTCCTCCAGAGTGAAAATGACAAAGAATTCAGGTTCTAACTACCCGTTACTTGCGACCCAGCAGGAACACAAACAGATCAGATCAGCCAGTAAGGGATACACCTGAACAAACAAAAACTGCAATGATGTGGCAGTTTTGTTTCGTACTGCCATTTTGAGATTTCATGGTACCAACTGAACTTCACAAGATTATGTGCATCACAAAAGAAGTGTCAGGAATCTCAAAACAGATGCATCTCTCCTGTGAAACACTGTGTTATGCTTGTGTCTAAGGAAAATCTTGTATCCTGCCTGGGCTTGCCCAATATGCAGGAACTAATTTCAGCTGCGATTTCCAAAGCACATTTCATTGGAACAGCAAAAAAGCATGAAGGAAAAGCAGATCATCTTGCAGGATTCTGGAACTGACTACTTTGCCAAATGCCTGCTGTGCTCCTAGAAGGCAGTATTAGATTCATCCCTGTGAGAACTTCCCTGTGTTTCCAGGCATACACCTACTTTGGCTTTAGAGCTGGGATCATTTCAGAKGAGGAGTCCTACAAGAGGACACATGTGAACAGACCAACCTAAAATCTAGTTACTCAGTATGCAGCACATTACTTGCTGAAATACTAAAAATCCAGTTCAAAAGTTTGTTGTACATTAATTATATATTTTTTCACTTACAAAGTATATAAAACCACAATGACATTAATATAAGGGGTTTCTCATGGACTATTAAGCAGTGTTCTTTTGTTGCCAACCAACTAGTACAAGTCCATTTCCTCTTCATCTCTGGGAGTAACTTTTCATAGCCAGAACGCTGTTTACATAATCTTCAAAATATGTTTTACAAGACTATGAATTTTTGCCATAGTTACCAGTTTTTATGGCATCACACCCTGCAATAAAAAAATCTGCACCAGTTGACAAGGAACTCGCAAGTACATTTAGTTGTACTAAAAAATTCTTTAGTTATCCAGTTTGCACCTTTTGCATTCCCACAGAGATCAATCACCAGACCCAAGATCTGTGAACCACAGGCTAAACCTGCTGTAGGCCACAGCATATTGTTCACTTTTGACAATATGTTGGCATTTCTACATAATAAATTCCCAAGTTCTGCAAAGATCTACGAACACCGAAGAGGTCTTGGCTTGTCATATTCTGTTGTGAAATGCTACTCAGGAGACTTCCAAAAAAAAAAATAAATAAGCGGATGTATTCTGCAGTCCTTCTGGACTTCACTTCTAGCAATAAAACTGGATTCACTAATTCATGTTCCATTCAAGTCTATATTTTAATGGAAACACTGGAAAACTGGTTCCARAATTCATGAATGTAACTGTAACAATACAAAAAGGTAATTTTGCCACTTGGCCTTTCTCCTCATGTTTGATAATAAAGTAAAAAGTTAATACAGAACTTCTGTTCCAAGACAGAATATCTTTTTCACTGACATATAATACAAACACACCTTATCTCTCCCCTAGCTGGAGCCAATATCTCATTCCAAGGCACAGTGTAGTGCATAACAGAAAGAAACAGCACCAAAAAATGCAGGCTTTCCATGACAGCTGCAAGGATGTATCTGCAGAAAAACTACAGTTCTGCACACAAACTACAGGGGCCTTTTACCCATTTTCATAAAACACCACCACAAAAAAAAAAAAAAAGCTTCCAGCTTTACCTACCACTGTTCTATTTACTAGGTAGGACTACTTTACCTTTCACAAGCTGACAAAAAGGTAATTGATATACTGAAGGCAACCATTACAAATTCCCAAACAATTTTATAACAGATGACTCTGGCAATACCTAGTTGGGGGGAAGGGGGAGAATAGATATATCACTACTGTTCTATACTAACTACGCCGTATTACTGCTTTACTTGAAAAATTATTTTTAATTCAGAATCATAAAATTTGAACACTAGTTGCAGAAATTGACATAAGTAAGTGTCTATGTTAACTCATCTTGTAAGATTTAAGAAAGTTATAGCAAAGTCCATTCAGTACAGGCAGTATTTCACAACTTAGCAGATCTGCAACTAAGCAAGAACAACTTATTTTTACTTGACATGCCATGCAGAGCTTCTGCAGTTTAAGTAGGGACAGATTTTAACMTATAAACTCAGTTTTGGTTTTGTACTAGAAAACATATTCTGACATCAGGTGACAGCAACAGTAACAACCGATTTGGTACAAAACATTACTTAATCACCAGTGTAGTCAGACGTAGACTGCATTAAATCTCACTGAAGACTTACTCATAGATGTGTTAAATAACTTTAAGATCTAATAAGACAAAAAAAGTCATAAGAGCAACAGCAAAGCAGTCAGAAGCATGGATGTTACTATTCCTTTTAAAGTGCATGAACACAGCTAAACGATTTCCAAATCATTATTTCTTTTTCCACTCCACCTCACATTCCTCAAAAGTATATGCATTAATTTCTCCCTCTTTCATACTACCTTTCCCAATGCAACTAGGTCAAGGCATAATTCCAGTGGACCTGATAATCAGCCCATTACTTGCCCGATCACCTTTCAGCCTCTGGCTCACACCCTCAGTACTGCAAGAATAACAACTGTTTATTCAAGAGCACATGCCCCCAAGGAGGGCAGCAAACACTGCAAAGTAACAGATTGTTTCAGAGGCACCTCATATTTGTACTGCCAAAACCTGAAAGCCRTTTACAAATGGCACTCGTTCAACTGAAAAGGCAGTAAAACAACTTGGAGTTAAAAACTGTGATAAAATTTGGAAAAGGCAATAAAAGCAAGAAAAGAAAACTATGAAAATAAAACCACTTTTATGGAAAACTTGTGCATTTTCAGAGAGGAGTAAGTGCAGAAGAGGAGAGGGGCAAGTTTCAAGTCACAGTCAAAAATTCTCGTTAAATAAGCTAATGTTATAAAAAGTAGCAGAAATAGTTATGATTATTTCAATTCAGCAATAGCTAGGAACCACAGGATTGTGTGCTCTAGAGCCACTTACAGTGATTTTGAAGCGTGATACACTTAGCCAAGAAGCGGACCTGAGGGCATCTAATTACCACATTTGGTTACTATTATCACAAAGTCGCACTGCAAAAACTAGGTTAACAAACACAGCATCACCAGCAGGGATGGGATTATCCTTCTGTATTCAGCATTGCTCGGGCTTTACCTGGACTACTGTGCACACACTTGGAAAACTACATGAAGTCCTTAAATATGTCCAGAGGAGGGCAACAAAGCTGATGGAGTGTCCTGTGAACAGCAGCTGAAGACTTTGGCTTGCCTACATTGGCGAATAGGAGGCTGAGGGGCAACCCCATGGCTTTCTACAGCCTCCTGAGGAAGGGAGGGGCTCTCTGAGCAGAGAAAGAGGGGCTGATCTCCTCTACCTAATATCCAGTGATAGGATGGACAAGGATGGTTCAAAACTGTGTCAGGGAGGGTTCAAACTGGACATTAGGAAGCATTTCTTTACCAAGAGTATGGTCAAACAGTGGTAATGGGTTTCCTAGAGAGGTGGTCAATGCCCCAAGCCAGTCAAGTATTTAAGGGGCACTTGGCCAATGCCCTCAATAACATACCAGAATTTGGTCAGCCCTGAAGTGGATGATTGCTGTAGGTCGCTTCCGAGTGAACTATCCTGTTTGATTCTAAATCACATCCATTTTAATCTTTTACATCTTAGCCATACATGAAACCCCAATCAAGGAAAACCACTAATTTAAACAGTAAAAGACAAATATCCCCCAAATGCCATTGCAAATAACTTTGCTTCATATAATTTGAGCAGTTTTTTTCAATTACATCCAAAGTATGTTGCTCTGTGCTGCAGCAGTTAGCACTGAACTTTAGGTTTGGTGAAAGACTTCCAAGTAGTTAAGGAAAAAAGTCAGCTTTGACTAATAAGCGAATTACTTCAACCAGTAAACAAAACAAACCAAAACAAACAAAAAAGCTTGCTACGGTGCAAACTCACCTCTAGGCTAGCAAATACGCGTTTGCAGTAGATATCTGAAAAGCACAACTCGTTGAAACACTTTGTTCCAAAATGGATATTGTGTGCCTAACAACTACATAGAAAACACAAGTACCCGAGTTCAAGTTTCATGTGTGCTTCATGTACCCTACCTTAACCCCACTTTTACCATCTTGCCTTCCTTGCTGAAGGGACGCACAGTGTAATTAACGACCCCAGCAGTACGGGCAGGCGCTAGGCCTCCAGGCGAGGCCGGCCCCGGGGAAGGCGGGCAGGCCGCCGCAGACCCCGAGGGGGTCCGGGGGTGGCCCCGGGATGGGGGTGCCGGCCCCCTCCGCAGGGCCGGGCCAGGCCGGGAGCTGCTCCCCAGGGCAGCCAGCGCAAGGCCCCGAGCGCACCGGGGGGGCAGCACAAGCCCCTGCCCGCGGCCGACCGGCTCCAAGCCGGAGCTCAGGCGGAGACGGTGCCCCCGCCACCGCACACCTCGAACACGGGGCACTGCCCACACCCGCCTCGCCGCTCGGAGTCAGCCCGGAGACGGCCAAGCGGCGCGGCCGAGCTCGGCCCCACTTACCAGCCCGACTCGGAGAGCGCCGCCCGCGCCCGCTCGGCCATGGTGCCTCCCCCGCCGCTCACCCGTAGCACTCGGGGCCGGCGGGCGCCGCGGGGACCCCCGGCACTCGCTCGGAGGGGGAGGAGGGACGCGGGGCCCGCTCGCACCCCCGCCCCGCGGGCCTCTCCGGGCGCTCGGGCCGGCCAGGGGGTGGGAAGGAAGGGGGAGGGRGGGAAGCGGAGGGAAGGAAGGAGGAAGGAAGGGGCGGAGGCGGCGCAGGCAGAGACGAACAAAGCCCGCGACCGGCGSCGGCCTGGAAGCTGCCGCCGCCATGGCGGGGAAGGGAAGGAGTGAGGGCAGCAGAGGAGGGGAGCGCCGGCTCTGCTGTTGGCGGGCTCCTCGGGCTGGGCAGCCCCGGTGGGCTCCGCCGTCGGGATGGGGCTCAGGGCCTGCTGCCATGTAGTGGCTGCAGGGGTTCATTTTAAACGCGTTTTGTCTGTAAATAATATTATTGACAGTAGCGTTGTGCTGGAAAAGACTCTCCTTCGAGCGCTCAAAAAGGGTATTGCGGATGAGGAGGGATTTTTAGAAGGGTCTGGAGCGCAGGTGACATGGGGAGCAGCTGAGGGAGCTGGGGCTGTTCAGCCCCGAGAAATGGTGGCTCGGGGGAACTTTGTCGCTCTCTACAGCTGCCTACAAGGAGGCTGTAGCCAGGAAGAGATCGGCCTCCTCTCCAAGGTGCAAATTGCAGAACGAGTGGAAATGGCCTCAAGTTGTGCCCCAGGAGGTTTAGGTGGGATATCAGGAAAAACKTCACAGAAAGGGTGAAGCATTGGAACAGGCTCCTCAGGGAAATGGTGGAATCACTGTTCCTGTGAGCGTTCAAAAAAGGTGTAATGTGGTGCTTAGGGACATGATTTATTGGTAGACCTGGCAGTGTTAATGGTTGGGCTCAATCCTAATGGTCTTTCCCAACTTTAATGATTCTATGTGAAAGACTGTTCTTGTGTTTCTTTTATGTTTGGTGGTTTGGGTTTTTTCTTTAATAATTTGCCTTAATATGCTGGGCGCTGCAATGAATGCTTTCAGGTTTTTTTATCCACCTTTTTAATGGAAATTTTAATTTAACAGAAAAGCACTATTTCATTTTTGCTGTTACAAGGGTCCAGTGATGGGAGAGGTGGGAGCACTGTTGCCCTGTTTGCTCCRTGCTCCAGCATTCAGAGATGCTGCTAGAAGGTAAAGGCGACCATGAACACGAGCAGATCAGGAGTTGAGAAAATGCCTATCAAGGCCTTGGTGCTTGGGATTTCTGCCTGCGGGTAGGGTCAGCTGCTCTKCAGAAAACAGTGACAATTTGCATTAGTGAGTCATGTGCAGTTACTTCCGCAACCCATCAATGCCAAATGTTAATGCTTTTTTACAGCACCGAGGTTTCAATACTTAGCTACCTGCTATGTTTGTCTGTTAAAGATGGACTTTTCTTTATGGGTCATTCTCATCCTTGGGATGTTTCAGTTTTTATGCAGCATCTTCAAGTCAAAGCTTGCAGGTTTGGTTTGGTTTCGGGGGCTTTTTTGATCCGCCTGAAAACCTCTCTTTGCTATGCTGAGTAGAAATCACTCAGAATTTTTGTACACAACACTCTGTGCTGCTCATTCATGGTACTCTCTTTTGTATTTATAGATTGCATACTCTAGGATAAAGACTTTGTCACCGGTGGATATGGTGACCAAAGCTGTTTTTCAGGAAGGCACATATATCTTTAAGTTGATAATTATTAAAAGCTTGACACAGAAGAAGGAAACAAACCCTATATTATTCAGGTTCAACTGAACAATGTCTAATGTTACACATACCCTTGAAGCTTTCCTGGTAAGGAGCCTTACCAGAAAGAATGTACTCTAGAACTAAGGAAAAAAAAAAATCAGCTTAAAAATGGAAGACTGACATGTGATCTCTGCCAGCAAAATCTCAAAACAATGACTATTGCAATCAGGGAAGTTTTAATCCTTGTAGTGGTCATTAAACAAACAAAAACTATCAGAGAAAGTATTATTAATCGGGAAAGTGGATTTTCAGAGGTTGTGCAGTCCCATATCATGACAAGGCTCTAGGTGAATATGAGTTTCCAAAGGAATAATGTCAAGGAGAAATAACTAACCTAAAAGCCTTGAAATAGACCTACTGTATGTCTTCTTGAATTAGTGATGAGGAATAAGGTAAAGCAGAAGAGTCACACTGAAATGTAAGTGGCCAAGTCACACCCTTGATGCAACAGTAGCAGCTGCTGACATGGAAAAGCACTAACAGATAGGTGGAACTGTAGTTCCAGTTCAGAACTTATTATGCAAAATAAATGGGAATAAAAACACCTTGCATTTGGAGTCTGACCTGTCTGCACATGAGATTATCAAGAAAATGTTGTAAACATTGTAACTCAAAATGGGATGCCCATAGAGCCAATTAGTAAGGGATGGAGTATGATCTAGGAGAAGATAATGAGAATTACAGACTTTATGCGATACCTCGTGTTAGTTTAACATGTAGAGGCTTTTGCTTACTTAAATCTTCATYGAAATCACCAGGCAATTATACCAGCAATTTATGCCAGCATAGGGCTAGCTGTTGCACCTCATGGCACTAAACACCATCTAAATAAAGAAAATGTAGCGCTCTCCTTCTTAAAGGTCTGCAGGCATCTGTTCTAACAAATTCATTATATGCAAGCAGAGATGTGTGTGTGTATATATATATATATTCACATGTGCATCCTTTTGTATGTGAGAAGTCYCCATTAGTGTTAGTTTCTCTGCTTGCAGAGGGCACTGCCTGAGTTTTGCTGTTTGTAGCTGCTGTTGGCTGTGCTGCACTGAGGTGAACAATTAGTTCCACTGTAAAACAGAAGGTGATACAGTGCCAGGCAGTCAGAAACYGACAGATAAGACCCTCTGTACCAACTGTTCATGATAAAACATTGTTAGAGTGTATTCTCTGCATCGATCACCTTTAGAGTAACCTACATTGCTGAAGGTACTGAGCACCAGAGTACCTGGGGCTATACAGGGATAGACCTAAACTACCGCACGCCTGTAAGGGGCTCTGTGCCTCTAGAGCTTGCTCTGAAAAATGCATTTTACTCAAGATGAATCAGTGCATCACTGTTCACAAAATTCGCATGGACTCTTCTGTCCAAACCGCCTAAAATGCTGTTCTGTTTGACTGCTGCCCATGTGACCTGAGACAATCTATAGCAAAGAGATTATTTCACAATGCTCTGTAAGTACCTGAAAGGTTTGATTTGCTGGAGCACCTCTGTTAGGGCACTGGTGAGAACTAGCACACAGTGCAAGACAGCAACAGCCAGTTTTTGAAGCAGCCTTACGGGTTCCCACCCGTGGATTGGTTCATCCTTACTGCCCTCATCTCCTGACAATTCCAGGCCCAATCCTCTTGGTTAGCAGTAGGTCACAAAACTGGGGAGCTGAAACTGTTGACCTCATCTTCCAGAAATGGGCAAGAGCAGAAATCTCTAATGCTCATTGTGAGTTGTGGCATCATTCACCCCAGCCTGATGTGCTGAAAGCAAAACAGTGGGATAAAGACCCTGAACACCAGGTCAAATGAGAGGTTCTYACAACAGCAAAAATGCTGGTTTGGTCTCAATTTTTATTTTGTCTTCTGTAGAATATCTGAAGGTAGCAGGTCTGCTTACTGAATGCAAAAGCAGATGATTATTAGCCTGGATCTGTAGCTGAAAGTAACTGGGCACTGAAGGTAAAGGGCCCTTCTGGCCACTATATTTCTAGGAGTGTGCTGGAGTTTCAACAAAAGTGGTTATCTCTCCATGTCCTGTGAGGGGCTGGGTCCTGAACTGACTTGACTGCAGTCAAAAGGATCAGCTTTACTATATCTACTGTTGCATGTCAGCCAAAACATTGTGAATGTTTTATCTGAAGGAGGAGGACAGTAGTCAGCACTCAGTCTTTCTTCTCATCCTTCTTCTGTCGTGCTCTTCCCTAAATTGTAGATAAAGAGCAAAGGTAGCTGGTTACTACAAGCACTTCACACTGGTGATTGCTACTGGAGGGGGGGGGACCAGGCCTGACCTGTCGTGTCTCATGGCAATCAAGTGGCTGTTATCTATTATGGCAGCTGGAGAAGGAATTGACTTTTCACAGATTAAAGAGAAGAGGGGGAAATTACAGAAATAATGATTTTTTTTTGATGGGGAAGATGAAGGAGAGAAGCTTAGAAAGGAGCAGGATGAAGCAAAGACAAACAGGAAGCACATTTCCAAACATGGAAGTTATGAAGGATTATGAAGTCTTGGACRTAATACCACCACCTATAGCCACAGACAGTAGCTACAGTGGTGTTGCAAGGAGAGATAATTTCCACTAAGGCCAAGGCTAGCATTTTTGTCAGACTGCTCTAATTGATTTTGTCACCTGACTGTCCACTTCTGGAACCCTTCAGTTTGACCCCACTCCCCACTTTCTCCTGCAAATCACTAAGTGCATGTCAGGCCACAGGCATCTTAAATGTATAGCTCACACTGTCATTACGTCAGTCAAAAAACCAGCATCACTCTGTCAGGACACTCACCAAAGCACTGTGGTTGTTGCGATGGGGACATTTATATATGGCACGATGGTGCTGTTGTCAGGTCTGTGCATGGCTTCTTATAAAAATATCAGCAGTTCAGACCTGAAAGTGCAGGTGAGCCACTGCAGTGATCACTGGGGTATGATGGATCACTGAGTACTGCAGAATGTAGTCTCATATAATTATGACACTTTCAGGGCCCCTTGTGAGCCAGCAGAAGGGCTGGTGTTTGTCAGCCATTCTGGCACAGCTCAACCTACTGGCCCTCTGGACACTGACTTGGTAAATAGCCAGGGAGCAGAGGATCAAACAGCATATGGCTTTGCAGACTTTACYGGGCTGCAGTAAACATCCCAGCCCTGAACAGCTGTGCCTTGTCTCTAACAAGATTACTTTTAAGAGACTGATACCTTCTGGACTGGATGAAAATCTGGAAATAAGCATGTTGTTGTCAGGGCTTTRAGTGCACCAAGAGACTCTGCAGCCAATTCCCTCCTCCTTGGGGTTTGGTTGCCCATCCTCCATTGCAGCTCTGATATGGTGAAGCTGTAGCCTTGGATCAGGGTGCTGGGTACAGAGCTGTGTGAGAAGGAGCTGTGGGAAGCCTCATGGGGGCCTCCTGCTCTTTGCTTGGGAGCTGCATTGAAACTCAGGCTTCCGTCTCTGAGATTCATCTTAGGTACACCTATGCCTGTCCATGGGCCTTACTGATCCTGAACCATGGATTTGCCTTGCTGACTTGACCTTGCACCTGCTTCATCACTGCAGACACGTCTTTAATCTTGAATACTGGCTGACCCTGCTCCCCAGTGTGGTACCTGCTCAGGTACTGTGGGATTGTGCCCTCCTATGTTACGTGAAGAAGTTAGTGTCCCATTGGCTGTCACCTGGTGTCTGAAATCGGTACACATGGCGCAACTGAACAAAGCTCGGTAACAGCGGAGACACTGATGGAGGCCAGCTGCTGGCCTTACAGTCACTCAATGTACAGGACAGAACAGTACCCTCAAATAGAAGGAGAGCAGGTAGGGAATGCCTGGTCCTCGCTGCAGACTTCTGCTTCCCTCATGCATCCCCAACTTTCAAGTTGAAAGCTTGTCTAGGTAAAATAAAGGTCAATAGTTAGGAACACTACTGGGCAGAGCTGCTCATGAAGGGCTGCATGTTGACAAACTGTGGCCTATATATGAGCAGATGAGTTAGAGACAGCACTTTTATGGCATTCACAGATCTGCTAGGGGCCTTGTGGAGTAAGTGCCATGCAAAAGGACACCCCACACAGTGTCAGGCAGCTTTCAGCAGGATGTAAAATACCTGCAGGGTGGGGATGGATGGAACACCTTAGGGTTTCCTGTCCAGCCACATGGACATCACTATTAAAACTAAGACAAATTCTCTAGGGTAGGACAGCAACATCCCAAACACCAATGTGATGGAAGCCTGTAGATGAGCCTGTCGGAGCCACATGGGCATAGACACCATCATCCTGCACAGTACACGAACAGAATATGTCCTTAACTATAAACACAGATTAGATTGGAGAGCACAGCTGTGCAGCAAAACAGTGACTACCGATTACACAGCAATATACGTGTCTGTGTAGTAACTCTGTATATTGGGTTTGCTATTATTACTATTAAAAGCCATAAAGTTTTAATTTTGTATATCCACAATACCAGGAGACATCATCTCTGTTGAACATTAGGGCATAAATGATCCAGCAATCTGTGTCAGCACTTGACTTAATTGCAAGGTGAGAGAAAAACGCTGAATAAATAAGTACTGTTTTCTCATGGAAATCTAAAAAGATGATTTTTGGATTATAAAAGATTCACTCTGTGGTTTTCCTCAAGTGCTGTCATATGTTTGTGCTTGAGGAAAAGCGAGTTATTGGAAATCTATGCCAGGCTCCAGATAAGCAGTTGACTTTCTATCCATGATTTAATATGCACTAAACAGGCAAGAATATTTCTTTGTTATTTCCTGGCAGTGAAAATACACTCTGTTAGGCATCTTTCCTACTCAGATGTGGCAGCTTTTGCCTTCCACTACTCTTCCCCTGTAGTCTACAGGCCCAAAGMAGTAGTTTGAGAAAATAACTAAATTTCTTAAGAACTTTCAAGAAGCAGCAAAATCAATGTTTCTAACAATCCAGTGCAATAACTGGGCATGCTGTTTGCTGACCTTCACTTATGAATGATTCAGTTCCTTTCTTTTCTGATTCTGCTTCTATTTATGCATCTCTTCTGTCTCTGTTGATTTTAGTTGTTCTGTCCTCTGTGCACCTCCTTTCCTGCCTATTAGCAAAACACAAGAAAACAAAAGAATGTGAAGCATCTGAKCTTCATAGTAGGGTTTTAATCTTCTTTCAAGAGAGAATTGAGCCCTGTTTTCTGAGTAACTGCAGTATTATGGAGGGAATGACAAAATTATAGAATCATCCTTAAAGCAGCCTTACATATTTTAAGTTATTAAAAGCAAAGTATTCTTTTTCTGGCTATATGTTTCAGCTAACTTTTCGATTAAATTTTGCTGTTCTCGAAGATGAAGATTGAAAAGAAACAGAAATGCTAGAGTCCTAAACAACTTCTCACTATTTGCATGTATACGCTTGGTACTTCCCTGGCTTGGATATTTATCCTGACTACCTAAGACATTTCAAATGGAGTCCCATACAGCAATGGGGCATAAGAGCAAAGTGAAGAGCTTTAGGGACTGAAAAAGATTCATAGCCCCACATCCTCAAGCAGGCTTCTGTTGCCACAGTTGTTTTAAAGGTTTTCATTGCTTTATTTCAGTACAAAATCATAATTTCACTTTTTTCACAGCTTACACAAAATCGTGATTCAGTACAGAAGCAAATATATGTGTTAATGCAGCAACTATTGTGTACAGAATCCAACAGTTGCCAGTCTAAGGGACACAAATAAACCTCAGAAAGCACAGTGCTGTTTGGCAAATTAGTGAACTACTGAAAACTGGCACTCTCCATGAAAAATGACCAAAAGGGAAAAAAATGGAGGAATGAGAGATTAGAAGACAAAGTTGTGGAGGAAGACCAAAATTTGAGACAATAAAGAAAAATTGGCAACAACTAGGCCGCAGCACAGAGCAACAATTCGGGCTACCTGTGTCAACTGCAATTCAGACCAGTAAAATAAGATGCAATGAATGAAAATAATTTCTTATAATGAAAATAATACATCAAGTAATGCTGCTAGTAAGCAAACCAAAGTAGAAACAGCATAAAAA
Organism: Amblyornis subalaris; assembly: GCA_018881555.1. NCBI lineage: Eukaryota > Metazoa > Chordata > Aves > Passeriformes > Ptilonorhynchidae > Amblyornis > Amblyornis subalaris. Next base: position 2,468,537 of record JACAXG010000086.1, on the reverse strand, counting down.
TGTACAGAGAGGTCATTATGATGCCAGAGAGATTTTTTGCTTCTATGCTTTTTAGATTAGTAGCATTTTAGTTTTATACTTTTATATATTAGTAACACTATAATCCTATAACCTCTATCCTGCAACCTTGTATCCCTTTCCTATAGACAAAATAGAACCAAGTTATCGGCCTTTAAGCATTCCAGAGTTGGACTTGATATCTGAAAAATTAAGCTATTGAAGTAAGCAGAGAACTTCCAATAGAAACTTGCCACAAGGAATAGTGTGACAAAATTCTGCTTTTCATTGGAGAATATTTCAAAACTATATTACCCTATAATAGTAGAAGCACGGTCTCTTTTTTACCCTTTTTGTACCCTTTTTACCCTTCTATAACTTACACTTGCTGGACCCTGCTTGGCAGGATTGGGCCCAAAGCCTGCGCAGCGGAGGGTCCCGGCGCTATCCCTGGGAAAGCTCTGCTTTCTCCAAATCCTTTAATAAATTTTTACTTTTTACCCTCTTATTCGGCCTCAGCCTTTATTTTCCAAAGATGTAAGGCATCAATTAAGGACTCCCAATTTTTTCTCATACAAATGAGGCTTTTGGCTTGGAGAGTGAATACAGATTTTATGAGTTTATCTTTTTCCCTCATCTGGCCACAAAATCAGAAATAGTCAGTACTCTGTTCCACCCTCTATAAAATTCACTGAGGCATTCCTTTAATTATGTTTACGTATGCTTATGCTTGTGGGACTACTGTGTGAACCAGGCACCTGGCTGAAAAAAAGGGAAGTTGGAGAGAAGAGGTGCTGAAGTTTTTACTTTGAATTGGATCTCTTTTCTGGTCTGATTCACATTACAGTCCTGCACCGCTTGTGTTGGCATAGGGGTAGAAATTAATTAAGTCAGCACTGATGCTGGATATAGTATATCATCAKATCATTGCCTCTCTGGATAAAAACAAACCCATTACTTGTGGAGAAGTTTAGATGCAAATTAAAGGTGTGAGGAAAACACATAACTGGGGGGCATATGAAAGCAAATGTGAGAGGGATGGGAAACGTGTGTGTGGGAAAAGCGTTTGGAAAATAATCACGGGATAGGAAGGAGAGGTATAATATACGGTAGCAACGCTTTGACCAACTTGCTGACCATCTTTATTGAACATAATTAAAACTTTCAAATTTTGTTGGGTTTGTCTTGTTTTCAGATTTTCTGCAATTACTGGTGTAAGTTGCAGGTTTACCTCTGCAGAGCACAAGCATCGGCTAACACTCACTGCTAAAAATGAAACAGTTGTTTCATCAAAGCACGAAAAGCAAAGCAGCAGAGGAGAATTTACCAGCAGTTTGTTATCTATTGCAGTGCTCACAACCACATTCACTTAGCCCGATAAACAGGGTGGCCTGCTGTTAACAAATATTGCCTGAAGCAAAACACTAAACAATCTAAAAGAACCTTTTATACCTATTTTACATATTTATTGCCAAACATTTCCTAACAGCTCCAGTTAATGCATTAAGGTGCCCAGTCCTTACTGGCTGCACGGATCAGTTTCTCATGCTGACGCCAGTGGTATTGCCATGGTTACATGATTAGAGTGGCTTAACCTGGCAGGTGGCTTAGCAAAATGCCAAGTGCCAAAACAATCCTAGCACGCAATCTATACTTTTCCATCAAACAAATTAGTATATCACATCCTCGGTTGTCCAGATCATGGTAGAGTAGGTTGGTTTTTTGTTTGTAGTTTGGTTTTTTCCCTGGGTAACAATGCTGTTCTAGAAATTTTACCACGTATCAACTACACAATTAGAAACAGTTTTCTAAAGAACCCCCAGTTTCCTGTACTCACAGTTTTGTAGATCCAACAATCTCAGTATAGTTAACAACCAAGGAATAAAAAAGAAAGTATTCCATAAATCACAAACGATTCAATGTGAGATTTATATTGATAACTATATTTAAGGTTGGACTTTAAATCTGGAAAGATCCCATACCAGCTGAAGGCTGTCCAGCTTTTACTAGTTGGAGAGGATTCTTTGGGAGATGCAAAGGTCTGTATTATTTTTTTTTTAACTGATGATTTCAAAGCTGAGATCCAGAAGCTTTGCAGATAGATTCAGCTGTATACAATTTGGGTTGACAATACCAGAACTGCTCCATCAGGGTATGAGAATATTTGTCTGCCAAGTATCCAGACCAAGTAATTCACATACAAATAGCAAAATGACTGAAAGCAATGTGCCTTCTTGAGAGGAGAAAGTATCAGAGAAATATAGAAAGTGAACACAAAATGGACAGATAAAACTTTGGTAAGCAAGGTACTGCTAGCATTTTCTCAGGTGGAAGCTACTAGAGCTTGCAAATCACAAACTAAGAGAAAGCYTTAACATTTCAGTTGGTATTATTTTAGCTTTAACTGTAAAGATATTAAAATTGTTATATGAGCTACATGCAAAAATTTCCTTTCGTTTCTTTCTGTAGAGTGGGGTACAATGCTAAAAGAGCACAGAGGGAGTTTTCAGCCTTAACACTTTCACACTGCCTGCCAAGATCCATTTTCTGATCTTAACATATGATGGTGTAGTAGCTTATATAATACCTAAGGTATAAAAACAACCTGGAGTGTGTAGAAGTTTATAGCTGTTTTGTAGATTCATTCATACTATTGCCCTGTATATGTTCTGTCTCACCTCCAAAAAAACTGACGTGTTGTTTTTCACAGCTTGTTTGCCATCTCCCCTTTCTCATGCTGATTTTACTGCTGTGCTCATGAAGCTCCAGCCTTCTGGTCTTTATACTGTAGCACTCAAGTTTAGAGGCTCTGAAGCCTTCCTTAGAAGTGACTCAAATAATTTTTCACATTTGGAGGAGAAAGCTGAAAAGCCTTCAATATTTAAATAGAAACATAAGTTTCAAGTGTAGTATAAAGGCTTCAGATCTCCTAACTTTATTCATCAATTAACATATCTGCAACAGCTGGGGTTTGATCCATATTTTCAGAGAACAGTAATGCTGCTGATACAGCATTTCCAGTTCAGTTGCAGGAATACTGAAGTGGTTTTCAGAAGATAATTTAAAAAGTACTCAGTTGACAGGATGTTTCTTCAGGGAACCATTGATCGCATTCTCAAATTGCAACAGAACCAGAGATTGTCTTCATTTTAATTTCAATATCAGGAATGCCTTCAGTGACGATCACAGCTAACCCATTTTAATGACAACCCTGAACATTTAGAAACTCTTATCTATTCAGTGTACTTCTGTGCAGAGAAACAAGAACAGATGGCTACTTCCTTAACACCTGCTGCTGTGGGAGTCTTCTGAAACACTTGCAAGTAAGAAATTATTACTGCTATAAAGTGTCTCTCAGTTTTATTTGTTTAGAGGATTTCTATAGAACATGCATACAATTTATTTTAGGTTTCTCAAGTTAGGTTGTGCTTTTGAAAAGCTGAGGAAGGATCACTTACTGAAGGAAGGCTTATTTCTGAGCCTCATAAAAAAAAAAGGGTTTAGGATATAAGATTGAAGATTTACAGCAACCTGTTGTGTAAGGAGGCTGAAGAATGCACATGGTATGCTACTCCAGAAGTGAAGGAACAGCTCCAGGGACAAAGAGCCCTGTCCTGCAAAGCAGGAGGAGTTCCAGTGGAGAAGAGAGGGCTTTCTAGAGAAAACCAAGGAAAATTGAAATCTAATGCTCTTCTGACTATGAACATCACAGAAATTTTAGCTCATAATTGTCCTAAGAGCTTTCCATRGGTGATTTAAATGTTTCTCTGCTTCCACATGTAGCCAAAAGAAGAGACAAGTTGTTTCCTAGATTTGGAACACTGTTCTCTTCTGAAGTTATATGCATCAGTTTTGTTTGGTTTGTAGACTTTCATATACAGTAGATTCAAGAAATAAAATGTAAGTTCAAAGGATCTGAAAGTGAAATGTTATTAGGAATTCTAATCCACCTAGATTATTTAATGGGTTTCATTTTCATTATGCTTAGTGGTCAGAAATCGCCTAAAAAAATCTAGATAATTGCAATAGGAGACACAACCCAAGGTGAAATATCAAAAGAAGGCATCCATCTTTTGGCATATATGTTGCAATAATGAATGCAGGTGATTAGAAATTTGAAAAATTGAGAGGATGGCAGTATCTAACACAGAAGTAAAGTGTTTCTTGCAGTCCAGGAAGCCATTGGGGATTAACCTTGTAGCACATCACTTTCATTACACTTTATAGGTCCACAGACTTAAAACCTGAAATAACTATGCAGACAATTTACTTTGAGCTTCTGCATAATAGAGGTCACAATACTTCACCCAGTAATTCTTGACCTATAATTTCTGACTGGGCTGGAGCACATCTCTTAGAAAGACACACAAGTGTAATCTAAAGGCTTCAGGTAGTGATAAATTCCTTAATTCCCAAGGTAAGTTGTTCTGATTGTAAATTGCCATCATGCTAAAATGATGTACATTTTACGTTTGTCTTCCTACTACAGAACTTTTATATGTTGTCGTACTGATTCCACAGTTCTCTGATCTAAGTCTCATCCCACTGTACAAACAAATCATAGTCTGATCAAATAACCACTGACTTTCCTGTTGGCTAATCTTATTAAATGAAACTCATTAACTTCTTCTGGCTTTAAGGCATGGATTTCCAAACCTTACCAAATTGAAAAAGATTCTGAAGAAAGCTCAAGTATTTGCTGTATATTTTTAAAGACTACACAGAAGAAAATAATGTTATTCCTTACTCATCTSTGGAGTAATGCCATATATAAGCATAGAAATGCACATTTGTTAATTTGTCTAAGGATCATAGCAATTAATTCAGATGCTTTAGATATTAGGTTATCCTGCCAATTTACATGCATCTAGGATAGATCTTGTAATTTGTTTTGGCTCCTCTGTCTCCTGAACACAAAGATAAGTTTGCTACATGTCTAGCACTCGAATTCCAAGAGCTGAACACTATACAATGTTTAACGTACAAGTTTAGAGAAACCATTTATCTACTCTGAGTGATTAAAACCTGAAGTACATGACTTATGAGCAGAAGCTTAAAAGAACTGATTTTTTTTAGCCTGGAGAAGGCTGGGGAAGCTGTTGTCTACAAATGCCCATTGGGGGGTATAGGGAAGATGAAGCTGAACTCTCCCTTGAAGGTGCAGAGTGAAAGCATGAGATGGAGTGAGCGCAAACTGCTACAAAGGAAATTCTGGCAAAATATTAAGGAAAAAAAAAATTGCTCCTACTGGGGGTAGGCAGCCACAGGTATCTCCACTGTTAGGAACCACCACCCTTAGAAATACTCAAAGCTCAACTGCATGACCTGAGCAACCTGCCAGGCCTACTCTGAATGGTGGATCAGACCAGGTGTCTTCCAGAGAGAGGTTCCTTCCAGTTTAAATGACTCTAAGAGTAATTAATTAGCTCTGCTGGCCTAATTCAGTGTGTAACTGAAGCCATGCTGTAATTTAGGCTTGAAATGCAGACCTTTCTCTGCAGACCTTACATGATACTTGACAGGAACAGGGATTTTTATCAGGGTGCTGATTCATACAAACAAAAGGTTACTGAGCGGATAAGAGCTGAATGTCCACCTCATCCAACCATCCATTGTGCTTGGCTTGGCCATCCCCATCTCTCCTGCATGAACTAAGCTACTTCACTTAGCACCACAAACTGATATGATAAACTAGCACAAATTCCAGTTCTACACAATAGACAAGTTTTAGTTCCTCATACTAGACCACGCCATAATTTCCAGCAATGTAGTAGTAGCTCCTGAATAAAACACTGACTTTTCCCCAAGGCAGATGATTGAGAAGCAGCAGAACCATGGGAAAAACCAATTTCTGAATCAGCAGCCTTCTTTTTTACTTTCATTGCAACTAATAATTSGTCCATGAGTTATGTTCTTGATGAAGCTGCATGCTGTGCCAAAGCTAAATGTTATTGAGCTTGCTTATCAGACATGATAAGCAAAGCAAGGTATATAATATAGTTAACAACTTCATTTGTTCCTGTTGTGTTCAAACGAATCATCCTATTATCTTTACTTAACATTCTTTTACACCCAGTTAAACTAATCCAGTGAAATACACATACATAAGAATTAGGCCTTTGATATGATCAGTAAATTAAATTAACTTGACTCCAGGAASAAAAAGATAAGAAAATGCCTGTCCTTATGAGAAAGGTTACAAAGAAAGAATGAGTAGAATGCACATTTAAAAATTCCAGAATTTAAAGAAATAATGGCCAGAGGGATAAGGGGCCTGCCTTTTCTGTCGGTTTACGTCTGTCTGACAGAAATCTTTTTCCTTGACACTTTACTGTATTCCAGATTAAGGACACTTTCTGGTTATATGTTCTGACTTAATATACCTAATGTGGAAAGATGGCTGGGGGTAAAATTAGAGGAAACTGAGAAGTTACATTCACATCCTAATAGAAGTTATAACAGTACAGAAATTACAGTGTAAAATGCAGCTGCTACTCCCTGGATGGAATGTTGTCAGCATGCACAAAACCTATTCCATGAAAATTCCCCACACACCCAATCTACAACCATAAGCACCTGCTCAGGGGGATGTAACAGAGGGTGAAGTGGAGTGGAAACCCTGTGGCCAAGGCTCTGTTGGAATCCTTGCAGGGAAAGGAACTCGATGGTACTTTGCAGCTGACAAACCCCATAACAGCTGTCAATCAGGGGAGATAGGAGGAGATGTCTTGCTATCCAGCCACCAAGATTGCTCTCCTTGGACGAACTTGGTTCATTACAATCTCATTGTAATACTAACTCACACCTCCATCCTAAAGTTACAAGGTACAACCACCCCTCAATGAGCAAGCTCTCTGTATTTTATTGACTATACCATTAAGAGCAAGGCAAGAGAATTTTGCACCCATCAGTAACAAAGTTATGCATAACTAGAGTCACTCAAGCTCCGCCTAAACATAAAGAAATAGTGTAAAAGTAAGTTGAGCGTGGGGACAAGTTAGGGAAGACTCCATTGTAACTGCTGGGATCAGTGGATGGGCTGAACCTGTTTTCTCTCCTCTAGGGACACCTATTGTGTAAGAACCGAACCTTAACCTGTCACACTTTTATATTAACAAAGAGTGTTATTCTGTAAACCGTTGGTGGATGTGTAAAACTAATCTCAGAACTTTTTACTCCTCTTTCCAAAAGCAACAGGTTTACCTTTGCTTTCAAGAAGTTCAGTCTATAGCATCATCTGCTCACACAGCCAGGAAGTTTTAAGTGGTGTTAATATGTCCTGGAAAGGGCAGCTAAGTCAAAGTTGGGCAACTCAACTGGAAAAACAAACATTCTCTGCAGCAGATGAAATATTCACTAGCCTTATGACTGCAGTGGCTGCAGTGACATTTGTCCAGTTAATTTCTTTGAAATATATCTGCTTCAAAAATAAAACAAACAAAAAATCTTTCTTCCATTTTCTGAGTGGATGTGTGAGTCACCTGCTGGAATCTAGCTTGAGCAAAAGAAGACATAAACTTACTTAAACCCTTTCTTTTCAAGTGACTTTGTAGACTGTGTGAGGTGTTTCAGATTGCAAGTTTGTTTAACTGTGTATAATGGTTTGATTTTCAGTCTTGGCAGGTGATAAAGTGATCACACCCAAATAGCATTACCAGGAACCTTCTTTTGCTATGACAGCTCACCCACACCTTCTAACAGTCTTATTCAGTGACTCACTTGCTCTGTTGCTACACAATTTCTTCCTTTCTCCTGAGAGCAGGGAACAGCAGTGGTTCCATCTTTGGCTATTAATCTCAGAGCCCTTTACAATTCTATTCCTACTCATCTGGTTCATCTCCATTTTCTTAATGGAAAACTGAGATTTTTGTGCATACAATTCATAATAGTGTGTGGGCTTGCCTTTCAACTGTATTTATCTAATAAAAAATGTATTTGCAAGTAGTAATATCAAAGATTCTGCAGCCATAGCAAGACTTGTAACTGCAGTACAACTGAAGGTGTGAAATGTGTGTGTGTGTATGCATATACTTATCCCTGTCTTCTCACACAATAATTTAACATAAAACTTTGAGTGTTATTTATATATCTACTTAAAGCTCTAGAGTAATTACTGCAGAGTAAATTAAAAAAAAAAAAGCAATGCAAAAATTATAAATCTTGCTTTATGTTTGGGGGCTGTACTAAACATAATTTGCCACAAAGCTGCATCTTGTGTTTGCAGAGTGTTTATCAGCTTTCACTATTTATAACAGATGGAACTAGAGCATTCTGAATGTTTCTATTAAACAGTAAATGGCACTGCAACATAAACACAATATTGCTGAAGTTTGGTCTTGCAAATTAAATTCTACTACCTGGCGGATAGCTTACAAAATCATCTTAGCCTCTTTTTTGTAGAATATAACTACAGTAGATACCCATTGCCACATGCTCAGTGAAGGCAACATTATGGCTGCATACTCTGAAGCACGTGAAGGGGAGAGTAATCCTGATAATTCCACAAAGGCCATTGCATGGATTTCATGAGGCACTATCACTTATGAAAAGAAATGAATGGACAAGCAACAAAGACAATCTCTCCTTGCAGCTAAAGAAATAGTCTGATTCTGATCCTTAGGCCCTTATGTACCACCACATTACTGGTTAAAATACTTTTCCAAACTGATTTTGTTTTGAAGTCAATAGGCAAAATAGCAGCATATTCACAACCATCACACAGTGATGTGGGTTCACAACCATCCCAGAGTGAACAAGCGGCCATTGCTGATGACGCACAAACATCCTCTTCCAATGAACAACATGCTCTTCTAAACCTCTGACTTTGGCCACCTTCAAAGACTGTGAAAAATTGTTTACTCGTGGGCATTGATGTAAGTCCTTCAGCTGGTAATCATCTCATTTTCCAATTTCCAACATCTTTTCCCACAGGCTGAAGTATCTTTCCTCCTGGGTTTCCATAATACCCTTCCTTGTTACAGGTCCACCCAAGACTAGAGGTGCAGTCATTCATTGCCTGTAATTTCTGTCTTCATTTATTTAAAAAAACCAACCCACCAAACTTCATGTGTGCGAATAAAACCATAGCGCCATAAGGAGTACCAACTACCAGTGAGTCAATGTGTTCAAATTCCCCCACCCTCCTTAGTTTACAACCTTTTTGAAAACTAAACCCAGAGAGGTGGCCACAAAATGGCACCATCATCTATAGCTTTGCTCACATAAAAAGTTATGTCAGAGTCTCCATCTTCAAAGCCCTGCAGAAGTATTAATCTGAGATCCTATTCCCTGGAGAGTCTGCAGCCCCTGGTTTACCCTGAAGGACTACAGCCCATGGAAGAGCATATGCTGGAGCAGRGGAAAAGTGAGTGGAGGAAGGAATGAGAAAGAGGAGCTCTTACGGACTTATGGACCATTCTCTCTCTACCAGGCTGAGGGCAGGAGTGAGTTGGGAATGAAAGAATGATGTGGTGACTGGGRAAAAGGGGGATGAGGGTGGTGGAAAGGTGCTTTAGTTTTTGTTTATTTTCCTTATCCTACTCTATTTTAATTGTTAATATTAACTAATTTTCCCCAAATCAAGTCTGTTTTGCCCACAATAGTCATTGGTGAGCAGTCTCCTTGCCCTCATCTCAACCCGTGGGTACTTTTCTTCTTATTCTTTCATCCTGGCCCACTGAGGAGGAGCAGGCAGGGAACAGCTGGGTAGGAGATTATTAGCTATGGCTAACCCACCATGCCGGTGTATCAACTTTGTAGCATCTCTAATTTGATCTCTGTCAAAAGAGAGTATTCAAAAAGCTACAATTCTAAAAAAATATGTGCATGTAACTTCATGTTCTCAAGCTAAGCACATGAAAGATTTCACTTGCGGCTTTGTGGGTAAAACCGGATGTTCCAGCAAAAGACACCTCTATAAGCCTTAMAATTTTTTAATTTCTCAAAAGTTATTCTCAGTAGTTTTCCTCATTTCTCATTTTTAATTACAGAGAAGGGATGGAAATTAATTCCAATTACCCTGAATAACTTTTGAAAAATAATTCTTGTTCTTTGTACTTGTTCAATCAGTAAGATGTATGCACAAAGTAGCATTTGTCAAGATGTGAATACATAACCACAATGACATTAATGTCTTGTCCAAGAGTCTCTGAAACATTGCTGGGGTATCACACTTGCCAAGCAGAGCTGAAGCAGTTTTCTGTAGCTCTCCATAGCTTTCTGCAGCTCTGGTTCTCTGCCATTATCTCCTCCAATAGAGCATGATTACATACATGGATTCAGCTGGAATTCTGACAATTCAAGACATCAGATAGTGACAAATACAAACAATGCTGTTAGATTTGGGAATCAGTATGTAAGAGGTAGTATGGTTGAACTTTGGAACTAATATAAGCTGTATCACTGTAATACAAGGAGTACTGAAAATGGTATTAGACATTTCAATAACTTCTATATTAAGTACCTTTACACCTTCCAAGAAATACTTACAGTATCTCAAAGTGATTCTAATGGATCTGATGCACATGTAGTGTTCAGTCAAGTGGATTGCTCCCGTAGAGGTTATGAACACATCTGATCCATAAAACTCAGCTTCCTCACTGACCTGTGTTTTGCCTAGTGACACCTAATTATTTGAGCTACCAGATCTAAAATGCGTTTAACAGATTTTTAATTTTATCCTGAGTGAAGAATCAACTCCATCAAACTTTTATCCAGTTTCAGAGTGGCATTAAACAAATCTGGCAACTGAAAATCTACTAAGACGTTTTTATCAAAACAGTTGGGCATTATACTTCTGAAATTGCCTGCGGCTGTTTATAAGATTTTTTTAAAAAAAACACAGTTCTATATTTATGACAGTRGCTCATCTATTGCTATAAACCAAAGCAAAAATGTTCAACATAATGCTAAAAGTGAAGTTAAAGTTTGTAGCTGAGCTTCTTCAAAAAGGTTCTGATTTTTGGGTTAGAATATTCCCATGTCTTTTTATTTCATGTTTAATAATTCATTTTTGCCCATGAGAGTCTTTTCTTTCTGAAACTTGGCATGACATAACTATGTTATCAATTGGCATTGTACACACTCAAGTCTTGATCTTTTCCATTGCCCCAAGTACCACAAAACCATAAGGAAGGCAAATATCTCAACTGAAATGCTTAAATTTAATGTTCTGTCACAATTCAGCTATTATGCAGGAAGCTGGATGGCTTATAATTGTTAGGTCTTTAGCTGATATAGGACCATGGATTTTGGAAAGCTGATGTCGTTAGCAAGGCCAGCTATTTCATTTAAACCAAACAATGACAATTTAAGTCAAACAGTACAATTTCTGATTGTTTTGCTAAAAGCAGAGAGAAATGGAACCTTAGAATAGGATATTTCAGTTGGAAGGGACCTAAAACAATCATCTAGTCCAGCTACTTAAAATTAAAGCATGTTATTAAGGGCATTGTCCAAATGCCTCCTAAACACTGGCGGAATCCTGTTGTACTGTTTAACCACCCTCTTGTGAAGAAATGCTTCCTATTGTCCAGTTTGAACTTCCTGTGATGCAAGTTTGAACCATTCCTTTCTGTCCTATCACTGAGCCGAGGGAGAAGCAATCAGAACCTCCCTCTCCACTTCCCCTCCTCAGGAAGCTGCCCCAGAGAGCAATGAGGTCACCCCTCAGCCTCCTTTACTCCAAACTAGACAAACCCAAAGTCCTCAGCTGCTCCTCACAGGACTTGTGTTCTAAGATCAGATTGTTAACAGATGACCAGAGTTGAAATTACTATGTGTGCATGTGTGTACACCAGAAGGAAAACACAGGAAACAGCAAGAGAATTAAGTCAGAGAGCAATCCAAATGAGAGAACTCAGAGTAAAATGTTATCAGGTGAAAGATGTGTCTCTTGTTTCTTATTTTCCACCATATTCAGGAAAATAGGATTTCATGTACATTTTTCAAAAATAAACAAGATTACAACAAAGACATTTCTGATTGCAAAATCAATTTCAGGGGAAAATAAAACAATCTGAAAGGTCTCAAACTGCTTAACTTCTCAAGCTGTATCTCTGTGGAATTGTGTCTTGCTATTCTTCTTATTAGAGACCTGTAAGGAAAAAGAAGGGTGTTATTTCCAAAATGTTATAGTTTGTGAGTTACAAACTGAAGGAAAAACGAAAATATATTTGTGAGGCAATGAAGTATTATTGCACATTCATTTAAAGCCAAAACATACTGTTTGTAATTTAAAAGTAAATCATTCTATATTTAAATGTTATATTTTTCTTATGAAGTGATTTACCCAAGCAAAACAGCAATGCTGATTTGTCATAAGAAAGCCATTTTGCCATACAGAAATGGAATATTTTTCAGTTAGAGTTATTTTGATCATTCTGTGATATAGCTATTTCTTCTTACATTATTATTTTTTAACTGTTAAAAATAATCCTGTCAATGGTAAAGGAATAGAAAAACTTTTTAAAGTTTACACTTCTGTTCTTACAAAGAAAACATGTTAAAAAAGAAAAAGCACAAGCTGCCCAAGCTCCTAATGCTAAAACATGAAGTGTTCTGGGCATTCTGCTAGAACATGGGGAGGAAGTTTTGGTCCTTGCTCTGAAGGTTGCTGGTATTTTTTAACAAATATAGTTTAATGTTAACTGTTCCTGTTTGAGAAGCCTTGTCTGGAAATTGGTGATCTCTCCCCTCTTGAGTGATTGCCTTATCCACAAACCTTTATTTAGGCTTTGCTTCTCTGCTTTTCCACACGATCCTTGTATGCTGAGCTATACAATAGTGATTAAGTCACAATGAAAATTAGGGTATATTTAGGGGATTTGGGTTGAGTCAGAGGAATGCCTGCCTATGTGAGGATTGCAACAGAGCATTAAGTGACAGGCAGGAATGCACCACCACAAAATTTAAGTGTCTAAGGGATTAGACCAAGTTGGAATGGATGGCTATAGGGGACATAGGTAAATTTTAGCCTCATTTAAAAAGGGTTTAGCTAGACTGGATTTTTTCTGATCATGTCAGCATCCTTCAAATGTACCTGTTGATGTAGATAGCCACTGCCTTCTTCCCATAGATAAAATCTTTTTACTATTTGTTGTACAGTAATAGCAGCCAAAAAGCAAGAGTGCCTCCAAAATGCCAGATGATGAGGTGCGTGGCCTAGAGGTGTTGCTGAGGCAGATTCACACTCCTGGAGTACAACTGGCCCATTTTTGACAAAGATTTTTCCTCTGGAGTGTAGCAATGCAGCAGCCACAGTGAACAAACAGTTGCAATACAGGAAAATAACATTGAGACATCCTCTTTCAAATGTCACCAAGACAAATATCACTTGGTTTGGCATCCAGAGACCACGGAGCTTTAGATATGCTGTAGCAATACTTTGGGGCTTCCACTGGCAGTGGGAAACAGCTCTCACCTTTCCGTCAGGAAAAAAATTACCACTGCAACTCCCAAGGCAACAGCTCCCAAGCATGCTGAGAATGAGAAAATSCCCATCTCTCTACATTTGCTTTTTCTGCTTTGCCCATGAGAGGTTTCCTTTGGCATCAATGGTGAAAGGTAGGAATGACATTTAGGTGTTCTGAGGTCTATTTGGAGCCACTCACCTCCTCCAGCAGAGACACCTTGCACGCCTCACATCACCCTGCTGTAAGTAAAGGCTGGGGCTCTACTTTTCAAACACCACAAAGATGTGAAAGAAACAATCTGACTGTGAACTTGCATTTCTTGATCAGTGGAACAGAGACTTCTGTATCACAGCACTTCTTAGAAATAATGACAGCCAGGCTCGAATTGCTGTGCACTTTTGAAGAATCTTCTACTCAAAATTAACTGTCTCGAGCAAGCAAAAATTTGKTTTCTCTCCTATTGTACAGTAAATCACTACAAGCCTTTATTCAGGGTTGAAAACTGAAATAGACCAGTTTCAGATGCAGGATTGCAATGAAAATAAAACTCGGAGATATTCTTTGTGAAGACTGACAAATTTCAGAGAGTGCAAAGTATAAACATTTCAAATATGCAATTATGTAAACTATTTCATTTTGTAATAAAACTCAGTAAAACATTAAATTTTTAATGCTCCTTTACCATAGAATATGCAAATCAACACTTACAAGTCTACATCTTCTGACAATAGATGGCACTACAAATTCCTGCATTCACCACAACATTAAATAATGTTATAGCATTTTAACATTTGCAAAACTAATCATAACTGCCTAAGTAATATATGATGATCAACTTCACTCTAAAACACTTATACAGATTTTTTTTCTCACAGCAAAATGGCAAGTTAGAGTAGCAGGAGCAAGATCTCAAAAATATTTTATTACTTACACTGATTTATCTGAACTGGGAACTAGGAAAATATTCCACTATCAATTACATTGGTGTAAATCACAATGTTCAATGTCAAAGAATAAGAAGAGGTTTCTGTTTATTAGCACCCATAAAGCCTGTTATGTACTTACATAGGAGCAATAGGCTGAATTTTACGTTTCATTTAAAAATTAGTGAAGTAATTTTAGGCATAGGTCTTCCTAGAACAGCGCGAAAGTCACTTTTAAATGGACACAAAGCTTGTTGATGTTTTTTTGCGCAACAGGAACATGCCTGCTACTTCAGGAGAGGAACCACACAGGTTTTCCTTCACAGAATTGAGCCTCATGAGCTACTTATCATGAGGAGTACTGCAAAGACAGTGTGGTATCTGAGACTGCTGCTGTAGCAGAGGAGGGACCTGCACTACCGCATACACATCTTAACACAGCCCCAGGTTAGACAACCAGGCTGTTATTTAGCAACCACAGAAGGTTATTAATCTTTCTATAAGATGATATGTACACTACATTTGCTGTGCTCTTCAGCAAGGTGAAGGTAGGATTGAAATCAGCTGAGTAGCAGCTGGTGAGAGAAGCAGCACAGATTTATAGGTCTGAAGTAGTGAACAGAGCAACGAGGACAATTTACTCATGGCATGTAAAGACTGAGATACTAGCAAACCACAAATCAGTCTTCTTGTGTCTGTGGTTTCCACAAGAACAATTCTTTATTAGTATGTGAGTTGTTGAAGTGTCTTCAGCAGACCAAAAGACAAGGAGGAGAGGAATGGGAGAGTGGAATTCACATCAAAGTGGGTATTCATGCAGATATGAATATGCAGGTGTAAGAGAGGTGTAAGAGGTGTAAGGAGAACACGGGGATGACTGACCTCTGTCTAAACTGGAACAGCTCCACTCCACAGTCTACTTGCCATCAGATATCTTCCTTACTATAAACCAGCATCTGCTCAGATTGTTATCCTCATTACAGAGCATTATAAGGAAAACTCCTTTTTAAAGATTTTAGGCAATAAAAAACATGACTTCGGAAACAGGAAAAGGTGTGAGGTAGCAGTGCCTGCTTTGGCATTTGTGGTAGTTACAGTTTCAAGTTACTTTTGCCGTTATGTCCCCATTCACCCATTACCAAAACACACAGCTGTGCATCACAAATTAATAACTGTTGAATGTCACAGACACTCCCTGGAAGGGAAGTGCTATCAGGTAAGTCAGGGAGCTCTGCTGAAATATAGTCCTCCTTCTCCAAATAATAAGGATAGTCCATGCCATGTACTGTGCCAAATCTCCAAGCATCATGCAGCGTTGAACTTTCGATGAAGCTGGCATATTTGAAACAGCCAGGCTAAGTCAGTCCCATTGTTTGGATCAACCATCTCTAAACAGAACTTAGAAATAACCATTCAATTTCTAGTTTAATATCTTCATTTTTAATTGGCTTGTTGCATTTTTTATATGCATTGAAATTCTAGTGCACTAGCTCCTGTGGGAAAATAGTACTCAGCAATTTGAATTTGTTAGCTGCTCTGAACATAGGGGACTTGATTCTCATTTATGTTACAGTCGCTYTATGTTGCTCAGGCAGTAAATTGCATTTACACCCAGTAAATGAGCAACTGGAGTAGTGTAAAGTAACTTTAGCATGAATGAGAATTAGGCCCAAAGCCTTCCTAAGTTTTTATAGCAACTCTGTTATTCATCTCAATTGGTGAGATAGGGATTGATTGACAAACAAATAGCAACACGGTATTGCCTAGTTTGGAAGGAGAATTGAGCCAGGGATTAGAAAACCCCAATTCAGTGAAGGAAATCAGACTGGCTATTAAAAGCCTGAAGTCCAACAAAACACTAAGGCCAGATGGTTTCAGCATACATTTTTACAATCAGCTAAGTATAAAAGATGAAATAGCTCCCCTGCTGGTTAAAGTATTTCCAAATTATTTACAGATGGGAATTAATGTTAATGAGTCATGTAGCTAACTCCCTACATATCATGCTGAAAATTTACCACCCTCAAGTTTAGTCCCAGCCAATACACCAGAAAGTTTCATAATTTGAAAATGAAAATAGATTTTCCTTGTACAACTAACCATTTCAATTTCACATCTAAGAGGCTTAAACATAAGTAGGATAATGAGGGACAGAGCTAATACCAGAARTGTCCTCAGTGTGAAGGTTATTTTAATTGTAAATTCCCACGGCCAGAAGATTTACTCATAAAATATAACATACAGTACAAGTGTGTTATGGAGAGGACTGATATTAAAGATATGTGCAAGAATGGTTTGGGGAATACAGGGCTCTCTCTCTGGGTGAGTGACTCAGAGCCATGTCAGGTCAAAATGCAGATTTCACCATTTGATGTTCCCACGGGGCAGTGCTCACATGATAAAAGTACTAATGGGCCACCTAACTGCACACATAAGTGAAACACTGAGAATACTCTGTTCTTTTTATCTGAACATATTTGTTTATTGTTTGCATAGACACAATTTATTAGATCGAGCCCAATCAAGAATTTATAATAAACAATAAAGAAAACAGAAAATTCCCCCACTGTGGACTTTTAGTCAGCTTAAATTAATGCAGATTTTCTCCTGTGTACAAATTTAAAATTAAGCTTTTGCCTCACTAAGTGGCACAGGYGAAGTAGACTGGAATCTGAATGAGTTTTAGATTTCTCTGCTCTCCATAGATAAAAATCTCCCTAATCATTGCACTCCCTTAACAGATTCATTTCTCTGAGGTACAACTAGCTTACTGTTTGATCTCTCTTCTCTCATTAAAAAGCAAACAATTTAAAAATACTCCTTGATCAAGGTCCTTTCAATTGCTCATTTTACAAATTGGGATAATCCAAAATGAATGAGACCTAGAATAAATTTCTGCTATTAATCATATATCATTACAGCCAGACAAATGACACATTTTAATTTTAAGATTGAATTCAGGATCTGGGCTAGCACAGCAGGTTAATGCAGCACTCAACGTTCTGCTTTTCCTTTGTTTCACTTTGCCTCTAATTACATTTATTTGTTCTGTAATAGCAGCTGACCTAACCACTTCTGTGTACGAAAAAAATACTATCAGATACATTATTTCAATAGTCTGGGTTTAGAGGAAGATGAAGACAGGTAAAGCTTCTGCAGAGATCATTAGATGATCAACCTTTAGCCCAGCTGAGAGAAAACAGACAGAAACACTCAACTGCCAGAGAAACAGGCTTTAGAAATGTATCTTCAGAAAAGGTAAGAGGTTTCCTTGTGGTCATTCTTCGAACAACTCTCTCCTGACTTGCCCTTCATTCAGTTATTTTCCTTTTCAAATCCTGCTTCAGCCTACTCAAATAGCCAATGCTGAAATAAGTTTGATGCTCCCTAATACTGGACAGCTGTGGATTTTATTTTTTTTAGCTCCAGCAGTGCCTAAAGTGCAAAACCACCCCCACCCCCAGAAAAACAACAACGAAAAACCGAAACAAAACCAAAGGGCCATCGCTGAAGGAAACTAGAGCTACTGTTGGTGGGAACTCCTCATCGTAAGAACTGGTGGCAGCTCTGCTCAGTAACAAGTTCCCACCATTTCCATGACTGCTGCGTGGGCTGCTCCATGACCGATGGCAGCACTGTCAGACCCATCATCGGCCCAAATTAGCAAAGCTCGCCTAACAGCTGATTCACTTGTAGTATGTTCACTTGTTAGTAATAAGGACAGTCACTGAAAAGCCTGGGGCCAGTTCTCTAAAACCCAGTTTATTATCCAGATCATGAGATGTAATTCCTGATGGCACCAGCATGCACAGAGCTGGCGGTCAGCTGGCACCAACTGCAAGGAATCACACATGTGCCACCCCTTGCAAACAATACATAAAGGCACATTTCTCAGAGACATCCACTGACAATAACTGTCGTTAATACTTACTGCCTAAGTTAATGGTAACAAACTCATGCTAGCTATTGGGAAAAGTCCATTTCTACTTCTATGTTTTCAGTGCAATCAGCTTAAATACCTACTCTGCCATTGGGAGAACCCCACCTGGAATACTGTGTCCAAATCTGGAGTCCTCAGAACATGAAAGACACGGACCCGTTAGAAAGAGTTCAGAGGAAGGCCACAAAAATTGTCAGAGGGCTGGACTATGAAGACAGGCTGAGAGAGCTGAGGCTGTTCAGCCTGGCAAAGACAAGGCTCTGGGGAGACCTTATAGCACCTTCTAGTACCTAAAGAGTCTTTTAAAAAAGAAAGACAGTGAATTTTTACATGGGCAGATATTAACAGGACAAGGGGGAATGGTTTTAATGGTTTTAAACTAAAAGAGGAGAGGTTTAGATTAGATGTGAGGAAGAAATTCTTTACTGTGAAGGTGGTCAGACACTGGAACAGGTTGTCCAGAGAAGCTGTGGATGGCCCATCCTGGAAGTGTTCAAGGCCAGGTCAGACTGGTCCTTGAGAAGCCTGATTTAGTGGAAGGTGGCCCTGCCCATGGCAGGGGGTTGGGACTAGATGATCTTTAATGTCCCTTCCAACCCAAACTGCTCTATGATTCTGTGATTCTATGTACCTGTCAAATCAAGTACTGTCATCTCAGCATCTCCAATATATTGTGTATTTTCTGTGAGAGGGGATTTTTCCCAAAGTCATCTGTATTAACTATTTGTCTGCTATTCTATTTTTCACTGAAAACTTTTTCTCTTCTCCCCTGACTGAGAATTCCCTTCTCTCAGTTCCTTTCTTTTTGAACATTTTCATTAGAAGGATGAGAAATAATAGGTACACAAATACTACAGCTGATATATTTCCATCTTGACATGCTGAAACAGATACAGTTTGAAAGAACAAATTACCCTCTACAGTTTTCCTTATTGCATATTAAAAGAAATTTAGATTGCCATATAAAGATTTAACAAACACATTAAGACTTAAAGACCATTACTTATTAAACTAAAACTGAGATAATGCAACAAACAAATTAAAAATACTGTTGCAAATAAAATCAGCAAGTTGATGGTTGTTTGATTTAGATTATCAAATTAATCCAACTAGGAGTCAAACCCAATTGTGAGGTTGAGACAAGAAGAAAGTGGGATTTTTTTCTAGTCCTGTATTGTGAAAGAAATTGGTTTTGTGTCTCAGTTTAATATAACTATTTTGTTCCCATTTTTCCCATAGTAATAGGGGTTTTCTCAGAATGATTCAACTGTCGTGACTGCTTTCACAGAGCTATGCAKAGTGGATATTCTGAAGCAACTACAGAGACCAAATAAGCTAACTTAGCTACATTTTCACTGCTGTTTTCCCTTTTTCTTAAATGTCATAATTGCTCTAGTAGCTATTCTTTTGCTTTTCTTATTACCTTCTCTATTGCACATAACAACATAAAACCTAAGCAACAAAAAYAAAAGAGTGTTTACCACGACAGGTTTCTACACAACAGTTGCTCCAGAAAGCATTTCTGTAACTTTGACAGCACTTACTCACATAAAAGACCAATTTGGGAGCTCATTTTAAGGTTTCAGAAAGTATTATCAGAAGTGGTTTTTTCACAAGCACATAAATTCATTCTGTGTGCTTTCATGAGCTGGCAGGACACAAAAGCAGTATTTCCTTAACACAAGRCAGGAAAAGAAAGAAATAGAAGGATACGCTTTCACTTCTTAGTCTACAGATCTTTGATGTATGCAGGGACTGCATAGAATAGCTGATACAGTAGCTTGCTTAATTTTTTGACACCTGCATGCACCTAATGGGAAGCAGCAGACTTGTCATCTGTCGTACCCAGCTCAGACAGTTAGTTCTTGCCTCCTCTCACAGACTGCGCAGTATCCGAGAGGAGGGTGGGACACTTCTTTTATCTGTTGTAGCTAACAGGCTCCGAGTCCACCTCCAGTGTGCTTTTGATCACCCGTGGAGGTGATTCTCATATGCAGTCTTTGATAATAACACCAGGCTTCTTAAATATCAGATTAAATAGCACAGCCTTAATACTGGGCTGTATGACCTACCTACAGTTAACATAATCCAGTCATATTTCCCAGCTGATAGGCTTTAGGTCCGAGATCTATGACTATAGGGTCACTAAGCCACCCATGAACCACCACTGGAAAAATTCACTCTTCCATCTGCCAATGAGGTAAGCTACAAAAATGTTACAGGTAAATTCTCTATTATCTGGGGTAAATCAAGACAAGCTAACGTTGATCCCCCAAAATATGATTAGTAGGAAATACAATGCTGGGATACTGAAGAAGTACCATTGAAGTCAGGCAGCATTGGGCATGAGATGGAGCTGAGAACAGAACAGACTCAGACTCCCTGCTGTGCTCTGTAGCACCCTCTGATCAATGGTTTCTGGCGCACAGCCGCAGATCTGAGCTGGCTCTGTCTGCTCCCAAAGTGCTGCTGAGGGAGTTAATAAGCCTCCCGGAATTCACTGCCTTGGGAGGAAAGATGCAAAGCCGTGAGGTTGGCTCTGTGGCGCTCAGCGGGGTGCTGGGACTGAGCCAGGGCAAACGAGCCCAGCTGATTCTGCCGAGGGACAGTTAATTGCCTCTGAAACAGGCACCCCAGGACTCTCGGTTCACTGTAAGGAGCAGGCTCAGGTTTGTAGGAGTCCTGAATCGATCAATCAGCCGTGGAGAAGTAGCTAAAACTGCTTTTGACTTACTAGTGCTGACCCTGGGAGCAGTGCAGTTGTGATCATGCAATGCTCTGTCTGAGCCCACAGCCTCTGCACAGAACCAGCTCCCGGGCCCTGCTCTCCCTGTTGGAGTAACCCACCAGCTGGACACTCACCCACCACAGCTCAGGGTTAAGTATCTTGGTTGCATGCAAATCCCAGGCAGAGACATGGCATAAGTCTACCTCCTCTTAACAAATAAACCATATTTGAATCATTCTTTAAAAATTACTAACGATCATGTGAACACTCTACACTCACACTCATTCATCTTTATATCATAAGACACCAAGTCATATGTCCTTGTATGAAGGGAAATTAGGGAAATGTGTTGTAAGATTTTATCAAGGAGTATTTTCATGGTCTGCTCAGCAGAAACTGCTTCTACACCTTCTTACACTACATTCTATTTAACATCACTTAAATGTAAGGTATTTCTTTAACAGACAGTTTTTCCCCCATTCCTCATGGTCTCTCTAGCACTTGCATTTACTGCAACTACTGGTAGCAAACTTAATAGAAATGCTGGCAGCAGTTTTTCAACAGAAAGGCACTTGCTGCAAGGTTCCTCTTCCCTGTTTCCTTTCCATCTTTTTTTCTTATTGAAGGGGAGGGGAATTAAGTAGTTTCCCCTATGCCTTGCAGTTCCTTCTCTAGGCCACCTGCTGGATGTTATTACACCACCATTACCTCTATGACATTAATTTCTGATGAATCTTCCTTAAAAACTGTGACTGTGGTTCTATTAGATGGGAGTAATTCCATACTTGCACTCTCACTGACATGAAATTCAATTAATTTTGTATTATGATCAGAAACATAAAATAGATTTGATTTTGCAGAAAGTTGACATTTCAGCCACGAGAGATGTATATTATACTGATTTATGTGATTATGGAAAAATGCTTTGAAATGTTTTTCCATTATCGTACTCATCTCCAAGAGAGATGAGATCTCCTTATTTACACGAGCAGAGGAAAGCACTTTGACCTAGGAATGAAGAAACTTGATTGTCCCCTCTTCCCATTGCTGTATGTCCGTATATCTCAGCTCATTGTGTAGCTAAACCTCAGGCTTTCCCTTAGAAAGATGCCAGCTACCACTTCCCAATTCATCATAAAGTAGCAGTGCACACTAACTCTTACCTAACATTTTGTCAGAGCTTGACAAAGTCACTTTCTTTCAGGAGCCTCACTTGCTTGGGCAGAGTCCTCCTGGAATGAAYGTGGAAAACAGGAGTTTAGATACTCACTAGGGGGGCTGAAGAGCATTCAAACTCTGATGATGGTCTGTGAAAATGAATCCTGTGGTCATATAATAGGGATTTTTTCCCCTCCAGTTTTCTTTTTGCACTTCCCCTCCACTTTTTTCCTTTCTTTTCTTTTCTTTTTCTTTCTTTTCTTTTTGTGTTGTTTAAGTCATGTGTCTCTTGGTTAGCTATTAATTTAAAAGTATAATCAGTCAGTGATGGCATCACATGCTAAGCACAGACACTTTGCTGGCATTGGGGGATATATTTTTGCATCTCCTTTATAAAATCTTTTACTTTTACTACTTTGTTAGCATTTCACACTTTATTGATACATCTTATCACATAGTGACAATATTGGAAGTTGAGGAACATATATAGGGCATTGCTATTTGAACAGAAAAGTAAATATTGTGAATTTCTGTCTGCTTTATGCCACCTTCCATTCTAGACTATTTTGTCTTGTTACAACACTTCCACAAGCTTTCATGGGATTACACAAGAATCACAGAAAAATGTGGCCTTTCATTATTTTGCATTTTGTTTTGGTGAGTTTGGTCAGTTGGGGTCGGCTCTTCCATCTGTGTCCTCCCCCAGCCTCTTGTCTACCCTCATCCTGCTTGCCTTTGGGGGAATGGGGAGGAGAAAGAAAGAAGACAGCCTTGATGCTGCAGGAGCACTGCTCAGCAACAGCCAACAGACCGGTGTGTAATCCACACTAGTTTAGCCACAGACGCAAAGCACAGGGCCCTACAGGCTGCTGGGAAGAACATTAACTCTATCCCAGTCAGACACACTACCCTGAGCTTCTTACTGACCTCTGTGGGCATGAAATCTCTTACGGCATGTCCCAAAAGATCTGATGTTTCCTCCTCTTTGTTACAACCTTACTARGGCTGGCAAACATCAAACGTCTGCATCTGGATTTTCTTACTCACTATGCCATGAGATGTAAATTACTAAACTTTAAAAAGAATAGCATATATTTTAAGCAATTTAATCTAAAGATTTAAAAATTTTCCCCATGTTAGAATCATTATAAAAGGCAATAAATGGATACTTTGAATCTAGAGCTCTTTATTCATTTCAGGACTTCAGTTTTCACAGTCACCTGTCAAAGATAACTATTAAAAACTACAACATATTAAAAAAGAAAAGTTTGAAGACAAATTTCTTTTGATATGGCAAATAGTTCTTGGCAGTGAAAGAAAGAAGCTGTGATGTGAGCAGTCCTCTTATTTTTGCTTGTTGTAATAAATGCCAACCTACAGATGGAATTCAAGCAGTAATTCAAGACTATTAAATTATCTACTTTAAAAAATGAATCAAGTGAGTCCTCCCTTTTTAAAAGCTGTGAAAAAGAAATCATCTTTTTTTTTAAACTTGCCTGTAGAAAAGGGGATAAGCAGGAAGTACAATTGATYTCATCTAAAATCTTATAGTTGAGAACATTCATTATGGCATAAGGTAGAAAGGGAGAAAGGCTTATAAATGAGATACAACTGTCTCTCCAGATGCATTTTGCTGAAAGACTATTCAGAGTGAACCTTTAAAACTTGAATTTGGAAAGCATAAGCCATGCTAAAATAAATCTAAGCTGATATATTCATTTGTAACAAAATGAATGTGACACATCATGGCTATGACAATATGCAATTTCACCCTAAGAATTCAGTTTTCAGAGGTGATTTAATTTTCTTTAAAACGTTATTGAAAACTACAAGACACGGATGACAATAAATATCCTTGTCTCATATGRATATTAATTTTGACAATATTCGCCCTACAACTAAAATACAATAGGCAAATCCACTATGCTAAGTCATCTACGATGGAAAGGGTCGATACATAATTATTTAAATGCTCAGCAGGATTGTCACTGTAATATTTAAAGACTCTGAGCGGGAGATAGGATAAAGGTTAGGAAAATTAGATGATTTATAAATGCTTCATTAAATATTTTTTCAGGCATTAACATAGCCCAGAAGAAGGACACTAAGTCAACCTACCGCTCTCTGTAAAGTTTGTACATACAGTGTAAGACATGGTAAAGCCAGACTGCAGTGAGAGATATGTCCATGGTATGGAGCTGTTTGATAAATGCTGTTGCAGTGTTTGTCTTAGTCCCCAAACTCTGCTTGCTAAAGTCAATGGGAATTTCTTACAGCATTTACAGGCAATGCATTATGCCTAGATTCTTTACATTTGCTTTTACAATGTGCTTGATATTCTCAAACACAGTGCTGTGCTCCCTGCAATTATGTGTATGCAAATGCACAGAGACGTGCTCTCTATTAAGACCTAGATGTGGGAATTAATTCTCTATCTCCACATCCGAATGTTTCCCAGAAGGAGTTACTGTGTACCTTTCATGTCACGGGGACGTACAGCCTTCATTATCCAAGCTGCATCAAAATCACAGATCCAACATTTTGATTTGGCAAAGCCTTTAGCCCTGTGCCAGCTTTAAGTATGTACGTAGTCCTGTAGAGTTAATGGTGCTCCTTACGTGATTGAACTTGAGCATGTGCTTAATTGCTTGATTTGGGGCCAGAGCACCGGGAACGCCGTGGGAGGGAGCTGCTGGCAGGGGAATGCGCTCTGCTAAGGCAGGCACCGATCAGGTAGTAATGGCTTAGTTCAAAACTCTTTCTTTCCAACAGGCAAAAACTTTGAAGAAGCCAAAAGTTTTTGCGGTTGTTTGAAAGGATCATCATACCTCAAAATCTGAGGCAATAAGGGGAGTGAGGTGGCAGTAAGGACTGGATATAAACCAGGAAAAAATAGGATGAGAAAGAACAAAAAGATTATGAGACATAGAAAAATGTCAAAACTAATAAGAGGAGATTTCAGCTACCCAGACACACAGGAACAGGGACACAATGAGAGAAATAAATCAAGCAACAGTCATGTACTATATCCTCAATGTATTAAAAGGTGGCAAAAAAGACAAAAGTTCTGACTTTCAGCAGTGCAGCTGTTAGGAGACAGAGGTGGAGGACTCACTAACGACCATAATCCAGTTGGATTCATTACTGCTGACTGAACCTACAAGAGGAATAAAAAACCCCCAAGGACTTTGAACATGGAAGAATGGGGAGGTGCTGGAGGCAATCCAGTGGGTTAAGCGTCTAATGGGAGGAGTGGGAGAAGGGAAGGACATGGAGGAAATGGAAACTCTTCAGAAAGCAATTACAGCATTTCCAAGGGTGATACATATTATCCAACAATATGTACACTAGGACGAGAAAAAGACCATAGCAAATAAAAACAGGATTGAAAGAGATATTGAGAGATAAATAGAAAGGATACATAAGCAGTGTAAAATTTCAGGTGCAGAGGGAGAACAGAAAATGTATACAATTAATTTAAGATAAACGAACACAAAGATATAACAAGGGCAAGCAGATAATGAACTTAAATTAGAAACAGGCTGATATCAGAGTATATCCCTAGCAGATGTAACAAAACTGTGCAAAGAAAGCAGCAGGTTTTCGGGGTGAAACCAAAGCAGCGTGATACTGTGTGCTGGTTCAAGCCCCATTCCTCACAGCTGAGTTTGCCATTACTGAAAGGTTTAAAGCAATAAAACAAATGGAAAAACTTGTTTTTAGATGAAGTTTTCTCCATTTACTACACACTGGGAGAAAGAMAATCCTGCTATCCCCGTCTCACAGCCACCTTTCCTTGATCATCCCAAATGAACAAAAATTAACCACATATCATCCTTAGCAGACACTGCAAGATGCTCAGGCAGTTGCTTCTCTCACTGCCATTCCACCTCCATTTTTCACAAGCTGGAAATTAGAAATTATAGGAGGCACTAGGTTTGAAGAGGTATTTACAATTCTGGAAGTACACACTTGTATTTTCAGGCCAGTTTAAGCAGTAAGATGGGAAACATACCTTGAGTATAATCTTGGTTGTAATTTTTGGATAGACAGTTAGTTTACCTGGGCCAAAAACATTCCAAGAAGCATCCTGAAAAATGATAATTATCTACAGTTAAGCTGCCATGCCAGAGAGTGTTCCTCTATATTACTTCAGACAGTTGACATGGGCGCTTGTGAAGAACATCCTTCTAAGGACACTTCTCTTTCTGTCTTTCCACTCCAGTCCTTGGCCTCTTCCCTTCTCCATCCCCTAGCTAACAATCTAAGCTCATACCAAGGAAATAAGACAAGGTAGGGTGGTTCAGGTCAGAGGACTTGTATTATCTTGGAAGCTTACAGCATTAGCAGCTACCATGTTTCACATCTACTTGATAGTCTTACAGGACTTTATTAACTCACTTCCTAGGAACCCAGCAATTGGCTTCSGAGCTGCCCAAAGTGGTGTTCCTAGAGCCAACCCTTCCTATGTGTTTTCTCCATGGCAACATATTTCTGTCAGAAAGCTATGGTTGTAATTTAAAAACAATTGGAAGAAGAAACAAAACATTAGACAAATAGCCAGCAAAAGCACACTACCTCTAATATTAATCAGTGAAGTCCACAATAGAAAATCTTTTGTTAAAAGCAGAAGACTACTAATTTCCTAATTTACTCCTGTATTTGAACCACAGTAATAAAACACATAGGACAGTGTTGTTACTTTAATCACTTCTGTTTAGATGTCTCATTTTGTGAGCAAATTTTCTCAAACTTTTTTCATTCAAGATTCTGTATTGGTTTGGAAAGAAAAATACCACATAACCAAAGCCAGCAACAACAATGTTAAATGGTAGGTGGCAATAGGAGCTATGCTGTACAATTTGAGGAACTGTTCCACTCAATCAAATGTTGCATTTGGAAACAACAGATAGGAGGGCAGGTACTTGCTTATCACCATTTGTAGTGGAACTACAGCTGCAGCTCCAGTTCTGTTTGAGATGGCACAGCACACAGTGGGATACAGAAATGCAGTAGTCAGAGAAGCCGCTTAAAGCCACAAGAGAAAGCATGGATTGGTTTGACAAAGACACAAAAAGCCCTTGATATTCATGAGATTCAGTAAGCACTGATATAAAACTTCTTCTGATACTTAACCCTTTATAACTTACGGTTGTTTTTATTCTCTCTGTAGTACATGCTCACACTCCTGTGAGCCAGTGGGGAAAAAGATGAGAACCACATACACCAGACATCATAATGTAACACTCCCCCTGTATGGTATAATGCAGTTAATTCCCTCATGACACCYTCTAAAATGAGGAAATATATAAAATATAGATAAAATATTTGGAGGTTTTTATTAGATTTGTTTAGTATTTTTCACACATCGAAGTTGCAACAACAGATTTCCTGTGCTCAGCCATCTCTGAGTTCACCCTGTTATTCAGAAAAATAAGCATTTATCTCAGATTGGAGTTTTAAGACAAAACAAAACCTGAAGACAACACAAATCCCTTCATTTAAAATTCCAGTGTTAAGAAGAAATACAAAAGTGTCCTTTATTGATGGTTCTACTAAATTACTTGGTTCTTTTGCTTACACATAAAATGTTCACTGCAGTTTAACACATCAGGGCTATTTAATGTAGAGAGGAGATGTTGCTCTTTATACAACTTTCACATGAAAAATATACAGATTTAACAGTATAACTTAACTCTAATACTCTCACTTAATCAGCACAAAACACACTTGACTAGAGATATCTCTGTCCCTTCTGCTGTGAGTCTATAAACCAGTGTATGTATGCACCGTCCTTTATAATTCCAGTCAGTAGCACACATGCTGTATATAAATGTGTCTTGATTTTATTTGCTTTCAAGTTCTGCATCAGTGAGAATCTTCAATAATGGAAGTAAAGCACTTAAAACTATCTGCTCCTCCCTGTACCTTTCAGCAATAAATAAATAAGATCCCAATCCTGAAGGTAAGGCTAACCCCTTGCTCGAGCAGGGAGACCTTCTTATTTCAGTCGTGTTTAATATAGATCAAGTTAAAGAATAAAGGTTTAAAACACTAATTACAATAACTTGTCCTTTTTTATTTTTGCATAACTCTCTTTTTTTTCCCTACAAAATATTCTCAATTTCAAAACATTGAAAACCAGGACATTTGACATAAAATTTTCATTTGAGTTTTTTTTAAACAGCTCAACATACATTTTATTTCTTCAGAACAACAATAAAGGCATTTGAAAAAAAATACTTTGCTAAAACTGTAATTAAAAAAWATCCTTCCTAAAAGCTTTTTTAGGTGAACTAAATTATACTGGACATATATAAATAAAAAAGAGCAAAGAAGAACATGAACATATATTACTAGTGTAATTCATCAAAAACAGTTGACACTTCAATCTAATCCAGAAATGAAAACACAGAACTTTATAGAGTTATAGGAAGTAAGCAATTTAAACGTACCATGGCACAAGGTCATCTAACAATGAAGACGGGAAGATGTTCTCTTTTTATTTGCTCTCCTTCACTCCTTTGATCCTTCTGCATCTATCAAGTACAGATTAATATAAATCTTTTTAACAGCCAAAGGTGATCTTCGAATCAGATAATTAATAGTAGTGGTTCAAGTTTTCTGTAACAGGTCTATCTTTCCATTTTAATATAAAATGAAAGGATACTGTATGTAACTAAGCTATCACTCTGGGAAAGGTTTCTTTTTCCATAATAAAGTAATCTATGTCTTAACTAATTAGTTCATCATTTTAAAATATAATTTTTTGGTAAAACTCACTGAAACAGTTCATCTTCCTTAAAAGGGTGCTGATGTGGAAAAAAACAATTCTCAGAATACACTCACTGCTGCTCATTCAAAACACTCACTTGCCGAGTCATTCCCCACGTAGTTCAGAGCTAAATGTATGAAGCAGAGGAAATGCACTCAATTTGCTTTGAAAGTAAACCTCCAAGGCAATTTCATAAGCAAAAATCATATTCGTGTCATACAGATACTGTGGTTAAGTTTATGATTCCAATCTGGCTTGGAGAGCTTTCAATACTCTAGGAAAAAATACTTCACCAATCTATATGTAAATACTTCAGTAAAACCACTGAACAGTGATCAAGTTCAGTATTAACATCACAAATTAAAGATGGCATCTGAAAACATACTGTCTAGAAGAATGATCAGAGCTCATGCTGAAGAATAATCTGTGTTCTCAGCAGCCTATAAGCACCATGGAAAAAACTGCGATGTTGTATTCATTAAGTCTCAGTGTTATATAGAGAGAAAACAGTAAATACTGAAATACAGCCAGTGGTTTGGTGGCAGCAGGGTGGGTAGCAGGCAATCACCTGGAAATATCAGCCTGAAGAAACTCATGGTAGGTCTAGCAGACCTATGTTTTACAGTTCAAATTGGCAATTAAATATACTTAATGGTCTTGCATTTCTATTATACCCTGTTAAACAAGAAAAAATCAACCAAATAACCCCTCAATTTCTAACTATTTGGTTGTCTTAGTGAAAGTGTGTTTATTTAAGCAGATGCAACAGCACATTTGTTTGCCCCAGGGGAGAGTGGGAAGAATTAGTCAAATATCCTGTTGAAACCCTATCGAGAGGCACAGATAGTTGTATTGGTGGAAGGCACAACCATCACCATACTTTCCAAGGGTTTAGGGTTTTGTAGCTCCAAGACACGTGTACTGTCACTTGTTTACACCACTGTCCACCTCCATGCAGGCTAGCATTGCCCTGGGACTCTGTTTTCACACATGGAAAKAAGCCAGCTGGAATGGCCAAGTCTATGGTAAGATCTCAACTGTTCTTAACTCCTCCTTCTCTCCTTTGGCTTCACTGCCTTATACCGAGCCTTCTGGATGTGTGACACAGATTTAGACACTATAATTTTTCAAAGCAGTCACTAAATTGACATGTAAGTTAGCTACAAGACATGGGACAAGATTTAGATCCAGACCATAGATACCTAAATASAGGTGACTACCTATGGACTAGATACACAAAGTCTCACTTCAGATAACAAAGGTTAATTTTGTGCCCACACAAAGCTGCTTAGTATCATTTTAGATGGATGCCCKAAGGTCTCAAAGACATCAGCCAAAGGTTAGTAGATGTAATACAGAACTTACAGGATATCCTCGATTGCAACTGGCATTAGTAATAGYGACTGGCATTAGGGCAGTATCCTAGAGTGTCCCAAATGACATTTCAGGTCCATAGCAATGTCACATATCCCTGCCATTCATAAACCTTGTCACTGCACAACCTATTACCTAAACTCTATTACAGAAATAGCATAAGCACAAAAAGAAATGGTTCATCCATCCACAATTCCTCATTGTTGGACCTTGTTGGCCCAGCCCAGCATAAAGAGCAGGAAGCACCTGAATTCAAGTGTAATGTCTGACAAGGCAATTTTCACACAGACTCATAGGGCAAGGAAGGTCCTCCACTTTTCAATTCAAGATAATTCTAAAATGTTTTTAAATTGCAAGGYGCTAAGAGCCAGGGACATTCTCCCTGAGAGATGAGCTACCACACCTCTCACTGCTGTGTCAGCATGGAGATAGGCACTCAGGGAAGTGCTCTGGGCAGCTCTGCCATTTGGGTCGTCACAAGAGACTTCTATGTGCAGAGGACAGGACATCTCTGCAGCAACAACAAAGAACCAAAACTTTACAGACAAAAGTAAGCAATGGAGAAAACATTCTTCTGTCACTTTTCTTAATGTACATTAATGAATTAGATATTCCTCTAAACGCTGTTGCACCTAGGCGTTAGATATCTGCTGATTTCTGGTATGATCCATGAAAGAACTGAATGGGAGGAAGAGATGGTCATCAGAACCTTCTGATCCATTTTAAAAAAGTTATTCTGTATGCTGTGAACAACACGGGATCTGGCATGCAGTTAGGCTGAGAGGGAAGTAGGAAAATGGATACTGCAAAGCCAGAGGGTTAAAAAGTAGCATAAGAGCCAATGAGTATATGCAGAGAAAGGTGTGGAGGTCCCTGAATGTGTAGAAAGGAAATCTAAACTTGATATGAAAGTCTAGTGTCAGATACCATGATAATTAAGCAAACCCTAAGAGACTGAAGATCTGCAGGAACCAACTTGCCTTGCTTGAATAGAGTTAGTGTAGGAGATCTCCTTTGGAGCAGGACCAATCAGATGCAACCTCTTCTCTGCTTACTCCCTATTTCCCATGTGGCAAAGGAAAGGTAACAAAACACAGCTCAGAATRTAAAACAGTTTTCACCCACAAATACAAGGAGACAGGAAGACTCATGTAGTCATCCTGTGATATGGGAGAATAGGTCTCTGTTCTCCCAAAATTTGTATCTGATAAACAAAAACAGGAGACAGGACCGCCAGGAAGCACACTAAAAATACTTACCACACTAAGTACAAATTCTATTTGCAATTATATTGTAACTGCTTTTAGCTGACTTCAATCTTTCCCAACTGGAATTCACCCAAACAATACATTACAGTACAAAATATTTTATAGATGTCACCTAGAACTGGAAATTGTGGCACCTGCTCATGGCCAGTGTGCAAGGTATGTGCAATAGGGATGACCATTTGTCCTCATGAAAATTACGTGACCCTCAATATGTTACAATAGTCTATAATACTGCAAGTTTATAATACTTTAAATAATGGCCCAGATTTGCCTATGGTTGCAGATCTTCATTTTGAACTCACTATTTTATAACAGTACAAGGGGAGTTTAACTTGTCAAGTGGCTGGCAATGCTGGAAATGAAATATCATAAGAAAATATGTCAGAGGTAGACCTTTCTGACCCAAACTTCTCTTTGGCCAGCAGAACAATTTGTCTCACCAGTCACTGTATGGACTGCATCAATCGTACAGCTSATGTTTTTTCTGGACTTGCATCAAACAATCTCAGTACATTGATCAGGACATTCTTAAATCTCTCTCCTTTCATGCTAAATTCAAAAGTTTCTTTCTCATGTGCACTCAGCAAATAGACATTCATAACCTCAGAACATAAAACTATGATGGATTTTATCTTGAAGGACCTAGAATAATTAAATGCAACCAGCTTGTTTCTGAAAGGTTTCCTTCAGCTCTGCCTCAAGGATGTGACATATTTGCTGTTTTTCTCAGTTTTGATTTCTTTTGCTTTGTCAGGGAAAGCAATGCTGTTATACATCACACAAAATAGTGATGCGGTAGGGAGCGATGAGTGACAAAATCCAGCAAAAAAAAGAGTTCAAATAAAAGTTTGCATATCTTAATCCCTACGGGATTTTGCCAATAACATAAAAAATGTTAAGACTTGGCAGATACTATTAACCAAGATTTGCTTTCCTCAAAGAAGAGAAAGAAAATTCTTACCTCAGAAAAGCATGAGCAGTCAACAAAAAACCCTCATCATCATTAGGAATGCAAATTCAGGGTAAACTTATCCAATGACTTCACTGAAGAAAAACTGTGAAAGTCGAAGTCTAGAAGTGAAAGATCCCAAATCCATACTGCTGTCCATTGTTCATTTTTTACATTCATTTTGTTTCACCTTATGTGTTTATGTAATTCTGTGCCATCACTGCATTCAACAGCCTCCTAAACACTTCAAATACTTTTTTTTTTTATTTCCCTGTTTGTAGAAATAGATTGAGTGTTTTATGCACCTACACATACGAAAAATTAGAACAATTACATGAAGGACTTATTTTCACATGTTCTTTTCTAAACACAAGGATCTGCATGGTTACCCTCATGGAAGAGTGGCAAGTACAGTGTGCTAGCAGGTAGCCTTGGCAGCACCAGGCCAGCATGGCTGGCAAGTGTCTGGCAGCACGAGGCACAGCTAACACAAACATCACCATATTGGCTCATTCTGAATCAGTGCTTCCCCATCATCCCAAAAAATTTCAAACTGTGAGTGCAAATAACTGCAGGAGAAGGAGAGATTTACACACACACACACTCACAGGGAAAAAGACTACAAATTCTTATTGTTCTGTAGGAATTAATTATGGCTATTCTGTTTTTCTCATATCCATCAAATAGAAATATTATTTATTGTGTCATTTGATTCATGATTGTGCTTGTCAAGTCCAGGCGGATGCCCAAGCTAATAAAACCTCTGAATAACAAGTAGAATATATGCAATATCAGTTTTTAAAAGCTAGACACTCTTCCTTCAGAATAATTGCTCTTCTCGAGATCTCATTTTGATAGGCCGTAATAGCTGAATAAACAAAACTAACTAGATTAAAATTTGATCATGCAGACACCACTAGGTCATGATTACATTCTTTAGTGAAGGAAGGATTGTTTTAAAGAAAAATATGAAGACTTATCAGATACAAAACCCCATACAAAGTAAACATTATCTGTAAATACAAAGTAAATACTTTTACAAAACAGCAGAGATCCATTTAATCATTGGCATATAGCTGCCTCTGTAAATCCTGGGTAATTTAAGATCATAGAGTCAACTAAATTATATTACTGCTAATATCCCAATTCACATCATTATTTCTGCTACTCCAATTTCTAACTGTCAGCCACATTGAAATTCAAGGATATATACATGGCACCCACACTTAGTTCTTATCACTGAATAGTGGCATTTGAAGCCAGGTCTATTTTTGCACCAGAAGATGGAAAAGCCTTTGGAGATCAAAGATAAAGAGATATTGCAAAGAAGATGGAGCCTCTGGATAACTGAATGAGGGGACAAAAGCAGTGTTAAGATTATGTTGGTAATAGATCTCAGCCAGATGTTCACTGACTTTTTCTGCCTTTTAAAAGCAGTGTAGCTTGCCTAAGTGAGACATTTTCAATAGTACTACTGTACCTTGGGGATTCTGTATAAAATTGCTACTTGCAAATGCTGTGTACTTGATTTTTTTTTCCCATAAGAATGACAAATTTAGTAGTTACTCATTTTTATTTCTAGCCTGCATTTCATATTTTGTTAGGTTTCTTACAACTATTTTCCATCTACTACAGCAGCCTACCTGTACAACCAACTGTCCCTTGCCAGGAGGAGAATGATGTATCTTCTAACCCAGTTTTCTGCTTTGCTGGGATTCAGAGACACCGTCATGACCAGACATACTACCCTTGTGGAAAGTATTGAGCTCAAAATTGTGAAGAGCATCTGGGGTTTTTTTTAATGTCATCACAGTTCAAAGAAAAAAAACTAGTTGGGTGCAGTGTTCACAGAACCCTGTGTAGGGAACAGAGCAGAAATGGTGCTATTTAAAGAACAAACTCTGTCAATGCTTACCTGTTGATACATGCTGTGACACACCACGACTTGTTTCTATAGACCATCTAGACTGATCAAATGTCTTTCTTAGTGTGGAAGCCAGGGCTTTCTGAGAGCATGGAGGACTCTCTAGAAGCTTTGTGTGCTAGTTTGACTGTGAACCAGCAGGGGAAATTAACCCCACACAAAATACCTTGAGAGATTTTAGGTCAGAATTACAATTTTAATAAAAAAGGGTAAAGTAAATGCAGAAATACAGAAACACCAGCCTAAACAAACCGACAAAGTCACGGTACAGCCTGATACCCTGTTGACCAGGGTGGTAGCTGGGTAGTCCAGTTAGGCACTGGTCCTGCAGAAAGGCCTGGTAGGCCAGTCCAGTAGAGCAGTGGAGTAGAATGGAGTCCAGTTCAGAGGAGGGGAGTAGCTGAGTGTAGTCCAGTCAAGTCGAGTGTCGAATTGAGACTCCAGTCTCATCAAGAGTCGAGTCCCGTCGAGCCGAGGGAGTTTTCTCCCATCCTAAACCCTTGTTTTATGCTGTGTTTCTTGGCTGGCACCTCCCCCAGGGGCGGGGACTTTCACAATGGAAGAGGATTTTCCCGATGTTCTATTGGTTGCTTTGCTAACGGGTTTGGATGATCCCTGTGGTCCGACACTCCAAGATCGGGCTATTCATCAAGCTGGGTGGTGTAATGGGCCATTAGCTGAGATCAGATAATCAGCTGGGTGGTGCTAATGGGCCATTAGCTGAGATTAGATAATCAGGATGGGTGGTGCTTGCTGTCAGCCAGAGTGCTTATCTCAACTGAGATAAGCAGTCCCTCAGGGACCAGGTGTGTAACTGTGAAATTTATCCAGCTTTTGTGGGTGGTAATAGAATATATGACTAGGACACGAAGCCAGGACACTTTGTTTGCCACTCATTTCCTGCATTGTATAGTCATGTTCATCCTGTTTTGTTCTACTGGTGTTTGGATGTGTCCTGCTTCCATGCATTCAAAGCATTAACTTTCTTCTCTCAAAACAGCATTCAGAATTCCTTCCAAATCAGAGATGCTGTCTCCAATTATCTGCAACCTGTTGGAATCCATTAGATGAATCTGCCAATGAATCTATTGTACCTGCTACTCAGCACTGGTGAGGCCATGTCTGGAGCATTGAGATCCCCAGTACAAGATAGGGATTTGCTGGAGTGAGTCCAGTGAAAGAAAACAAATAAGATTAAGGGGCTGGAGCATCCTTTCAAATGAGGATATGTTGGGAGAGATAGGATTGTTCAGCCCAGAGAAGAGAAGTATCAGAAGGCTGTTATCAATGTATTTAGGTACCTGATGGATGGAAATTAAGATGAGAGGGACAGATTCTTCTCAGTAGTGACCAAGACAAAGGCAATGGCACAAGATGAAACAYACGAAATTACATTGGAACAAAAGACAACTCTTATTATTTACTGTGAGGGTAATCAAACACTGGCATAGGTGGCCAAGAGAAGTTATGAGGTCTCCATCTGAGCAGATATTTACACTGTGACTGGACACAGACCTGGGCAACTTGCTGTAGCTGCCCGTACCCTGAGCTGGTGACCAAACTGGATGATCTCCAGAGGTCCCTTCCTACCCAAACTATTCTGTGACTGTGAATCAGTCAAGATCCTTATGTTAGAGACTCACAGGAGAACTGACTTTGAACTACGGAGTTTTACAAAAATAGGAGAAAAGTTTATATGAAATTCTGTATTGTCTATTTTTTTACATACAGTAAATTGTAACTGACATCGACAGAAATGTAAATTTTGTGTGTAAAGGTCTATGTATGACAGATAAAACCAGCTAAACTAGTTGTGAGTCCCCTTTTCCTATATAGGCATCAGTATTTTTGCCAGATATCCTAAATACTTTTTTTTAAATTGGCTATTATCAAATAGAAGCAATTTATCTCTTTCGTAAGGTTAGGCAAATAATCCATTCAGAATTAACATGCAGCTTCTATCCCCAAGAATATTTTGTAGGAAATTATTTTAAAATAAGATTCAAATCTTTATAATTAAGAAGGGCAAATATATTAATAAGAATAAAGAGATACATTTCTAATCTCCAAGTTATGCAAATTATTCTGTGACTTTTGTCATTTACTTCAGAAACAGCAGAACAATGCAGTTTTTTTCACATGCATGACAACCCTTCTCATTTATGTGCTTGACACATTGCAACTGGATATTTATTCTTACACAGCAAACTTTAATGGCATTGAGACCATAAGTGCATATCTTTAATTTAAATACATTCACACTTTTAAAGCCACAATGTTTATAAATACTTTTCTTTACAAATAACCTTTACAGAACTCTCAAAACTCAGCCTATTATTGTTTGAATTATTTGTTAGGTACAGAATTACAGGTGATTGAGGGGATGACTTTGCTCCAGACAAAAATTTGTATTTCCTTTTTGTCTTTGCTATTTTTTTGTTCACACGCCAAATATCAAATACATTTGAATCCTGTTGTTAACAGACACATCAAATACTTTTTTACATCTAGGAGAAAACTATACAAATTCAAGCAGTTTGTTATTGCCTCTCTGCACTCAGTTAACATAAGGAAGAACCACTTGATAATAGCAGCACTGTGAAATCCTGGCTATTGAGGGATTAGGCAGGGCATGCCCAGATTACACAGTGCAGCAGCCAACAGAGATTCCTAAGGTAGCTCAAAACAAGATGAGGGCAAGTGACTTGCTAACACAGCTGCACTGCTTTACACAAGCAGTTCCTTTGTAGTAAATACAGGAGCTCTACAGACTCGCTGTTTCCCTGTTTTTTTCACTCAGAACATGTTCCAGCACCTCTCATACTCTCATACCTAGTGATGCTGAGAGGCGCATCCTGGAAAATGATTCACAAGTGAAGAGATAGGAAACAGGAATTTTGCCAGGGACCTGCAGGTGGCAGAGCAAGGAATTCTGTAGGGCTCTAGGCAGGGGAATTGAACACCAGTGGGGAGGGATAAGCTGTGTAAGCAGGTGATACAGAAGAAATTCATAGGTGTTAGGAATTATTTCAGACTTAGGAGTGAAACAGTGATGAACCTTGGGCTGCTTCTGCATTTTCTTTTTGCACTTTCTCCCTAACTTCAACCACTGCCTTCTCAGCACCATCCTATTCCCCATCTTTGTCCCCATTATTAGTCTTTTGTGTGCCTTCACTGTGCTTCTTTTACAGGGTCCTCAACAGCATGTCCTTCTCAAATGTACTTTTTATTTAAAAAAAAAAAAAAAAAGAGAAAAAGAAGCACAGTTCCTATGCTGCTAATTCCTAATACTTACCAAAAACCGCATATCAATAAGCTCACATCAATTTCTATATTTGATGTCCTCAGTTCCTTTGGCTTCAGTAACTCCATTTTACATACCCAAACCCACACCTATGTACTGAAGCAGCTAACTAATTTGCAGTATTATAAGGAAACATGATAGATTTTCAAATGTAACTGATCTTGTGTAAAGATAGAAATACTGGAAATCTTCTTCATGTGAGGACTCACAACACTGTAGGCCACATTCTGTCAGCAATATCACTTTCCTGTAGTCAATGTCAGAAACCTTCATTACAGTCACAGCTAATAGGCAGTGTTTCTTCACAATGAAGGAGTGCACAATTCTGYTTCTTAAAAGTATAGGGTACAAGGGATGGTGGAAAGAAAAAGAATCCCAAATAAAAGAATATTTTCTATTGTTTGTAACAGAACTTCACATCGTCACATGTGCCAGCGGCAAGGCCCACATCAGAACAGGACGTGCCATATACACTAGGACCAGCAATACATACTGGAACAGGAAATATGTTGCCCTGGCATAGCAGCCCTCATCTGCATATGCTTTTTCCTATCACATGAATATAAAGGACTAGAGCAGCTTCTGCCTCCGTTAATCACCTATCCTCACTCTCTTTTCAGAAAGTGTCAGTAGAACAGGTTGACCTCATACTAATCAAGTAAAGTCTTCGAAGAAGGCCCAGCTCTGCCTTTTTGTTTCACAGAGGCTTATAAGACAACACCGACCAGTAACAGCTTTTGTCTCATTCTGGCTGCATAAAGCAAAGTAGTAAAGGTGAAAATATTTATGTCACTCAAGACATCAGTGTTTGTGGACTTACTTTACTCATCTTTTTCAAATCCTCATTGATCTTATGTCATTGTCTCAGAAAGTCAATAGGCCATTGCTAGTCAGAACAAATAGCAATTGCACCTAAATACAATTAATCTTGTGAGTGTCTTAAAATGCCTTGGGAATAATGACTAAGTTGAACATTAAAAAGGAAGAGCRGTCATCTGAATTGCAATGGCATCATTAATTAGTATCAATAGCTGGTATTAATTATTAATAAAATAATTGTACTGCTCCTAAGTGGCTAAACATTTTGTCTACAGTCAGACAAAAGACTTTAACGAAGGTGCACATCCTGGCAAATTTTTACTTGAAGTATTTTCTTCCTTAAGTCTGTATTTGTGATATTGCTGGTTGTTTAACAAAATACATTCAACTCAATATCTGTTACACTCACTACATACTATTTATTCACTGCATAATTGTGAAGAGTAAGAAGGAGGTACCACTTTATAGATACTTGATGCCTGTGGTGCTGTTAYAAGGGAAGTATCTTTGAACCTCTTTTAGACAGAGGAAAAGTTATGGCTAGTCAGTCACTGACAAAACTAGAGACCATGTCTAATTCTCTATTGTAGGTGGGGTGGGTCAGCAGTGGTTAACAGCGAAACTGCTCACTCAGCCCCCTGCTCAGCTGGRCAGGAGAGAAAATATGATGAAAAAGCTCATGGGTTGTAATGAGGACAGGGAGATTGCCCCCCAGTTACTGTCACATGCAAAACAAACTTGACTTGGGGAAAATTAATTCAATGTTTTAACAATTGAATAGAATGGTAAGAAGCAAAGACAAAACTAAAAACACCTAGCCCCCTCCCAAACTCCCCTTTTTCCCAGACTCCACACCACTTCTTGATTCCCAGCTCCTCTCCCTCCTCCTCCTTGAGTGATGCAGAAGATGGGGAGTGGGGGTTGGACTCAGTCCGTAAGAGCTCCACTGTGTCACTCCTTCCTCCTCACACTTTTCCCATGCTTCACCACGGTCTCCTCCAGGGACTGCAGGAGAACCTCTGCTCCTGCCCTGGGCACCTCTTTCCCTCCTCCTTCTCTCATTTTGGTGTCTTCAGGACTGTTTTTCTCACATTTTCCCCTCAATCCTTAGTGCACATGCAGCATTTGGCACGTTTTAAAACAACTTTTCCCCGAAATGCCACTCCCTTGGCTGCAGGGCCCAGAGGTAGCTGTGTCCAGCAGGGGGCAGCCCCGGACACTCCT
Organism: Amblyornis subalaris; assembly: GCA_018881555.1. Taxonomy (NCBI): domain Eukaryota; kingdom Metazoa; phylum Chordata; class Aves; order Passeriformes; family Ptilonorhynchidae; genus Amblyornis; species Amblyornis subalaris. Next base: position 2,428,742 of record JACAXG010000086.1, on the reverse strand, counting down.
TGCAGTGGCCACCCTGCAGCCGCCGCTGCCAGCAGCCCAACCACGGACAACCAGTACAGAATTACACCAGTGTTCACGACAGGTATCTCTCTCAAGTGTAAAGGAGAGAATCAGTCTCCCAGCTCCCATTCCCTGTATGATCCACGGTGTCTAATAGTACAGATACAAGAACAACAGAAAAGAGATTGAAAATGCAAAGCCCGTCCCAGATAGACTCAGAGCCTGCTCCTCACAATACCTTTCTTGGAGGATCATCCTAGTTCTACCTCTTCTTCTTGAGCATCAAAACTTTAGAGAGGGTTGGATTTATTTTCTTGTTTCAACACTTCTCGCTAAACTGAGATAGAAACACAGCCTTGGTTCACAAAAATTGAAGAGCAGCAGATGCTCCAAGCTSCTCCCAGAGGGCCACATGTGGCAAGAGTCGACTTGGAACCGTGTATGGACCAGATGAGTTCTATGCTGTGGAGAGCAGCAACCCATCTATTGCTTTTCAGCTGCTGAAGATGGCTCTGCCTCCACTGAGAGCTATGGTGTAGACCCATCCTTCTCTCCAAGTGTATGCTCTCTTCTAGTTTCCTGCTTTGCCAGGGCTGATGCTAGCCTGTTTGCTACCACACTTATTGCAGGACAAAATTAAGGCTTAGAAAATTTTTCCAAGTTGTTGTAAACTTCTGGTGGAAATGGACCCTAGTAGCCCAAAGGTAAGAGCTCTGTCTGATGGAGACCACCTTACCACAAAGCCCACCTTGCCACGTTCTCCTGCCGAGCCTGAAACACTTTTATACTTGGGACTATAGGAAAAAGCTTTTCAATCTCTCTGGCTCAGGTCTTTCTTCAGGTTCTTCTTCCTTCAATTAATTCTCCCCATTTTGAATTTCTTCATTCTGCCCCTCACCCCACACCTGATTCTTACCAACTGTTCCACTACTGAACTTTTGTAATTAATTTTACAGTATGAAAAACTGCAGAAACCAGCTCAGAACCAGGAGATTTGCAACAACTATGCTTATTACCTATGGAAATATAAATGCCCAAAGAAGATAAAATTCTCATCATAATAATGAAGAAAATGCGAGAGAACGTAATTTTCAAATTCCAGTACTTATTAACTAAACAATTCAAGTGAGGGAATTGAAATTTACATGAAATAATTAGAAATACTAAGTGTTCTTGAAACTCTCAAAATACATTTTAAGTGTGAAAAGTTCATGCATCCCCATGCAATATTATTATGAAAAATTGATTTCAATATTAAAATCCTATCAGTGCAATGCATATGTCATTTTTGTTGCTGTAATATAGATTTTTACAATGATCAATTCCCAATTACTAGCCTGAAAAGCATCTCAACAGACAGAAATAGAGATGAATACCCCATTGCTATAGAGCCAACATCAAGTACTTTTGTCATTTTTTTCCTTTTCCTTCAAAGGAGGAAATTAAACCTCTGCTTGTAAGATTTAGTGGTCCTTCAAAAAACAAAGTCATTAGAATGAGTGACACATGATCAAAAAAAAGTGTATTCTGAGTGTCAGAGCAGTTAATAAGCTGTTGGACTTTGAGATATTAAAACAATAAATTTAAGATACAAATTCATGAACAAGAAAAGCTGTGAAGGGGTAGGCAAATGCTCTATAGCATTCCATATATTTGCTTTATGAGAGTGAGTCCTCATGTATATTACGGTTCAAATCAAAATCCTCAATGGAGATAGAGGGGAAAAAAGGTGGGGGGGTGGGACACTGTTTTAGGGGACATGCTGTAAGAGGGACCAGATAAAGTGAGAAAAAGAAAAAATTGAATTAAGGTGTCATTTTGCTTCTGTCTTCCCTCATCTTACTGACTTGTATTTAACTTTGGGGTAAGGATTAATCTTTGAACTATATATAAAATCCTTCAATTATTTTTGTTACTTATCCTTGCATGTAAAAATCATGTAAACAGAAAAAGATTAGCCAGTCATATTGTTTACACTACAAAAACCAGCTAGATGGCACTGTGTTTTCCAAATTCATTATTGCTACACAGAGTCACAGATTATCACACTGGGAAAGGCATTATTGAAAAACATTAAACCAAAAGAAATCCAGAGGAAAATGTCATCTAAAGCTTTAAGAGACATGGTTTTCTGGTGGATAAAAGGCTGAACAGAAGCCAGCAATGTGCATTTGTAGCCCAGAAAGCCAACTGCACCCTCAGCTGCATCAAAAGGAGCATGGCCGGCAGGTCGAAGGAGGCGATTCTGCCCCTCTACTATATCCTCATGAAGCCCCACCTGGAGAACCCTGTCCAAGTCCGGGACAGAGAAAAGACATGAACCTGTTGGAGCAGAACCAGAGGAGGGGCATGAAGGACCTCTCCTATGAAGATACACTGAGTGAGCTCAGTTGAGGTTGTTCAATCTGGAAAACACTCCGGGAAGACCTCACTGCAGCTTTTCAGTACTTAAAGGGGCTTATAAAAAAGCTGGAGAGTGACTTTTCACACAGGCAGACGGTGATAGGACAAGGGGAAATGGTTTTAAACTAAAAGAGGAGATATTTACGTTAGACGATAAGAGGAAATTCTTTACTGTGATGGTAGCGAGGCACAGAACAGGCTGCCCAGAGAAGTTGTGGATGCCCTATCCCTGGAAGTGTTTCACGGCCAGGTTGATCGGACTCTGAAAAACCTGATCTAGTGCCTGGTATCCCTGCCCATGCTTGGGGGGTTGAAACTAGATGATCTTCAAGGTCCCTTTCAACCCAAACCATATTATGATACTATGATAGGAGCAGTTTGTTGCATTAAAGCTTTGAAACTATTGAAACAATGTTTGTCAACCAAACCAGCAAGSTTCTAAAATAGAAGCTGTCCAACAGTTTTCACAAATGTGTAGACTTCACAGTAAAATAAATAAATCTTTGGAGGAATTAAGGAATGTTAGTGAGCTGAATTTGCAAGTGTTACCCAGAGGAATCCCTAGATGAGGTGAGAGCATGTGAGAAAACTTTTCAAGTAAATAATGAATATAAGTATCATTACAGATTAGAACGAAACTCTGAGGGAAGGCGATAGAAAAGAAGATGCAGTAACAAGTTAAATAAGTTTGCTGAAAAAAAAGAAAAGGTAGTCAATTCCAAACCCTTTCTTTTATGCAACTACGTCTTTAATGCCAGAGATCCTTCCAGCAACACAGCAGGATGAAGAAGGCTCTAAGATCCTGTGTTGACCATGTGAAATTTACATTGCTTTTAAACTTGGACTATGAATAAGATTAAATAATGGGTGACAACCACGCCTCAGCAATGAAGATCACAGAACTCAATTGTATAACACTGCCTCAGAAAAAGACTTCGAATTTTCTTCTTTGTCTTCGGGATTACAATTGCAGGCTACGTGCAGTCTTTACTTTCTAATAAACAAAGCATCAAACAGAACACAATGAAAAATAAATGGGTCAATTGCTGCTTGAGGTGAAAAAACCAGCTTTACCCTTTGACTTGGATAGTATTGCACCGGGTGCAAATTAGGATTACTATTTGAATAATTCTGTACCAGACAGTCAATTTGTATGATGAAAATAGAACTTGCCTACTCAATACTCTATTTACAATTGCAAATGAAGGACGAGATTGATAAATCATCCAATTTCTGCCAACTTCTACACAAATAAGTTACCTATAGGCCAGAATTAATTTGCTGCAATGACATTGCAAGGTCAGGTGTTCTAAGGAAGGGTTGTGCTAACCCCTCCACAAAGGGATGATGGCAGTCATCTATTTGTCCTCTTCGGGTTTAGAACTGATGTCTTTAGCAACTTTTTTTGACATGAAGAGGTGATGGCAGGTSAGATGAGGAGGTTCTGAACCAGCAATTTTATAGTGACCTGCATACTGAATGGAGAAGAGCAGTAGTTGCATTCCCAGTATTACTCCTCGTTCAAAGACTGTGAAAATGGAATTTAGTGAGCAAATTTGCATCCCCACATAATCTCACATGCCAGGCTGTTGTAGGGAAGAGGGGAATATAAAATTCCTATCTGCATTCTTCATACGTAATTTTAACATACTCTTTTCACCTGGGAAGTCTGGCTCAATGAATCACTTGTCTTATCTAGACTCTTCTGCATTAAAGGTTTGATGAAGGAGTATGGAAAACTACAGAATCTCTCTGTGTGAAGAGGAAAAGCAAAACAAAAAGTTAAAGAAGAAATAAGCTCTTCCTTAGCTACTGCCAAGTATCAAATTAGTTTCTGTTCATTTGAAGACTCACTTTGTATTAACTTTTCTTCTGACATTACAGGAAACAGAACTTGCCTGAGGCTTCATCCTTTAAAGACTGTTTCTGAGATGTTCTGCCTGTAATTGTTGGTTGTCATGAGGTCGCCTTGCTCTTGGATCACAGTTTGTGAAGAGAAAAATCTGAACAAACATATTATTTTTAAAACTGTGATGATACACGATAGCAAAATGTCATTCATGTCCCATTTCTGTGTAGTGATCCTTTCTCTGCATTCGTGAGATATATACATAATGGTATGCTTAAAGGGAAAAATACATGTTTGAAAGAAAAAGACCCTGTTCAACAGTTTAAAATGCAAACCAAATCTTATTTACCAGAAAAAGAAATCCATATCAATGCCTATGAGTCTCCTCGCCTCCAGACTGTGATGAAAAAACGAGGCAATTAAAACAAAAACAGAAAGTTTTTTAAGTCTGCTTGGAGCACTGAGATTGAAGGACAGTAGAGTGGTAAGACTTCAAAATTAATCCTGATTCTCTTCCTTACTGTACACACTGGCAAGTCAGTGAGGACCTGTACATGCAGCTCTTAACTGAATTTATGACTAAGTAATGAAATTGTTGACCCTTAATTCAGGTGTTTCTAAACAGTGCAGAGGAGCAACTGTTAGTAACCATGAATAGTAACTTTAGAAAACTGTATTTCACACTGTGAAAAAAAAAAGAAGTATGAGATATACCCTGCACCTGTCACAAACTTAGTTAGAGTGAAGCAATATTAAAGTAAGTGCTCAGGTTCTCTCTCAATTCGACGGAGAGAAGTGTGGCCTTCACAACACTTCTAAAGGGAAGGGAAATTTCAGGCACCTAATTTTGGAGTACAAGTGCAGACATTCTTATCCTTCTTTATCTTGGCAACTTTTTTTTTCCCCCCTGCTATTTGGGTGAGAAAAAAAGCCCTCTGTCATTAAATCCCTGGGGACTCTGCTGGGAGTGTAAAGGCCGGGGAAGTGGTTGAGTTCCCATCCCTGGAGGTCTTTAAAAGACATTTAGATGCTTAGCAACATGGCCTAGTGGTGGACTTGGCAGTGCTGGGTTAATGGTAGGACAATCTTTGGGATCTTTTCCAATCTAAACGATTCTACAATTCTATGATTACAATAGGATTGAAGGTAGGACCKTGTAACTCATTTGCATAGTTGGAGAGATGCAGGAAGAGGAAAGCTAGCTCGCTTTCTTTCCTTTTTCTGCAGGAGGACATCCCAAGGCAAACTGACCCATATGCTTACTTACCATCCTTCTACTAACATTTTCTCCAGAAACACATTCTCTGGTCAGCACCGAAGAAACCACACGAGAGAATATCAATACAAATACAACCAAAGAGTTGTAGCTGCAAATACAGTCTTGAACAAAACTTTTATCTTCTTCCCACTGGAACAACCAACCAACTAACCAAATGAGCAGGTACCAGATAGGCCATGTCACTCTTTGGGCTTCAAACCACAGCAAACTCACAGCTGTGTTACTGACTTCTTTAGGCAATTAGGTAACAATACTCATTAATTTGTGAGTAGTGCCAGAGTTTCCTCACTTAGAATATGGATATAATATTATGTTCTCTTACCTGACATAACTGATGAAATATTTAGCTATGGTTTAGCTACCTTGCTAAGACCAATAGCTGAAAGTAATTCCTTTATGAGAGCTATTAGGCCAGTGAAGATTATGAAATATATGATTTGTTGTTATAAAAGCAGACCTCTATGACTGAAAAAACCCAAAACTCTAAGTCTTGTATTTTTTAAGTCCTAAATAAGTTATCTGGGAAAGCACGTTTGAGAATGCTAGGACTTGTGCAGTATCATGTCACTTTTCAAATTACAAGTTATGAATTTATGCTGCACGGTTAAACACTTTTTGTAGTTTTTCAGCCTGACAGTACAAAGTGCTAGTTATACATGACATAATGAAGTCATACAAGACAGAAATGAATTATTCATGAAACAGGTTATACTTATTCTGAAAAATTTTGCATGTATTATTTTTCACATATTATTCTATATAGCTGAAAAGAAAACCTGGGAACAAAATGGATGGGAGGCCTTCACAGACAAAGAACCCCAGACACACAAACTTTTCTAACTGTTACCATTTCTCAAACTGGTGCAGGTCAATCACACCCTGTTAAATCCAGGTCTAATAATCTGCTGCTGTTTGGCGTGGATATAATGAGAAAGTAGTCTCTTAGCAAGTTTGAGATGGATATAATAGCAAAATACACTCACAACCTGCTGCAAGAACTTGAAAAAAGGAACACAATAGATTTTTTTCTCAGAGCTACTGTATTATACAATAAAGAGCACCTACTGAATCTAACCTTCAGTCTTGAACCTTATCATCACATTTTCTTCCCCCTTAAAATGATACATTAATTAGGTGAGTCTCTATCTTTAAATTACTATAAAAGTAAAAGAATATGAAATAAGTTACTCCTAAATTACTTTGCTTGGTGAAATGCTATTTTTAAGGTCAGCAAATAATAAATTTACCTTTTTCATGTGTCAAAATTTATTAATTTTCATTATTGAAAGTAAGAGGATTTTTTCAATACAGGTGACTCTTCAGTGATTTCTGTGCATGCATTCTTCTCTCTTCCTGAAGAACGTTCCATTTATAAAACAAAAAAAATAAAGAACTTTTTWATGAATTCAGTTATGACAATGGAGGAAAGAATGAGCAAAGCAGAACGTTAAAAGTAGAAAAAATTTCCTTGCAATTGGCAAGGCACTACAAATACACCTAGTGCACTTGAAAGTATGGGGTTTGTTCTCTGTGATGAACACAAATGCATAAAGCAATTCAGTCCTTCAGAGGTCTGAATTTTGTCTTCTTTGATATGAACACTGAGACAAGTGTTTGGAGTGCTGTTCCTGATAAGAAATAAAATGAAGTAGGAGAAGGCATTTGARCAGTGCAGGGATAGTCACAGTTGTAACGATTAAACACAGTTTCATACACAGTAATTTCAAAAGCAAAATTATTACAAAGAGAAGAAAATGTACTTTTAAAAGAGCTTTATCTGACATGGCAGCACTATTCTAATGTTAGTAACATATGCTAGTTTCCTAGTCTCCGTTTCGACTGTTTATGCAATCTGCTATGTGTGCCAGGGTCCTAATAATTGCAAAGCTAAGAATCATGTTTCTGCCTTCTTTTCCTTTCTCATCTATTTTCTCAATTTTTAAAAGTTTTGCTGGTACTATGTTTAGTCTTAACTTTCAAAGAGGAGAATCATGCATGTGTAGAAAGCAAAAGTGGCAAGGGTAACCTTAGTAGACTGAGAGGAAGATACAGAAAGACAACAAACTGCAGACTTCCGAGGACATCAAAAGACTAGGACACCACTCTAGGAAACAGTTTCAATGTGAGCTTGTTTCAAAGTTTTCTGAATCACTTTGTTATTTCATCCAACGTAATCACGTTAGTGATCTGCAAAGAGAAAAACCTCCATGCAACAGGACACACAGGGCTGGAAGACAGCTTTGCAGAGAAGGACTGGGGGGAAGCAATCTTGGTGGCCCGTAAGTTCAGTGTGAGTCAGCAATGTCCCCTGTTGTGACAAAGGTTAACCACATACTGGGCTGACTAGCAAAAGCTTAGCCAGCAGGTCAAAAAAGTCGATTATTTCTCTTTATTCAGCACTAAGAAGGCTGCATTTGAAATACAGCGATTGGGTCAGAGCTCCCCAGATGAGATGTGTTGTCAAAACAAACTCCAATGGGAGATAAGGAAAAAATTATTTCCAAAGGTGGGTTAAGAATTGGAAACAGCCTGTACAAAGCGGTTGTGTCATCTACACCATGGAACCATTCAAAACCCAACTGGGACAGCCCTGAGCCACTCATTGAAGTGCTCTGCTATTACCAGGAGCTGGGACTAGGTAACCTTCAGAGGTTGTTCCAACCTGAATTATGCTATGAACTATTAGGAAACCCATTTTCCTACTTATCCACAAAGCAATTACAGTGCCATAACTCTGCAGTAGTTTTTATGCAGTATAGACCAGCTAAATAAAGAGATCCATTATGATTCCCTTGCTCAGCCATTCATTCCCATCCTTATATTAACTTCTCACTTGTGAGAAGTGTTTGCAGGTGGTAAACTAGGCAGAAAAACTTGTCCAAGTTAAAAATGGAATATTTATTTTGCTTGCTCCTCTGCCATYACCGCTCTTTGTCCAGCACAGTTTGTGTCAGCACAGCAGCAAGAAGAGTAATCCAGGGACGGCCGAATGCCTCTTTTGTCAGCTTCAGGAGTTTAAAGTGATGGTTAAACTACAGCATAAATTTCTCTAACTTATTCACAGCCAATGCCCTTCAGCTCTCTAGTAATAAACTGCTTCTGTGGGTATAATCTCTCCTTGTGGTTTCTGCTCAGTTAGCTCACCTCAGGCAGTGCACTGTGACCTCTGTGGCATGTTACATCTGCTGTGTGATACTAACCACATCAGAAGCCAGATTTTCAAAAATGTCAAATAATTTTTCACCCCTCATTTTTCTAATTCCTTATTTACAGGGCACTAAGGGCCTCATGTGCCCTAGAGGGGCTCCAGTTTTATTAACTACAACATTATGACAAGATTCAAACCCACTGAAAGTAATTTATGCTGAACTTTTTTTTTCTTTAAGTGGAGGAACATAAAAAGACTAGTCACTGAAAATATTCCTCTTAATCTTGGTGGTCCATGTCTCCATAAGCATAATACCTTTGTAACTTTAAAGGACAGTGCAAGGAAAAAAAAAAAAATTGTTCTTTTTGGGGATTATCCAGCTAAAACAGTGTTCCAGAAGCATAATGTTAAGCTATTACAAGTGTTCACCAGCTCCAGCAGCTCCAAGTCTGGGGATTCCTCCTGCTTGGCCCCCGGAGCCCAGCCTGGTGCCCYGGGACCTGAGGTCTCTATCCAGGCTGAGGGATATGGTTGATGCTTTCCCCTTTGCAGGTTCAACCAGCAGCAAAGCTGAGTACACGTCCCAGAGACACGCAGACACACGTGCACATGCACATTCACACTGGGACGGGTGTACAGGACACTGACACAGGTGTACAYACGGAGAGCCACAGACCAGGCACTGACCCCAGCAGCCTGCACATTCAGGACTCACAGCAGACACAGGCACAGAGGGACACAGCCCCTCCTCCTCTTGGGCAGGCAGAGGCAGAATGTGACTAGTGCAGGACACATACCACACTCCCCAGGTTCATGGAATCACAGAATGGTTAGGGTTGGAAGGGACATCTGGAGATTATCTAAGCCAAGCCCCCACTAAAGCAGGTTCACCTTACACCAGGTTGCACAGGATCATGTCCAGGCAGTTTTTGAATACCTCTGGGGAAGGAGAACTCCACAACCTCTCTGGGCACCATGTTCCAGCGCTCTGTCACCCTCACAATAAAGAAGTGTTTCCTCATATTCAGATGGAACTTCCTGTGTTTCAGTTTCTGTCTGTTGCTCCTTGTCCTGYGGCTGGGAACCTCCCAAAAGAGCTTGGCTCTGTCCTCCTTATACCCTTCCTTAGAATATTTATATACATTGATAAGCTCTGCCCCCAGTCATCTCTTCTCCAGGCTAAACAGGGCCAGCTCCCTCGGCCTTTCCTCGTAAGAGATAAGCTCCAGTACCTTGACCATCTTAACAGTCGACCACTGGACCCTCTCCAGTATCTGTTGTACTGAGGAGTCCAAAAGTGGACACAACACTCCAGATGTGGCCCCACCAGGGCGGAGTAGAGGGGCAGGATTACCTCCCTTGATCTGCTGGCAATGCTCTTCCTCGTGCAGCCCGGGATGCCATTGGCCTTCTTGACCACAAGGACACACTGCTGGCTCATGGACAGCTTGTTGTCTACCTGGACGCCCAGGTCCTTCTCTGCAGAGCTGCTTTCCAGCAGATCAGCCCCTAGCCTGTGCTGGTCCATGGGGTAATTCCCCCCCAGGTGCAGGACCCTGCACTTGCCTTTGTTGAACTCCATTGGGTTCTTCTCTGCCCAACTCTCCAGCCTGTCCAGGTCCCACTGAATGGCAGAACAGCCTTCTGATGTGTCATCCACTCCTCCCAGCTCTGTATTATCTGCAAATTCGCTGAGGGTGCACTCTGTCCCTTCATCCAAGTCTTTGATGAACAAATTGAACAAGACTGGACCCAGTACTGACCACTGGGGTGCACTGCTGAGCTACAGGCCTCCAACCAGACTCTGTGTTGCTGACCACAATCCTGTGAGACCTACCATTCAGCCAGTTCTCAATCCTCCTCACTTTCCACTCGGCTAACCCACACTTCCTTAGCCGTGCACAAGCACACACACATTTACAGATGCCCTGAGCACTTGCATGGCCCCTCTGCCCACCCAGCACCCCTTCCCAGATCCTGTGCCCCTTACCCATCCCACAGATCCCTGACTGACTGGCTGGTCCCACTGGATGCTCAGTGCACGTATGCAGCACTCACACACTTGTCCCAAGGGTATCCCACACTCATGGGTTCCCCCAAATACCAGCACAGACCCTCTGCCCACCTGATAACCTTGCCTTGACCCAGGGCCTCCTACTCCCTGGCTGGTTCAGCTTGGAGTTTGCCAGTGACTACACATGCACATTCCCCCCCCCCCCCCCCAGGGTTTGGGGCAGGTATGGCATTTAGAACTGGAGCTTTTACTCATCCACAGATTTGGTGTGTGGCTGCTGAGAAGTCATTTGAGTTACTTTAGTCCTCAGTTCCTTTTCTCCAAGGCAGTGGTGAGCCCTCCCACTTTGCTGTGCTGTTCTAAAGATCAGTGCACTCAAGTTTTGAGGTTGTCAGACATTTAAATAATAAGGTCTTAAAAAAAAAAAAAAGAGAATACCTTGATGAATATACCGAACAAAAGCTCCCTTCAAAGCAAAAGGAAGGAATAGGGAAGATTAAAAATGGCACCTCACTGAAGAGGTTCAAAGCACAAAAGAGGAGGAGGGAATTCCTTTTACCCAGCCTCAGTCAGGTGCCCACATTAGCAGGACATCACAGAGGTAAAAGAGAATCAACCATCATGATATTCRGAAAGCAATTTATGTTGCATGTCATTACTTGTTAGAGGCATTTCATCAGCTACATGTACAGTGAGAAGCCTTCCCTGGTCCAGGCATTCACTGACTATCACAGCTAGACTGGACACACAGACCAACCCTTCATCTACCACTGGGCACTCAAAGAAAAGGAATGCACATTTGGGGAAGACAGGCACAGCACATTTCAGTTGTTCCCTTATCTAGAAAGCTAGGAATGATATTAAAATGAACCACACTAGAGAGTTGTAAACACAGCCTTTGTGACTGGTTTTTACAGCCTCCACTTGCAGTTTTAGAGTCACCATGTTTCTGTATCCAAGAAAGCCTGAATTGGGTCCGACATCCCATTCCAGTAATGTATTCATATCCTTCACATTTTGAAAAATGAAGAGAACAAAAAACTTCTAAGAACTTCTATTTTTAGTCTAGGTTGCCTTGGTCTATGCACATAGCTAAGCCTAAGTTAGGGTCACTGAGAAGAGCACCCAGACCACCTGCCTCTGAAGAATACGAGATCACACAAAATCACAGAACCATAGAATGGCTGGGGATAGAACGGACCACTGGACATCATCTAGTCCAAGCTTCCTGCTCAGGCAGGGTCCCCTAGAGCTTGTTACCCAGGACTGTATCCAGATGGTTCTTGACTATCTCCACGAGGGAGACTCCACAGCTTCTCTGGGCAATCTGTTCCAGTGCTCAGTCACTCGCACAGTAAAAAAAGTTTTTACTCATATTCAGGTAGAACTTTCTGCTCATTTCCTCTTGTCCTATTGCCTGGCACGAGCCTGGCTCCATCCTCTTGACACTCTCTGTACTGGTTTTGCATGGCCTGGTTTTGGTAGCAGGTRGGGCTACAGGGGTGGCTTCTGTGAGAAGCTTCTAGAAGCTTCTTCCATGTCTGGCAGAGCCAATCCCTGGTGGCACCGAAGACGGACATGCAATTGGCCAAGGCTGGGCCAATTAGAAATGCCTCCGTGATAACATATTTAAGAAGAAAGAAAAAGAAAAGTTGTGCAGTTTTAATTGCAGCCAGAGAAGAGCAGAGTGAGAACACATGAGAGGAAAAACTCTGCAGACACCAAGGTCAGTGGAGAAGGAGAGGGAGGAGGTGCTCCAGGTGCCAGAGACAAGATTCCTCATCAGCCCGTGGTGAAGACCATGGTGAAGCAGCTGTGTCCCTGCAGCCCGTGGAAGTCCATTGGGATGCAGAGATCCACCTGTAGCCCGTGGAGGAGCCCACGATGGAGCAGGTGGATGCCTGAGAGCAGGCTGTGATCCTGTGGGAGACATGTGGAGAAGGGGGTCCTGCTCCCAGGCTGGAGCAACTTGTCCTTGGAAGACTGCACTCCGTGGAAGCGTGATCCAYGCTGCAGCAGTTTGAGGGGGACTGTTGCCCATGGGAGGGACTCATATTGCAGCAGTTTGCAGAGAGCTCTTGCTCGTGAGAYGGACTTGCAGAGAACTGTCTCCCGTGAGAGGGACCCCACGGTGCAGCAGGGGAACAACTCTCCCTGAGCAGTGAGAGAAGCTATGGGTGATGAACTGATCATAACCCCCATTCCTTGTCTCCCTGCACCTCTGGGGTAGGAGGTAGAGCTAGGAAGAAGGGAGGGGTGGAGGGAAGGTGGTTTTAAGGGCTTATTTTACTTCTCATTGCCCTGCTCTGATTCTGTTAGTAATAAATTCACTTCATATCTCTAAGGTGAGCCTGTTTTGCCCATGATGGTATTTGATGAGTGATCTCTCCCGGTCCTTATCTCAACTCATGAACTCTTTGTTAAATTTTCTCTCCACTGTCCAGCTGCAGAGGGGAGTGAGTGAGTGGCTTTGGTGGGTGCCTGGCATCGGGCCTGGGTCAACCCACTACATCCTCCCTTCAGATACAGACCTGATAGGCCTGGCTCTTAACCCTTCCCTAGCTCCCTTCTCACATGACTGCTGTTGGCTGACTGTTCAGACTCTGTTTTTCAGTTTGTGAGTCGTCTGGGATCTCTCTACCTCTTGAAAGAGACATAAGAACTGTCTCACGAAAGGACAGGGGGCCTTGGTGATTAGCTTCCTTACTTAGCTAGTATGCCTCTCCAAGTRGGAAGACAATTGACAAGTAAGATGTATTAACACGACACGACTCCCTACCGTGGCTGCTACGTAATGACTACCTTTCATTAAAAGTGTCTCAGAAGCTTTTAATACACTCATAAAAAAAATCCGTGCAGTCGCTGGTGTCCCAGAAGGCGCAATGAGTTTTATTAAGAATTTTTGCAGACTTTAGACACCTTGGTGTTCATGCAATACTCAGATATATTTCCATACTGATTTATGCTAATTTCCATTAAATCTAGCCCTTTGTCAAGAAAAAAATATACTTTTTTTCTTTGAGGAATAAAATATATAGAAACTTCACATTCCCTTACCATGTAATATAATTAAATATTACTTGTTTCTTTATTTAGATTGTTAAGGTTGGGCACGTACTCCCAGGAGGTATATTTGTTAAGATTATACACCTACACCCAACACTGCTCCAGACTTTTAAAACATGTCACTTGACTAACACTGAAGGCTTTAAAGGAGAACAAACCAACCCAAAGAAACACTTCATATTCTTAGCCACTTGATAGTGCTTAGATGTAAAGACAGATTTAAACTTTTTAAGAATGTTCTTAGACTTTTTAAACTGCACTGCTAGTCTTCACTTCCTCTTTCATTGCTTTTAGCTAATTTTCTGCTGAACACTAAGAGTAAGCAGGTGTAATGAGAAGACAGACAAGAGGACTTACAAAGCATATGGACTACATTTTACAAAATTAGGCATAATCTGGTGTGTATCTCTAAATTACGCATATAGAAACTAATAGATGGTAACAGACTGTGCCACACTAATACCTGACTTGTACTGCATAGGAGGTATTTGATTAATGAATTAACTGCATATTTTGAGTGTCTACTTTTGAAATATTAGCCCATATATCTCTTTCCTACAACAAGTAACAGTAATGAGTAAACTACTTTAACTCTTGTTGTCTGTTTAAATGGTACTTACCCAAGCAAAATAGACAGACATTTGGACAACAGGAAAATGGCTGTTTTAGCTCCTTTCCTCTCTATCTAGAGACACGTATTCCTTAATGCAAGAACAGAGGCTACAAAAAGCAGTTAACATACTGGAGTATGAAGTGTTCTCTGCAAAGAAAAAAAAAAGAAAGTGCACAGACAGCTTGTTTATGACTAGAAGAGTGTAAACACACATCTATTTTATTTAACTCGGTAATCCTGTGACGTGTTTGATCAGCACCATCTTCCACCAAGGAAGTATCTTGGCTTTCCTCAGGGGTATTGACAGCTGGCAGCAATCAAAGCCATCTAATTGCCAGTATCTCATTTAAAGGGAATGATATTCAGCTACAAAACTCCAAAATTACTTTAATTCACTGTATTGTACTGTGCATCTCAATGAAAAAAACGCAAACTCTCTTAGGAATGGAGACATTTAGACCCTTGTTTCTGGGAAAGGTTTTGTTCATTAATCAGTACTTAGAGGTGAGCAGTGCATCACTTGTCCTTGAGCAGGCCTCAGGCATAAGGCAGCCATGTCTATCATAATCCACTTTGGATATGCTGTCTTCAAGTTAAACATTAGGAAGCAATCTTTTTCAGAATTAATGTAATTGGTTTATTTGTGGCTTTTCAAACAGAGGCAGCATATTTCTGAAAATCACACTTTCAAAACAAATCACTGCACCTATCTGGCCTTTCAGCTCATTCATGGGAMGTCAAATATAAGTTATCCTATGATGTGCTGGAATGCCGGAGTAGAGTCCCATGTAATTTTCCTTCTTCCTTCTATTTTGTTTTCTAGGATTCTCAAAGAAGGAAAGTCAAGCCAATAAGGTTTTTAAAGGCAGAGATAGAAGGTGGAAGAAATTTTTCTGAAAATTTCAAATGGTATCAGGCTCTCTCAGCATCCTTGTCCTGACCTTGAAAAATGTTGGGAGCTCAGTCTCCTAACTCAGTGTATATTAAACAGCTTGGAACTACCAAGTGGCTTTCCACAAATTCCCAGTTTGTCCCAGTGTGAGGTTTTGATATAGCACAACTCCCTAGAAAAGTGAAAAGGACAAACTGAATGTCTCAGTACTCTATAGAATTTTATATATAGCTGTACCGATAGACTAAGGGGAACCAGTGATGGGACTGGCGCCATCTTTTTCTATGTCAACACCTGTAACTTCTGCACAGTAGTGGGGTCAATTTTGCTTCTTAGTCAGCATGTTGGTAATTGTCCTGGTTACCAAAGTATGAGCAGGTCTGTATCAAAATTTCAACCTATGCATGTCTCTATCATACGCCTATCATCTTATTTGTCCTTCAAGTCTGTAGTTTCAGAGCATTGTAGGCTCCTTAAGCATAAATTGGCCCTCCTGAGTTCAGTTCTCAGGAAAATAAATGTGGATACTGAAAAGCTTTGGCGGAGGAATTTTCCAACTTCTTGTATTCTGTGAGAAGCTGTTCTTTCCCATAGAAAGCTATGGAAAACAGCGAGTTGCTTTCTTTTAGAAAAACATCTTATCGTGCACCTGTGAGTTGTTAAGTAGTATTGTTATTGCATGTCTGGAAAAATATTTTCAATAAGGCGTAGTCGGATCTAACCATCGAATCATCCTGAGAGGTGGATGGTCAAGGGACTACTGACCTTATGGCATTCAGGTGTACTAAGGCATAAAGAGGTCAGTATATTAATAAATAATACCACTTTTGCCACCTTTTTTGCGTACTCCTCGGATTGTATTTTGTGTTCTTCTCCGCCCGCCTTGATACAACAGCCACAAATAAATGCTAGCTATGTCATGCTTTTATGTATTAATTCTAAATCTTCAGCTGCGTAATCCAGTTTCCAGCTTTAATCAGGACTTTTATCAGATGTCTTTTCTTTCCTGTCATGATACAGTTGGCTTCTGCAGCACTCACAGGCTCTTATATATTTTCAGGGTTTTTTTTATATTCATCCTTCATGCATTTCACATTTGTGTGGAAGGCCCCATCCTCAGYCAGGCTTCATAGTGTATAGACATGATGAAATTACTTAACAATTAGCTTGAGTTAGTTAAAAACTATGAAGCATAATAACAGAACCAGACACAGGTAGAAGTAAAGGACATTATGATTGTCTTCCTCCTCATTCAGTGCTTAGATGGCAAATATAAGTGTTCCTTAAATTTTTTGTTTGTCTTTCACAACCCAGGTGAAAATTCTAGGGGTCTTTTACATGTCCTGTTTTTCAACTCATATTATTTCCTCTGCCATTTACTCACAATACTTGTGTTCAGCAGCCACATCAGGGCAAAGCACTTAGATGAGATCTTATTTATTCAGTGACAAGTTCCAAATGTTTCTGCATAATAGAATACACATTATTGTAGTTCCTTCTTCGGCTCTCTAATTCAAACCCAGTTATTATAACAGCAGCTCCTAATTCCTTGCATTTCTCTCTATTTTAACATGACATGTTTGCCATAGTCTGAAACAATTTATTTTAAAAAAAATCAACAAACCCCAAACCAAAAAGAAGCAAACAAAGAAACTCCCAACCTGAACTTACAGGTCAGTTCAAAAAGCTGACTATATCCCCTACTTCCTATTAATTGCATAACCTACTGGTCAGATTACCCAGATGATGAACTGTGCTAAAATTCCACATTGAAAGAGAAGCACAAAAACCACAAAACACCCAAAGCTATGAGTTGTCCTGCACCAAAACGGACAGAAGTCCAATTCTGGGGGCCACAGTCAAAGGCCGCAGAACTCACATTGATTCAAGTTGTTTCCATGGAATATTCCATGAAAGAACGTATCCAGCAAAACCTTGGAGTAAGGGAGAGCTGGTATTGCTATCTACTTGCTCCCAGAATAAATACCTCCATTGATGCAGAAAACTGACTACACTTCTTTCAGCTATAAAAATTAATCAGAATTTTATCTGTACGCTTTTACATTTTTCTCTGCCATTTCTYCTCATATCTGTATGCTTTTCCAAACTTATTTTGCAACAACAAGTTAAATTTTGCACATAGGATTAGAAGACATGCATAGAGCAGTTAAATAATAGTTACTCATTTTTTTCCAGTTCCATTTCTGGTCCCCTCRTGCATTTTTATGCCTTAGTATTGTAGAAGGTCTTTGTAGTTATCCTAAACTGACTATTGCATCAGTCAAAGCCTAGGTAAATCAGGAGTAGAGAGATTAAAAAATGTCATTAGTGCAGCTGTTTATTATTTTTCCCTTGAGGTGACATCAGATACCAAACCCTTGCAGTTTAAAACTGATCCGAGGTATATACTGCAGCAGATTGCCCATCTGGTGTGACTTCATAATATTAAAATCTTCTGCAGGCTATCAGCACAAGGACCAGTCAAAATCTTTGCAATCGCCCAGACATCTTATTTCACACTACACAGAGCTGTGTGATCTCTAATTAAGATGTTCAGAATCACCATTATTAGCTTGTGATGAATGTTGATCATATCACCCAACCACAACAGTTCTGCATTTCAGCTGTAACTGTCCAGCTAATACGCAGTTACTGAAACGAGGTTTTGTCTGTGATCCAAAATATTACAGAAAATCAAGAACTGTCATTTAYAGAGTGTGAAATCAAGCAAATTTCTAGACTCTGTTGAACACTGTCACTGTAGATTAATGCAATACAACTCCTAAGTGATTGCAAAGCCATGATTTACATACGACTGAATCTGAATAAATATAGCTTGTATAATCTCCTGGTTTAAAATAAATGGTTGTACAATGACAGACCTCAGTTCAAGATAYACAGATCATTTTCCTCTATTCCCACCTAAAACGTAAATGGATAATTATATCCACCCCCACCTCCCTCTCACAAGCCATACCAATAGAAATGGGGATAAAACATTCAATTATGAGAGTGTGCACATGTGTAGTTCAAAGCCAGAAAATACCACAAGTCTGAAAACTGTACTGAACAATGTCAATTATAAAATATGGATTATTTACTAAAGATGGTGAACATTGAGAAATTGCAACAGGTACTTAGATACTTCTAGTCCTATTTGAAGAGTGGAAAGTTAAGCATGGAAAGCAAGTGTTATTTATTCTGATATATCTGTTCTGGTGAATTTTCTCATGTCAACACAGGAAAAAACTAAAAGAGAAAGTCTAGAAATCAAATAGAGTTTAGGTGTTCTAGTATTTGCATGTAACGTAAGTATGAAGCTCTGTGTATTAATCAAGATGTTTATTATCGTAAAATGCCAGAGCTGAATGAAAAAAAAAGCAATGCCCCCAAAGCTTGCTGTCTCTTTGTAGAAGACAGACAGGAGATACAGACTAAATCATGGGCAATACCTAAAAGTGAGAGAGGCTGTATTAAAGTCTTCACTTCTGTGGGCAGATTGGTAAAGGAGAATTCTGAAGAAAGATTTAAAAAATAGTAAGTTGTTTGTGGATGCTTACACACGACTTCTTCATAGAGTGAATGCCATCTGGGGAGAAGGCACAAAGGTACCTGTTTAGAAAGCTAACAAATTAATGACTGCAAAAGATTCCAAGGCTGAATGTGAAATTCTGAAAGTGAGAAAAAACCAATAGATTGTAACACAAAAGAGGAAAAAAAAAAGACAAAACAGAAAGATGGAATAGATTTTACCAAGAAAATGTATTAGAACACTTAGATTAGTAGCAGCATTAATTCTTTTAATCACCATCCAAGTAATTCTGTACAACAGGAGAGTATATTTGCAACTTAACACTTCCCACAGTTTTTGGAGTAGTTTAATATCCATAATGATAACAGCCTGCAGCAAAAGGAGTAAGGGAACTAGTCATTAAACCTTTCAGGGAAAAAAAAAATCTGTCTTCAGTTTTCAAACTATCAAAAACTATTCTCAAAGACGTGCAGATTACCTTGGAAGTCTGATTATTCAAAATTTTATTCTCTGAGGATCACAAGAGAATTTTATTGTTAATTCCAAGGAGTCATTAACATTGCTATTTAAATATATGTGTGATTCTGAATTAATATGAATATGTATAATAAAATCTATTGAAAGGGAGTGAATTTATTGACTGAAAATTGCTGAAATCCTCAGAACAGTTTGAGAGAATGAGATTTACCTCACCTGCCTTTAGCATTTAAATGTACTCTTCTAGTCTAAGCGAGGTATCAAAGCATCTTCTATAGTCAGTGAAGACATAGAAGGATCTCCAGAGGTTCTTCTTTCCATTTGTTTTAAACTCTTATTTTAAGAGTGGATGAACTGCCTTTTGTAGATGTTAGTATCTCTTCACTAGATAAAAGTGGGAACTTCAATTAAGTGTTAACTCATTAATCATAGAAAGAGCCTAGCTTAGTTCTTTACCTATTAGACTGTCCTTAGCTGAAGAATATGGATCTCCCCTATGTATAAATGCTACAAAACTCCCACATATTTTGTTTTACAGAACCATAGTACTTGGAAATACTTTCTCATTTCAGTTATATTGTCACTTGTTTCCAGCATCATTACTGACTTGTGACACGAAGGGCCACATGAAATTCACATCACCTAAGTAGAACTTAGTGAGTTCTACTCACTAAGTGACTTCTAGTCACTTCTTGGAGTGGTCATTACAGGGACAAGGAGTCTTAGAATAATCCTGCTGTTGGGGGGTGGAGGGTAGGTGAGTTAAGCTCTAGATATGCCTAAGCAATGCAGTTTATTTGCGATCAGTATCTTTCAGTGCTCAGTTCTCAGCACCATTCTGTACTTAAGCCTGCCTGCTGCTTTTGACGCTGAGCTTTTTGCCCTGCTCTTGCTCCTGTGCAAGTGTTCTTCACAAAATGCTCCTTCTTTGTGCTCTAATTTCCTGCAAAGAATGCAGAAGAGATGACCAGTGTACTGCTCTTAATCATGTATACTTTGAACCACTTTTGGGACAAAATTCTTCCTTTTTCCATGCTGTAGTTCATATAAAGAAAGCTGTTTGAAAGAATGTATCATCCATCCAAATACTGTATCTGGACTGTCATAGTTTGACTGCCTTTATTAATCTCCCAGCATCCTGCAAGCCTGTGCAGACCTTCATATTCCCTGTCTTTCAATGGGACAAAAAAAGGTCTTTGTTGGTGCTTTTCTAGCGGGAAAACCTGCATCTATCCAATGTCCAGATGTGAAGCTCACAAAACATAATGATAAATAACAACTTTATGAGCACTTAGTAGGGTATAGTGATTGACTTCTTGATGACTTCCTGCTTGATTTTTAATCTTGCCAAAGCCTATTGTAACTTCTTCAAGATTTCCTCTTCATTGGTACCAGCATGATTGTTCAATACAAGGGGGAATGAACTCATGAATGAAAACAAATACAGTTTTGTAGACAGATGGGGATAAGGAATTACATTACTTTTCAGAGACTGATGGACATGCTAATAATCACGGAATTTTTTTTTCTCAGATTAATGGCAGCTGTAGAAGTAACAAAAAAAGCTCTTGAGCTTTATGAGGTTATTCATGGGATACCCACACGATAGATTCCTGCATGTATCACACCATACAAAAGACAGACCTTCATTCTGCCAGATATGAACCCTGTTGATCCTGATCTGCATGGGACTCCCAAGCTTCACATGTCTCATCACTGTGGATATACCCAATCATCACTAGACTGTGTCTGACGCCTGTTACTGTCCCTGGAACTGACCCTGATCCTGATCTTTGGCCTGACTTCCTGGCTTGACTTTCTCTCTGCTTCATCATCACAAAGTCGCCTGACAGTCTGGATTATTGGTTAAACCTGGCTACCATCCCTGGGCTGGTCTTTCTTGTCTTGGCTGGGGTCAGTGGGATGGGCCTGGCTAGCAAGGCCCCTTGTCCTGCTGGCCATGGTATCTCCCTCAGTACCACATCCCTTAGGGAAAGCTGGTGGTCACCATGCCCTGACACTTAAACAGAGGCTGACATTCTGCTCTGTCTAAACTTTTCATTTTTAGGGTAACAGAAACCATGTCAACAGGCCTCCGTTTTTCTTGGCAAATATACCCGGGTTTTATAAGTCTCCATTCTGGTTAGGTTGTCGTACAATGAACCAAAACCATCCTGAGACACTATTGCCTACGGCCAGCTGAGGGGCAATCCTGTAATTGTTACAATACAATTTCTCTCACTTGCCTCCCTCCCCTCAAACACATTCCTGAGAGCTAATTGCACCTCTAGGTCCTATAGGATAACCTCTATATCACAATCCAATGTAATCATCTCTCTGTTTCTGCAGAAATACCTTGTAGAAATAAGTGAAAGCATTCATTTTCCTTAACCAACAGCTTTCATTTATTGTAACATAGGTGAAGGGAAATGGAAACTTATGAAGTTTGTTCTGATTCACACTGTCATAAAACTCCCACTTAAGAAACTTCCTAGAAAAAACCACTAAGCTTAGCTGTGCTGCTCTGGAAGAGTACTTGTGATGCAAAGTACACTCTCCAATTACACTCTTCATCTTCCTATGACAAGAGATGAAGCTGTTATTTAACATAAGAAAGGCAGTGCACTGCACTCTGTAGAAACGTATGACTACATGTGTTAAAAAGCCATTAAAATCAGGTTGTCCATTGAAACTTTCCAAGGAACAGAGGATCAAAATGTAATATGCAGATTGGATAGCAACAGAGTGACTTCTGTTACCCAAAAATTTGCTGATTATGTTTCATACAGAATGTAGTTCAAGAATTTCTCCATATGATTTATATTGCTTTTTTAAAACGAGAGGAAGCATTTTTCTTAATGTACATGTACAGTACAGTAGCTGAATATTAAGTTGCAGTAACCATAATATGATTATAGCCAGTACTCTTACAAGAGGAAAAACTAGATTGAGAAACTTAAAGATGGATTAGAATATGAAAATCAGTCAGAGAGAAATAAAAACTATATAAACAAATTATAGTCAATTTTGAGACTTCCTCAATACATAACTAACTCATAAAAAGCATTATATATGCACATACATATATGTGTTTATCTCTCTCTTTCCCTCCCTCTCTCTCTCTTATCATGATACATCTGTCAAAAGAAAATAAGGGATTTCCGAAAGCAAACTCTATCATGCCCTAGTAGAAAGTAATAYAAATTATCGCAAGTAAAAATGAAAGACAGAATCTTAGAAAGAAATTTGGAAAGTGAATCATAAAAAAATACAGAAGTATATTAAAAAAGGAAAGCTATGAGGAATTTGGAGAGTTATCAGGAAGTAATGGAAGATAATTACATTTCAGAATTCTGACAGTAGGCTTAAAATCTTTACATTGAATGTCCTGAAAAAATCACTAAACTTGATCACACTTCTATGGACCCTTATATTCACAAAAAAACCCTTCAGCATGATTTTATCCTCTGAAAACATATTTATTTTCTTTGGGGAAAAATTGACTGTTTGCAATAATTTTACCAGGAATGCTTAATAGCATAATGGTAGAATAGACAAGGTTTGAACAGCTCATTTAATTCTTTAGGCGGCTCTGAAAATCCCACACGAAGTATAAAATTATGTAACACAGCCTTTATTGCAGCCCATGGCACTCACACCATTWACAATTTATATCACCTGTCAGGCTTGGCCTAGTCACTTCAACTAAACTTAGAACTGAAGATAATTCGGTCCATAATTAAATTACAAACCTGAACTTTATAATAATGTAGTATGCAATGTATCCTAAATAGTGCCACAAATCACATCTCCAATATCCTCATAAAGATCCATTTGATGAACTGCATAATGGACTTCTTTACTGATTTTTCCCAACTAGGCAGTATCTTGAAGGAGGTATATTAGATTTCCTCATCTGAATGAGAGGCGAGACTAAAATATTTTGCAAGAAATTATTAGCAACATGTAATCCACAATAAATTGATGAAGCAAACTACTTCTCTACTTCTTATATCTTCATCTTTTACAGGGTGACTTTGAAAGCTTCGAGGAGAATGGTGCTATTCAGACCACAACTACTTTTGAAAGTTCTTAACTTAAATTCTAACTAGAAAAGAGAGAAAATGAATCCATTGCATTGTTGTTTTCGGGTTTGAATAAACACACGGACACAGCCGTCAGGGTTTTCCAACAGGCAGAGGCCAAAAGGGAGGAAGCAGAGAGGAGGAAGAGAGAGCTGGCCTCTGCCCTCATTTTATTTATATGTTTTCCAAATTCACTGTGGATTGGAGAATGGAGATACCACCTCCTGCTGTCCACTGGTTAGTAATAATGTCTATTACATAGGTTAGGAATTCATAACAATYCTTGCCGTTAGGTCAACAATTTATGTTTACACAAAAGTGCGTGAGAAACTATTTCGTTGAACCAAAAACACTGCACATCTGAAGAACTGCAAAATGCAGGGCCACATTGCATGTAAAATTTTGTTTAATATTTCGAAAAGGTATGACTGATACGATATCAGTAAAAGGATCATGACATACACTGTCCTTAGGGATGCCTTTCTTGTCTGTACATTGTGGAGTAGACAGCTATACCTGCTAAAACCTGCAGGATCTGCTAAAACCTTCAGGATCTTGTTTTGTTTTCTTCAGTAACAACTCTCATGTAATAAGAAAAAAGGTATAGAAGTATTTTAGACACAACTATCAGTGAAAACTCCATTTCAGCTTGAGTCCTTTAACTACATCTTTTTCAAATGTCTGAAAATTACTGCCATATGAACCTGAAGAAGAGCCCAGAAGTCCTTTGTGTTTCTATAAAATCCAAATATTTTTTTATAACTGTTTCAAGATACATATTCCATTGACACTTAACACTGACACCATTGGCAAACGTGACTGTCCAAGACTCCTAGCAACAAAGAATTGGGATCAAAAGCAAGGATATTCTGGTTTCCGAAAGTATTTCTGCTGATAGCAGAAATGAATTGCWAGAAATACAACCATAATACTTTTCTGAAATATGACCATAATACTTCTTTTTATATAAGAAAGGGAAGAAAAGAACAGTTTTCAGAAGGCTCTAGTTCAGATGCTTTTAAGAAACAAGAAATACATGTGCCAAGAGGTCTGACTAGTTCCACTTTACCAATGCTGTGACCCAAATCGCTCTAAGCTGCTTGTCTTTACAGACAATTTGACCGACCAGGCAAGACAGCATTTTCTTTAATTATCTGTTCTAAGTCCCTCTCTACTTCGACCTAAAATATTAAAAAATATTACACAAATATTAACTAGCACACACTACTTGTCTGCTGGGGTGCCAGTGAATGATGGCAAACAATTGTTTTGCGTACTTCCAACTGTACATAGCATGCTGGGCAGTCAAGACTGTTGAGAGCAAGAGTAGGGTTTTAAAAGAGATGCATCATAAGACAAGTGGCATCATACATTCTTAAAGCATCACATGAGCAAAATGATCTTGTTACCCAAAAAGAACCCGGGAATACCAAAGAAAATTACTATTTTTTTAGCATTGTCTTGGTTTAAGACAATTTAAGGAGATGGACAGTCTAAAATGAGTTACCTCCCCTTGGTTTTAACCAATCCCTTTCCACCAATAAGGAAGGAATACGAGTAGATATGAATAAAAAAATAACAACTTACTAATAAGCAAAACAGCAACAGGCAAAAAATAACAGTAAATAATCACTAGATAGAGAATTGCTAAATCTCACCAACTCCGGGGGAACAAAGAAACACCCAAAATGTTTCCAAATCTCTTCCAAACTGGCAGCACCCACTGCCAACCATGTGTAGGGAGACAAGGGGAAAATGGCATCAGACCCTTTCCAAGATGGTGCCCACCACAGGCGATGATGTGGTCTGGGAACCAAAGGGACAAGATAGTGGCAAAAAGAACTCTCCCAGGCAGGTAGGAGCTTATGGAGCAGCTGGAGTGGGAGATGAGATGTGCTGGTGGGTGTGGGGTCAGCTCTGCTGCCCACTGCTTCCCCTTGCCACCTGCCAGACTATGCCAGTGTTGGTGCTGATGTCTTCCATGCTGTGTGTGTGTTGGGATGGGGGAAAATGGTCTGTCATCGCGGACATTGGGTGACCCGGCTCAGGAACTGGCTTGCTTTGCAAAGTTCACTCCGAAACAGTTTTTGATTGTGAAATGCAGTTTTTCTGAGAGGCTACTGTTGCAAGACCAGGAAAACAAACAAACAAACAAACAAACAAACAAAAAACCCAACCGCCCGAAACACCCCCTCCAAAGCGGAGCCTCCGCCTTCAGCAAACACTGCCAGGCAAAAGAGCAGGTTGGCTTGGATATCCCAACTTTGTAAAGGGACCAGCATGTCCCGACTCCCCCACAAT
Source organism: Amblyornis subalaris (assembly GCA_018881555.1). NCBI lineage: Eukaryota > Metazoa > Chordata > Aves > Passeriformes > Ptilonorhynchidae > Amblyornis > Amblyornis subalaris. Next base: position 2,403,083 of record JACAXG010000086.1, on the reverse strand, counting down.
TCCAGTTCTTGCAGTGCCAGGTGTTAAGGAGACAGAAGCAATTTTTGGGCACAGATAGATATGGAATACAATAACGATTTGGGTTGCCCATGACAAGCATTTAGCCTCAACTCAGTTCTCATATTCCCTTTAAGCAGATTCATAACAAACAGAAGTTTTCTCGATGATGAGCTTAAGCAAAGGGAAAATTCAGTCCTTTATGAAGACTGTTAGAACCAATACTCCTTTTTGTCACATTTTAGTAAACTTATAACTCTAACTCTCTACAACTAAGTTCATAACCATAACCATACATCAGAAAATGTCTAATAGATTTTTCCCTTGGAAGAACTTAAGGCTAGTGTCATATTAGGCAGCAAGTTTTCAGTTGTTTCCTTTTTTGGATTGATTATCATGATCTTCCAGCATAGAGTTTTAGCAACAGATTTTCATTTTTCCTAGTCTATGTCACAAACAGAATGTAGAGATTGTGGAGGGCTGTGAGCTCTCAAGGCTGGAGCTTCCAGCACTGGCTTGGAGAAGCCAGAGATAACAACTTGCCTCTGGGTCATGGTGAGTTCCCAACAGGCCTTGTTCCTTCTTGGTAATAGCCTGTGCCCTGTTGGCTAACTGGTTTCCATCCCACCCCCTGTTTTCCCCCTATAAACCCCTGCTTCTGCTCCTGACACCAGGGAGCTTTTGTCCCTGGCATCCCTTTTGCAGGGTGGTTGGACAGTAAAGCTACCTCTGTGGAACAGCCATACGAAGGCTCCTGTCTCTTTTTCCCTGAGTCTGCCCGGGGTGATTTCACAAGAGCTGAATCTGAATCACAAGAGCTGAAATCACTTGTAGCTAAGATTTGCTACACTGGCTGAAATCACCTGTCGTCTGGGAGGGCTTGCCAAGTGCCCCTGGGAGAGCTGCTCTCTGCGGGAAACTCTCTAGGAAGGTCACAGGCATACCGGAGCTGGATATCAGCAGCTGGAGCCCCCCATTCCTGTGACAAGAGATGACATATACTACTATAGTGGCAGTGACACTTACTAAATGACAATCGAATGATGTGCAAAAAGCCAAAATAATYATATTTGTTTTGCAGGAAAAAAAATAAAGCAAATTTTCTTCAATAAAACTTCATTATTTGAACAGAGTATGAATTTTCTCATAACTGTAACATAAATTTGTTCATTTATTAGCATGATAAACTTGCTAACAGCCAAGTTCCCCAGTAAAGTTAATAGGCTAGACTAGATGAACAATTTGACATTTTATCTACCCATTATCTTAATACTGGAATAATATGTTTTGTGAGCCACCCACGCTGTGAAAATTAAGATCTTATCCACAAGTTACATTTAAGGATATTACATTGCAATACATGTAAAATATTAATTATTGCTGTTGCAATATAAAAATACAACTGTTAAGGATTTCCTTAGATAAAACAAGCACCAATTGCCTCTTTAAGACATGAGGACAGGCCATGTTTTTCCCATGTAATTTTCGTTGGCGTTATGAGTTAACAATCATATATCTTGGTATAACTCCTGTATTAACAGTTTGAAAAAGATGTTGGGAAAGGTATAAGATACATATTCAATTGGTACGACTTACAAATAGCTATGCAAGTTTGAGAGATTTGAGCTAGGATCACCTGTTTGGTGTTTTTTTTATGGGAGAAAGAAGCCATTTTCCTGAAAAGACAAGTTTATTTGCCATTTCCTTGCTTCTGCCAAGCTACAGGAACTGTGGCTAACAAGGTTTTCCTTGTTAGCTTACCTAAATAGTGCAGTATTAAACTTGTATGTTTCCTTTATAAAAACAACAACATTGCTGACAAAATCCTCTGTAACTTTTATGTAACATTTCAAAAGGATGAACCTCATGAAAGAATAGTTCATTGACTGTTTTATCTTCTGCTTATAGAAAAGAACTGTGTGTCTCCAAATGAAATATGGACAACTGCTCAGTCAAAGGCCAGATTTGAAATACTTTGCACAGAAATTTATTTGAAAAACTGCCTCCCTGGAACAATGAATATTAGGAGGGTATTCTTTTTTTTTTCCTAAGTCCTGAGTCACAGTATATTAAAGAAAAAAAGAGAGAGACATGGAACAGAATGCTAAGAGCCTAAATAAATCCATCAATCTAAAGGACTATTTTTGCAAATATCCATGGTTAACTTTATGCACTTACTTTGTCTCAGACTTTTATATTTGAAAAATTCTCATTTCAGAATGAAAATAATGCAAAATGGCCAAGCTATTTACATGCCCTGGACAATATGCATGCTAGGACTAAGTAAAATCTCTGCATAATTTTAGTATTACTGATGCATTTCTTTCTCACAACTTTTTTCCTCAGTCATGATTAATCTTGGTGAACCGAGCTGTTGCAAGAGTGTATTTGTTCTGTGAAACACCTAACAAGCACAAGAAGGGTAGTATAAAATAATAATAATACATCAAAAGTACTAACATTTACTTTTGGCTTAGTAAAACTGCCTGATAAATTATTCCCTTCAGTGTTTCTCTATTATTACAACACAGTACCTTGAAAGTGATATATTGGCACAAGCCATTGTGTTCTACCACAGTGCAATTAGGAGGTCCATTTAAACAGCTTTATCATATGCACACATGGGCTGATTAATTTTCTAATCAAATGTTCCAGGAAATCATTAACCATGACATTAAACAGTGTTCTCCTAATTATATTCTCCACAAAGAATTCCAATATAAATTTACAAAACATCTATAGAAAGGTGCCAAAGGATGAACAGTTTAACGTATACAAATAATTACGACATCTACTCTGCATAGCCCCACAGCTCCCTCGCCCTGCAAAGGTCCAGTTTGGGGCTGAATTCTGCTATGTTTCACCAGAATTCTGTGTACCGGCAGATGTCACATTTTGTAGGTCACTGCTTGTGTAAGTCATGGTGAAGTACTGAACGACAGAAGAGAAAGGAAATTTTTCTGTTTCAGAAAATACTCTAGAGATATGAATGCTGACTGTTAGCCTTYCTTTTCTTAATGATACCTAACATTGAGATTTGGAAATAGATTTTCCCCTAAATAAGTCTCCAGTTTGCATCATTATTCTAACTATTCTTAATTTAAAATAAAGATAAATGCAAGGTATTGATTGTAGTAATGAGAATTCAATTGCCTTGGAAAGCATATGCAGTTTGCTAGTTTATAGCATAATGAAATCTCTATTTATCTATTTCCCCATAAACCACAGAGTCTTGCAGGCCTTTCAGTGACAGAAAACAATAGATTGCATTAAACAAGTGCAGACTGTAGGTACACCTGTTCTTTTGGCCTTGGCAGCAGGGTTAACAGCTCCGCCACACAAACTGTCCGTCACAAAAAAGAAACCCAGCCGTAGGAGGATGATGGAAACACTGCTGCTGTTTTGGATAAGGACTATGTCTCTTCTGTGTCGTTCTGCTTTCTTAACCCAATACCACCAAGATCATATAAAAGTAATATGAGAAGTACTTATTATATATAACATCTATGTATGTACGTATGTATCTATATGTATCTCTACACCTACTGGAAAAGAGGTTCTAGTGAGGTGGGGGCCGGTATCTACTGTGACTGTAGTCACAGGACCAGAGGAAATGGCCTTAAAGTGAGACATGGGAGATTCGGATTAGATATCAGAAAATTTTTTTCACTGCTTGGTTGGTCAGGCATTGGAATAGGTTTCTCGGGGAGGTGATGGAGTCACCATCCCTAAAGGTGTTTAAGAGGTGTCCGGATCTGGTGCTGGGTGAGTTGGATGGTGGGACTGGATGACCGTAAAAGTCTCTTCCAAACCTGATGATTCTACGAGTCTATATAATAATGTATATTTACACACAAAAATCAGTGCTCTAATTATGTAAGAAGGCCATATAGAAATAGATGAACGACTTTTTACCCGTCCAAAAGTGGCTTGAGGTATGGAATCGGAATTTTTAACAAAACCACTTGTTGGAAATCGGCATCCTAGGCCAAACAGGTGTGGGACCCGCCCCGTGTTCAGATCCTGKGGAAGAAAAGACAGATTTGCACAGTAAGGAAATAAACTCTCCCTTCCTGTGCGCGTGCGTGTATCCTAACCCCTCAGATGGAGGCGGCCGTACCTCAAAGCGGAGCGATTCGCCCCGCTCCCGCGGGCGTTGCCGCAGAGCAGCCCCGCGCAGTCCGGCGGGGCGGGCCGGGCCGGGCCGGGCCGGGCCGGGCCAGCGCGGTCGCCCAGGGACTCACCTCGGACGGGCACAGGTCCCGCCAACCGGGAGGCGCCGCGCCCGCCGCGGCGGCGCGGATTGGCTGTGGCGGGCGCGCGGGGGCGGCGCCGGCAGTGGCGGGACGGTTCGGACGTTGCCGGGCTCCGCCAGCGGCGGCCGTTGGGCGCGCGCGGGCGCGCCGGGATTAGAGGCTGCTCCTCGGCAAATCCTTCGCTGCGGTGCGGTGGCRGCTTTAGCGCTCAGCCCCGCTCCTCCCCCCGCGGCGCCCTGCTGGCCGAGCCCAGCTAAGCCGCGCTAATCGCAGCCGCCCAGCTCGGCCGGGGCCGCCGGGCCTGGGCCCGATCGCGGGCAGCGCTCCCCCCCACCCATCGCCCTTCCTCTCCCGTGCGCGGCCATGGAGCCGCCGCGGCCGCGTTACCGCGCCCCGTCCTCGCCGCCGGGTCGCGGCGGGCGGGAGAACAAGGGGCTCCGTCGGAAGGGCCCGCTGGGGACCGGCAGCGCCGACGGCCCCGAGGAGGCGGCGGACAGCAGGAAGCCCAAATTCGTAAGTACGAGCTGGTCCCGCGGCGGGGCTGCCCGAGGAGTGGGGCCTGCCGGGCCTGTGCCGAGGGGGTACCTCTGTGCGGTGCCCTCCCGCCTGTCCCCTCCGGGCCGGTGACTGCCTGGAGCTCCCCAGGACCGGGGGGCCAGGTGGGAATATGTGGTGCCGTCAGGTTCAGCTGGGCTTCCGAGGGTGATCCCGCCTGCTCCAGCTCGCCTCTTCCGTGCCCCTGCGCAAGGACCTGGTTTTTTTATGCAGCAAGTTTTTAAGTCTCTCCTGAAACTTCATCATAAAGCTTTATTGCCTTACTTGCTGCRTGACAGCTACGGGTGCAAGGGGAGCAGAACAGATTTTAAGCTCTTAAATGATGTTACTTCTAATAGGACTGTGGTGGTGGTGGTTTTTTTTTTTTAACTTTGGTGATATAAACTSTACAATAAAAAGCCAAGTCTTTGAATTTAAGGGACATAGTAAAGTTCTCCTCCATAGGCCTGCTTTTACAAGCTGTTGGCTAGCACACCAAGAACCTGAGAAATTCGAGATGGCTAATAATTGTCCAGAAGACAATGCATCTGCAAGATGTGCTCTAACTAAAGAGTACCCAGAAATAACCAGTTTTTGTTTGGACATCATGAAAATTCCAAGTATTAGAGCTGGGACCGACATATATCCTACAGGCCTTGTATCTACAGAATCAATTAGGTTGGAAAAGCCCTCTGAGATCATCACGTCCAACCTATGACTGAACACCACCCAATCAACTACACCGTGGCACCAAGTGGCACATCCAGTCTTTCCTTAAGCACTTCCAGGAACGGTGACTCCACCACCTCCCTGGGCAGCCCATTCCAATGCCCAGTCACTCCTTCTGTGTAGAAATTCCTCCTAATGTCCAACCGCCCCGGTGCAGTTTGAGACTATGTCCTCTTATGCTGTCGGTGGTTGCCTGGGAGAAGGGGCCGACAGAGACCTGGCCACAGCCTCATTTCACGGAGTTATATCCAGCAGTGTCTGCTGCATGCAGAGCTGAYGCAGCCCATGCTCATGTTTAGGTGATGTATGTTGGTCTTTGTTCAGCTCTGTCTGAGCCCACCTGCTCTAGAATGTATTTATTACATAATTACGAAAGAGATACCATAATACTTATATCAGATTCTTGATTCTAAGGTGTATTTGCATAACACTTAGTACTTGAGTGTCTGGCACTTGTGCACAGGTTCAAAAAAGTTAGCCAGTAAGTGATATCAAACTGTAGGCTGACCAAACCTGTTTTGGAAGGTCACTACTTGCTCCTGGAATATTCCTGTTTGCTGGCATCTTTTTGTATTGTGGCTACAGAGATTGCTGTTTGAACCACATTCCTGTGGCTTTTTCTGCATGTTAGAATGAGCATATACAAAACTGTGACCAAGAGCTGTTTGCTTGTCTTTGTAAATGGCTGTGTGTCTACTGGGGGCACATGTATTTTAGTCATGCAGGTGATGTAGCAGGACATGTGTAAGGCCCCAAAAATGTCTCTCAACAAGGCTTTTAAAAGGGCTTATGGTTGTTCATGTACGCTGAGTTAGACAGACAGTGGAAATACCAACAAGATATTTTCAAGAGGTCAAAACAAGAAAAAAGACTTTGCTGGTAACCTCAGAAAATAAAAGAAGTTTGGCAAAGTTTTAGTGCAACATTCAGTCAACATAAAACACTTCTCAAAGCATTAACTTAGCCTATTCGACTTAGCAACCTCTAAGCCTGTTTGATTTTAAGTTACTCAAAGATTCTGAGAAGAGGGAATCAGAAGAAGACAGAAAAGATATAGAAAAGGACACATATAGTTACCAACTCCTGGGTTCCAGCAGTGTTCAGCTGACAAATTCCAAGAGGTGGCAGGGTCAAGATGTGCTTGCCTTGAGTTCAGCCTTAAATACCCTTTCATCTTCCTGGGCCTGTCTCTCAGATGGGACTTCGGGTCATTTGGCCACTTATGAGCTGGGTTAGAGGCTCCAGAGGTGAGTGTGGAGCACTGCCTCCGCTGTGCCAGGCTAGGATACAGGCCTGGTGGGGTGGGATGTGCAGAGCAGGCATTGCAAGGCCCGACCTTCCCTTTCCCACCCACACATACCTGAAATGTCTCCAGACATCAGTCTTCCCGGTCTCTCACAAAATGCTTTAGTATATGATCTGTGAGGAGAAACCTGCGTGGTCTGCCCAGTGTAAAAGGTTGGACGACTTGATGGCTGAATTATTTCTTGGGTGAGTGGGAGATGTGGATTTGTGCGTATTTGATACTGACAAGAGTGCTGGGTCAAGAGGTTTTACTTATTACTGATACTTTAACTGCCAAGTTCTTATGCAAATAAGATATTGCAGTATTTTACGTTTTTTCCTCTATGTGTTAAAACAGAAATAGTGTGTTGCCATCATGTTCTGTTTTGCTAACCACGCATTAAAATGGCAATACCATAGTTTATAGGGAGTAGAACACTGACAGATATGTGATAAAAGCCACTGAGTTTTTTTGCTTAGATGAAATCTCGTTGTCTTTTCAGTGAAAGAAGACCTTTTCTGTGGTGCAAGTGAGCTTGTTTGACTTATGTCTAGGCTTCCCAGGTTATGCAAGGGTGATTTTGAGAGTGTTCTGATGTGGGCATCAGCTGACTGCTTTGTTGAGGTCACAGCTACAGAAAATAAAGGGAATTGAATTTGGGTTTCTGACTTAATTTTAGAGGGTGTATGATCATCTTGTAGGTTGCTGTGGGGTTTGATAATTTTTTTTTATTTTGGCCTCTTCCTGTTTCCCTGCCCAGTTTCTCTTAAAGCAGGGATAGCTGAGAATGTCCTTAATTCATGAGAATGCTTTGTCAAGCTGCAATTTTCAAAAGCATTTCACCTTACACAATAGTCCTATTTTTCATCTTTAAATAATCTCTTCAAGCAAATATTTTACCCTTGGGTGTTGATAGGGGGACTGAAGAATTACAGTTCTTCGAACATGGATTGTATTCTAGGTGTGCATTAACTCACTGGGTGRCCTTATTGCTCTTCACAACTRCCTGAAAGGAGGCCGTAGTGAGGTGAAGGTTGGTGTCCTCTTCCAAGTAACAAGGGACAACACAAGAGGAAAGGGCCTCAAGCTGCACCAGGGGAGGTTTAGATTGGATATTAGATAAACTTTCTTCACTGAAAGGGTGGTCAAGCACTGGAAGAGAAGTGGTTGAGTCATTATCTCCTCAGGTATTTAAAAGATGTGTAGATGTGGCACTTAGCGGGCTGGTTTAGTGATGGAGTTGGCAGTGTTGGGTTTCTGTTTGGACTTGATGATCTTGAAGATATTTTCCAACTTGACTTGTTTCCATCTAACTCTTCCCATAATACATTTTCAATGTAATTTTATTAGTCAAATTAGTTTTGCGTCAGAATGCATAAGGCCTACCTGTCACGCTGTTGTGCTCTCTGTAATCCAGTCCTAGTTTTAGCCTGTGGCCTTTTCTGTGTTTGGGATACTTACAATGCCATACCTCATATTAGCTCAGTTATGTTTCTATCTGTTGTACGTTTGTCAAATTAAATTAGCTGTTAGACTTATTGACCTCAAGTAATACAGATTGTGTAAGTGTAATATTTCTCAGCACACAAGGCTTGAAAGTAAGTTCTAGGCTGGACCCTTCCAGTCAATGCAACATATTGATCTGTCATAGCAGATATGCTAATCTGAAAAATAATTTGATTCCCTGACAAACCTTGAGGTGAAATTGGATTGCTGGTTGACAAAGGTGACATCATTAACATGTACCTCCTTGTAAATTTTTTTTGCCTTCTAAAGACAATTCTTTTTTAACCTAGGAAAATATGGCTTTTCAAAACCCACAGCAGTTGGGGGTGGAGGGGGGAGAAAGAGGCATTGGAATCAACCACTATCACTGTTTAGCCCTGTCAAATGAGGCCTTGAAGGACTCTTTCTGAATAAACTAGCTTCTCAGAGGAAGTGGATTACTTTTAAGCCTCAGTTCTCTCGATTCTTTTGCAGAATCATTTAAAATATTTTTTTTGAAGGAGTGATGGTTCATTTTGAAGCACATGCCAGCATGACTTTGTTCAGCAGGTCTAAGGTTTTAGAGGAGTGGCACTCTTAAAAGGGTAGAAGATTTTCTATGGTTCTGTGGTACTTCAGCTTATTGAAAGCTCATGCATTCACCCTTGTGGTTTAGGACCTTGTTAAAAGAGGAAATCTACTGAAGGATGGCCAATACTATACCTGTTCTCCATGTATACATTGAGCAAGAAACTTCTGAAATCTGCTGGGGCAGGGTGGGGTAAAAAGCAATTGTTTGTCACTTCCTCTCCTTGATTCCCCCCTCACCTTAGAAATGTTTGGAAATCATTACAGTGAATGCTAAATTATGTGACTTCCATCTGCACTTTACTGACACTACATCTTGTAGAAACCAGTCCTCAAAAGATCAATTTCTAGCTCAAGTTAGAGGTGTTTCTGTTAATTTCAGTATACCATTGACGTGACTTCAGTGACTTTCAGTTTATGTTTTTGATTAAGTTCTTTATGAAATTTATGATTCAAGAAGGATTTCTTGTTTACACCAATCTGTTAAAAATAGACAAATTAACAGTTGCATTTAACAGTGTCTATAAATCAGAAAGATGTAGTTTAAGAGCAAAAGCACTTCCAATTCTCTGGCATAGAGTAGAAAGGTAAGACCAATCTGTGTCAATATCTTTAATTACAAAGTGACTGAATTATTGCTGCAGTTATGCTGCAGTGTAAGACCTTGAATCTAAATTAGTCTTTTAAAGAAATGATTGCTGAACAGATGTTACCTAAAACACTTTATCGCAGCTTTGTAAAATTGTAAATTCCTCATGCTGTTATTTTTGTTGGCATGAATTAACGCTGTGGGTTATGATATTAAATTTTAGTGCTATGTTCTAGCACTTTGTTATATGATCTTACCTGTAAGCACCAATTTTGAGTTTAACTCGTCAATGCCTAAAGAATATCACTGTATAGAACCTGTCATGTTAAGATAGTTTTGCCACTGATTGCTTTTCAGACTGCTTTCTAAGCAACAGAGAGAGAGTGTGTGATAAAGCCATTATCTAAATGCTGAAGTAGTATATTGGAAATTAAAAGCAAGAAATGCTGTGCATTTTGTAAATTGCGCTTTCAGGATGAAATAGCAAAATTACTGAGGGAATATTGTGACCAAGGAGATCCGAAAGTAATAACATTCACTGTAATCATCCAATTAGCATTTCTCTGAGTCTACAGGTTTCCTTGCAATCCTTGATGCGGTGCTTCTTGTGTTTCTGCTGGAGAATATCCTTTGGGGAAAAATCCAGCTGGTGTTGAATCTTTTTTTGGTGATAAAATTAATGGCAATGGGTTCTTGTTCACTTTTGAATTTAAAAAGGTGCAGAGGGGATTACGTGATTATATGCACATTCCTAGTCTTCGTTTGTCTTGTTTCAGCATTCAGGCATAAGCTGGCCAGTTCTTCTAAAACTTACCTTGCTTAAGCCCTCTTTTTTTCCTTTTCTTTTTTTGTCTGTCTTAGCTACATGCAGGCTGTAAGCTGTTTGTAATGTATCAAAGAACCTATACATTTATATGGTGATTTGGAAGGGGTGTTATTTGTGGGTTTGTTTCTTTGTTTCCATCTGCAAGAAAGGCAGAAATGAAGATCCCAAAAGATCTGGGCTGTGGGATTTTTAATTTTTTTGTAAATTGAAGTACTTCAAGGCAGTGGAGGACATGCATGTTGAAATTGTTTAGTTGCCCGACATCCTGTTGCTTTGCATGGCAAAACTCCTCTCATATTGGCAGGGGTGCATGGCAGTGTGCTTGTCTGTCTTCTATTTCCATTTATGATCAACAAATCATACTTGGTTTGTCTCTCTGTCTTACTAGCAATGTCCATCCCTGCCAGGCATGATCTGATTTCACGTACCAAGCATTCTGTGTTTAAACAGTCTGCTTTCATTCCGAAAGTTAGATGAGCAACATCATTTTGTGCTTATTCGATGGTGAAAAGAACGCTTGTGGAGAACGGAGATGCTGCCCCTTTAGTTGGAGTGCCATAACTCTTAGACGATACAGACTATACTCAATCTTGTACTAGGGTAGTCTTCTTCGGTTCCAGGCCACGCTGAGCTGTAGTGCTGGTGGAAAAATGCTAAAGATGTGCAACCAGAGTCCCATGTGAGAAGATGTTATTCTCCTAAATTCTGATCCTGTTTACCTGAACTGCTTGTACCACATCTAGAGAGAATTTGGTCTATAAATATGCATATGCAAATATAGGGAAATATAAGTGATGACACAAATGATCAGACTAGTACTGTTGACCCAATTAAGCAGGATTTGTCATTTCTTTTCTTCGCTTCACTGTTTGTACCTGGACTTGACCAGGGTAATTATATAGACAATGTCTCAAGTTACTAAATTCCATCTTGCAGCTGAACTTCAAGTATGTGCTGCTGTTTGGATCTCCAACATAAGATTGTTATCTTGTGTATGACAATAAGAATCTTTACTGTGAGTGTATATGAAGCCAGATAGTATTTGGCTTCCTTTAGCTGGGTGGTGTGAAAGTTGGATCACATGTGGCTTCATCATGCATGTGGTATCACATGTGTGACCTTTTCAAGAGACACAGCACCTTTCTGTTTGGCAAACAGTCATCTTGTTGCTGCGCTTGTGTTGTGAAACTCAGCCCTTGTATCCTATTGTACCTTTTGGCCTCTGTTTAAGGTTCTCACTATCCTTGGTGTTTTTCAGCTTGGGCCTTTGCCAGCTCATCAAAAACACTGTACCACAGGGTGCATGTGTGTGTGTATCCTCTGTCTTATGACATTGGTTATTTAACAGTATGCCCGAGGTACATCATCTCCAATAAGGGGTAATTCTATGTCAGATTGCTTGCTTTCTTCAAAAATGATACACCTTTGCATTTCTTTTTAATTGGACTTAGCTTTAACTGAACTGCTTGTACTCAATTGCAAAACAAAATGACCTCTTCCTTCATGTTCCAGACCAAAAACTGATTTTACTGTGTACAATCTTGTTAGAAGTTCGAAGGGCTTGGTGAGGGAGAGGAGAAAAAGATAACTCCAGTTCTTATGTTTTAACCAACTCCTCTGACTGAGAGGTATTATAGCAAAGTTCACTAAATAAGTTCTTAGAGATGTCTTACAGCAAGTCATTCAGCCTTTTAATATTGGAATGCTGAAAGATTGGAACATTAGGTTGTAGTTCAYATGGAGTTTCTTCTCCTTTATAAAGAAAGTCTCCAAATGTCACCAGTGTTGCTATTTAGTGCTAGTTAAGTAGATTCTTACTTAAGAACTTACTTTTAGCACTTTCAAACTAGACTGCACAACATTGTCTGAAAGAAATGCTGGTATTTTTAGACTCCTGTACTGTAGATATCCAGTAAGATGAAGACTTAGAGAGGAGGTTCATATCTGTATATTGAGTTTTTTATACCATTATGGTGTCCTTAACTCATTGTGTGGTAGTCTTTCTTCACTAATTAGTCAGGTGACCTGGGTCAGTGAGGTGTTCTGATATACAAAATGGGAAACTTTTCACCCCTTATCATAGTAAATTCCATTGCTGAATTTCACAACTTAAATGAAAAGTAAAATAATGGCTTGAACTATCCCACAAACTTCTGTCTTTTTCAAAGAACAAAACCTGAAATTGCCTGGTTACCTGCATGATGATGGTGTCCTGTATGGAGCAGTTGCAAAACATCCAGCACCTGTTCTTAAGTGGAAATGAACCTGATGTTGTTGCTTCCCACATCTTTTTAGTGGAATGTACATGAGTTTGACGTGAATCTTGAATTTCCACCTCAAAGCATAGAATGCAGGTGGTTTTCATTCTAAACAGATTATATAATCTACCATGTTAGAGGAACTCCATGATGGTATTTGTGTATTGCTTAAGGCGTAGTGATTTAAGTCATCCATATGAAAAAAGGATAAATTTTTATGTTCTTCACTACCTAGTTGCAGTGTAAGACCATATGTTAGTGTTTTCTCTTGCAGTTTTGCTCACTTAAGAATAGAGGTATTATAGCAAAACTTGCTAAATGCAAAGTCATGAGCTTTTGCAAATGACACCAATGAACACTCATACTGTCTTTGTAGCTATTTAGAAGAATGGGAAAAACAAGTAATAAAACTCAGCTCTATAGCAGTGTGTGAGGCAAAAGTCTGATCTGCACCTGCAGCAGGAGAACACCAGTGAGAACACCGGAACACAGATCTTCAGTCTCCTGGCTGGATTGGAATATTTTCACGTTGTTGTTGTTTTCATTTATTGGAAATCCTCACCTATTAGAACATGGAATAAAAGTTCAGTACTGACCTAGCTCCTTTTTTTCAATTTTATTTTTGATAGTAGAACTTAGTGTGTCACTGAATAGTGTGTTTCCTCGCACCTCATTTGCTTTTTATTTATGACTTCATAACCCTTCATCAGATACTTCTTCCTCAGTTTCCTGACAATATTGAGTAGAGCTATCATGTAATAGTATTTTGACTTAACTCAAATTGTTCTTTAATTCTGAGGGATGAGCCAGAGAAGATGTCAGAAGTAATGATCGTAGAATCATAGAATCGTTAAGGTTGGAAGCCTCTGAGATGGTCATCTAGTATCACCATGTTCACTGCTAAACCATATGCCTTAATGCGACATCTCTGCACTCCTGAACACTTCCAGGGAGGGCAATTCCACCACTTCCCTGGGCAGCCTGTTCCAATGCCTGGCTACTCTTTCAGTAAATAAATTTTTCCTAATATCCAAGCTAAACCTCCRTTGGTGCAACTTGAGGCCCTTTCCTCTTGTCCTATGGTTTGTTGACTGGGAGAAGAGACTGACCCCCACCTTGCTATAACCTCCTTTGAGGTTGTTGTAGAGAGTGATAGCTGAGTGTTGGTGACKTGGTGAAGAGTTTCCAAATGTGGTTAATTAGGATATAGTTATTGACAGTTGCTGTAGCTGTTGCAAAGCTTTGCACAGTAGGCAGAGAGGGGAGTGTAAGAGAAGGGTAAGAGTCTATCTCACTAAGTATGTGACTTCACATTCTTGAAATTTTCCTGCCAAGTCTGATCTTGGCCTCTTCATAAAAACTATACATGGGACCCATGCAACATTGACTCATCAGTCGCCAATGTTCTGTGCTGTTCTTTGCTTTTGTGCAAGAGCTGTACATCCTAGCACTCGCTGTGTTTGTAAACGTGCAGTGGAGAGCAAATGTTGRTTCAGGAACTGTCGTTTTGAGTGATCTATAGACTTTTTGGATGTTACTATTGTTAAATGCTTATGTCAGTTTTTGCTCATAACTTTGTGCTCTGCTTGCCACAGAGGCGTTGCTTCAGACTATTCAACAGTGCGAGTAGTTTGAGTGTTGCAGCTTGACGGATAGTTTTGAACTTCTGAGGAGCTCTGTGTTCTTCTGTTGAGTTTAAAATCTCTGGACTGATTTGTTGTTGGTGTCCCCACAGCCATCTTGAGAAGTAGTAGCTGAATTCCGAGCTGGTCATCTGTTCTAAATGATAGCTATATATTTAGCTATAAAACATAATAAAACACAACTTGTTTCAAGCTGTGCTTGGTTTATATTCTTCTGATATTCTCTGAGAACTTGCTTTGCATTGTAAACCAACAAGGTATGACTTGCCAAGAAACTATGACTTTATTTCAAGTGTCAGGGTTCAACACTATTTAACTTGCATCTGATTTTGAATAAAAGGAACTATAAGTGAGCTTTTCCTTTTTTTTTTACTGCACAATTGTGACATGACTGCTTTCCTGTTTGATTTACAGCACTTAAATATCAAGACACTGACAGATGATGTGGTAAGACAACTTAAGTTTTGCTTTGGCTATACTAAGCAAATAACCTTACTGCTAATGCAATAGAAATAACCTTACTGATACAAGAAACTATCTTAATTTTGAAGATAATTTAGTTAATTGGCAAGGTCTCACTAAAGTGGTAATTATCTGGAACATAATCAGTACAAGTAGCAAAAATGTATGGATGGCTTTGAAGTATGCTCTAATCACAGCTAAATGAGCTTGACATAGGTAATTTTGCCAATCTACATGTGGTATAGTTAAGATCTCTGTGATTGCATGTTTAATATTAAGGTTACTTGGGCTGCATGGCTAGCTTAAAATAACACGTTTAACAAAGTACCATTTGCTTGTGAAACTCATTAAGACTTGTTCAAACCACCTTAGGTATATTCAGTCTCATACTTAACACTGTTTCTCATATTTGATCAGAGATGAGGTTCTGTATCTGATCACAAAGCAGATTTTTTTTCTTGCTCTAGAAGTTACCTATTTCATTGCCTGTATTATTCTTTTGTAGCTAATAATATTTTTTGTCAAAATACATAATTTTGCAGAGTCTTTGAATTTGCCTAGGAAGTAATGTTTTGTCGTCATCTAAAGGTTGGCTGTTATGACTTCAGTGCTATACAGAGTTCTTGCTGAAGTACTTCTGTGTGTGAGAACTGAAGTGCAAAGAGATTTATGCTGGACAATGTGCAACATGTGCTGAGAAACATGGCTGTTTCCTAGCTCAGGAATCAGTGGTCAGGCTATCGTTATTTAGGTGTACAAACTTAGTAGTGTTGAGCTTATTGGTTCTGCCTGTCATTCCTAGGTTGACTTAAATCACCTGTTTCTGTTTTTTAAGCACAGTTTCATTGGATGGAAGTGGTTATTAAGAAGTTTGAGTCTGACCAGCTGATAATACAAGTTTGATTCTAAATTTATCTTGGAGAGCTAAGGAAATGCTATCAACCCTCTCACAGCAAAAGTATTTTTTGGTAACTAGAAGTTAAATTTTGGTAGTGTCATGTAAGGGTTACAGTCTGGATGCACCAGATCTTGCTGTTTGTTTTTTGTGAGTTGCTTTTTGTTCTCCTGTTAAAGGGGCTAGCTTGCTGCCTTATTGCACTTGTCCTTTGCACAGCTTATTTGACTTGTCCAACTAGTAATGGTAGCCCCAAAAAGTCAGCATGTTAGTTGTGGTATTGTGGGATAAGGACAAAGCGCCTGGTAGTTCTGTAGTAAACAATCTTTTCCCCAACTCCTTAAATTTCTCAGAGTGTATCAAAGGCCCCATCACAGACTCAAGGAACCTTATTTTTGGAGTAGTACCAAATTGTTCATATGCATATATATTTTTAAAAAGGGAAACAACAGCTATTTAGTAAAAGGCTAACAGTAAAAAAAACAACAAACAACACTACAACATTTGAGATTTTTTTAATACTTTTAAAGGTGGGTATTCTGTTTACTTGCAACATCATCTTGGAATGAGGGTATGCTTTCAAATGGATACTTTTTATCCCTCTTTCATTTTTCTGTTGGTTTACTCTTTGTGTATGGTTCTAGAACAAAGGTGAAATTTGTAGTAAGAGAAGATTAAGAAAAACTGAAGGTTTAAGATTACTTGATTTTGTAGCTTTGAATGAAATAATATATTTCCTTTCTTCTCATGGGCAATCACTTGCATGTTAACTTGCTCTCTGATGCGTTATGCTTTATAAAATAGTTATATTTTATTACTCCCAACCTGTTTCTTACAAATACAATGTTGTATGTTGGTGACCAGGAACTTTTYCTGTTTTTAAATTCAGGTATGTTAGCAACATGTTCAGAATCTAAATTGCAGACTGCTTTTCTATATTTAGATTGAATTCTTTGTGAGATGCTGACTTGTCTACTTTTAGTGACAAATCTGTATTAAGTTCAGAAACACCTTACTTTTTACACAATCAACGTGCTTCTTTTAGCTTGTTTGTTTACTGTCCACAAAGACGGCAATTGTATTCTTTCTCCACACAGCAGCGGGAAGTAGGTACCTGAGACATTATCTGTCTTTGAGATCAAGTTATCACTTTTAAGTTCTCTGCATTCCAAGAATCACAGAATCATCAGTGTTGGAAGAGACCTTCAGGATCATGTAGTTCTACTGTCCAGATGGCACCACCATAATCAGCCCTAGAGCGTATCACGTGCCACATCCAGATGCCTCTTGAATGCTTCCAGAGATGGTGACTTCACCACCTCCCTGGGCAGCTTATTCCAATGCCTAACCATTCTTCCACACTCTTTTTTTAATGTCCAATCTGAACCTCTCCTGGTGCAACTTAAGGCTATTTCCTTTCATCCTTTTACTGGAGATATGGCAGAAGAAGCTAACCCCCACCTTGCTACAATCTCCTTTCAGGTATTTGTAGAGAGCAATGAGGTCCCCCCAAGCCTCTTCTTCTCCAAAATAAACAGCCCCAGCTCCCTCAGCTACTCCTCATACGACTTGTTTTCTAAACCCTTCACCAGCTTCATTGCCCTTCTCTGGACATGCTCCAGGCCTCAATGTCCTTCTTGTAGTGAGGAGCCCAGAAATAAACACGGAATCTGAGGTGCGGCCTCACCAGTGCCCAGTACAGGGGGGACAATTACTGCCCTGGTGCTGCTGGTCACACTATTGCCGATACAGGCCAGGATGCCATTGGCCTTCTTGGCCACCTGGGCATGCATTGACTCATGTTCAGCTGAGTATTGACCAGCACCCTGAGGTCCTTTTCCGACAGGCAGCTTTCCAGTCACTCTGCCTCCAGCCTGTAGTGCTGCGTGGGGTTGTTGTGACCCAAGTGCAGGACCCAGCAGTTGGTCTTGTTGAACATGATGCCATTGTCCTCAACCCATCTATCCAGCCTGTCTACATCCCTCTGCAGAGCCTTCCTACCCTCCAACAGATCACCACTTGTCACCCAACTTGGTGTCATCTGCAAATGGACTGAGGGGGCACTCAAATCTCCTCATCCAGATCATTGATGAAGATATTAAACAGGACTGGCCCCAGTCCTGAGCCTTGGGGAACCCCACTTGTAACCGGCCACCAACTTGATGTAGCACCATTCACTGCCACTCTCTGGAGTCAGCTATCCAAACTGATTTTCACCCAGCAAAGAATGCACCTGTCCAAGCCATGAGCAGCCAGTTTCTCCAGGAGAGTGGTGTGGGAAATGGTGTGAAATGCTTTAGTGAAGTCTAGGGAGACAACATCCACAGCCTTTCTCTAATCCACTAAGTGGGTCACCTGGTCATAGAAGGAGATCACATTGGTCTAGCATGACCTGCTGTTCCCAAACCCATGTTGGCTTTTATGTTCTATGTGGTGGCACTCAGGATAATCTGTTCCATGACTTTTCCCGGTACCTAGGTCAGTTTGACAGGCCTGTGTTTCCTTGGATCGTCCTTCTGATCTTTCTTGTAGATGGGCCTTATATTTGCTAATTTCCAGTCAACTGGACCTTCTCCAGATAATCAGGACTGCTGGTAAATGTTTGAAAGTGTATTGGTGAGCTCTTTTACCAGCTCCCTCATTCTCTGGTACATCCCATCTAGGCACATGGACTTATGGGTGTCTAATTTGCATAGCAAATAGTAGCAGATCACTAGCCATTTCCTTCTGGATTATGGGGGCTTCAGTTGGCTGCCCATCACTAACTTCCTGCTCTGGGAGTTGGGTTTCCTGACCACAACTGGTTTTGGTATTAAGGACTGAGGTGAAGAAGGCATTAAGTACCTCAACCTTTTTGTCATCCTCTGACACTACACTACCCTACCCTCTCCATCCCTGAAAGGATGGAGACTCTGCAGAGTCCTCCTTTGCTGCCAGTGTTCATAGTAACTTTTTCTGTTGTCTGTAACCACAGTGGCCAAATTAAGTTCCAGTTTGGCTTTGACTCTTCTAATTTTTCTCCTTACGTAACACACCTTTTTTTTTTCTTTCTTTTTTTTCCCCTCTCCTGAGTTCCAGGCTAAGTTCTCTGTTTAGCCAGGCCAGTCTTTTTCTCCACTGGTTTGTCTTATGGCACATGGGTACAGCCTCTTTCTATATCTTTAAAATTTCCTTCTTAAAGCATGTCCTGCCTTCCTGGACTCCTTTACCCTTCAGGACTGGCTCTCAAGAGACTCTGTCAGTCCATGTCCTAAACAGGCCAAAGTCTGCCTGCCAGAATTCCAAGGTGGCAGTTCTGCTGGTGCCTCTCCTTTCTTTACCTGGAATTGAGAACTTTATCATTTTGTAGTCACTATAGCCACCATGCACCACATCACCCACGAGTCCTCCTCTGTTCATAAACAACAGGTGCATTGGGACAGCTCCCCTGGTAGGCTGGGAGGGGATTCACCTGCCACCCTGAGCAGGGCCCTACCTCCATTCTCCCCATCTCTTAGGTCCCCTCCTGCCTGTTGGGGAGAGGGTAGAGGATCTTCCACTTCTGGAGATGCAGCTGGCTGGCACACCTGCCTCAGGGTTGGCAGAGGGAGAGAGTAAGGCTCATAAAGGTTAGGAAAACCTGCATATTAACAGAAATTTATTAAAAGGTATCTTATGTAGACAAAAATGAAAAGCATACTAAAATTCATTGTAAAATATAATTTACTGGTTTAATAGCAGCTGCTCTAAAGATTAGAAAGGTTGTATAATTTTCAGTATACAGAGAAACAAGATTCAGAGTGAAATATTGTCTACACATTTAAGATGTGATTGTGCACAGGCCTAATTTCTGTAAATTTTAAATTGGTAAAATAATCTCTGTGAGATTAATCATATTGGGAATAAGAAGTAATCTAATCAAAGGGATTCTTCTGTGTATCTTGGTTTATGCAAGTCTTGCCCTTCCTAAAAGCTCTACTGCTACCAGTGGAATTTCTTACACAGTAAGGAGTTAATCTTGTAGAGCAATTTGATTGTCAAATATATACTGTTTTAATCTTCTGGAGCTTCAAGGAGGAAAAAATGTTAAGAGGTCTTTGACTTGGAGTCATTGGAAGTAACTTCTTTGATCTTCTATGAAGTATTTCTGCTGGTAAGTGGGTTGCTTTAAGTTCTAAAGATACTGAAATAAATTGTTGCAACCCAGTTTGTCCTGTCTGTTCCCTATCCAGTAAGAATAATAATTATTTCAAGTGAAGACATGGTATTTGTTCCACTGTGTATCCTCCTTTCTTTCTTCCTTTGTTGTTAATGTTTTACTAAGTCTTTGTCACGTGTCAGCATCAGGGTGTTACAGCAGACTTTCATCACTGAGCTGTTGGCTTCTGTGACAAAAATGACTGGCAAAATGTCTGGGAGATTGAGCTATTTAGTAGTGCTTGAGCAGATTTTTCAGATGTGAAAATGTGTTTACTGAGTATATAAATAGCAGGCAGTCAAAAACGTGAACTTGAAAATAAAGGGTGGCAGTACTTTTTGTCCTACATATTCATAAGGCAGAGTGAGAAGAACACCCGGAGAAAGAGCAAAAGCTATAAGCAATACTCTTGGCTTTATGCCTTCACTCAGCAAATAAATATTTTGTACCTGCATATATTTCATATCAGAACTCTGCTAATAAATTGTGCTTAGTGATCATCATCAGTGTCTTGCTGGTCCATATATATATATATATATATAAATATATATATATATATAAATATATATATATATATATATATAAAAATATATATATGTGTGAATGCGTGTGTTTCTTCATGAGAATGGGAGTGGAAGAAAGAAGGCTGTTCAGTACTTCTTGTAACACCATTTAGGTTAAACTATAATAGTTCTGTAATGCTCTCTCTTCATAATGTGGTATCAGAAGTTGTGTCCTCAGAAAGACAACCTATGGGCAAGACACCTTCCTAAATCTTTTTTCTCTTCTTCTTTCCTTCCTTTTCCTCCAGGCTGATTACAGTAGCATTTGAAAAATTTCAAAGATTTTGACTATCGTTTGAATACCATAGAAACTAACATGGTCCTTTTGCTGGGAGCCAGCATGGTGCTGCCTATGATTCAGGTCTTGTTTAAGGTCAGGCTATTAATTTAAAACATCACCCAGAGATATGCCCCAAAGCTCRATAGTTTGGAGTGGAGGGGTGTGTGGGATTATATGGACCAGTACAATTGGGCTGTGGTCTGTGTTCGCACCTTACCCCTGGACAAGTGCATAATCCAGAAAAACTAGTAAAATATGGAAAAGGTATGCTGTCACCCTGGTAACCCAGAGACGACCCAAATCACTGCAAGGTGTTGCGGCCTGGCCCAGGCCTACCGAGCACTGCTCAGTGCCCTCAGGAGGGAAAGAGGGTCTCTGAATCTGACAATGAGACACCAGGCCCTGAAGCTGCTCCAGCCACTGTGACAGACGCTTGGTTAGTTCAACCCTGGCTACAAACACTGCCACTGAAGCAGAGAATCAACGTGTGCTGGTGTCACTTGCCCATTTACACAAGAACAAGAAATGTGTATGAGAGTCACCCTCCAAAAAAGCTTTAGCAAAAGCAGTCAAGGAGAACAAGGAGGTCAGAGAGGCTGGAGAAGATGAAGCAGGGCCATCACAAGGGCCATTGCCAGTGCCATTACCAAGGCCATCACTTACAGCAATAATGAATGTGTTCCATCCAGCATGTGCTGGATTTCATTTTTGAGGAATTTTTTAATATAGCAATAGGTGATTTGATGTGTTAATTAAGGGGGAGATGAGGGAGGCAGGGTGGCAGTGAAGTAAAACCTTTTGTTCCTGCATGCATGGCAGTTCTGTTAGGAGGTGATGTCTTGATAAACTGTAGAGCCAACAATTAGTCTAGCAGTCACTAATGCATTAATTCCTGCATTATCAAGTGTGTATGTTTAATATATGCTATTGCCTTACAGAGAATGGTATAAGAAGTCTTCACTTGGATCAAAATGAGAGTACAAATAGATGTGCTTTCTAGGGACCTGATCAGAAAGTGTGATGAGCCAGAAAGTTTGTATTGCAGATCTCTCTGTAACTTTGATTTTTCAGGGCCATGGTGTGGGCTTAAAATCACTTTCTTACTTCATGGACTCTCAGTGGAATAATAGTGAAATAAGAAGCAAGTAAAACTTTGCCATTCATCCTTGATGATTGCTTCATTTTGGCTCATACAGACGTTATTCTTATTGTCCCAAAGCACTCTTCCTGTATGGGTCTATATGTATTTATTGGTAAAATAAAGACAAAAAAAATGGCAGACATCTTTAGAAAAGATACAAGGTCAAACCTGCTTTAAAATTGTAGTGAAACTTTGTATCAAAGCTAAGCTTAGCTATAGCCCGTTGGTTAGCCTGATTTAAAATGTTTTGGTGTAACATAGAAGATTATTGAACTTTTTTTTTGCTGTTTCCTCTTCTATGCACTTGGATCGCCAGCAGCATCAGTGCTAGATTTCATTACACCCAAGCAATGAAATTTCTATTCTTTCTGTATAGTGCTTTCTGTGGACCATGAAATTATTCACCTGTATGGAATACTGAGAGGTATTAACTTTTCTGAAGCACTATCAATGTATAATTCAAAAGGGAAGTGTATGTAGAATATCTACACAGTACTGCTATGCAAGTCTTGAATTTCGTTTTATTAATGTATGGGAATCTTCTTTTTAGACTGCATTGTTTTAAATTATTTAAAGTAATTAGTTTGACACATGTTTAAATGTGCTTATAATCCTACTATCTCAATTTGTCTTACATGTTCTGCCTGATCAAATATATTCCAAGATGTGTGTCCCTCCTCTATGACAAGTGGTATAGGATTTGGTGAATATGGGGAATATGAATGTTATAGCCTAATGTGTAATGATACAAAACATCTACTGTACTGTCTGACATTCAAGAGAAGCTTAAAACCAAAACAAAAGCTAAAAATGCGAACAAGTGATATATCCTTTTTCTAGGAGGAATAGGCTCTTATCCCTAAATTAATGCTGTCTGGAGCTCTGGGGCTGCATGGGGTGTTTCCTGGTGGAGACTAGGGTGGTTCTGGCTGGCCAGATCTGCTATTGCTGCTGCTGTGTGGAGCAGGAGAAGGAAGAGGAGACGCTTTGGAAGCACAGACTGTAAGAAAGGGACTGAGATTTTTCAGGAGATATTGGAAAAGGAATTTAGGGCACATATCTCTTAAACCTAATTTGCTCTCTATCCATGGGCTGAATTATGTTGTTTCAGCCCAAGTGTCTTCTCTCTACACCTGCTTCAAGTCTGCGTATGAACCATCTGCAAATAAAATGGTTTGTTTCTTAGGTTATGCACTTGATAGTAAAGATGTGGGGCATGGAGAAGCTACTGGCTAACTCATTCTTTGGAGCAGGCATGCTGCCTTTCATTAGTGCTCTGTGAAAGCCGTTGCTTGAAAAGAAAAATCTAGTCTCATAGGATTTTTTTACAATTCCAGTCTAGTCACTTCAGTTTGCAGTCTGGCTTCATCCCCCCATGCTTGCCATAGACTTCTGATTTTAAAAGCAGGAAGGGAAATTGCTTTCTAGTCAAGTTGTAAGATGGTTTTTGCCACTGATGACTCTACAGTGGCATCTCCTCCAGTGATGTTACCCTCCCTTTTGCTTTTGTTGCATTCTTTTTCTTCCTGGGTGTTGCCTATGTAATTATTCCTGTAGAGTGTGCTTTTCCTCATTGCCTGCTGGTTTGATGTGACACGGAAGGGCCCCATCATTCATGCTGAGCTCTTTTATGTTTATGCTATATTAATTTTCTGCTTTTGCATGTTCTAAAACCATCTGTGAGTGGCTTACAATATATTTCTATGTTCCAGAAACTGTTTCTTTTAAATTTTGAACAGGAAGAATTAAAGTCTTTTTATTTTTCCTCTAAGCCTCTCTTCATGGATGTCTGATAGTCAATTCTTGCTCTGACTAGAGTGGAACACTTGTACCCAATTTGTGCTACTAATTTTCTTTGCTCTCTCTGATCTTTATTCCACAGATGCTATAATAATTTTACTTGTCATTTAGTTTGGTAACTGATGTACTTGTCTCAAGATACTTATCTTAAAGATATATTGAAGCCTTGGAATATTTTTGCATAGCATTCCAAAATGTAAGTCTGTTGATATGGTTGAAATCTTGTCCAAAATCTCTTATGCATCAAATGTTACTGTAACTTTCTTCTGTGTTGACAAGTGTGATACTGCTGTTCATGTCTGTTCAAAAGGATGTTACAAAGATCATGAAGACGTGGCCCATCTCCTTATGTGTGTCAGCTGCTTTTGGGTTCTGTTGGTCCTTGCCCACGTACGTTAAAAGACACMAGCTCTAGCACTGAAAATGTGTAAAGTTTCACTTAGTAACACTTGATCAAAAATTTGATAAATATCTCACCTGTTAAAAACCTCACGACTCAAACCACTTTTCCAAAGAAGGTTTTTGGCTCTTGAAAGGGTAAAGCCAGAGCGACTGACGTGTGCTGGGATTAGGCATAAGGATCATTCATGAAATCATGAACGTACCCTATGTAACTTTAATAGAGGAGTCAATGGTTTCTCCTAAATGAATTTCTAAATAATTGGATCAAAGGCGCTAAATTTTGTATAACACGATGCAAATAAAAAAATAAATAGAACTGTGTCTTAGTTATGCTAACTCGTCTTTTAATAAAAAGTAGTTTCTTTGCATATCTATATATTCTGTTGCCATGTTAGGAGTACAGCTGTTTCAGAGTAACAAAAACCACTTTAAAACTATGCTTTTGGTGAAGAAGCCTGCTTTCTCATATTCTACATGTAACGCTTGGAAAGAATTCCTCATAAATTGGTTTTGTAGATATCTCTTCCTCCAAACTTTCTGTAAAATTCTCATGTTCTGCATGATTTCTCTATAATGTAATGGGATTCTGGTCTGTTAACTCAAGTGCTAGGCAACTGACCATTATCTCCATCTTTAGGAAAATGCTTTAGAATAAGGCAGTTAAATAACAGGTAAGCTACCACAGAAAAGTAAGGATTTTCCAAGAACACCCATCTTAATTAGGGTTACATAGGATGGAAGCAGTATACGATATGTTATACTTTTTGTGTTTTCAGTTGGATAGATTTGCCAGTATAAGAATTCCAAGAAGTAAAAAAGAAAGACCTCCTCTGCCACATATGAAGCAGTCACATTCTACAGATTGGTCATCCACACCCATGGACCCAGAGGATTTTGCTCCAAAACCACTGTCGGAAAGAGAAATCATAGCACTGTTTGAAAAAATGATGGTAAGAATCTTACACTCATTTCTTTCACTTAAAGAATGACAACATGGCTAACTGATAGGTGGAACATGTATTCTTTTGTGCATGTGTTCTAGTCTTTAACTGAATTATTAATATTAATGTTGTTGTGAGTTGTAATTATGTGGTTACTAGGGCGTTTCTCAGGGAATAAAGTATTGGAATTGTTTTTGCAAACTTTTGCTCCCAGTATATTTAAAATAGAAATTTAAGGTTTCTGATTATTAGAAGTGAGATTATGCAACACATTTTGAGGAGGAACAAGAAATGGGGGATCCTGCTTCTTTTCAAGATGACCTGAAACTTTTACAAACAGATTTTATGCCTTCCAACGTCACAGCAGCGTTTTGTTGTGAATTTATTTGCCATGTCACTCTTGCACAAAAAAAGACTTGCCTCCAAAGCAGCCTTTGTCTGCAAATGCAGTCTCAAATTTGCTTCTTTCCTTAGCTGTCGTTGTTAGTGTGCTACAAAAGAGCAGTCACAAACATCATGTGGCATTGGCAGCACCTCAATAGGTTGAGTTTTTTGTCATGATGATGACACTTGGGCAATTGAAAACTAAACACGGAATGGCTAGGAGAAAAGAGCGACTGCAATCTGAAGAGCACAAGAGAACATTAATAAGGAGAGTGATGCCTAGATTATTATTTCTTTCTCTGCCTCACAGCAAGTAACAAGTAACTCTTGAAACACAAAAGGACTACCAGGGACTGGGATGTGGAGGAAATGAAATGTGCTATGAGAGAAGTACCTTTGTGGAATTTGTACTTCCTAGTACTCAGTGATGATAGTTTAGTTTTGAAGAAGCTTTTGAGAGTAGAACTCTTGAGAACTATAACTGAGAGATAACATTCAGGATTTTCRTGGTTAAGATGGTGAAGGAGAGGAATAATTAACTGTGTTATCAACTTTGGTACTTGTACTTGTTCTCATATGGTTCATTTTTCTTGGTATACTTTGATGTCTTGCTTCTGTTAGAAATTTCACTGTAAATGGTAGTTGGTCAAATGTTAGGAACTGGGAGAGTTTTTTTAATAAAACTTGAAGGTGTGCCTTCTTCCACACACCCCCTGCATGTAGATTGTATTTCTCTGCCATCCCACAGACATTCTGGAATAGGATAGTCTGTGAYGTTATACTATGCCATAAATAAATGGAAACTTTCAATAAATCCTCAGAAACCTACTGCTGTGTGTCTAGGTAAATAGAAATGCTTATATCCATGGATCTTGAAGTAATTCCAATTTTAAAACTACTTTGCAAAAATATGTTAAAGTACTGATGACATCTGGATAATTTGAATGCTTTTCTAGTTTCGTTGAATAACAAAGCACTTAAACTTGTATTTGATAAGCTACTTTATCAGTGTTATTTTATCTATAACGTACTACAAAAACGATTTTTCAGATTATCCACATTTCAATGAACTGGAATAAAGCTAGTTTAGTCACAGTAGATTACATAGCTAATTATATGTTGTAGCC
The DNA here is from genome assembly GCA_018881555.1 of Amblyornis subalaris. NCBI lineage: Eukaryota > Metazoa > Chordata > Aves > Passeriformes > Ptilonorhynchidae > Amblyornis > Amblyornis subalaris. The sequence goes on along the minus strand of JACAXG010000086.1, from coordinate 2,376,721 downwards.
TCTAGTTTGCTGTTCTGATCAAATTAAGTGATTTGGGGGGAGTGGATTGGTGAACAATTTGAATGTTATAGCCAGGCTTTTAGAACTAATTTTCCACACACACAAAAAAATAGTCAATGTGTTAGTACTGAAGGGAGAAGTTTTTAAATTCTGAGTGTTCACTGAGTATGTTACACTATATTTGGAGTTTTCCTGGACGCATACTGCTTCCTTCTCCCAATATTTTATGCAGTGGCATCCTGTGTGGTTTTCATGGCAAAAATTATGAAAAAGCTCATTAAACCAGACAGTTAAAGCTAATAATTAACTGTCCTTTAGCTCCTTTCATTTCTATTAGCGCTGTTAGGAAAATATCCATGTGAACTGATGTATTCTTATTTTCCAAAGAGGTATTGTTCACCTGTAGAATATAGGTTTTTTGTGTTTAGTATTTAGATATTTTTATTGAAGTTTAGAAGCTACTTTCCAAAAAACATAAAAGAACAAGTCTGAAGGAAACTACTTTAAACAGAAGAATGAACTTTGCAATAGCCATATGATAATGTGAAAACCTTTTTTTCTTATTTTGTTCAAGTGAAGTTTACCAAAATTAACTATCCCAGCCAAAACCAGGACACAGGTGAAGTATTTTCTGCAATAACTTCTTACAGCTTGAATTTATGCAAAAGTGTAAATGTTTCTAGGAACTGTGCTTGATTCTATTCTATTCAGCATGAAAACTATCAAAAGACAAGGCAACTTAAGTTTCGGTGTAGTATAAATTCTAAGATTTGTCCGTGCTCTTTGTCTTTGATTTCTGACTAGGTGAAATAACTTTTGATATCAAGATGGTTACCCACTGATTTTGTAGCATTGCTCCTGCCAAAGCTGGTGGGGATTCACCTCATGAGTCTCAGCTGAAAATAACTGCAGTAATTCTTGCTAAGCTTGGGTAATGCACATAGTAATGCTGTATGTGCTTGCATATGTATGTGCCAAAATTGTTAATTGTTTCTTAAACCCCCTTTTTTTTTTCCCCATTTTATTCTTTAACCTCCACCATGATAGGAAATGCCATTTCTCACAGGTGTGCAATTGATTACAATGATCAGAGCATTTCTAGGCTGGAACAGTAGAACTCCCTGTGTCAGAAATGTTAGTGACATTCAGAAGTGTCAGTTGTGTGGTTTTGAGTGTARGTCTGTCTGCTCTTTTTGACCTTTGGATTTATGTTAGAGTGAATGAATTGTGATGGGGTTTTGATAGCAATTGAAGGTGTTAATTTTGTAATCAAATCTTTGAGAATTTGGGCCTTGCTTATTGCAAAGGTGAATACTATTTTGTGAACTAGTTTCAGTGCCAGCCAAATTTTCCTGCCCAAGATTAAGTATTTGGGAATTGAGGAGGAGAATTATGGAACAAATTAAAACTAAAAATTAAGAGTTGAAACTAAAAATATATAAAATACTGGTTTGAACACATTTTTAAGTGTTTTGGGAAGTATTAAGTAATGCTTTTCTGTAATTTAGTGCATGTGTGTGAAACTGAAGGTCTTTTCTAAGAAGAGAATGTGCTATTAATGGTTGTGATGCACTTGCTAATCCCAGCATAGTTGAATAGGGATTTTTTTCAGTTTGAGTTGCAAGGGAAGATGGATAAGGATTTTTATGGTATTAACATCTCATGAAAAGTTGTTTGTATAACAGCTTTCAGTTGTCTAAGTTCATATATTTGTGTCTTTATTTTATTTCAGTCAGTCTCTTATATTTAAACCACTCTGTTGTTGTATGACATTTAAGACTTTTTTCTTTTTTTACCTCTGCCATTCTAGGAAGATATGAATTTAAACGAAGACAAGAAGATGCCATTGAGAGAAAAGGATTTTAATACCAAAAAAGAAATGGTGATGCAATATATTAGCACTGCTTCAAAGTCTGTAAGTAAATATCTCTCAAGTACATAAAAAATGCTTTAATGCTTACATTATTTCCTGTTGGAAATGCACATTACATTCCTTTGACTAACTTTTGTTTCTCATTTCTCATAGTGCGCTTTAAAAATGTTTGTGTCAATCTCATTATTTTACAAGATATCGTGGCAGATAGTCAGTTGTACTTGAAATGTGTTTTCTATACACAAAAGAGCATTTCTTTTAGGTGAAGGTATGGCTAATAGTGGAGATGGAAAACTTGTGCAAAAAACTTCTTACAAAAGTTTGGTGTAAACCTTTTTTTCTTTTCTAGCATTGTTTAAAAAGAATTCCTTAAACGATGAGCCTTTTTCATAGCTGACTTAATACAGAATTCATGTTGTGATGCTACATAATAGTTGATAATGAAAGTGTTGTACGCTAAACCAATTAGTGTCCATTTTTTACTTACAGACATGACGACTGGTTGTTTTAAAGCAGTGCAAGGAGTTCTGTGTAAGGGCCAGATTAAGGATGCAGTTGGCATAAGAAAATGCGTAGTTTTTGCTAAGTGGGAACTGACTCCAGTGCTAAATGCTGCAGTGCTAATACTGTCCTCAGATCTTTTGGTTATTTTAGAATTCATACATTTGATTCTTTGACTCTCACTGCTGTATGTGACTAGAGATATCAGTAAAAATTGCTGTAATCAATAAAAATAACTAAATACTGAGAAAACAAAACATTAAATATAGTAATTTAAATGAGATATTTATCTTATTGTCTACTTTACATGATATATCTTATTAGCATAATGCTCTAGCAGTTTTAGGAAGATAGATATGCCTAGTGCAGGACCAAACTGCCTGGAGATTATTTTATTTAAGATGAGTTCATCAAAGCTACTAGTCCTTTTATAACATAAGAGATCCTTAATACCAGAAGATTAGGTCTAGCTTGTTTTTCTTTTTTAGATACATTGCATGGGAAAGCAAGAAACTTTGGACTAGTAAATCTTACAACATTCTTCAAGTCTATCTACCCAAAACAGTATGTGGGGGTTTATATATCATTGGCACCCCTAGCCTCCATATGTATTTTAAGACCTCAGTTGTTTGATCTAAAAATAATGTGATAATAGGACATGACTGGCTGTGCAGGGTTGCTGCATTCGCATCTGCTGCTGGAATCACAGCATCCTGATGGTGGTGATGTTAAGGCTCTCTTGCTCAAGAGAAAGGCTTTCATGTTTTTGCTTTCTGTCACTTAATATTTGCAAAGAACTGAAACCTATATAACAGAGTAGGTTTCATTGATCCTTCTTTCTGATTGCCATTTGCAATAAATAATTTTCCTTTTGTCTTTTGATGTCATCACACTTGTGTTTTGGCAATGGAGCTTTTTGCGCTATGCCCAAAGCAGCTGTAGAAGGTATTTTGTTGAAGAGGACAGGTCTGTTTCCTCCCCCAAGGTAGCAATTTGTTCCCACACACTGTTGTCTTGTGTGTTTTCCTAAAGCCCTCAACAGCATTTTTTCCTTTCTGTTCCCTTCCTCTGCTGCTAGCCCATGTATTCCCTTTTTTGCAGTGGGACATCACTATAGACCAGTCCATGCAGGGAAACTTGTCTTTCCTGAACTCTGTTTCTGTGGTTTTGTCCTTACTGGAAGTGACATTCACCTTTTGTATAACGGGGAGAAGCTGTTTGATAGAGTAGAGCTGCAGATGATTTCATATTGGTGCTGGAGCTACTGGGGTGGTAAATTCCTTCCCTTGTCATTGAAAACTCTTTGTTCCTGGCACACTCTTTCATGCCTCAAGTTTGTTGGACTGTCTGAATGTCTTCTGAGTCTAGAGAGAATAGTGCACTGCATATCAAGAGTATTTGGCTAACTTTTGGTGTACCTTGACTTCCTGAAAGAGTGTCATACTTTTCCAGAACAGTTGAAATGCCATATAGCTCCTGACTGACATGCAACTAATCCCAGCTCAGGCCTCTCTTTCTATAAGTGATACTGCAGTATCTTCTTTTGATAGTTCATACTTTTCAAACTGTAAGGAGATGGGTACTAAGATACATTGTATTGGGACATCATCCTCATTTACAACTGTTATGCGGAGTACTGAGCATGTTTCATTTAAAGCAGTTATTTTAAAAGCTATTAAAATGAAGAACAGAGATTTCACATCTAATTAATCAATCAGAATGAAGCAGCCTCTGGTGATCCAAGTGGGCTCTACTAAAATCAAAGCATCACTAACCTCCAGTATCAGGGTTTTTTCTTTCTTAGAAGTGCACAACTCCTTTCCAATAATCACAAAGCCCACCTCTTTGTATAGTAATACTTTCAGAAAAGAAAAGTTTTAAAAATAAATTTCCATGTTAGGGAGTTAATACTCCATTGGAAATAAAACCACCATTGCTACCATAAGTTTTGCTGTTTTATATGTTCAAAACACACAAACCGGGTTTTTAAAACGAGTTTTCTTATCAAGATTTTGTTTTTGTTGTTCACATTGCTCCCCTGTAATGTTTTAGCTAGATTAATTAATGCTGACTTCATGCTGCATCTGCTCACAGACCAGTTGTTCTTCAGTTAAGCAATTAAGTTTCTAGAGGCACTGATGCCTCCAGATATTTCCTGTTTCTCAGTTAACTTGAGCATTTTGAACTTAAGCAGCTTTTCCCATGCTGAAATTTAGCTAATATAATCGGTTTCACAATTGGTACCAAATGTGGCTCTCATTTTATTTAAGCACTGGCAGATGTATCATATTCATATTATGTTGCAGAACTTTGGCATAACTATGAATAAGTGGTACTTGGCACTGTGGCAGTGTGTTGTACAGACATTCCCAGTTTAGTGCTTCTTTTGCATAGGGTAATGTTCCAGTGGGGAACTGAGTCTGAAATGGGATGACTGGTTATTCTCTGGATGTTGATGTGAATCTCCAGTGCTTGTGACACTATTTTCAGATGCGTCAGATGAGGCTCTCTGAAATGTCATTCTGGTGAATTCTTCTAGTCTGGCTGGGCTCTTGTCCATGTGGCCTTTCTACTGCACACACGGCTACTGATTATATTAAATTCCTTCCAAATACCTTCTAACCATCTTAAGTCTGTGTCCTGTCCATATGACTGTGCTATATGACTGTGCATCAAAAGAAACCAATTTTACTGATGACTTAAAAGTATTTTGGTTATATCAGTTTGGTCAATTTTACAGCAGGAACTGCTGGGAGAAGTCACTGGAAATGACAGATTCTCCACCCAGGATATTAATCCATATGCTTAGGCATACGAGTAGTGCTTATCAAGTAGTCTAGCACATCAGGAGCTGCCAGCAGAATTTCTGGGACTTTTTGAAGTTTCCAACTCTTTCTTCTAATATTTAGTTAAAAACTTTGTCATGAAGGCTGCTAGGAGTTTGTTTGCTGATTTTGTCTACAGTCAGTCTGTTATCTCATCTATGCAAAGATCAGCTGGAAAGATCCATGAAAGAAAACTGAAAACACTGAGTTTCTTTTAGTTTGTGGGAGCATTTATTGTTATGGATTTTTAAGAATTTTCTCTGGATTTCATAGATCTGTCTTCCCGATTCTCTGCTCAACCCTCATCCCTTACTAGACATCTCATCTACTTTTTTTTTATGGAACGTAATTATTGGTAGTTTCTCCCATACTTAAGCAAACARGGATCTCCATCAATTCAGAGACATGTTCAGAATGACATTCCATGTAATACATGTAGTGTTTCAAAATATAACATGAGATGCTATATTTTCAGGGTGATTCCTGACAATAGTCTGGGGTTTTTTGGTGTCTGGAGCATCTGGTTATCAAGTCTGAGGAAATATAGTTGGACTGGAGACTATTGTAGCCCCTTGTAGCCCCCAATGTTCCATTGTCACAGAGTCATAGAATAGAATGAGACTGGAAGAGACCTCTGGAGATTGTCTAATCCAACTTCTTATCTATTCCATTTTTAATATCTCTGATAGAGGAGACTATACACTCTGCCTGGGCAATCTGTTCCAGTGCTTGACCAGCCTCATGCTTAAAAAAACCAAGGCAGGAGGAGGGAAGTTTGTGGTTTTTTTATGTTTCACTAATTTCCTGTATTTCAGTTTGTGCTTCTTGTCCTTCCACTCATAGGTTTCCCCACAGCCTTCTGTTCTTGGGGCTAAACAATCCCAGTTCTATCGGCCTCTCCATGTACTACAGATTCTTCTGTAATTGTGTCCACAGCCCTTTCTGAACTCATTCCAATATGTCCATGTCTCTCATGCTAGGGAGTCAGGAACTGGACACAATACTCCAGAGGTCTCACCACTGCTGAGCTGAGGGGAAGGGTCATCTCCCTTGGCCAGCAGGTGATGCACTTACCTGTGGTCAGCTTGTCATCCATCACAACCCTTATTTTCCTACAAACCTACATTCCAGCTGGTAGCCCCAACACATACTGGTGCATGGCATTATTCCTCCTCAGATTCAACATTTACAGTTTTCTGTTGTGGAACTTCCTGAAATTCCTCTGCCCATTTCTCCTGTTGATGTCCCTCTGAATGGCAGCTCAGCAGCCTGGTCTGTCAACCACACTTCCCAGCTTTTAACTTAATTTCTCTGCTAGAAACGATTTAATCATCTTCTACTTCAAAAAGAAGAAAAGATTATTTCTTGATATTTCCTGAGGATCTAACAAAGGGAGAAAACTTCATACATATGATCTCTCTAATAATGTAATGAGACTACCCCACCATTTACAGTGAATAATTTCAAGTTATTATTGCACTCCAAGTCTGTCTCTTCAATTCCTGACTTAAGCCACCAGTTAATCAAGAATTATTTAGTAAGTCTTGTTCTGTAACATGACAGTTGTGCTTCTGTTCTCGAAAAAAAGGAGTCTTGCAAGGAATTGACTCAAATATAAGTTGTGTACACCATTATGGGCCTCTTTTTTTTGAATTTAGATATGTTCTGTATAAAATATATCTATCCTTCTTGTGAAATTGATATTAGGTGGAGTAGACTTCGTATTTTTCAATGTCTACAAATTTTGTCTTTGTTGCTACTTAAGAAGGAGAGGAGGATACTCTTATGAATAGGGTCAATGCCTCTGAGATTTGCCCGTTTGCAAATTGTAGAGCTTCAATAGTTCTGTATATCCATTGCTTTGTTTAAAACAATGGATACTATATATTCTTCAGAAAAGTCATTAATATAATGAATTTCTTTTAATCAAATTTGACACCACAGATACAGTGATGAATCAAAGCTGGTATCTTTCAACCTATATTGCTTGGAACAGAAAATATTTTGTTTTCATGCATACTTTTGCTGTGCTGCATTAACTTGCTACTGCATTTTCCTTTCTGTCTCCCTGTTCTCCACATCCCAATTTGCCTTCCCACTTGCCAAAAAGAGCAAAACCCAAAAAGTAAGGCAAAATCAAAACTTGATGGTTTGAGTAAGAGTCCTTATGTTATTGCATCAATAGTCATATTTATGTTGCACTGCATTCTTACAGGTGGCAAGCAGAACAAATGAGSAGGTGGGGTTTAGCTTTAGAATTTTAGTGGTTCTAAAGGACTTCCCTGTTTAATTTTAATTTTGTAAGTTCTTTTGCTTTAGCACTAAGAGCCAAAGCTAGCCAATCTCATATAGTCCTCATCTGAAGGATCTTTAAGGAAAAAGCTCTTTACGACATTCTGCAAGAACAGAACTTACTGCAGTAACACCTTGAGTACTCTTCTGGTGTGCTGCCTCTTTGGTCTGTATTCTTAGGTAACTGCAGTTCCCCTTCTGGATATGTGCCCTGTGATCTCTTCAGAGAACCTCAGAATTGTTTTTTTCTTCTGTTGAATATTGAATATTAAAATTTTTGCAGTGCATAAACAGAACCCATTCAATACAAAAATTGTATTTCACCGAGTGTGCATGATAAATTTGTACATTTGATGCCTGCTGCTTTTGCCTACTGATTATAAATTTGTTCATAAAATGACCAAAATTTAGTCAGCATTTGACAAAAAGTAGATAGGCATCAGTAACAGGTTTACAGGTCTGCCTTATATATTTTTCAAGGAACAGAAATGAAGCTTAGCCATTAATAATCTATTCAAGTTCTATATGCACCAAATAAAAAACAAATGTATTTCATGTGTTTCAGGGAAGTCTCAAGAACAGTAGGAAGATTTCACCCCAAGAATTTATTCAGGATTTAAAATCTGGGTCAACGGATGAAAGACTAGTCACTTGCTTAGAATCTCTCCGTGTGTCCTTGACTAGTAATCCCGTCAGGTAACATCACTAACACGTATTGAAGAGATTAATCATATTCTAATTTCTTAATGGATTAAAATTAATGGATATGTAGATGTGCATGTTTCAAGGTTTTCCAGTTAATGAGTATGTATGCATTGGTGAATGATTATAACTTTTTTCTTTTTTTTTTCATTGATTATGCATCCTCTGTAGGTCTATTATTTTTAATAGAGTTCACTGATCTATTCAAGGTAATACTAAGAGAAGGTAAATTAAATGTGTTTCCCTTTTTTTTGTAGTGCTAAGTCGTCAATATTTTTTCATTTTTATTTTGAAATATTCTCTTAACTCTTTGATCATCTAACTTATTTTTGTCAGGGTGATCAATAATGGGAGTTAGGCACCTTGGTGTGAGTTTGTTTGCCAGAAAACATTTGTATTTTTAATTGCGTGCTACCCCTGTCCAGTGTACTTTAAGCTTTCTTCCTTCCTGTCTTTTGGTATCTTTTTCTGTTTCTGTAGGGTTTATCTATACAGAAGAAAGCACAACCTTTGTTTACCTGTGCTTTATTGAAGGCAGGCTAATTTCAGTAATTACTGATCAGTCTTTAGTTTTGATTTGTTCCATGCAGCTTGATTTGTGAATGCTGACTTTAATTTATTAAATTGTATTTTTTTCTATTCTACTCTATTTACATCCTTTTGTTTTAGAGTTACCATTTAAGGCAATGGTTGAACACATGATTTTGGGAAACTGTTTTGGGTTTATTTTAAAATAATGTAAATGAAATGCTGGGACAACTAAAAAAGGATTGCACAACTTTCTTTTCTCTGTATCTGGCTTGGCAGAGTTGCTGATGTGGGTCTTCTGTATGGGTATTTGCTTTTCCTTCTATTAATTTGTTTTTGAATTAGATTGTCTTGTCTTATTTAGAATATGTAATGATTCATGTGGGAAGAAGCATGCTTTACAGTAGCCTGAGTTATTCTGACACAGGGTTTTACAGAAGATATACTTCCATGAATGTGAAACTACTTTTGGATATAGTATTGCCTTCCCTTCTTAAAAAAGGCCCTAACAACCCACAACCCCAGTGATTTTTTTTTATTATTTACTCCTAGATTGATTTAACAAAGAAAACTTTTCTTGTTAGTATACACTTGGAAAGAAAAACACAAAATGTATGAAAAGCATGACAACTTTTGTTCAGAGCGATCTCTTCTCTCACTTCTTGATATGAGTGGATAGTTTCATCTTTTTGTATGTCATTCCCTTTGCTGTCTCTCTCCTACACACTGAGAGAAAAGTTAACTTCCCCTCCCACAAAAAAAACCAAACCAAAACAAGGCCTGTGATGTGCTAGTTCTGCCTTGATAGTACAAGACAATGTGATAAGACATGAAGGGAGGAGGAAGATGGAGAAATAATATTAGACTAAGGAAGTGGCGACCACCTATGAGATAATGGTGTTGGTCCATACTTGAGATATTTGATAGAGAATTCCAGTTGAATTGGACTGAGATATTGTAATGGAGCATCTGGTCAGTACCAAGTGTGATGATCAATATTATTTGGAAGAACAAAGTACAGAAACTTAGAAATCTTACAGCCTCTAAATATTATTAAATTTTTCACTAAATAGGTTTTCCATGAATGTTTCCATTTGAATAAGGAAAGAATTAGATATGTGTAGGTATATGTTATGAGTACAGAGGAAAGAGCAAGGGCTTTTGTGAATGGTGAGATGGAAAATCAAATGTTTTCATTTTCATATGATTATTTTATGTCAGTCTTCTAAAACATGCTAGAAGGGTATGATGCATTGTTGATATTGTATTTATTGCACCGATACCTTTGATAAGTTAATTTAACATATTGGTACAAATAGTTCTAGATTGCAACACCAGCTTTAACTTTGTTCAGTCAAGTATGAACGAAGGTAGGTAGGTAGAAAAGTCCACAGTTGAATCTAAAGTTCTAGCTTGACCATAATTTTTTAAAATTTAGCTTGAATTTGAAACATTAAGCAGGATGTAGAAAAAACATGAAAGAACTATAATGCTTGGATTTGAGAGAAAATCGTTAAGTTGATGGATGTGTAGCCTGCAAATAGGTCTGAATTTGAGAGGTTTGAATTGGAAATAGAGTGACTATAGCTTACAAAAACACCACAGAAAAGGTATTTAAATAGACACTAGTTTAATAAAGAAAATCTCTACTACTTGTCCATTAATGCATTTTAGTTTGCAAAGCAAACGAAAGATCACAACCAATAGAACATACATGTTCTGAAATGTTCTTCTGCTGTATTGAGTGGTGCTGAAAAAGGAATGTTTAGCTAGATCTCACTAGGTTTAAACAGAGGATTTTAAAATAGCCTTATTAAAAACCATAAGTTCTTACGTAGGGCTTATATACAAAAGCAAAAATGGAACAGCAACACACAGTTTTTCATACTAAAAATTTGTGGAGTAAACATTTTTAAACCATATTTCTAACATGTAGCAACAGCTGATGTTTGTTGGATGCAGATATTGGTGTCCTTGATTTTCCTGTCAGTAGCCAGATCTTTGAGTAAGAACTTGCTCTGACACACAAATACTGAACTCTGGTCCAACTGCTATGAATCTATGATTATTTATTTTAGACTTCAGCTTCGTGTGATATGGAAAATGAGGAATAACGGAGGAAACGTCGGGATTTTATTTTGTGCATATATAACAACAGAATAAAAGTATGCTTTTTTAACAGGACGAGAATTAAATGTAGATTAAATTTAACCTGACATTCTTCACGTTGTAGGCTGTGATATTTTTGACAATATATAATTTAGGGTGTTTTTTTCTGATTTTTCAATTACTATACTTTAATCAACTTAACTTTTAGATCTTGTTGACATTTCAGTTTCTAATGCAAGAAGTGGTTCTACAACATTGTTTTCAATAAGTCTTTTTCGTAAAATGTATTTTTAGTTCACAGAGAAAATCTGAATCAAGTGATACTGAGTAGTTTGATCCCTAGTACTTGGAAACATGTATTGAAGTCTATGGCTTACTGCAAAAAGCAGTGTTTGTTTTCCATCAGTATAAAAAGAAAGCCTCAAAAAGAAAAATCTTGGTTACTAATCTTCAGGTAAATAATTTAGGTGTTTTGACCTCACAGTTGCCAGCACAGTTGATCAAAAATGGTTCAAGTGATCTAGCTGTACGTAGTATTACAGATAARTAGTTATCTATAACTATTTTTTCTCCTTTTGTATAATAGTTGCAACAGACTGAATTTCATTAAGAGGACATTTTTAGTACATTGAAAATAGAGACACTGATAACTTAGTGTTTTGTCTCGGTCTCATAGGGTTTTTGTTAGGACAGATACGGGCAGATATGCAAAAAATAGGTGTCAGTTGTTTGCCYGATCTGTTTCAGAACAAAACACTCATCTAGGAAAGATATTTACTTTTAGGGGAAAAAAAAATAAAAGCATCTGATCTGGTTTTCTATTCCTATAATTGTAAGTACTGCTGTCAGTGTGCCGTTACTTGCATTTGATATCAAGGGGTTTTGACCAATACTAAACAGGACCATGAAGCAACCATCTTATGTAGAAACAACTGGCCACAGGTTTAGCCTCACCAAAAGATACCTTTGGTAGTAGCTGAAATTTTAGTCGTGTTCTCTTGGAGATATAGCAGTTATACTTGCTTTTATTTACAGTGACAATTTCCTTTCACTGTGATTAGTCTTCGAAATGCCATTTTTTTTTAACGTCTTTTTAATTTCTCCCTAGCTGGGTTGAAAACTTTGGCCGAGAAGGCCTGGGACTGCTGTTGGATGTTTTGGAAAGATTGGTTGACACAAAAAAGTAAGGATTTAATATAAAATTGTTAGCTTTTCTTAATATGTAAAGAGCATTCATTTACGCTAAATTTTTGATTTATTCAGTCAGGACAGAGTTGTGAAGAGGAGTCAGCATAAGGTTATACAGTGTTTGAGAGCCTTCATGAATAATAAGGTATGGGATTTTATTTAATCTGGAAATCTAAATTACTACAGTTCAATTAGATAAGGTACGTGATGAGTGGGTGTAAGTCTGTGCCATTTGGTGAAGTGATGGGTTGGTCAATTGTGGTTGGAAGTTGTTTCTGTCTGCCAGAAGTCTGCCACTTCCTCTCTGCAGAAAAATTCCAAGACTATATAATGTAAACTTTTGATGTTGGTATATGCCCTTATTACAGAATAAGTGACCCATTTGGGACTTTTCTCTCATTTAATTTTTTTAATCAAGTATTTGATGGACTTAAGCATCATTTGAAATACTTGCTTGAGGGAACCATTGCTGTCATTACTAGATATTTGATAGTCATTTGGATTCCCTCCCTTATAAATGTTCTTCTCTTGTTTAGTATGGGTTGGAAAGAATTTTGGGAGAAGAGAGGAGCCTTTTGTTGCTGACCAAAGCAATTGATCCCAAGCAAACTAACATGATGACGGATATAGTTAAACTCCTATCTGCAATGTGTATTGTTGGAGAGGAAAACATGTAAGTACTGTATTTAAACCAGAAATAGCAAGGTAATTTTACAATACCCCAAATTATAATTATACCTGAATGAAATTATAAAATTTTCAATTCAGGTTTGAAAGTAATACCTGTATTATATTGTCAGTTTTCAGAATACCTTTTTCTGTGATTTTTTAATTGTGGTCATATCAATAAGAGTTTTCTTTTTGACATGTGGATATCCTGATTAGATGGAAATATTTATGCAGCAATTCTTTTGCTTAATATTTATTAGCATTACTTTCTTAACCCTTGCAATCCAGTACGTCATTCTTTGGCTACAAAAATCTCTAAAGGAAACAAGTAATGCTGAAACCTCCTAAATTTGTTTACAAGAAATTGAGGCAGGTGAATAATCTGGCAACATGGCTTTTCAGATAGCAAATGAACAAGTTTAAATATCTCTCCTGAGTGAAATGATTCTCTTTTCTCTCAGCCTTGAAAAAATTTTGGAAGCTGTAACAGCAGCAGCAGAGGAAAGGAATGTTGATAGATTCTCTCCTATTGTAGAAGGTCTTCAGGATAACTCTGTTCAGCTGCAAGTAAGTAATTTTTTTTTTCTTTACACAAACCACTGCAACAAGTAGAAATAAAATTGCATATTTTTCTGGACTGAACAAGTTGTTACAATAAAAAGGAGTAGGGATACTGTTKCAAATTTTGGAATGTTGTTTATAATTTTGTCTTCTAAAATGTGCCATGGGAAGATTCAGTACTTGTTGTGCCCTGGAACCTCAGGGTAAACTAAGGTTCTTTTTCTCTGGGTAGGCGCAACGAGAAAATTCAACCAAAATTTTCGCAAGAGGTAAAAATAACACACAAAAGTTTACTGGCAGAACTATAGAAAATTAGGGGACATTGGCAAAAGAATAAATGGTACACAACATCACTTTTCCCAGCCTAAACTTAGCTTACTAAACATAGAAAAACCTTACAGCCCATTTGATGTTATGTTCCGTGAGAGGAAAGTTAGAAAAAGAAGAAAGGGAGGAAAACAGGAAGATAAGACAGATAGAGACAAACAGGCATAGCTACCAACTCTTGGGTTCCAGTTGGAGGTACGTGAAAAAAGGAGAGCTCCCTGGTGAGGGCTTCTTAAAGCCTTGGCCCCGCCCCCGGGCCTGCCCGTCCAGGTGGGACCTCTCGTGTCTGGGCCACTCAGGGGTGGGTGACACCGAGGGGCTGTCTCCAGTGTCTGGGCCACTCAGGGGTGGGTGACACCGAGGGGCTGTCTCCAGAGTCTCGGCCACTCAGGGGCGGGTAAGGTGACACTGAGGGGCTGTCTCCAGTGTCCCTCGATTGACAGGCACAGCAGGGCTGGGGGGGGTGGGGATATGGAGGCGGGGCACTGCCCTACCAGAGTGGTGCTTGATCCGCCCCCTTCCCAACAATTCCAAGCTCCTCAAGTTGTCTTCAAACAGACTATATCCTGTCTCTGACAGTGCTGAGAAACACAGGGGTATTGCAGGCTAATTTGTTGATTTCTATTCACTCAGCTCACTCAGCTCTTACCTTTGCGAGTTAAAAGGCAGTGTAAATTTAAAATAAAGGATAAGTCATATATTTGGATGAAAAAAGATTATCTCACTTCTGGCAACATTTGTTGAAACTGAAGATTAATAATAGTAAAAAAGCAAGTTTTTAGGCAACTGCACTTTATAATTGATGTTTTAAATCCGTCCGTCGCTCATGCTCACTTTATAATATCATAAAATTGCACTCAGTCTGAGGAAAGAAAACTTTCACCTTATTTTCAATTTGCTTCAGTTGGATGTAAAGTTTACTGCAGAAAGGCAAAAACTACTACGTTCAATGATTTGAACGATCATTATAAATCATTGGTTTCAGAGTGTAGATGTGAACTCATTGGTATTCATCTAATTTAGTTGAACTGAAAGCTGTTCATAATTGTAATTCTTTGTGAATATTGCAAAAATACTAAAAGATGAATCTGAAGTTGGAAAGAAATGTTTGCATTACTCAGCTTTTATATTAAATAGTTCATGTCTGACAATAAAGATTGCTGTTTGTTTCATCTGTCTCACAGAAAAGCTAACCATAAAGAAATATTTGAAGGTGGAGAATCTTTTGTACTTCAGTTTTTCCAGTACCAATGGAATTCTCTTGCGAAAAATTGTCCATTCTTTATTACCCATTCCATCTTAAAATCATGCACCAGTATGGGGTTGGAAGGACCTTTAAAGCCCATGTGCTTCTAACCTGTCTACCATGAGGGGGACACCTTTCACCAGACCAGGATGCTCGAAGCCTGGTCCAGCTTGACTTTGAACACTTCCAGGGATGGGGCATCCACAGCTTTTCAGACATGGTTGACTCTCAAGTGCACATTTCTAGCTCATATGTAGTTTCTCGTCTGTGAATATCCCGAAGTCCCTCTCTGAAGGGCTGTTCTCAACCAGTATCAGCCATTTCTGGTACTGGTTATTGCCCCCACTGAATTGCACGATGTTGCACTTGGTCTTGTTGAACTTCAGGAGGTTCACATGAACCCACTTGTCCAGCTTGTCAAGGTTCTTCTGGATGGCATCCCTTGGTGCTTCCATATTTAGATTTCTTTTATGTGATTTCATAGAATCACAGAATGGTTTGAGTTGGAAGGACCTGAAAGATCATCTGGTTCCACCTCTCTGCCATGGGCAGGGATGCCTTCAGTAGACCAGGTTGCTCAGAACCCCATCCAACCTGGCCTTGAACACTTCCAGGGATGGGGCATCCACAATTTCCCTGGACTCTCCATAAATTTTCTGGAATATCAAAAAATTTCTGAGATATCAGCTTTTCCCTGGAACATCAATAAATCTTGTAAAATATTTTGATTCAGTAGGGAGAAATGCTTTAGATCATGACAATTGTTTTCCAATTCCAGGATATTGTATCTAAGTTAAGAGAATTGAAGAGTCTCTATTCTCTGTAGAGCATATAAGCGTTTGAGAACTACCAGGTTGAAGTTAGCAGGATGTTGTTTTGAGTGTTAGGCTTTCAAATGTGATCCTGAATTTTCACAATGTGCGTATATTTGTGTCCGTGTAGAGTTAATAAAGAAAAAACTATCTTAACTTCCTTTTCTTTATAGTTCAAAATGCATGTGAAACTCCCCTAAAAGTGGCCTATTACTTTATTTGAAGCATCAGGTAAATTAAATCAATCCTATGTGCCTCTGCCTTTGCCCATGATGGATACCCACTGCTTGCAGGGGTGCTAAGCTCCATTAGTGAGATACCACTGGTGAGATTACTGAATCAGTGCAGAAAACTTCAGCTGAGTTATCTATGCAATAGCAAGTTTTATTTTTCTAGGACTACTCTTCAGATATTAAAAAAGTTTGCTCCTACTAGTTATGCCTTCTCACAACTATGATATGCCTCCATTTGGTACTTTGTTATCCTCTGATATAGAAGATAGAGCATTGTTAAAAATGAGAATTTACATGTTACAGTTGCAATATTTATGCTAAAATACTTATGCTAAATATATTCATTTGGCTTTGCTGAGAGTGTTAGCTTGAAGTTCCTGCAAATAGGTAATGTTTTACTGTTTCATTTGCTGTATCTTGTGTAGACAAGGAAACTCATTAAAAGTTCTTTTCTGTTTGTTTTTTTTTGAGTTAAACTTTCATTAAAATATGTTCCTTCTGCTGCAAGGCTTTTTGATATTAACTTTTTCAGACTTCATAAATGGTTGCTAGATTTCTTTTTTAAAAGACCAGAAAAATCAAGGTTCCTCATGTGAATCAGTTGTAAACTTTTCTAACAATGACATTGACCTGGTGGTTAATTTGACAGTGTTTTAATGAGACAGAAGTTTACAGTTGTCAGTTACTTGGCATACTTGCCTTGATTGTCCGCTTGATATATGTATGCTTGCTTTGTGGCAGTTCAATTTGACACTAACAACTGACCTTTTCAATTTTGAATTGACTTAACATTTCTGTTACTAGAAGACTGAATACATAAAAGGCC
Organism: Amblyornis subalaris; assembly: GCA_018881555.1. Classification (NCBI taxonomy): domain Eukaryota; kingdom Metazoa; phylum Chordata; class Aves; order Passeriformes; family Ptilonorhynchidae; genus Amblyornis; species Amblyornis subalaris. The sequence goes on along the minus strand of JACAXG010000086.1, from coordinate 2,360,029 downwards.
TCAGTAGGGTCATTTTTGTATTTTGAGTGGAAGCTCTGTCTGTCTATTTTTTGCATTTGTTGAAAGCAAAAAATATTCTCCCGTTATCTTTCATAAAATCCAAAATTATGGAAAGCATACTTAAATTATTTTGGTTCAAGACAAGATTAGTGATCTTAGTCTGAGAATATAACTACAGCAGGGAGTAATATCAAGTTTCTTTTATTAAAGTAAATGTAGTTTAACATCTTAAGCTCAAACTGCATATAGGGCAATCTGGTACCTTGTGTATTTATGATGACAACTGAAAAAGTGTATTACTTCGGTTGTTCAAGTCATGGAACAGGAAATACAACTCTTGGCACAACCTATTTTGATATGTAAAACAGTGATGAAAACAACAACAATTTGTTTGTTGCCTACTTCTCATTCTTGTAGTAGAATCAAATGAGTGCTTGTACTCTCTAATCATTAGCTTTCACCACTGTTTCTCAAGCAGGTAGTTAACTAATGGGTGAGTGGTATTCTTCTGTGCAGTTCTAGTTGCAGATGCCAGCTCCTTCTAATTTTCCAGTTAGGACTGAGAAGAGGTACAGTGGTGAAGCAAAAGTGCAATTTTTCCTTTCCTGGTTAAGTTCCTGAAAAATGAACACCACTCATCCCTGTGGAAATGTGCAGGTTCATGCATGTCTTACGAGAAGCAATTTTGTGACAAAATAAAAGATCTTAGGTATTATTCAGTAGCCTTATCCTCTCAGTATTTTCAGTTGTCAGGGAATACCATTTAATCTTGCTTTATCATTTAATAATATGAGGATGTGAGATGGCTGTGACATTTTGGCTAGCTGAATTACTTGATGATGCTTGGTTGCTCTCTGCTAATGAGGTCCTTTCCATAACTGCTTATGTAATAGGGTCAATCAGAACAAAGCTTACCTTACCTAAATGTCAAGACTGAATGAACTAATTTCAAATTATTGTGATCTTGTGTGATTTGAGTATTATATGCTAACTGCTAGGTATTGAATTAGCTTTACTTGCAGCATGATATAAATGTTTGTGATTTACTATCAGGTTCTTGCTGTTGCCTTTATTATTAGTCTTTTAAAAAAATTTTAAACTTAGAAAAAAGTTTTTGTGATGTAATTTACTCAAAGCTAGGTGTATAAGCAATGCCTTTCTTAGACTTGTGTTTCCTTCCTCTTGTATAACTTTTTCTCATTCTGCTTTTTGTAGACTTTTGTTTGGGACTTTCAGTATTACTTTGTATTCCTACAGAAATAGTTTGCTAATATCATCCAATGGATCTTCGTCTTGTTTGTTCCAGGAAGGCTGAAGTATGTTCTTGTGAACTGCAATTGACTTCCCACTTGGTCAAATTCGACTAGAATAGCAGTACTTTATACTGATGAATTTCTTGCTTTTCATTGTCATATTGTGGCTCTGTTGGATTTGAATAGCACGTGTGCACACATACTGTGTCGATTTGGCAAATTAAAAGAAAATCCTTTTTTTTTTTTTTTGGAAGCAATTAGATCTGTAGATATCCTTTCTTGAAATTGCCTTGCTATTTCAAAGATAAAGCTATAGTTTGCTCTTGATCAGGATTTTCACAGTAGTACTTTCTCTGTCTCTGATTGTCTCTTCACTGATAGTTTAAATCATCTGTGATAAATGCTGATTCCTTGCTTAGCAGTCCATTCACATAAAGTTTTGCAGAAAAACATGCTGTGTATTAAACTGCTGATGACAATGACAAAGGTTCCAAATTTTGTATAATCAAACAACATGGAGTTTGACTTTTTTTGAAATGTAAATATAACCTTGTAGTACTGTACTTTAGTACTGACTGTATGGTATTGTTGTCCAGTGAAATCTACAATCACTGAAATGCCTCAGTGATGTTAACAGAACAGGTGTTGGTGGCAGCTGTCAATGCACTGAATTACTGGTTTTGAATGGCAGAACTAACTGAATCCAGAAAATGCAGTTGAATGAAAGATTTAGTACTCTAGAGAGATAAATTTGGGATGGTATAACCTGTTTCAACTAAATAAGCTCAAAATTAGAGGAGGTAAAAATTTGCACCTTGGCTGCTGAAGGGGAAGACAAATACTCATAATGTGGACCCATACCGAAACAAATACAAGAAGCTTTAAGAATAAAGCCCATACTTGGATAATAAGACAATATATTCTGTAAGGTTTTATTGCACTAAATTTTAGCTGGTTTGGGTGCCTGCATTTTCTACCACTTGTTGCATCCAAATTCTTCTGTTGTGACGTTGCAACTTGTGCAGTCTGTGGGCCTAAAGAATACACCTGGTATTCAAAGCCAAGAATTTGTTGTTAGTCTAGGTGAAGCGTTAGTGGTCTAATAAAATTGCTCTCAGTAGTGCTACCACGTCTCCACTCCCATCCCATGCCTATACTTTTCTATGCTACATTTTATTTAGGGTCATATTCTATCCACTAGTTACAGAAATGTATGTAATGGTAAACTTTATGCCAGAGACTTTGTACAAGGCTGAGAAAAATGTACAGCTACTGGGGTGATAGTGATTTTGTTACTAGCCAAATCCTGTTGCAATTAAATAAGTCACAACTGAGTTCCAGGCAGGCAAGCCAAGTCTCAATAAAGCCTGACAAGTCTGGAAGCATGTGGTGTTAGCTTCATACAAAGCCCGTAGCCTGTTACTAGCAAAAACAAGTGGGCTTCAAGGCCACATGTCCTGAACAAGATTGTAAAGGACTACAGACAAATATTCAATATGAGGAGCTTGTTCTGTGTCTGAAAGTACTTGGTTGTGCGGTAGAACTTCTCTGTTGGGTGCTGTTGAGACAATTCCTGGAAGATTTTATTCAGTCTGCTATTGAAAAGAGGACTGGGCAGCTTAGGTGGTTTCAAAATTTTTGTTACTGTCGTGAGGGTGTTTGGATGTAAGAGAATTGTATTATTTGTATTTATCTTTTGGTACTTATAATTTCCTTTCCTGGGGTTTGCACCCCTTTTTGTTACCTAGTGTAGAGTGATGCTTTGGCAGTAACACATATAGTAGAATAACTCTTAGGAAGAAGTACATGCACAGAACAAGGCTTCAAAAGAAATACAGTGGTTTTGTTTGAATTTGAAGAAAATAATTGATAAGCTAACAAAGTCCTATTTTCCCTTAAGTTTTTAAAATACTGTAGACATATGTAGAGAAGCAAATTGTATAAAATGAGGGAAATAACAGATTTCAGGGAGAAGTATCATAAGAATTGTTCTGAGAGGCACTACAAAGATGAAGAATCCACCATGACAGTTAAAGGCCCAAATTATTATAAATGTAGCTGCTTTATGAGAAGAATAAAGGAGGGTTGTTTCTTATTTGTAACTTTAAAGAAGCCCCAAATCTGAAAGAACTTTCTCAAGGAAACGTACTCTATTTAAGGCAAAACAGTCAAGGTTATGGTATTGTTAGCTATATTCCTGTTTAACTGAGTTTTTTAAAACTGAGTGCTACTAATGTAATGCCAATACACCATAGGTATATTCCTCTTTGATACGTGAGGTTATTTATTTTTACTCATCAGGTGATGGTCTAATTGAGCTCACTGTAAAGAATACGGAGAAAGGACAGGGACAGGCTTTCATTGCCTTGCCRTGTTGGTTAAACATTTTGCTAACTTAAAATGCAAGGGCAGACTTAAACTGAGACGGGGGAAAACATGAGGAAACATTACTTTCACAGACTTTAATACAACCATATGATTTTTGAGCCCTAAAGGCTTTTTTTAAAACAAGCTTTTAAACATCAAATTTAATACTATCATGTAGGAKATTTGATTTTGGCTACTTAGCATGCTCTTTTCTACCTTCTTCTAAACTCTTTTGACATTTTGCAAACCTGTTTAAATTTTTGAAGTCCAGACTTAGGCCAGAGCATTCTTGCCTGCTCCTTGGACCTTTCTGTTGCACCCTGGTCATTTAAACCTAGGGCTAAACCAAAATTCTTTTGCTCTGGTTAGGCACAAAGGAGAAAATTCAACCGAATACTCGCAAGAGATTAAAGAACACAAAAAATTTACTGGCAGAACTATAGAAAATAAAGGAACACTGGCAAAAGAGTAAATGGTACATAACATCACTTATCCCAGCATAGACTCTAGCCCATTGAACATAGAAAACCTTATAACCAATCCAATGTTATGTTCCATGAGAAGAGAGTTAGAAAGTAGAAGAAGGGGAAGAAAACAGAAAGATAGGAAAGATATAGAAAAACAGACATAGCTACCAACTTCTGGGTTCCAGCAATGTCATACTCCAAGATGAGGACAGAGTGGAAAGAGAGGGGCTAACCCCATGGTAAGGCTTCTTAAAGCCTTGGCCCACCCTGGGCCTTCCTCCCAGGTGGGACTTCGGGTGTCTTGGCCACTCAGGGACTGGTGACACCGAGGGCTGCCTCCAGTGTCCCTTGACTGGAGGGCACTGCAGGGCTGGGGGGTGTGGGGTGGGGTGGTGCCCTAACAAAGCAGGGCCCAATCCAACCCCTTCCACACACTGCAAGCTCCCAAAGATGTCTCGAAACAGACTTTTTCAGTCTCTGACACCTTCAAACACCTTTCATTGGTTCATGAAATAGGACTTTGCTTTACAAAACCATTTATTTATATCATCCATTTATTAGTCTTGCATTTTTTATATTACTCATTAATTTCATTCTCATCTGTGCTTTCAGTATATTTGTACTGTGGAAAAAGTCAAGCTTGCCAGCCTATTGTTGTCCAGATCTTCCTGAAAATGTCCTTTTAAATGTCAGTATAATTTCTGGCATCTTCATTTATTTCAGTGTCAACATACGTTTCAGTACGAACTTGGGTGTAATAGCAAGTAAAATTATTTTGTCCTCAATTTGCTTTAAAACTTTGAGAGTTTGAAGAGTTAATGTTCTTCCATTACTTCTCATGTTGGCTTGGTTCTCCTAAGTTCTTCTGCCACTCTTGAACTGGTTTGTGTCTCTATTCTACTTTGTGATCTCCTTTCATACACCAGTAGAATATTTGACAAGGTGTTGCTTTTTCGTGTTGCCTTGTTTTCTTTGGGTACTCCTTTCCACCGTGGTCTTTGACTAACCCTACACATTCTCTGGTAGTCTTCCTTCTTTTGTCATCTTAGAGGAACTAGATGTGTTTATCATAGATGCTTTTTGAAAATTGTTCTTCAAACTTCTCTCTCTCTTTTTGTCTGTGTTAATACATTTTCAGGTTTGATTGATTAGTTTTGATTCCCCCCCTCCATGTGTGTTGTTTTATTTTGTTTAGATGTTGTAACTTAATTATTGTCTAAGACTGGAGTAAGTTACAGAAGTCTATCTTAACACTTTTATGCAGTTGATTTAAATAATCACTTTGAGTCATGTGTGCAGTTTTGGTGCCACAATATATGAACGAGAGCAAACTGTTAAAGAAGGTCCAAAGAAGGGCAATGAGGATGGTGAAGGGCCTTGAGGGGAAGGCGTATGAAGAGCAACTGAGGTCACTTGGTCTGTTCAGCCTGGAAAAGAGGAGACTGAGGGGAGACCTCATCGCAGTCCGCAACTTCCCTGTGAGAAGAAGAGTGGTGGGCAGTGATCTCTCTTCTCTGGTGACCAGTGACAGAACCTGAGGGAATGGCATGAAGCTATGTCGGGGATATTTAGGTTAGATATTGGTATCGGGTATCAATTTTTCGACCAGAGGGTGGTTGGGCACTGGAACAGGCTCCCTAGAGAAGTGGTCTCAGCACCAATCTTGACAGAGTTCAAGGAGCATTTGGGCAACACTCTCAGGCACATGGTGTGGTTCTTGGGGCTTCCCTCTGCAGGGCTGGGATTTGTACTGAATGATCCTTTTGGATCCTTTCCCATTCAGGACATTCTATGATTTTATGAATTTATTTTAGTGTGCTTTTCCTTATTGATGTCAATAAAGTAAAAACAATAGTTTTCTTTTTTATTATTATGCAAATATAGATATTTGCATATACTGAATTTCATAGCAGTTCTGAGGGAATAGAAATTAGTTTCAGCTCTTCCTTCAAGTAAGAGGAGGGAGCAAAGCTTGTTCCCTCCTTCTGTTACTTTTTAAAAGTTATTGTTGATGTATGTTGTATGACAGAGTAATATAAGAATAGATGCTGTCATAGCAGCTTCTATCCAGGAGAGGTATTGGTATTGGATGGGTTAGTACAGTGGTTCCAACCATGGCATCCTCCCTGGAGCATTCTTGTCCTTTACAGCATCTCCAGAAGTTGAAAAGATGGTCCCAACTCCTAGCACAGAGTTGTGGGGCCCTCTTTTCAAGTGACTCCAAATACCATCATTTATGGGATTGGGTGGAGAATGCCTCATGCTTAATTGGGTCATTCTAAYGCTTGGTCCCTATCAACCTGCTGCAGCTCACGGTCTGCTTGGTTTTCTCGACGGTTCACAGCTCTCACGTTAACAGGTTGTTTATGCTTGTTACATCTCTGTTCTTACAACTAAGCTATTCTCTTTTCCTAGAGTGTTAGCTAGTAGGTTCACCTATACAGACTGACATTGCTGTTGAGCAGGCCGAAATTCTGTTGATTGCCATACACCTCCACAACAGTTCAGCTGAAATAATATATAAAGCTACTTTCATGCTTATATTCTTTGCAGTAGGATAAAGGTGGGATAATGACTGTGGGTCTGTAATATCATTTAATCTTAGCCGTGTTCCTTCTGGAAACCTAATGAGTGCAATTGTTTCTCACAAAAGTCTATGTCAAAGTACCTTGTACAACATCTAGTTGTTCTTGTGACCATATGTAAATTCAATACTTGGAATTATGTGTACTTTGAAGGTGACTGGGATAGTATCTTTCCAATATCACCTTTTGCCTGTGGCATAACGCGTCATCATTTTTTAGACTATAAAAGACTTTACAGCAAATTATTTGAACCAGATTGCTTTAATTGTTTACATAGTGTTTAATGTCCAAATACAATCCTAATTGACTGGTGCTTTTAAAAAGCCCTTAAAATGCTGGAATTACTTGAATAACATATTTCTTGTACATTGAAGCAAGACATGCAAACCATAAAGAGGGTAAAAAAATGAAATAATGGCTGTTTACATCCTTGTTAGAGATAAACAGTAAGTTGCTGTTGTTCTAAAGGCTTGTGAATATGGACAGTGAATTCCTGCTGCTCCTGGCTATGGGTTTTCAAGATGAATCTCTTGATGTTTCAGAAGAGGAACTACTCACTAGTTGTCCTGATGCTTTCCTTTGAGCTGAAGGAGTGATGCCCATGAAGTATTCTCTAATGCTCAGTATGTTTAAAGAGTGACGGTATAAAAAAGAAGTGGAAAAAAACCCATTCTGTTCTTCAGGCTCAGTTTCATTTAATCAGCATTTTGCTTTTCAATATATGTTTCACTGTTCATAGACTGTAGCCTTTACGATTTCTATTATGTCACTAACTTTTTATATATATATGGATAGATAAATTTATATTTGCAGTAATTTTTATATGTTGATAATTATGCTTTATCTGCTAAAGTTCATTGAGTAAAAGAACCTGATATTTGTATAAAATGACAAAATTCAATGGAGTGAGAAAATATTTAATTTTTATGGAAATTTGTGAACTAGAGTTTAATATTTATAGCTCATGTGGCTGATCAGGAATTTAAGTAGCTTAGTGATAAAATTACAGTAGTTTTATAATTATAAATGATTTACTGTCTAATTTTTAGTTTGTTGTTTCTTTTTGATTGTCATGCATATTGAAATCTATGAAATAAAATAGTTTTTTATTTACTCTATTACAGGTAGCTTGCATGCAGCTCATCAATGCTCTCGTTACATCTCCTGATGACTTGGATTTTAGGCTTCACATCAGAAATGAATTTATGCGCAGTGGATTGAAAGAGATATTGCCAGTAAGCATCTCGTCATCTTTCTTTGCATTACTATTTAAATTTTTTAATTATTTGAGCTTGAGAGGGGGAATGGGAGAACAAGTTCTAATAAATTATTCTCAAAGACATTTTATTAAGTTTGGGAAAGAGCAGTCAGATACGAGAATCAGTCTTAAAATAAAAATGAAAAGGTGAAATGTGCTGTCTTGTACTTCATTCTGATTCCTCAGCTTTTTAGGACTTGACTTAAGAACATGTAACAGACTGTTGTGCAAAACATTTAAGCCAGGCTGAAGTCATGTTTACCTTTTGAATATTTAACTTAACTCATGTGTTCTTGTAATTTTTAGCTTTTAAATAACATAGACTTATGGAAGATACTAAAAAGGTTTATTTACATATGGAAATGCTAATTTTGCAAGCTTTTCTACTGTTTCTTCGTTGCAGCAACTGCACTGTATAAAGAATGAAGCACTAGATATTCAGCTGAAAGTGTTCAATGAGCATAAAGAAGAAGACATGATTGAATTCTCTCATCGTTTAGAAGATATTAGATCTGAACTAGAATATCCTTTTGAAGGCCAACATGATCTTTGCTTGTATCAGCAATAGTGTGGCCAGCAGGAGCGGGACACTGATCATTCAGTTGTGCTCAGCACTGGTGAGACCACACGTCAAATCCCGTGTTTAGTTTTGGGCCCCTCACCACAAGAAGGACTTTGAGGTGCTGGGGTGTGCCCAGAGAAAGGCAACAGAGCTGGTGAAGGGTCTGGAGCACAAGTCCTATGAGGAGTGGCTGAGGGAGCCAGGGTTGTTTAGTCTGGAAAAGAAGGCTCAGGGGTGACTTTGTTGTTCTCAAGAACTGCCTGAAAGGAGGTTATAGTGAGGTAGGGGTCGGCCTCTTCTCCCGAGTAACAAGTGACTGAACAAGAGGAAATGGTCTCAAGGGGCACCGGGTGAGGTTTGGATTGGATAAYAGGAAAAATTTCTTAGAGAAAGGGTTGTCAAGCCCTGGAAAAGGCTGCCCAGGGAAGTGGTGGAGTTCCCATTCCTGGAGATATTTAAAAGATGTGTAGATATGGCATGTAGTGGCATGGCTAAATGGTGGACTTGGCAGTGCTTGGCTAATAGCTGGACTTGATGATCTTAGCGGTCTGTTCCAACCTAAATGATTCCATGATATCAGCAAGAGAAACATGAACAAAATAAAGCATATAATGGATATTTTTCTGCTGTAATTTCTGTTTAAAGAAGTTATCAGTCAACATTTGACTGAAATATTTTGTTCTTTGTTATTATTCTCCTTAACAATTTTACTGAAGTAAATGATGTTTACAACATGGTGTGGAATACAGTTAAGGACACTAGTGCCGAAGGATATTTTCTTTCTATTCTCCAACATCTTTTGCTAATAAGAAATGATTATTTTATCCGGTATGTTTAATGCTGTGCTAAATGTTAATTATGGGTTTTTTTATCATTCTGTCATTAATAGAATATTTCTTCCATAAATTTAATGATAGAGTTTAGTCTTTCTAAAGACTAATCGTGGATTGCAATTTGTGAACTCATGTTTAAAAGTRTCAGCTTTGAATCAATAATGCCATCTATATGTTTTTGTCTCTTCTGCTTAGTATATAATTTTATTTTATAAATATAGAAAACTATTTTTGTTAAGAGCTGAGCCTTATTGATTGCAACTATAAGTGAGCAGGAGAGATGTCTTAATCGGTTATAAATTATAGTAGTAGCATTATAATTTTGTGGTGTATTTGAGTCAGGACAAAACCAAGTATGCAAAGAAGTGAACTTTTTATAGAAATCTGAATGTATGCTTAATTTAGAGTAAGTTTTGGGTTGGAATTCAGTATTTTCGGTATACATTATAGGTCAGTGTGGACATGTTTGTGTCTCCTGGAAAATTCATCAGTTAAATTACAGGGAAAGAGTTAATAAAACTTTAAGTATTTGAAGCTGATAAATACTTTCCTTCCAAAAAATCTGCTTGTGTTGTCTTTGAGGAAAACACTGGAGGAACCAGGTATGAACTGATCAGGGAAGGAAAGCCATCTGTTTTCTGCACAGTGTTCTGCATAACCTTGCATTTTGAGCAAGGTCTAGCACAGATGTACATTTAAAGGTTAGGAGTGCTTGCCTGCTATGGGTACATCTGTGCTAGACCTCTTCCACCTGAAAAGGTTTGAATTCACAGCTTGCATGTTCTGGGCAAGTGACCCAGCTGTCATACCCCCTGGCATTTTAGAACAAGGTGTTTTTCATTCCTTGTACTGAAGCAGGGCTGCAGTGCACGCGTACTTACAAAAGTCACAAAACTAGTGGAACCAAACTGAAGGAAGAGCCTTCTCTTTACTAAGAGGAAGCAGGAGGAAGTCTTTCCTTCCTGTATTTCCACAGGGGAAGAGATGTAGAGTTTATAATATAAGAATCGTTTATCTTTAGGTCCACTGTTTTTTCAGCTTTGTGTAAACTGTTTTTGTRTAATAAACTGCCAGATGTAATTTTCCTTTGAGACTTTTGGGGTTTGCACCTACCTTTCTAAGGGAACAAATCAGCCCAAAGCTTTTGACCTTACTGTGTTCATAGACAAGATTTTGAGTATAGGTTGATAAATAACTATGCTGTAAAATAGCTCGTCTCTGTCTTTAGTCCACAGTATTTCAAATTAATTGAAGAGTGTGTGTCGCAGATAGTGTTACATCGAAATGGAACAGACCCAGATTTCACGTATCGTAAAAGATTAGATATAAATTTCAGCCACTTACTAGGTAAGTACTATGCTTAGAAATGATTATATCATCATACTTCTTTATATCAAATTGTATATGTGATAAAGAATTTTATGTGTAAGTGTATTTGTTAATTTTTTTTCAAGATATTTGTGTAGATAAAGCAAGATTAGAAGAATGTGAAGAGAGGGCTTCTGAACTTTCCAGAAAAGTAAGTAATTTTTACATTTTGTGATCATAAGATGGACACAGGATTACTTAATAGATTCATGAATGGTGTAACAGAATGTGGCGTAGTTTTTAACTTCAAATTACTATTTGTTCTGTGTTAAAGTGGGAATTTGGATGTTCCTTGTGGACTAGGAAGCAAAGTGGTGTAAAGTAGTTAACCTTAATTGAGAGTCTTTCTACTATTTAAGTTTTCATGTACAACTCTGCCAAAAACCAGCTGAATACTTTATTTGAATAGTTATCAGTTTCTTTGACAAGATGAACAGTGGGAGAATAAAAATTGACTCATTTGTATCTGCAGACTATATTACTGCACATCAACTACTCTGTGTAATACTAACTTAAAATACATTAAAGATTTATGCCATTTCTTATAGTAAAGACCTGTAGCAGTGATACAGGTAGTACTTCCACGCAGCAGACACAGGGAAGTTAGAATAGCAGATATGTGTCCTTAGAATTCTTATCACGTGAGTTTTAACCAGCACAAAAGGAAAAGTTGGAATTCGAAGAAACTATGCAGAACTGACTGGTGCCAACAATTTGATTTTTGTTTGTTTTTTTTTTGTTTGTTTTTTTAGTTTGAAAAAGATTTCATAGTTCATCAGGAGACCCAGGCCCTACTGCAAAAAAAAGAGGAGAGAATCAATGAACTTGAGACAGAATTACAAGCTTTTAAATCACAGGTAAAAGACAATGTAAATGAAAGTATGAAATATTGTTTTTGAAAGGGATTTCATTTTGCATCTTCTTTGGATTCTGATAGTACAGTTGAGGGTTTGTTCAAAGAATCTTTGTTATCAATTATTATTGAATGTTAGTTTCCTGTATTTCTGTTTTATACAAATAATTGTGATGTGGCATTAATTAGCTGTGAGTTCCCAGATGATCCTTTTATGCCTGAGCTCTGTTAATTAAACTAGTTTCTTAGGTTTCATTTGGGTTTTGCTTTCAGTGTCATACATTTCCAAAGTAATTAACCACATAGGGTAATAAGTCTTATGCTTTTAGATTAACATTCATCATTGTGATCTTTATCCCTCCACAGGAAATTGCTCATTATGCAGTTTGCTTTACTGAGGCCTTACCATGGATATCCAGCAGTGAAAAATAACCTGTGGCTGGATAAGAACATTTCCTGATAATTTTTCAATTTTCAAGCATAAATAGATATTTTAAAATGTGATGGAGAGGAATAGTGCTAATTTTTGAGAGTAATACTTGAGTTAACTTCCAACTGCTTCAGCTCTTAAATCTATGTAAGGAGACTGTGTGACAAATGATTTTTCCTGTGTCTTATTTCCTGGAGTAAGAAGCACAGTCTCAAAATGGCTAAAGAAATGCAGCATCGGGAAGACATGCTTATAGGGGTCTTTTTTTACTACCTTTGAGGGATTTTCTTTATATTCACTAGCTTCTTTAATTTTCTTAGAGATGAAAATTAATTTAGCTCTGCTTTAGTCTATTTAAAAATGGCATTCTAATTCCTGTTTCTGGTCAAAATTCACTGTTAACGTCAAAGTCAAACATGTAAAAAAAGCAATTRCAGAAATTGTTGTATTCTAATAAGCCAAATATAGTAAGAATGGCATATCATTAATTATAAAGGTATTTTTCTRTGTGTGTCTTGAAAACATACTTAAATACTTACTGTAAGTGAAATTGGTTTCCTCCCTATTTTAGTTTCTCTGTTACTCACTGCATTAAATATAACTTTTTTTACATGCAGACAGAGAGCATAACATATGATTATGCTCACTAATTGTCATACTATGAATTATCCCGTTGTTGCTAATGGGATACATGAAAAGTTTTGTGAATGTCAAGTAATTGAGTACTGCAACTTGGTACTTTTAAATCTGTCTAAAGAGGAAACTTTGGCTTCCATATGGCATCAGTTGCTACTTAGCACGTCGACTTCTACCTCTAATGACTATTTTTCCCCTGGTCTCATTCCTTCACTCTCTTCTTGCATTTGATATGTGTTGGTGTATTTCTTTCATTTCCAGAGCCTAATTGTTCAGTGTCTACTTGTCAGTGTAAACAATGGTTATGTTCACAAATTCAAAACATTATCATGCTGTTGTGCATGCATTTGTTTGAATTTACTAATATTCAGCTATTTCCTTTTAGAAATATCAAATCTTTTGCTTATTGTATTTCCCTTCATTTTTAAAAATAAAAGGGACTGTTTCAGCTCATAGTTAGTGGAAAAGGTAATTAGTGCTATCACCAATAGATAAATATTTCTTATTTATTCTGTTGTTTTTGTCAGATACCTTCTTATTTCTGTTTGCAAGCCTTTGATAGGAGTTCTTCAAATAGTAGAAATAATTATTTTTTTAGACTTACTGAAGTGCTAATCCTATTTTGATACAGTGTAGATGTCATTACTATATAGAATTAGAAGCTGATGTGCAAGGCAGCTTTGTTTTTTGGAAGGATTTTTTTTCATCATTGCTTCATATTTTCAATTCTATAGAATGAGAAATYTCCCATATTGGAAGATAGCTGTTTTTCTACAGAATTATTTATCTCCTCAGATTCTGCTATTATGTACTTGGAATGTTTCCCTGTAATCTGTAGGATAAGAACAACACAGACTAGGATGTTACTTTTTTTTTTTTTTTTAGTTTGAGCTAAACCATGGTAGTCTAGATAAAATCTCATCAAGATACTTATCCGACCCTTCTTAGATCATGGTCAGTGAAATATGACAAGTRGGAAACACCATTTCAGTTTGACATTTTTGGTGTGCACCCCGCAAGTCTGAATGTTTGCTTCAAATATTGAGACTTCCAATCACGAAATCAAAAGCACGTTGGGCTCGTTATCGTTCGCATTTGGTTGTTCTATACAAGAAAAATTGCACTGACTTTCAGCTGGCTTTCTGCATTTAATCTGTATACTATGATTGTTTTAGCATTTTGTTGATAAAACTATGAAACTGAGTAAGTATATTTTCCTTATCAGTATGGCTCTGTGCCACCTGGTGTTCTGCCATCAACTCGTGGAGATGCATCTGTTGTTCCACTGGAAGGTGCAGGACCACATCAATTTCTACCACCTCCTCCTCCACCGCTGCCTTCTAATGGAGCAATTCCACCACCACCGCCTCCCCCTCCTCCTCCACCACTTCTGAGTGGCTTGGGAGCTTCTCTGGCTTTTGTTGGTGCTCCTCCACCACCGCCTCTACCAGGCCTGCCTGGAATACAGTGGTCCCCGCCTTCATGTGCTTTGCCCTTTGGAATGAAGCCTAAAAAAGAATTCAAACCTGAGGTTACCATGAAAAGACTCAACTGGTCTAAGGTAGTATTGATTAATGGTGCATATTTGATGTAAAATCTGACATTGAACTTAGGATAAATAGATTGTCAGGAGTAAGACTAGATAAGCAATTGATACATTAGTTAGAATTAAGTAAGATATGAATACTTTCTGTCTTTAGTTTTTCATTGTTTTCTGAAAACTGTTTCAGTGACCCATGAATCATCTGGGCAAGTATCTTGACTTTATGAGATGCCTGAAAAAGTCAGTTCTGGTCTAGAATAAAACAACCTTGATAGCAGCATGCTTCCTATCCTTCCTGGGTCCTACTATGCCTTGTTTTTTGGCAGACTCTTTAAATTGGATCAGTCACTGCACTGTACTGACAGCTGTACAGTTTCTGAACAAGTCTTGCATCTATCTAGCTTGGACCGGAAAGAAGCAGTGCAGGTCTSTGCATTTGCCTGTAGTATAAGGGCACTTACATAAATTTAATGGCTGACAAAATATAGCATCGGTTTGGGGTTTGTTTTTTTTTTTTTCTTCTCCATTTTAACAAGATGAAGTATACCAGGACTGTGAGTCTACTGACTTTGGAAACTGTAATTAATTAGACCAAAATAAGTCAGTAAAGAGATTTTCACAATTTATAAAGTAATCAAAGCTACATTCTGAAAAGTAAGGTACTTAGTATCTAGTTAAACCAGCTGTGTTCAGAGACTATTTGAAGTTTGCCAGAGTTTTAAATTAGACCAAAGGTAATTTGCTCCATTTAGATCTTGGATAACAGAATGTGTTGTCTGCATTGTTAGAATCAGTTTGTCCAAAAGGACTTATTTTAAGAGTTATTATTTTCAATGAGAAATATATTAACAACTCTAAAGATGAGTTATATACTAGAAGTTCACATGTTTTACAGACCTCTGAAGTATTCAATTTGCTTTAGACTCTACAGAGCACAGTTTCTGCATGGTATCAAAATAATAAAACTGTATTTTGTCTCTTGCTTGTAGATCAGGCCTCAGGAGATGACAGAATCTTGTTTTTGGGTTAAGGCAGAAGAGGACAAGTATGAGAATGCTGATCTGCTTTGCAAATTGGAACTTACATTTTGTTGTCAAAAAAGGGGTAAGTAGTTGGTGGATTTAATTTTCAGCTTTTGGAGATATCTTTAARGTTCTTGGGGCTTAAATAAATATATGAAAAAACCCCTCAGAATATAAAATTAAGGTTCTTAAGTTGGATGTATGAAAAAAAAAATTGAAAATCCTAGATTGCTTAAAGCAGTAATATTGAACTATTTTACTTAAGGATGACCAAAATGGTGTGACTGGTAGGAAAAGCTCCCAGAAAAAACCCCAAGAAATGCTTCTGGATAATACAGACTTACTTATCATGTTAAAAAAAATATTTATAGAATTTTATCAGAATACCTTCATAAATTACTGAAATCTAATCTAGAGCCCAGAAGAAGATCTCTTTACCCTCTGCATAGGTATAATAGTTGATGTGTGTTGGATCCATGAAGGAGAATAGTCTTTTTGTGAAGTTTTTTTTTACTTCCTGATAAACCTGTAGGACCAGATCTCCTTTGGTATTTGCTTAGCTTCTTCAGCTTTTAAAGCCCTGTGGAGGAACAAAATACTTGAAAGTATTCCTGGCTTTAAAACTTTACTTCCTTCCTTGGAAATAAGTTGTCTTAGTAGTAGTTTAGGTTGTTCTCTCCTGTATATAAAATGCCTGTTACTTCTTGAGACTTTTTTTTCTCCCTCCTTTTTGATATCAGAGACTTAGTACTTTAGTGCAGCCAAAGGGCTATAATGTTTAATTTCTTTGCAAATTGAACAGGGGTTATTGTGTTTTTAGTTTGTTTAAAAAATTTTACTTTTATATTTTTATTAATATAGTGCATGGCATTCTCAAACTTCTCCCTTTTTTGGCTATGCTATGTGTGTATTATCCAATTTTTTTCTTACCATAACCAAGAACTTTATTCCACTCTTATCAAAGCAGGATTTTTATGCTCTAGCAGTGTTTCTACTGATTTAAGTATTATAGTTTATTACTGCTGATACTTAATATTATTAAGAATGTTGTACAAAGATAAAAAGGCAAGAAAATCTCACAGGCCATAGATGTGTTTGCCTGAATCTATTAAAATAAGTCTAGGAGCTAATTATGGTGCCTTTATAATGTTAGGAGAATTCCCAAGAACGTTCCCTGAATTAATAGGTTGGAAGTTTTAAAAGCCACTGGAGGAAATAGTTTCCTATGTGTAATTAAACAGTAAAATTTGGGAGACAAGATGATGTTCAGGCCAAACATGGTAATGGCTCAGAAGAGGATTGTGAGTCTCCACAGACAGCAAGAACATTAGAGTTAACAAGATTAACATCCCTCAATATTTAACTGAATGGACCGAATACATTGTTTTGACAAAACCTAATAGAAAAGAGTTACTGGATCTACAGTTGG
Organism: Amblyornis subalaris; assembly: GCA_018881555.1. Classification (NCBI taxonomy): domain Eukaryota; kingdom Metazoa; phylum Chordata; class Aves; order Passeriformes; family Ptilonorhynchidae; genus Amblyornis; species Amblyornis subalaris. The sequence goes on along the minus strand of JACAXG010000086.1, from coordinate 2,343,423 downwards.
AAAATCAGTGAAGTATACTTTTATACCAAATGTRTGTGTGTGTGTGTGTAGCAATTTAAACACTCTGGTCTGCAGGGATAAATTTATTTCTGTTTTTACAGGTGAGGCTTACTGCTTAATCTTTTTTATTTTTAAGTTTTGAAATCTCTCTCATCCCACATGGGTGATATAAATGTGCCATCATCTTAATTTTTCGAAGGAAGAGGAGACACTAAAGATTTTATTTAGAACACCAAGTAGGTGTTTAAAGGGCAACATGGAACTAAATTTCATCTTTGTTCAAATGAGTGGTTTACAGAACTTTACATGAATGCTTAAGCAGATTAGCAGACAGGACCAGGTCTTTGTGTCTCCTGTTGACAGCTTGAATTCTAGTACAGAGGACAGCAAAGCAACTGCTTTTGTTCTCATGACCGTGGAGAGAGGGGACAGTTCTTTGTAGCTTGTATGTAACTTACTGATTATAACAAAACTTACCAAAGAAATTGGAAAMATCTAATTTTCTTCACAGTCTTGAGGAGATTTAACACCAGGATTTCTAAAGTAGAATCAGCAAGCTATTCACTATACTCAAACTGGGAACAGTCCTTGACTATTTCTAAAGCTTTGTCTCTGAAACCAGAAAGATGAGAAATTGAAAATGGTTCTGTAGCCAAATGATGGCATGCAATGAATGAGCTGAGGGGTCCACTCTGCTGAAGGGTCTGCTTATGCACTCTTTTCATTAAAATCTTTGCATAAGAAGAGGTATCTGGTTGAGGAAGTGGGTACCAGAATGTTCAATGATGCTTTAAGTGAATTTTATTCTCATTAAGTAAAAACAGACTGAAGTACTCAAATATTCAGGTGGTGCATTTTGCCAGCTAATATGCCAAAAGTGTATCACTGTTGATCTAGAAAAGGAAGTCTTATGTCTATGTAAATAATCCATTGAGGAATTTCTGCTAGAAAAAAGGAATACAGAGCAGTATAGAATAGATTCGAAGACTCAGCAGATGTTTGTATAGGAGTTACAAATGACGTTGATTCTGAATGGGCATTGAAGCAATTGAAAAACTGAAGATGTTATGGAAGTGTGAAAGAAATACTACTGCAAGAATAAAAAACTAAAAGAGGGCCTACCTTCAGACTGTAGGAAACTTCTATTGAGTATATCCAAAGACATTTCAGAGACATGAATCATGGAATTGTTTAGTCTGGAACGAACCCCTGAAGGTCATCTGGTCCAACAACTTCTTGTAAAGGGACCAGTCTAGTTCATGTTGTTCAGGACTTTCTCCAGCTGAGTTAGAGAGATTCCAAAAGATGGAGATGTATGGGTGGGCAACCTGTTCCCATGTTTGTCATTGTGGTGATTTTTTTTTTTCCGTAATATCTTTTTGGAATATCTTTTGTTGCAACTTGTGCCTATTACCTCTTGCTTGTTTTGCACCTCTAAGAATTCTGGTTCCCTCTTATTTATAGCCTTCTCTCAGGTCATTTGAGACAACAGTAACTGTTYCCTTGCATTTTATTATTCTTTTCAAGACTGACAACTCTTTCAACTTCTCTGTCTGCATCTGATGTTTCAGCCTTCTAATCATCTTGATGATTTTCTGCTGTACTCATTCCAATATATCCATATTTTTCTTGAAGTGGAGAAACCCATACAGAGTACTCCAGATACTTCTCCCTTAGAGTGGGGAACTATATCCCTGAGAAGGGGAATAGAGGGAAATAATCACTTCTTTGACCTGCTGCTGGCAGCAGTCATGGTGTTTTACTGGAGGAAATGTCTTCACTGTGCTGCTTGGTGATGGTGATAATGGTAAGTCCATGTAGGGACTATGGGTGATATAGGGTATTTTCTCTTTTGCGTTTTATAAAGCTGGTTTTGTCACTTTTCAAAGGTTGAATCATTTTGTGAAAGCAACGTGTTTTATAATAATAAAACCTTGAGCTGGACAATGAGAAGTATCAAAGCATCAGTTGTGGAAGGTGCTCTTCTAGCAACTTACTGAAGATGAAATGTGATTTTTTTTCATTGACTCAGAATTTAGTCAAAGGCATAATGGTAAACCAACTCCTTTGTCATAAAAGCCTGAGAGGGCTCCGTGTGCGTCAGTGCGTGAGTGTGCGCTTTGGGTCATTGTTCTTGTTCAAGCAGTAGAGATATCCCTGACTGGTACAGCAAACAAACCCATGACCTGTTAAACGTCACTGGATTGTTGTGGGTTTGTTTTGGCCATTAGTTTTGATTGTGAGTTGGTTGTCTGAATGGAGCTGGTTTTGTGTACTTCGGACTGCTCTGTGACAGCTGGGGGGAAAGAAAAGTAATTGGCAAGTTCTGAAAATAAGGTGATKAATATGAATGGTTTGCATGAATGTTGTTTGGTAATCTGATACATTGTGAAGGCAAAAAGAAGTATTGGTATGAAGGGTGGTTAGACAAGACATGAAAGAGAAAGAAATAAAAAGAAATACCAAGAGTTTAAGATTTATCCAGGTTATCCTCGTGATCACAGACCAGTAAAGAAAATCTGTGTAAAGCCTTTCTGGCAACAATTGTATCAAAGGAATATCTTACTATAATTTTTTGAAAACATTTAACTGAATATATGACTGACAGTTAATTGATATGTGAAATACTGAATAGCAGAGCTGGAGCAAACCTTATATGTGCTTTTATATTATCTTAATCCTAAAAGATAAGTTGAACTTACACAAATGCTCATTATTAAATGACAACTGCTTTGTAATGCACTGGAAGCCTGATGGAAGAATAATCACTGGTCTGTGATGCTAACATGCTGCTAACTTTGCTGGAATTATTAGATGTACATGCAGGGGAGTGACACTTCACATAACAAATAGCATGAACTGTAGCATCACGAAAATCTTGTGGGTAAAAGAAACCTCCTGTGCAAAACCTTGTGAATGGAAATTCCTTCTAATAGTATTATATTGTGTTATTAGTTCTTGGATCACATGATGTATATGATGAGAAAATGTTAATGTTACAGAAGCTGAAAATTTTGTGGAAAAAAGTGGGAGATTTAACTACATCAAAGGTTTGAGTAAACTTGGTATTGTAATACAGAAAAATGGCCAGCAGCTAAAGCTGTGACATAAAAATCTGCATGTGACTTGATAGGAAAGTTCAAGACAGTATTGCAAGAAAAAAGTTAACATTAAAAATATAAAAGTGTGAAGATAATGGGAAAACTCATTAACTGTATCTAGATAAATGTAAACAGGATGTTCTTCACATACTGATTTCAAATCCTGAGTTTCTTGCAAAGGACCCTTTAGCTAATTTTGAAATGTGTATTTAATTTTTTGAAAGTGAAGTTAGRTAAGGAATTGGTGGGACCACTTGGAGACAACTTCAAAAGTTTAGCAGGTTCAAAGAACATCAGAAAAATTCAGGGCTAAATGGTCCAAAAGAAATAGGAGAGGTAGTATTTGCAGGAAGGAACTTTCTCTTTTGCTAAGTGAGGATTATAAGTGGTAAGGCTGGCATAATGTTTTCTAGGAACATCTCTTATTGCAGTTCTTGGTTTTTAATCATTGACATGAGTGCCAAGTTGCTGGGAGTAGCTTCAAATTACTGTGTTTAAGACTTACAATACTGAAATAAGGTAAATTTTAATATACAAACACTTGGTCTTGTCACTTAAAAAAGGGAGAAAGGTAATGAAGAACCTGTAAGAAATGTTCTTGGTTTGTGGAGATACTTTGAAGGGTACTAGTGTGGAGAAGATTACAGCAGTAAGTTGCTCAAGTCTGTGAATAAGTGTAACTAATGTAGTGAGACTGTAGTAGGTAGGCGTAATGTGGGATATGGGTTCAGGATAACAAGAGAGAACCAGCTACATGTTGCTTACAGTAATCCTTTGGGTGCTTGAAATGGTTTGCCAAGGTGATTCCAAGACTTAGGAGGTTGTATGGAGTACTCAAGAAAGTAACCTCTAACCAGAAAAGAAATCTTGAAGCATTTCAATCCAAAATGGCAATCTGGACATCTCATATGTGGAAAATATAAGAAAGCTAGTTTCATGAAATACGTGCTTTATAATCAATGTGCGTTATTTATAAATATCCTATCAATAAATTGATTTGACTTGATCCAATGACTCTTATGTTTAACATGTTAAAGTGCAAATGAGGATTAAAAATTGCACATCAAACATATGAGAAATCACTTGTAAATTCTTCATTATTTTTAGCAATATGTAGGTAACTGCAGCTAATGGGAGATGGCATGAAAAAATTAGCAATGTTCTCTTCTTTCTTTTCTAGATATCAAGGGGAACTGATCTAGTAAACTCGAGAGAGAAAGATTGCAGGATCTGTGTCTATTTTTTTTTGTATCAACTAGGACAGATTTTCATCCTAATCTTATTGGAAATGGCAGTGTCTGATCCCATCACACCAGAGCTCCTGCCAGACTTGATTATTCAGAAATAAAGCACTTCTGTGGGAGTACTATCTCTGTTGGCACTTGTCTTGAAAAGGTCAATGTAGTTCTAATTTTTTTTTTTCCACTGTATAGTCTGTAAGAAAAATCATCAAAACCTAAGGTGCTATAGTGCCAACTAAGTCTCAAATATTTTAAACCAGACAAGAGGGTAAATGCTAGCAATAAGATCAAATTAGCAATATAAATCAGTTTAGTGCTGTATTTAACATGCCACAGCCTACCTTGCATAAGCAAGAGAACTTGCCTTCATCCATCTGAGAGATTAGCTGGAGCCCACTATCATATTTTCCTCCTCTGGAGGAGGATTTATCAGAGGTAGCTCCAAACTGTACTTCTTGTARAATCTTATTATTACAAACCTGTATGACTGCCAACAGTATAGTTTAGTAACTTCTGCTATAATACAACACTAAGTAACCTGAATCACCTTTTAATGTAACTGTGTACGAGTAGAAGGAAAGCCTGCTATGCATTTGTTTGGCTGCTTTGCAGTATCATCCCAGCTATCCTGAAAACAAAGTTATTCAAAGAGATTTGTGCATGTAAAATGAAATAAGGAAAAAAGTTTCTTTCTGAAGAAGGCAGAAGTAAGTTATAAGCATTTGCAAGCAACAGCAACCAAAGCATTGAAATGTCTGTGGTATCTTGCAACTTCAGTGTATCATCTTCACATGGAGGGAGTGGATGGTATATTTAGGGTTGCTTTGGTAGTAACTGTGTTAGTTGTTTCTGTTCTTAGCAAGTAAAATGATATCTGCTCTTGTCCTTTTTAAGTATTTGTATCAAATCATATTTGTTATGTAGAGATGGATATATAAGAAGTAGTGAGTGAATGGACTTCTGTGGTGCATTGAGCTTGGCTGGCTACCAGATGCCCACCCAACTGCTCTCTGATAAAATGGAAAAGCTTGTGTGTTGAATTAAAAACAAGGACATCACTTGCCAATTACTGTCACAGCAAAACAGATCCAATTTAGGGAAAATTAATTCAACTTAATTTATCTTTTGTGATGCCCTRTCATGGATAGGAGAAACCTTCAGTTGTTCAGACTGTTAAATGTATTTAAAGAAGTGGGATGTGAATAACTCCTAAAACCTGACTTTGTTATCCAGATAACTCCATGAATGTGTGGCAAACAAAAGATAGAAAACCCAGAGAGGACATTAGCATAGCAGTGGTTAGAATACCCTGACAGTAGCATTTGTTTTGTAGTTTGATTCTTTTTGAAGCTAAAATTGTGGCATCTTTGCCCTTTTAGTCTCCTTCTTCAACAATTTCTTAGGATGAATTCTCCCTTGGATTAATTAATTATTGAATGACTGTGTCACCAGTGCCCTAATCTAAATATGTCAGAATCGTGAATAATGTCAGATCATTCTTCTGGTAGAACTGTGGAGGAGAGTCAGTCTGTCAGAAGATGTAAATAGGATTAGAAAAACTTTTCTTATTTGATAAGGTACTTTCATTGGTATTTTCAGTTAGTAAATACTTCATCAGATAGGTAGATGTTTACAAGTGCTGTAACAAATTCTTCAATAATATCTTTTCACTAAGACCAGTATTAATTACACCTTAATTTTAATTTATTTTAGCTTTATTTTTCTTTCTGGCAGAGTTGTAGTATGTGCAATTATTAAGTGACTGTTTCTTACCTTCTACACACAGATTTATTTCCTGTCAGCTCCAAACCAGATTGAGTGCTTTCCTTTTCTCTTCATTGAAGTGCCTGGATAGAGTAGTTCCTTTACTTCACTTTTTTCTTTAAAACAATTGATTCTTTTTTTTTTAATAGTTGATTTCTACACAAAATACAATATCAGTCTGCACTMATTTCATGTTTGATGAAAATATGACAGTTATATTCAGAGTAATAAAAGCATCCCACTCTCATTTCCCGATACTGTGGTAGGAAAACCCTTTGAAGTCTTCATGTTTTAGAAGCAATAAATTGTTCCTTTATTGATTTCTACTAGAAAATGTTTCCACAGCGTGAATGAATAAGATCTTAGAGGAGATAGATATTTCATGCATACGGAGACCAAAAAAAGTCTACTCAATTTCATAAGTCCTAAACTATAAATATCAACRGAATAGAAAAACATGTTTGGAACTTAAAATGTGAGTTAAAGAAGGTCATCACAGTGCCCCTGCTCAGTCTGATAATTTTGTTTATTTGATGGAAAATACTTCCTTTAAGAACTGAAATATATATGTCACTATACTGGCAAGGGTTCTGCATGAATTAATTTGCTAGTGTTTGTATCACACAGGAGATATAAAACTCTATACACCTGATACAAACKCATTTTCATGGGTTTTTACCTCCTATTTAGTTTTGCTACATGTTTATGCACTAAGTGCTTTTGATGAATTTCTAATCTAATGTTGCAAGCATTTATATCTGACTAAAAGTAACACTATATTTGAGTGTAATAAAATCTTCATTACAGCGTTGCTTTTATTGTAGCCTTTTTTCGTTGTGAGCTGAGAAAAATAATTTACATGCAAGAAATGTTTAACAAACCTTATTTGGCAAACTTTCAAAGTCACTGTTGATGAAAATTATTAGCATTTAAATTTCCATGAGCACAAGTTTTTGTCCTTTAGAAAATCTATCATTTAGTTTTTCAATGAATAGCTTGTTTCAGAGGAAATTCATTTCAAGGACAATTCAGTTTTGAAAAACAAAAAAAACCCAAGGAGATTATGTGTTAATGGAGTGGTGATGTSCAATTAGGCAGCTGTTAGGCAGTACTTGGGTAGACACTGGTATGCCATGTAGACTCGAGGAGTATTATATTTGGCAGAGCCTTTGGTTCTGTTTGCGTTTGATCTGGTTCAGCTGAAACAATATTTTAATTTATTCATATGTAAAAAGTGGCTATAGACATTTTCTTTCCTTCCCCACTAAGATTACATACTCTTCTTTATCTACTAAATTCATGTACATATGACCTGACCTGGTCTAATATGTAATTTTTTTCCTTAATTAAAAGTGAGGTCTTATTTAAAAAAACCAGTAAAGTTGATTACTTCACATGAACTTTTGTGAAACAGACTTCGGTTGTGGGCTGCTGTTCCCTGTGTGATCTCAGCTGATAAAATTTCTCATAATTTCTTCATTCTAAATAGATGTTTCTAGTCTCTAGATAAACATCTTGCCTTGATAGTTTCCGAACAGAAAAGTTTCTGAACTATTTTAACAGGGCTCTTTCAATATGTTTTATGACATTAACATCACCATGAGGGACTTGCATTTTGTAGAAGTCCTGTAGATGATGTATCCCGTAAGAGCAATGAGGTTCTGAAGGTTATGTAAGAATGGAGAGAATTTATTTGATCTGAAATCATAGGATTTTTGGGAGGTTAAATCAGAGCTTTAACAAAATATTTTTTTACTTAGGATATAATCTAGTTCTGCATTCTGAAAACTTTCCTAATACGGCAGATGTGTTTGCAGTGTTGTAGTTGTTGGTTGGCACAATAGTTCAATATTTACAGTAAAACAGTAGTTGTGTTTTCAGATACATTCTTCTTCTGGATCAGTTTGTTGTTTTCAATGTCATTTAAATTTAAGAGAATGAAGGCACAGGACAGCATATTGTGTAGCTTTTAACAATTTTGTATTTCTGTTGTATGGCTTTGCTGCTCCGCTCTTCCTATTTTTACAAGTTAGCTCTACTTGTCTTTCTAATTCACAAGATAGTTCTTCTACAACCTTACTCACCTCTAACATCACTTGAGTAATGAAACCTAGAAATTTCATCTGCTCTATTGCTCACCTTAACAGTTATAAAGACTAAATGTTTGCTGCTGTGCAATCCTTTGATATAGAAATACCTTTTTCTAAAATTGTAAATGCATGTGAATACCTGGCAAGGGTTACAAGCTAGAAAGAGCCTGCTGAGGGTGACTGGTTATCTTTGCAGTTCCTAGACTGTGCAGTGTAATGCCTTGTGGCATATTGCGGTGGGCGGATGGTGTGCGCCGCAACCTTCCCGAAAGCTATCCTGGGTCCAGCGGTGCCTCAGCGCAGTGTGCGATGGCCTGCACACCCAACGCCTTAAGCTGGGAGTAAAGAGTTGGGAGGGGCTCTTCTGAGGTAGCAACTTGTTCATTGCACAAGTCCAGGAATCAGGGGCAGAAGAGCACAGACTACAGGGATACACAGGGTTTTATACTGAACTAAACAGGGGCGGAGAGAACATTGGGACCCAATCACATGAGGGTAAGCGGGAGGAGAGAAAGGCGGGACTACAATACATAAACCAATGAGGGTAGGCGAGGGGAGGAACAGGGGAACAAGGCCAATGGGGCACCGAGGAAGGGAGAACAATCTAGAACAGAGCCATAAATGGATACAGAGCTTGACAGCTAGCAACAAACCAAATAGGGGAACATACCATTACCAGGCCTGAATGGGGGAGACCCTCCCTGTCATTACAACCTAAGGGGAGAGTCTAGTACACCTCTGTGGCTGCCCCCACCTTCACAGCCTCTTTGGCTGCGAGCCCAACCACCACAGTGGCACTTGAAATTTGGCTGCAATGTACTTGATATATGTGAAACAAACAGAATGTTGGKTTTTGTTGCTGGCATTTCAGTGTAAGATCTTGAGAAATACTGGGTCATCTATTTGAAAAAGTGTGAGGATGGAAAAAATGCATCAGTGTTCAGAAAGATTGTTTGAATAAAAGCTGCTACCAAAGCTGACAAAATGGAGGGTAGCTATAGCTGGAACACATGAAGAGAAACTGCGATTCAAGGCACAGTTGCACATTGCAGGAAAAGTCTTGCATGTGTAGTTCAGCAGATCTATACTGTTGCTGTGAAAAGAAACAAACATGGATAGATGTAGCTAAAACCAAACGAGGTTAGATCATCTTAACTGCATAAAGCCAAAAGAGAAAGTTTATTTTCAGTACTAATCTAGTAGGGTGAACCGAATTGCTCTTTTAATGCTCTATAGAAGAGAAGCAGTAGTGATAAATGGACTTGTTCAAACTTTAAAAAGGAGAAGATAGAATCCATTTTCTGCTGCCAGTTGACTCTGAGAATGTACCTGTGAGTCTTCCTTATTCAGCAGAATTGAATGGGGACAAATGGCAAGGTAAGCTGAACTGTGCAGACACATACTTTACAATAAATAGAAAGAATCTCAACCACTTAAACAAAAATAGGTTTTTSAGAACAGGATACTCATATGCACTGGAAGTAGACAGTTCTGATCTCCAAGTTCCTGTTGCAGCAAACCTGGGAGTACAGACCAAAACTCAAAGTATGAAGCATATTTGGGACTAAACAAAAGCCTTTCTGAAACTACAGTAATAAAAATKTCAGTATGAAAAAAATAAGAGAAATTAAGGTCAAAGCATTTCTCGTGTCAAGGAGTTAATGTGCCTCTGATAGTCAAGAAAATAATGTGATTCATTTTTCTAGAACTCGTGTTTGCTGTTAGGATGAAATGAAAATTGTGTTATGCTTAACTTATTAAAAAATAATAACAAAAATTGCTTATTTGTGCCACTCTTGGTGTTTCTTCTGGACTGTCTATATAGCTCTTGGTACTTATGATACTCCAGTCTCTGAAGCTAAGGCTTATTCTTTCATCACCAGTTGGATTTTTCTGTTTACTCAGGGTCATATTTGTATTCAGTATTTGGGGGCAGGGGGAAGTCATATAGGTTTAATCAAACTATAATTCTGCTGCAGGAACCACATTTACATACAAAGATATTCAGCTCAAATAAAATTAATATTTTGTTACTGTTTACTAGTAGAACTACTAAATAATTTTTGTGCATATAAGATTAGACTAATTCCTCAAAAGTCCGCAAAGTCTAGGGAGTAAGTAGTCTATTATTATGCATATGTGAATGTAACAGGAAGAGAGGGGTAAAATCCTATTCTACAGCATTTAGAGATGCTAATTAAAGAATATGAAAAATACTCAAACTGGTGTAAAGCAGACTTATTTTTCCCTTTTTGTCTTTCTCCAGCATTTAAAAAATTGTGGTTAATACAAAGATGACAAAGATGTGTGACCAGATAGTAAAGAAATACTACTATTATTGCTCTCATATGATAAATGGTATTTTTCTTCATAAGAGATGTGTGAAATAACCAAATCTTCATACTAGTCTAATTATGCAGAATCTCTGTAATAGAATTTACATCATCTTCAATCTCATAGAACTACAGCACAGACTTTGAAGAGCAGGAAATCAAGTAGCTTTAATTACACAAATTTTGTTTTTCTGGATTGCTGGAGGAATGAGAAGCTTTCTGGACAGAGCTTTAAATGCATGCTAATTAGAAAGTCTTTTAATATTCAGCCTAAAACTATATTCACAGTATACTTGTCTGATATACCACCTTAGATTATCAAACATCTATTTTTAATGCAGAAATACATACCCTTTTTAATGTAAGATAATGTGAAGTTACACTCAGCTTTCTAGTGTAATGTGGTATTACTGTGTTCTCTAGCCAACAAAGACAAGAATTCACTTGCAATTCCAACATTTCCGTTGTTTGATTTCTGTCAAATAGTGTGTGAGATACAACAGCATTTCAGTGAGAATGAATGCTTCAGTTCTGTCCCACTTGCTTTTTAATAAAATATTCTAAAATGGTGAATATTCTTAAAGCTTGCTTGCAATGGATGCTTTCTCAGTTTGAATCTCTTTCTCTGTTTACGATTGGCTCATCACTTCATTCCTTAATGTACCACAAGAGTGTCTCATAGTACAGTAAATGATCTGTATTACTGAGTAGCTGTTACAGATTTGGTGAGAGAAGAAAGAATACAAACATCGGAAGTAATGTCAGTTGTACATCAATAATAATACTGAAGAAATGTGATTCTGTAATTGGAAGATGCATAGGTGTGCTTTTAACTAGAAGACTCTTCCACTTTTTGGAAAAATGAAGTCAGTGTTATTCCATGCCAGATTTATTTTCAATGAAATTAGCAATTGGCATTTTGTAACCCAGAACAAAGTTGCCTTGCTGATTCCTGTTTGTGTCAGTTTTTCATATTTCTCTTTCATATTAGATAGAGCTTTTAGCAGAATATTTTCATTTAAAGAAAATTGTAGCATTTTCCCTGCTATATGTATAGAATACTACACTGAATATTAAATCTTTGAGTATATTTAAATATTGCGAAGTACTTAGGCTATGAATTAATGGAAAAAGTTCTTTTGTTGATTATAAATCATGTACCTAAATTACTAAATTTACTTCACTCTTTGTAATTTTTTTCATAGTAGCGATTAAAAGCTTTTAATGTGCAAATTGTGAAAAACTGTTCTAAGATTAGAACACTCGTGTTCTTGGAAAATTGTACTGCAGATCACCATAYAGTCTTCAGTTATACTCTCCAGTTCTGAGGAAAAGGTTAAGGTGATTTGCACATATTCGGTGTGCATCCTGTTTACTTTCCTACAGAAGTTGGAACTTTTGTCTCTTTCTAAATAATGTATATGTTGTAACAAAACAAATGGGTTTTACTTCTGATTTGAAATAAATTCTGATATCCTATTTCAGAGTTGAGAACTACATACCTCTTTACATTTTATTTTACTGCACATCTCATGCCACTGAGTATGAGTAAATAACTTGCCTTTTTGTAGTGTTATGGGGCTCTAACTGTTTAGTGCAATCACAAAAAAATACACTCTAAAATATGCAAAAGGAAAGTACAGTATAAATGCAAACATGAAAAACAATGAAGTTTCTTGAAAGTATTTTTACCAGGTAGTTTTGTATTGCAAAATACAAGTGAAGATAAGCAGTAGCTGGGAAAATCACATGAATATAATACCTAGTATAGATTATAAATTTTTTTAATGTAGATTCTGGAAGAAGTAAGGACTGTTTGCACAAAATCAGCCTGTGGATGTATGACAGCACTGCTAGGTTAAACTTACTTTGAGAATGCAATATATGCCTTTTGTTTCAATGTCTTAGTTCTGGCACTACAGTATAGCAGACTTGAAATTATCAAGCACATTTTACTGATTTTAGTATATAACCAATATTTCAAACTGATTTATTTGGAGAAAAAAAGATACAAGCTGCTTGCGTCTTTCAGAAAGTTGGATAGATGCATAACTATCAGAAGCAGCACTGTGTTACTTTTCATTTTTTAATTTTTTTTTAAATCTGGAAAGAAGAGATGTTGTTATTTACTGTAATTAACCATATCAACCTAAACCCCTCTCTCTGTTTTATGTCCAGATATATATTAATAAGTATATTGATATGAATCAATCATGGTAGTTCCCTCATAGATTGCTATTGAAAAATATTTAATAATTCTTTAACTGTGAGAAGCTCTGGCTCTTATTTACTGAGCATGGTATATGAGAGTCCTTATATCCCTAAGGAAAGAAAACAATCTGGTACCTGAATAATCTGGTATCTAGAGGTATGTGATGCAATTTCCTTGTACTGTAGACACCTTCATGAGTATGTTATGACTAGAGCAGTTTTACCTGTTACAGTTTCTGATAAATTGACTTGTGGCTACAGTCCCTAGGTGTTACTTTCCCTCTTGTTTGGCATTGTTAGGGTTCTTCCCTTTCAAGACTTTTTTCAAGAGAAGTAGAACTTTAATCGATAGTGTATAAAGTCATAAAATTAAATAAATTATCATTGCCTCATTTTGTATGTTTTTCTCAGTGCTTCTTATTAGATTTTTTTCTGTATTAGACCTGTCCAAAATCAACAGCTAAAATGGGCACTCTTCTGAACAGACTTGAATAATTGGCTTATTACAGGGTATATTAAAGCATATAATCTAAATAAAGGTATGCTCCATTTACCTTTATTTGCAGTCTCATTATGGCTTGAGACTATGAGAGTTTAGTATGATGGGCACACAGATTCTTGGTGGTATAACTCATGAGCTTAGAGGGGATAGCCCGCAATAGTGTAATCTTTTGCTTGACACACAATGCGTTGAAGCTTGTAAAACCYCATTTACAGTTCATAATGTCTTACTTTAACCGCTGCTAATGTGCTGGGCAACCCTCAAATGTGTCTAAAGTGATCTTAAAATTTGATGTAGAGTGTTAAGTAGAAACTTCCTAAGCTAGAGTATGTTGATAAATCCAATTGTATCCAGCTTGAGTGTATGAGGTCAGTCAGATCTCTTGGCCTATAGAAGGTTCATAGAAATAACTATGGTTTCTTGGCTGTTTAACACCCTTAACACCTCCAAGAAAAAGAAAATAAAACACCCCCCTCCCCCGCCAAATGACCTGCCTTTCCTTGCCCTCTGGAACACTTAATCACTTTTACTAGTTAATCTTCTAATGTTTTTTAAGGACATACTTTGGAAGTAAGTTGAAATTGTTTACTGGACATTTTAGCAAAAATTAATACAGAAATACTTAAGGTTAACTTCTGATATTTGAGCTGCAGCCAGCATTAATTGTATAAGCTAGCATCTAATTTTAAAAGCATTTGGTTATGTAAATATTTTTGGCAGTATTAACACACCAGGAAGAGTGTGGAGGTCAAGGTGAGAAATCAGGTTTGGGTGACTGAATTCCCTTCTTGTCTTTTTCTGCTGAGGTTCAGCACACTTTTCAGTATGATTGACCCCTTGAATTTAAAGAACATCTCGTAAACTAATTGTTAGTGTTTGGTCTGAAGTCCTCAGGTGTTGTCAGAAAGCTACTTTTGATACGCAGTGTATGACTGAAAGTCTAGTATTTGTGATAGTTAATAAATTCCCATTGCAAAATATGTAAGGCTATTAATCTAGCTTACTGAGGAGTTGCAGTACAGACTTGTGCAAGGCAGTTCTTTATTTTTAATTAACTTTTTTCTACAGAATGTGGACTGTGTTTGCATTTATCYATTAACAACTTAATGCAGTTGATAATACCTGGATTTATTTATTAAATATGGCAAGTCTAACCGCATGAAGATTTTGTGTGACCTCAATTGACACTGGCTTTAGTTATAGAGCTCTGTAACTTGTTTATCATGCAAGTACTCGGTTGTGCTCTGGAGATTTGGTGTTCAGTATGTTTATGTTCAGTATGTTCATGTTTGTTTATTACATGTAAAAAAGAATTAATTTCTTACTTGCTGGGTTCTATCTAGTTTGAAAGATACATTAATGCTGCTTTCAGTAAGTAAATAATCTGGTTTCTCCAAATTTTTCTCAGAAACTATTTTGACATATTTTTATCAAGTGAAATGTTCCCTTGTGCAACTGAGAGTTCMCTCACTTGTAACATGATTGCTACATATATATTAAGCTTCAAATGCCAGGTCAAGTTCCTTTGCAGAGACTTTTCTCAGAAAATTGTATGTGCATGCAATTATAGTCTGTGTTTCAGAGAGAAAAACTACCCTCCTATTTGTTGGACATTCAAGAGTAAATCTATGATGCTCATAGTACAATAGCTGTGCATTCTGTGCGTCTACACTGCAAGCTGTCTGCTCACTCCAGTTGACAAGTTATCTGCTTCCACAGTGCTAAGTAGTGTGGTTTAATTAAGGGGGAATGTTGTTTTCTTGTAGGGAGACAGATATGCGAGATATGGACATTCCCTTATTAGAGCAACCCAAACATTCTTGTAACTGTAACTTCTATTGTTCATCTCTATTTCCTTAATTCTAGTTAATTTTAAAACTTAATCTCTTACTATGAGGAGTTTACATATACTTGTAAGAATATGTAGATCAGAATTATAGATGTTRCTATTAGTGTTGCTATTTGATTGAAACTAATGTTTAAAGATGAGAGTTCAGTTACTTAAGCATAAGATGAAAAATTTTCTGAGTTTTAGCATGTTTAAATCTGCCTGATGGTTTAATGGCTGAGATAATTTAAATTAAATAAACACTTCTGTCACCTTAAATCTCAAATGGTTTAAACTAAATGAAATACTCATTCTTGAGTAATGATTATGTCATATCAATGTAATAAGATTTTTTTAAATTTTATGTAAGCAATCTTTTTGTAATCAACAAGATTGCTAACAAAAACTTAATGATGATCAAGAATTATAGTTTTGCACTGTTATTTTCTAGTAGAAATAGCCATGGTCTGTTAAATGTCTGTCTCTGCACTACTTTTGGTTTCTCAGTAGGTTTTCAGTGTATGTTTCTGTCTTTGTATGTGTTTTTCTTTAATTTTGCATATATTATGTGGAATCAGTGTAATGTCTCATGTTACATTCTTGCACCACATCTTTTTGTTATGTATACAAATACTTTTCACAAACTATTTATGCATGTCATTTTGACTTTCTGCTTCCTCCTGTCTTCACCATAGCAACTATATTTTTGAATCTTTTTCAGCCTGAATTATGTCTTATATTACTTTGACCTTTCTACAAGTAAAAAAGATTCCAAACTTTACTCATCTTACATGCTAGAAACAGATCTTAACATCATATTGGATACCTTATTAATTCGTGCTTCTTTGTAAACCTTGCAGCCACTGCTTTTTTGATAAATCAATATGTATGCTATGATTTTAGAGATTAGGAAGCCAAGAATCTTTTTTATTTTTCTTTCTCTTTGTGTTGCAGTTTAGAACCGTGATTTCAGAACTTTTCAAGTATTTGATTAAAAATATAATTTTTAGTATGTGTTGAAAATAATGGCTATGCAGATTTAAGTATAGATTTTTTTTTCCCAGTCTGCAACAGTTTTTGAAAATGTAGTTTCTATTATAGTTAACTTTTGGATTTAAATATACCCATAGAGATTTAGAGGAATACTACCTTTATACTTTCTGATGAAGAAATATCATCTTATACCGAAGTATCATTTTTTCTCAGAAAAGGCTTTTATCACAATAGGTCTCAGAATAAAATTATAAGGTAATATTTTGTAAATTTCTCTAATATATGAAAAAGGAATTTTTGTTCTACCAACGTTCAAATAAAACAAGTCATAGTTTAGAAATAACTATGCTTCTATATATGTACCGTATTTTAGTGTAAATGTAAACAACAATAGCTTTGCATATTTATTGACAAAATTAAAATGATATCTGAGTGAAATGTATAGTCAGTCTAGATCTATGTGTTGATTTGAAGTTAAGTGGACACAAAAAAGAATATCTTAAAAGTTGAACAGCTGTGTTATTGTTTTTTTATTTGTAGCTTATATGCTTGCATTTTTTATCAGAAAGTAAAAGCAAAAAGGCAACTCATGTTCATCTTTGTGGTGATATCTTTAGTAAGTAGAATTATTGTACAGAGTCTCAGTGTATGCTACTGTAAACCTGGACTGATAGTGAGGCAGATTGTCTAATACATCTCCCAACCACTTAATAATTAATCAATTATGTTGGTACTGCTGATGAACAACAACAAAAATATGAACATTATAGAGCTAGAGTGAGCTTGTGTATTTCTAATCTCAATGTCATATTTTTGCAAGTGGATAGTGTAGAAAAACATCACTGTTTGGTCTTAGATGGTACTGAATATAGCTAATTTTGAACATTGCAATGGCACAAGCTCAGTGTTTGGTGACGTAACTTTTGAAACATTAGTCAATCTTTTTTACTTGCTCAGTTTACTATTTCAAATATTTGAAGCAGTATGGAAAGAAGTACAGCTAAAAGGAGCTGGAAAGCTTCGGAAGTAGAATTTTGCATTTCTTCATTGTCTAATAAAGGGCCTAATACAGTCCTGGTTATCAACTGTGTTAGTGTGAACAGTTTTATAGTAGGCATGAAAAACTGAGGGCTCTACTGTATAACCTCCCTTTTTCCTCTTATAGAGCAATTTAAATACAGCCACATTCTTCTTCAGGTTGACTGGGCAAAAGGCCTTTTGGATTCAACAGCTGAATATTTTCAGAAAGACAACAACTTCCTATTTTCTTTCTGAGAAACAAAGGCTTAATTTTTTAGAGTGGATAAAAAAGATACAAGTTGGAATTACTGTCCTGATTTTGAATATTGATCAAACCAGTTATTCTTAACCCCCCCCACCTCAATTATAAAAAATGACATTATGAATATTTTTTATGACACAGTATCTCTTTTTCTGTTCTTAGCCAGAATTTAAAATCACTAAGCCAAGTTTTGTAGAGTGTCTTATAAAAAAGGAAATGAAAAAGACAACCTTTTCTTCAGAGGTTCATGATCTGAACTATGAGTGTCTCCATCCTTCCTAGTGAATGCAGAACATTGTATTTGGCTATGGGCAGAGTTCAGACCACTTCCTTTCCTGGAGGTGTTCAGTGTTTGTACCTCTGATAGGGGGAAAGAGGGAGAGAAGGGCAGGAGCATAGCTGACAAAGAACCTTCGGTGGTGATTGCATGATGTTTACAAGTTTTGATTTCTGTAAGCAGAAACCAGAAAATTCTCCATATGAACATATGGTATTTTCCCATTTTTGTACTTCATTTTGGTTAACATTAAGGTGCCATATTGATGCTGCCATGACACTTGTTTTTGTTTTTACATGTGCAGAATTTTTTCTCTCTTTCTAACAGAAAGGTTCATCCATCCAGAATGCACAGATACTGTGCATATATAAAAAAATATTTTTTGGCAGTGGTTTGTTTTTTTTTTCCGGTGTAGTTTTTTTGATCAAATTCCCTTCCCAAAGTTTGTCCAGCTAAAATTGTGGTGGGTATGTGTCCTTGCATCTTTGAATGCACTTGAGGTCCAATGGAGCCCTAAGAGAGAAAATAACTCAAATGGATAGATAGAATTTCATCTACCTTCTCTTTTTCCATAAAGTGCTTCCATAAAGCACTGTTAGTGTCGACCTGTTCACACTCCCATTTTCCAGAGTAAGTATGCAAGTACAAGAACCTTTTGAACTTACTCTTTCCAGAGCAAGTGTTGAAAGCATGAGAACTATAGACAAACAATGTTTAAGTAGATAGCAAAATGCTTGGGAAAACACAACTGCCACCACCTGCCCCCCAGCCCTCCAAAGCAAAAGCCACCAGAGAAACACAACCAACAGCTTCCTCTCCWTTCTTGACTTACATTGGTCTTGTTAAACCAAAACAAAACAGCATGTTTGCAACCCATCTGTTGTGTGTCAAATTCTGCATTGTCGAGGCCCCAAAAGACTTCATTTGCAGATGCATCAGTCATTGTTACAAGGGAAATGGGTGGGATTTAGGATGAATAAGCATTGATTACTATATGGAGAGAACTTTATGATAATAGTGTGGTTGTTGGTTGCTTGAAGTGCATTTATGATTTTACCAGCTACTCTCTTGCTGATATCTCTAAGCATCATATTGCTTTTGAAAGAATGATATTTATTCTGTTAAACTCCAGAATGCCATTCCGGTTAATGGATGGTGTGTGAGTAGAGCACAGTGCGAATGSCTGGATACACAGCTGTTAGAGAGAGAGATTGCTTGTCAGTGTTTGGAATTCATTGAGGCACGTTACCTACGCATATGGGTGTAACTTTTTCTATTTTGAATATACGAGGTTAAAAGTAAAGTTCATGCATGCACCATGTTTGTATGGGAACATCCTCAGCCTTGAGAAAGAACATGGTGACTTGGTGTATGCCTAAAGAAATGGCACTGGCTCAAAGACAATGGTTTGCTTTGTTTTTTCTCAGTGCTGCCTTTGGGAGGTAGGTGCTACCGAAAACAATTAATTGATAAACAACTGATACAACTGGTTTTAAATTGTACCTGAAATCTTTCCTGCTTCCTGAAGGTTCCTTGCTCCTAGTTGTTTGGTGCAGAAAAGTAAGCCTTGTGCTATCTGTTAAGGTTCAGTTATTAAAATAATTTAGAAAGTTCTCTGCCTGAATTAAGGCGCAAACGAGACCATATGCCAGTGTCAGTCGTATGGGTTTTATTTGATAGTAGATAAGAGACAGAGAGAGAAAAAAGCACAGAAAGAAATAGAAAAAGAGGTGGGGGGACAGAAAGAGAGAGATTAAAGAAAATATCACCATTCCATGGATCCCAATCGATGTTCCGTTGGTCCTCTCGATCTTTGTGGCAGTGAAGGTCCCCTGAGAAACGTAGAATTCCATGGATTAATATATGTTCAGGCTAGGTAGGAAAATCCAGGCACGCCCCCGGGGGGGGGCAAGTTTGCCATTGTCTTTTGCAGCAGACTTTGGATCTGTTGCATCACTTTGCATCACATGCAGTCCTGTGGTGCAAGGCCTCAGGAATGAGTCTGGGGGCACTTCGGGGGGTCTGTGATGGATTAAGACACCTCCTCAGCTGCCTCTCACGTGAATGTGCAGTGGTTGTGGTATTCCTGGGGCTGGGGGTTCCATAGCCAGTTTGCGTAAGGGAGGATGGGTTCACTGCCCCGAGCAGAGGTTACGACACACCCAAACCTGCTCCCCCCACCTCGGCTGGGGGGAAATCTGTGCAAACCTGCTCCCAGCAAATGGGGCTCTGGGCTGTGGCCTCCCCCACTCCCAGCCAGGGAAGATTCTCAGCACAGTTGCTGCGTTGTTTCTCATTCTTTTCTTCCAGCCTTGTTTTACTTCTCCACAGGTCTGAGATGATTGAATCATGGGTTTCTCTTTTACCCTCAGCACTTTAACCCTCAGTCCAAAGTTCCAGTCAGGCATCCTTTGGGAGGGGTGGGTTTTTTCATACAGTTCTGCTACAATGAATAAAACTTTTATATCAGTGTTTGAGGCATGAGTTATTCCAGTTTCCGACAGCTTTCTTTTTTTTTTCTTTGTTTGTTTTTAATGATGCTTGTCCGGCATTCTGTTTGGAATAGACACAGTGGTCTGTCTTCACACTGTCATTAGGTATCGTCTTTCCTAAGGCAGTGGAAAATTTTAATTTAAGTCTGTTTTTCTTAAATTGAAAATTTATTTTTTCCTTAGACAATTGCCTTCTATATAAAGTGACATCACTAGCTGTTGCTGGAGTCTCATGTATTAACTTGTTTCAAAGTGAAGAATTTGGCCAGGATATAGCTTTCTAATGGAGGTTTTTTCCTGCATCTGAAGTCAGACTTTCTATTGAAAATCTGCTTTCGTTTTTATAGCTCTTCTTTTATCACCAAACTTTTCTTTTTACCCTAGTAAAAAGAGTGAGTAATTTTTGCAGATATCTGTCACTTAATAATAACACTAAAAAGAAAACCCATTTTTATCATGAAGGCAACCTTCTAACTATGAATAATTTTTAAGAAATAATGTTCCTCTAGATATGGAGATTTTTCTGTTGCTGAAATGGAACACTTTCATTTTAACAATTTCCTCGGAAACTAGAGATAAATGTAGAGGAAGTTATCCTCTGACTTCCAAAAAGGTTTTGGGGCAGCAAAAGCAAGAGATAATGCAACATTGAAGTGATTCTCCTACAAGAGACAGGGAACATTATCAGCACATGGCAGTTTATTAAGATTTTTTAAACATTATTTTATAAGTAATCTTGTTAGGTTTTGTGGTTTTGTGTTTTTTTTTTTTTCTTTTCACTATCAGTGTATTATAATAACCATAATGTGGATTAGGTAGATATATAGTATTTTGTTGCAGAAAGGTGGATGTGTTTCGGGTTTTTTCAGTGATACTTCCTTTTTCATTTACAGCAAATTGTATTTGGAATTCTGGGTGAGACTGGAAGATTAGGGGATAGCTTTTTTCCTACTCTAGAGAAAGAACAATATTAAGAAAATGAAGAGCTTTATTTTCCTTTGGCTTGCTATGGAATACAACTATACAACTATATATACAGTTGTTTTCCTTAGTGGTTTGGACTTGATCTGGATTGTTTTGTTATATTCCTAAATACAACACTGATCTTCTTGCAGAGGAGTACAGTAATCATCACAGAACTTTGTAAAGGTGTTTTGTGATTTGAGAGTTTTATAAATTATTCGTATTATTTTATTAGCATTTAAATTATTGAAGGACCAGCTAAGCTTCAGTTTATATCACGTGACAAATTGATAAATACTATTGAGCTGTGAGCTCACATATTTCAATATTGGTCATGTGTTGTGGAGAAATTTCTGTCTTAGAAAATACAATTCAACTGGGTCATTAAAGCCTAAAATATGTTAGGATTTCTTTAGTTGCTAATGAAATGTCTTGAAAGCTGCTGGACAGGGCAGATGACTTTTAAAACTAATTGYAATTCACTGAGGCACACTATAATCTGTAAGAAAGTTCACCTCTGCACTGCTCCTGTCCAGTTGTTGTCTCAAACAATTATCAGCAAGTTATTGTTCTGGTATGAGCCATGTCATACTTGAAAGTGAGATGAAAAAAATTAATGAGGGTGCATGAATGCTCGTTAAGTAGATACAGTTATGCTCAGTTATGCTGTCCACATTCTTCGCTATGACTGTTGAGATTGAGGCAATGTACTCTAATGAGACCACACAAACAAATGTACTGATTGACAGCTCTTGATTTAGCAATAAAAAGTGTTGGCTAAATTCATACTTTGTTTTAGCATAATGCTTGAAGTGCTTGTGCACGTAAGGACCTTGAATTTAACTCACATTGTGGACCATTATTATTTTTTTCTTTATTCAATTATGTAAATCCATTCATTGCTTTTATTGGAAAGAGTGTATATAATTTTTAGTGATGATTGCAAGGGAATCATGCATCATTTAGTGGTTGTAGCAAGGGAATACATAGGGGGTTTATAGAAGAGAAGACTCGGCACCTTTTCTATAAGTTAATTTCAAAAATGACAGATAACTTTGTTTCATAGATTCATTAGTCCACTATCAATGATATGCAAAACACTGAACATTTTGTCTCCAAAATTATAATCAAAGATACAGAGGTAGATTAAAAAAGAGGAGAGAGAGGTGTGTGTCAGATTCAGCATATGAAAAGTAAATTATGGTAGACAGTTGATAAAATTTTAGTTCTTTTGAGAAGATGACAGTTCTTCTAAGCAAAATAAATATGATAGATTTAACCTCTGGACCGCAGTAGGATTGCCATTGTACCAAGTATTAATGAAAAGTGGGATTAGCTTCAGACTTGTAAAACAGGTGAGTTTAAGAGCATGAGGGGAATACTGAAAAAGGGTCATTGGACTTTGAAGCTATTAGAGTTTTTGAGAGATTAGTTTTGGGAATAATTATTTATTAAATAGGCTCAATCGTTTGTTGCATATCGTAACAAAAGGCTGAACTTTGTGATGGCAGAGTTTGGAGGCATTTTCAAATTGAAGAAGGGTAGGATGTTACAGAAGCTGGGTGAGTAGAAGAAAGACAAATTTGAGAACAAAGCCAAATACGTAAGTATGGTTGGCAAATTTTGATGTTACTTTTAAGTCCCATTAATTCTGAAGGAACTTCTTCTATTCAAGTGCTTACAAGTCATCTCAGGATATTTATACTACATGTATGATMTACAAAATCAGAACCATATGACTTCTTTCATACAAACCTTTAACTGTAACTTCACTTGTTTGTATTTAGCAGAACTTTTTTCACATAACAAAGAAATTTCAACGTGTTCAATCCCTTGTTCACATTGCTAAATGCTACTGTATTTGCCTAACTGGTATTTACCAGCAAGCTACTGAGTCCCCAGCATGTACCTGATGGTTGTGGGCGGGCCAATACAGACAGCAGGGTAGGAAGACAGGTAAAGTTTGGTAGCAGTCACTAAAAAGTTTCTTACTAGCTTTCTGTAGCCTTGCTACCATTCATCTGCTAATAGTTGATTATGGAGACATATGGTAGCTGACTGACTACATATAAGGTGGCAGAGTATTGGTGGTGTTTGAGAATGGAGAGTGTAAGTGCAAGTGCAGCTATAGCAGAAGTAAGCAGAGAAACATGGTAATTAATCATCTGAGAAAGGAGCAGTCTGAAATAAGCTAACACTTCTCCAGTCCATTCAGATGCATTTGATATTGTGTAAGAGCATGGCATAGAACTTGCCTTCCCTTGTGGTCAGGGAATCAGAATTTAAAAACTGGAGCTGCTTATGCCTGGAATTTAGCAGTGTGAACACAAACTTTAGGTTAGCATCTGTTAGGTTAGAATCTGTGATTTTTACATCAGTTTATGTATATATGTGTTTTTCTATGTATGTGTATGTATTGGCTGTTTACAAAAAAAAAGAAATAAAGGTAAGGGAAGAAGAGCAGAACAAATCCTGCATTTCACAGAATTGTTTCCAGTAGGGAAGCATTGTTGTTAATACGTTTACAAGCCATGGTTTGTAATGTGGCTTTCAGTTCTACTGTCCCAGGCTCAAGACGGATTAAATCATAGATGTGTAGAAGCTGCTGGTATCATCAGGTGAAGAGATTAAATGGATTTGAAATATTTAATTAAAAAAAAGCAAAGATCATGTTGTAGTGCTAAGATGTTTACTTATTCTTTAAGAAGAGTGTTAGAAAGGGAAAAGAACTGTTTGAACCAAGAGAAATAAGTAAAAACTAGTCATGAATAAATTTAAACTGCAGATTGGTTCCAGACAACTAGTTCAGAGAGATTCGGGCACATTTACCTTGTGAATGCATCTTTAAGATAAAGATCTCAATATCTTGAAGGTAGACCTAACAACAAAGTGAAAAATATATATGTTGTGCTTTGTTATAGCAGTGACCTGAACTTTGGACCATGAATTCCTATTTTACATTTATTRGATGACACAGTAGTTGGTATTATTGTTGCAAAAATTTAGGAAGGAAATTTGCAAGTAAGGAATAGATTTGCRTTCCTTTGTCTTTTCTCCCCTGCCCCCATACGCCACCATAAGGTAAACCTTTATGAACAGCAGGTTTAGCAAGGGTGCGTGAGGAAGAGGGTGGGTTGCAGTTTGCAGGATGGGAAATCCACAGTGATTTGTCTGTTTTTTGGCTTGCCTCCCAGATTTCCTAGCTCCCAGGGATTGTAACAAGGAATAAGCAGGCTCACTCTGAAGGTTCAAACCCAAGCATTTGACCTGCAAGGCCACTGCTACTTTCAGACTGCCATTCAGCTAATGCCATCATCCTGGAGATCTAGAGATACTCACTCTGCCTGATTATATACCACTATCTGGTGTCTTAGCTTGGTAGAAGTGACCCATCCTGATCTCCAGACATGCCTCAGGTGCTTTGGGGTACTTCAGGGGCTGGTGTGGGAGTGCTGTTTATTATCTCTGATATCCTTGGTCTCCTGCTGCCTGTGTAACTTGGCAGTCCACTGCTGACCCAGGCTTCTCATTCAGTTTCAATCAGGATACACCAGCTCCTCCCTAGTAATCCCGGTTTGCTATTATCTGCCCTTTCAGTTTGGATTCCTATGTACTGCAGTTTCTTGTCACAAGTTAATGATCAGTCCTTTGTCAGGCTGGTACTGCCCCCACCTTTGTGGTTTGTGAGGCACTGACAGTGCTAGGAGGTGACAGTGGTAGCTTAGCAAGTTTTTTGTCCCTCTTATGTCAGATCATTCATTCCTACCCTTGTACTCCTCCCTCTATTTTACTTCCATGTCTTGGGGTTTTTTTTGTATAGTCACTCAAAGAACTAGATTGAAAGTCTGATCCAGTGTTTCCCTGCTGGAAAGATCTTGAATTGTTTTAAGCTGATATCAGAGGTTAATAAAAAAATTAAAAATAACATCAGAACACATAAAATACCCTTTAAGAAGCCGTTCAGCAAAAGTACTTACAGAGGAATAATGTATAGTGCAATATCTGTTCTGCAATGAAATTACTTTTACATAATAACTAGTAAAAATTGTTTTTCTTGTGAATTGTTCATCTATAAGGGTATGTAGTAAAACTGATTTTTGAGAGCTGAGTGCTGGTAAGACTATAGAACGCTATTTCACACAAGTGAAATAAACCCCATAGTTTAAATGAAGGAAATGAGACCCTAATGGAATAATTTTTCTGTCAGAAATGTGTCTTCAACCTATGTGTACATTCAGATGGTACTTGTTAACTTTAAATCTTACGATAACAAAGATCAAATCAGTTATGAAAAATCTCTCTTATCAGTTACAGTGTACTGTTCTGAGAGAAATGACCCTTAAAAACAAACGATTAGTTGAAAATGTGTAACTCTTATTTATAATTTAACATGATAGCCAATTTCATGAGTTTGTTCTGTGCCATATTTCAGTGGCAGACAAATCTGCTAGATGGGGAGGTCCAATTCCCTTTCTTGTTTGGTTTTGTTTACATGGCTGTGCAGGGAAGTGGCACAACTGAAAACTAACTTCTGGAATTCACTATAGAGATAAAAATAGTGTCAGGAAAATGGGTGATCCATTGCAAGCTTCTGCTCARCTGGGATCATGTGATGGTGCTCTTTGAGCAACAGAACACGTGTCAATTCATTGATGCTGAAGGGAAGAGACCTGACTGCTGTCTTCTGCCCTGCTTCTGCTTACATGGTCTGCCCCACTCTGGTGCTCATTTGATTACTCAACAAGCTGATTAAACCTGCTACTTAGATAGCAAACTTTCCTCCCTCCCCCATTAATTTTTCAGTCATTTTTGTGAGTTGAAGTTTTTGAAGTACAATGATCATTATGCCTGGCCTTTTCATAAATTCTAGGAATATGCAACCAAGAGAAAAGCTGAGTGTGTAAGCGAAAGAATGGTCTCCCATCCATAACCAGAAGTACTCAGCTATGTCTTCATGCTGTGACTCTTGGAATCGTGGGAGAGTTGGGCTTGGAAGGGATCTTTAAAGGCCATTTAGTCCAACCCATCTACAGTGGGCAGGGACATTTTCAATGACATCAAATTGCTCAGAGCCATATCTGACCTGACTTCAAATGTTTCCAGGGATGAGGCATCCACCATGTCTCTGGGCAACCTATTTCAATGTTTCACCACCCTCACTGTAAAAAATTTCTCCTTTATATCTTGTCTAAATCAACCYTGTTTAGGTTAAAGGCGTTGTCTTGTCACAACAGACTCTAATTTCTATAAGGCACTTTTAAGTATCCAAAAGCTGCAAGAAGGTCTCCCTGGAGGCTTCTCTTCTCCAGGATAAACAAACCCAGCTCTCTCAGCCTGTCTTCAAAGGAGAAGTGCTCCAGCTCTCTGTTTTTGTGGCACTCCTCTGGACCCGGTCTTTCCTATGCTGGGGAACCCAGAACTGGATGTAGCATTCCAGGTGGGATTTCACCAGAGGGGAGTAGAGGGGGAGAATCACCTCCCTTGGTCTACTGGCCATACTGCTTTTGATGCAGCCCAGGATGTGGACAGCTTTCTGGGCTATGAGTGCACATTGCCAGGTCGTGTCCAGTCTTTCACCTACCAGCATCCCCATGTCCTTCTCCAAAGGTGAAAAAACTTGAAATTACTTTATCTTCAAAGACTTCTAGTCTTTGAAACTCAAGGGCTAGAACTATCTGTATTAAATTGAAAGTTAAGATGATGATGAAACAATTTTGACAGTATGGTGTATTAAGGTATAAAAAGGAAAAATATATTTCTACTTAATTTTGTAAATAAATAATGATAAATACCAATGGTTTCAAAACTTGTGCAGTAAGAACAACTAAAATTAGCTTGTACGTTGGACTTTGGTCTAGAAACAAGCCAGAGTCCAGCTTCTAGAAGCTATTTAGTGAAGTTTAAAGAGTTTTGGTATCAAACAAAGTAATGACTCATTCATTAAAAGATTAAGAAAAGTTTAACTAGTCTAACTAAGTTTACTTACCTGTAAAAAACCCAGAGCATAGTTAGAGAAATACAGAGACTGCAGCATATTGAAGATATTTAACAGATGCTACATAAAAAACAGCAGAAGCCACATCTTTGAATGTCTCTTTTTAATTCAGATTTCACATAAGAGTATATGCTTGTATTTTAATTCTGAGGACTTCAGTAGGTTTCTGATTGTAACTGCTTTGCTGATTTAGAGCTAAGATGTTAAAATTTTCATACTAGTGAATTTTAAGCATGGATAAAGATGTAATAAAAATGCTATACAAAAGTATGATTTACTGCTTCATATCTTCCTTCCAAAAAAAAAAAAAAAGAGCAAAGAGTAACATCCATTTTTTCCTGCTTCCAAATGCTGAAGCTTAGAATTATTTCTGTTTGACCAATAATGAAATTGCCTTCAAGCTGGACTTTGGGAGGACACCACATTGGAGCGAGAAACATGACTTGCATGGTCAGTAGGGGAAGTTTTAGAATAGGTCAATAAAGTGGACAGTAACAGATTGCTAAGACCAGCTGGTATTCACCCCAGACTTCTAAGGGAACTGAAGGATGAAACAGCTGAGCTATGAACTGTGCTGTGTAAACTATTACTTGAACTTATGCCAACATCAGAGGAAAGGAAGCAAGGTGACAAATGTGATGACAGTTTTTAAAAAGGCTTGAGTATCTACAGTTGCTGAATGTTGATACCAATGGTGGACATATTGTAGATAATCTTTTATAAATGGCAGAATTAGTTAACAACGTAATAAATTACTGATATGCTGGCAAAATAGGTTTTTGGGAACTGTTAGGAAAGGAAAACAAAATAATAAGAGATAAAAGTGTCACTGTAAAAGTTCAAGCTGTGCCCACATCCTCCACACTTTGTGTAGTTTTCTTTCCTCTTACTAATAAAAGTATAGTAGAGGTACAGCAAAACTGATCAAGATTATAAAAATAGTCTTTCTTTGTACGACACATAATTAAGAGTTGGAACTCTGTGCTGAAGGACTTAATGTTTAAAGCAATTACACAAATGCATGGAAGAACAATCTGTCAGACTATTAAATGAAAATATTTTGCTCTAGACTTCAACAACATCTGAAAGGCAGCTACTGGACACAAAACAGTGGAGGTGAACAGTTGCCATTCCAATTTGTAATCAATAATGTTACGGTGTTTCTTGAATCAACTGTGCTCACCTTGGGTACAAGTGCACTCAGGTCTGTTATTCAGCTTTTGATGCCTTTGACAAATGGTGGATTTGTAAGGCCTAAACAGCTAAATCTTGATGGTGGGAATATATCTTAGAATGGGGACATCTGGAAACTACAGAATTATGTATCAACTGGCACTAGACTCTGTTCTGCTGGGAACATCAGTAGTTTTGCTTTTCCCTGTCCAGCAAACTCCACTGTGGCAGAAAGCTCATTTCAGCCTCTCCTTTTATCTTTCCCCTCAGACAAGAATCAATGAGTTTTAGATCTCTCCAAGAGTTGAATCAGTCTTGGTTAACTTTCAGTTCTAGTGCGTAGCCTAGCGGGTGTTCAGATTGCAACTAAGAGAATGATTATTCTGATTTGTATATGCCATATTTCTGTGAGTATTTTAATAGTTGCTTCTTAACGAATAGGACTTCAGGGTTGATTTCTTTTTTTCCTTCAGAATTTTATCAGCTACTGTTAAAAAATGTGAGAGCTTAATGTCCTTGATTTAGAAWGAACCATTGCCGCGGCGGTKCTTTTAGTGTTAGGATGCCGCAGCCTTCCAGAAGAAGTCTCGGGTGGGAGCACTTTTAGCGACAGCTTTGGCAGCTCTTACGGTCCGGGATAGTAGACGCCGTGAACACTCTTGCACCGATCTCTGAGGCGGTGGGAAGCAGTAAAGAAGGAGACGGGTCTCTGATGTGGTCTCGGCATGCAGTTTATTTGCCAAGGGGTCAGGGACCAGAGAACCAAGATGGCTCCGGGGTACCGGAGCTTATGAGGATAGCAACGGGGGCAGGAAGAGCATACAGACCAATGATCTGAGGGTAAGTAGGTGAAGGATAGGAGGATATCAAATGGGAACAGCGGGAAGGAGGGACCTAGGGAGGGGATCCAATGGAGAGTACAATTTAAACGAAAAATCTGGAACTTTAACCATACACGGATAGCCATCAATCAGTCCCTCRGGGGAGGAGATGTGGGTGGCTCAGACCCTGGAAACTGCCCACCACTGTGGCTGGGCTGGCCTCCTTCCCGACGGGGCTTGAACCACCRCGACAAACCATCATTTAGAACAGATCTTTAAGTGATGAGCAGTCCCTGATTCTAGCAATTGTGTTGACACAACCCTAAGTTACTCTGTTTGGGAAGCAGAATGTTTATCAGCTTCCTGGTCTTTCAGTGTTCRGGCATTCTTCCTACTTCTGTGGGCTGTGCCAGGTAACCCCATTTTATCCTTGTTTTTATATATAAAAAAAGGAAGTAGGCATTTTCAATGATATTGTAAAATTATTTAGATCTAGTTCACAATTTCTTTTGTATTTTAAAGCAGATTGTCACAAATAACTGTGCTGGTGAACAACTCAATATGTAATCTGCAAGTGGAGCTGATGGCACCTGTGTAGTGTCATGGTCTAGGAAATAGGCTTGTTGGTGGCCTTTTGTTTTGTTTTTTTTCTTTTGAGACTAAAGTTTTGCTTTGTTTTGTTGCATGTTGTACTGTGAGACAGTAGTCATGCAGCCGTTAAAACAATCCGTCTTCAAAAGTTTCTGTCCTGTCAGCCAAAAGACACATATTCCTTGTCAGGCCTTTAGTTTCAACACTGGCGAGGCCACACCTGGAATACTGTGTCCAGCTGGAGGCTACCCAATAAAAGAGAGACATGGATGTACTGGAAAAAGTCCAACAAAGGGTCAAGAAAATGGTGAAGGGACTGAAGCACTTCTCTTACATGAAAAGGCTGAGAGATCTGGGACTGTTTAACATGGAGAAGAGGGAGCTCAAGAGGATCTCGCCTGTTTACATAAATACCTGAAGGGAGAATGCAAGAAGGATGAAGCCAGACACTTTTCATTAGTGCCCAGTGACAGAGCAAGAGGCAATGGGCATGAACTGAAACACAGGTGGTTCCTCCTGAACATCACAAACCACTTTTTTATTAGTGTGAGGGCTGCCCACAGGGTGCCCACAGAGGTTGTGGACTCTCCTTCTATCCTTGGGGATATTCGAAAGCCACCTGAATACAGTCCTGGGCAGCTGGTAGTAGATAGCCCTCTGTGAGTAAGGGGATAGGACCAAATGACCTCCAGAGGTCACTTCTAACCTCAGTAGTGGTTGATAGCAAGGTACTCCACATTTTAGCTTTGAATAACTAAGAAGTTCCACAGGATTTGTTATTTAGCTACAACCACATTTTCTATTAAAGATCTGTTCCTTTGATTCCAGATAACTTTTAGGAGATAAAGACTGCAGTTGAATACACTGCTATATGGGCCACAAGCTATCATTTAGATAGACTTCTAAATGGATGAACTAGGCATCTACTTTCCTAATGACACTTGGTATGGGTACATCCTTTGAGTCCCTGACCCCAAGGTTGTTCTATCATTTTTTAGTGAAGACAGCATGCAAGATGACTGTTGTCTTAGCTAAGAGGCTAGGAAAAGTGCAAGGTCATGTGTAATTTTCTGTACGCTCTGTTCCTCACTTACAAAATAACTCCACTTAGTGACAAAATAACTCCACTGAGTGTTCTGTGTAATGTAGTTTTCAAGTTGCATCTGAAATAAGAATTCAGACTTTTTGAAATAAATGTTCAGATCTAAATGTTCAGATATATTCCTTTTGAAGCTTGTATTTCAAGGGTATTTTGGGTTTTTTTTCACTAGGATGATGTATTTTAGAAGATTTTTTTTTTAGCATACAGATGCACAGACATGATTTTTCTTACAGAAAGGTTGTGGGTAGCAGATTATATCAAGACCTGTGGCAGAAATGGAAATGTGTATTGCAATTCATGAATGTAGATTATTTCAGAGGCACCTACCAAGAATGTAATTGTTTCAGAGTTCTACAGAGTAGCTCCATAGGATCCAGTCCACAATTTTATCAAGTGCTATTCTGTAGGCTTCCAGCTGTAGTATTTGTAAAACAGTCCTGTCACCACTCCTTTCAGGACCCTAATTTCAGTCAGGTCATTGCCACAGGTGGAGGTAGTTGTCTACATTTGAATGTGTATATGGATCTGAATTTGAAGGAGACAGTAAAAGCAATCTGTCCAGTATCTAAAACTCCTTTGAGGTATTTGTCTGTCTGTATGCTGCCAACCACATCTGTTAATTTTAGTCACGTTAATAAAGATGTGGGGTGTGAAGATACGAGGAACTGCTAAGGGCGGGAGGTGTATTCTGTGTGTTTCAAAGTGCTCTAGTACTTTGTTTCCCAGCCTGGGAGGGCAGAGCAGTTGGAGCATCAGATGAGGGACTACTGACCACRCATTGTCCAGCTCAGGTGCTGGGGCCATGTGTATGTCCCACAGTGTGATACATTTACATTTTACATTTACATTTAAAGGGTGTGCAGTTTTTAGTTGTATAATAACTGAAAAAAAGAAAGTAATTTTCAAAAAGTTAATGGTTTAGTAAGACGATCAAACTTCTGGAGCTGTGAGAGCTGTCTGTGTATTTTGATCCCCTGGTTTGATTCTTCTCTCATTAGCATGATAACATCTCGCATCTATTTCCTTCAGTAGTCATCTCCTTTCTGCAGCAGCTGCCCACTCCCACTGGGCTGCTCTCCTTTTTTCCACTGTAAGCAGATGTTCCCATTTCTTTTCTTCTGTATACTTTCCCCTCTATTCCAGTGCCCTCCACAAATGAAAATCCATCTGCTTATTTTCTTTGATTTTCTTTTAGTCTAGATACTTACTTCACCTGTTCACACATTTTTATTCATTCCCCTTTGCTATGGGATTTTCTCCCTTTTTTCTTTTTGGAAATAGGTAATAGTTATGTTTCTTGGGCTTTTGGGGGCTTGTTTTTTTTTTTTGGCCACCTGTCATGGTTTAGGGGCAGCACTCCCTAACTTAGTGCCCCCCTCCCACCTTCATTAGGTGATAAAAAAGGCTGAGATCATGGGTTGAGATAAAAGCAATTTACCGGAAACAGCAATGAGATAAGAAAATGAACAGTAACAGCAACAATATTATTAACAAAAGTTTACAAAAAGAGAGAGATTTGCAGGTAAAAATTGCTCACCGACTGTGACAGTGAACAAAATGGTGGACAGACCGTCCATGCCCATGTTTTTCCCTCAAACCCAAGACAATGAAAAACATGGCAGACAGACCATCCGGTTGGGACCAGCATTACCCCACCTCTCCATTTGCTTGCTCCCTCAGAAGAGGAGTGCCACCTCTTTCCCCCTCCTTTCTGGAAAGCATGAGAGGGTTCCTTTTCCCTGCGCCCTGGCCATGAGGTGAGATGGGACTGAATAGCAGTGTCATGGCCATGCCCACACGACTCCAGCATCTGCTCCCTCACGGCTACTGTGAAAAGTAACCCATGTCCATGGCCGAAACCAGAACATTAGCAAAGGAGGTAAAAATTTCTAGAGGCAGTAGGAGGTATCAGAGTTTCAGTGGGAAGTGCAACATTTCAAATGAGCAAGAAAAGTGATATGTGTTGTCTGCTTCTTATTGCTGCCAACTACATAAGGATGTGACCTGAATTCCTCTGAAGAAGTATCATGTAAGTTTGCAGTAATTTAGTTCGTTGCATAATTGTAGAACTCTGCATACAATTCCTGCGTGAGTTTCCTAGAGTAGATATGTTCCATGCTTATATGTTTTTTCTTAGTGTTGCAATGCCTTAAGTAGTGCTGTAACACTGTCCATAACCGCCTCCTGGGTGAAAATTCCTGAGGCTATTAGCCAGTTCATTTGCAGCATTGTTTCTTCATTTGAAAGTGGGGAATTAAGTAGTACATGTTTCACTGTTAATTTTTTTTTTTTTGCATGTTTGTGTATCTGTGTATTATCTCTGTTATAAGACTTGTAATGAATAAATTTTGCTTTCTAGTGCTGGAAAAGGCAAACTTTTTTTTCCTGTTTCTGCCCCTATTGGTATCCAGTTTCAGGCTGTCAGGGCAAGTTTAAGCAAATTAATAAATTCAGATAATTTAACTTCTTTTTATTGTGACTACAAAGGAGGTTGTTTCTTGTAAAGTAATGATTTGCCATGTTCCAAGGTAGCCATAAAGCACTACTGTATTTTCATTAAGGCATGAAGATGGCTTGCAATCTGTGCTACAGAGACGTACCAGTCTTCTAGGGGAATCTGCAATTCTAGCATTGATAAGAGTTTGAGACAACTCAAAGTCATGTTTTTAAGAACCACTGTTTTCAGTGTGTAGTTGAAGAAGTAAAGAAATTTGAGAAGTCTATTAAAGTGTGTAACTGCAGGAGAAAATAGTCATGATTCTGGGATCCGCAGCCCCTTGACATACCCTTCTGGGTTCGGTAAGGGCTCCTCTTAAAGCGTAACCAGAAAAAGTGAACCTTTAGTGGTAACCTTATTTTTATCCAGTAGCTTTAATGTCATTCTATTCCTTCGGAACATGGGATATTGAGTTCTCACATTGGTGGCTTAAACCTGCTTTTGGTTTCACGTGTGTAGTAAGCAGGGTGTGCAGTTTTTCCTGGTACGGGAGAGTGCTAACCATTCTGTTAAATCTGTGCAGAAAGAAATTCAAGGCCAACCGGATTTTGTGGGTACCGTGGGAACAGACAAAGGAGGATTGTGGCTTCGTAACCCATTTTCCAGGGCCCTGAGTATCAGTCCTTCTTATAAGGACTGCTTTATGTCTTAGCCTAGTGATTTCATTTTTTCAGAATACAGGTTCTTTTCTGTGGCATGTCCTCAGAAGCATCATGCTGCCTAGCAGGTTTAGAGTATTAAAAATACTCTAAGGATTTGAGATGATTCAAATTTGTGTCTCCACCTACTTGGACGGGACTTGAACCTAGTTCCTTCAATCCCTGTGTGAGGTCTTGAAGTCATTATCTCTTTGGTTGTATCCTAGACAACAAAGCTCAAAGACCTCAACAGGTCATTTAGTCTGTGTCCCAATCCTAGGCAAAATTTATTGTGCTTAGAAAAACAATTTTTGAGAGTGATGTAGCACTCAAATATCTCTCTTAACATTTTTGGAATTAATTCAACTTGAGGAAATCCTCTTGATAATTCATACTTAGGTCTAGTTTTGTCAAGAATCATCACTGAGCTAGAAATTTTAATCCTATGTCTTCTTGGCACGACTTCTCATCTATATGTATCTCCTTCAGAAGTCAGTAGCACGTAATATTATTGCAGCATGTTTTCTACTCTTAAATATTTGAAGCATGTATAACTTAATTTGGAACAATCATACTGTAAAAGCTTGGAAACTAATTTCATTTGTGAAATAGTATAGGGAATTACAGTAGCAATTACAGATAAACAGTAGCAAAATGTTTGGTAAATAACATTTGACAGTGGAGATTTTTGTTGGGGTGGGGGGAAGAAAGAAAAGGAAAAAAAAGAGGACAACCAGATTTTATTTAAGGAAAGATTTGTGTGGTTTTGGCTTTTTTATTTGTTTGCATGATAGTTGAAGTGGTTCCTACTAATACTTAATCAAGCCTTTTTTGTTATTTTAAGTGAAATTCTTATGACAATGTGTGAATAATGAGAAATAAATTCAGCTTACACAATGTGTTTGAGAGATCCTATTTCTATGAATTATTTTCTCAAAAGAAAGAATAACCCAAAATCTCCAGCAATGTTAATATTTGTTTATACAATCACTTTGTCTTTGTGGTATTTTGTAATAATGTGATTACATCATATATTTAAAAATGCATCTCTTTGAGGGGAGAAGGAAAATAGGTCTATGTATATACCTATATGCTATATAGGTATATAACAACTCATATTCTAAGGCAATGTTAATTTTTTARTAAGCCAGTGGTCTTTGATAATTTTGGTGCATATAGACAAAAGCAATCACAAAAATAGATAGTTTTTAGGTTGGTTCTTTATTGCTCAGCATGGAGACATTGACATATTTTTTAAGATTTGTTATTGTAAAAAATCCGGTTCATAATCCTAGTGTGGCCAGGGTAAGTGGAGCATGTTGCATGATGTTTTAAATATTACTCCAGTGAATCTGTACAATTAACATTAGCATCTTTATTCAGGTTCTATATATTAAAAAAAAAATCTAGAAGACTTAACATGCTAACAAATTTGACTGAAGAGCTAAAGTTTTGGAATACAAGCAGTACATGCAAAACCTCTCTGTTTTTGTCTCTGTTTTATGATATGTTCTCTTCTGTGTGAATTGACAGAAATATGCTTTCTGAATTCTTGAATGTTTCCTCTAAATATTAAGAATTAACCATGAGTGTATTTGTGTTTACTTTGGCAGTAAAAAGAGAGGAGGAGGACTTAGAAGAAAAGAAATCTATTAAGAAACGAATCAAAGAATTAAAGGTTTTGGACCCTAAGATTGCACAGAATCTATGTAAGTAGATTATGTTTTGTTTTGTTTTGTTTTGTTTTGTTTTGTTTTCCACAAAATAATGTATAAATGTTTCATAAAAATGTCTTTCTCTCTTGCCTGATTGCCTGGTAGCCACTTCTTGGACTTCATGATCTCGAAGGTCTTTTCCAACCTAGTTCATTCTGTGATTCTGTGCTTCTTGTTTAAAATGTGTTTAAATATGTGCATACTGTTTTTAAGCCCAAGCATGTGAGTTCATACAACTGAAACACTTAAAAAGACACTAAAAGCAGGTAAAGATGATTCCTTGTTCAAGACTGTATATACTAGAGTACAAGCATACAGCTGTATATCTAATCTATATATTTTCAACATATTCATCAAGGAATACTGCCTGCTCCCCTGCCCCCACATTTCCCCACCGCCTGGCAAAAACAAGGGATGATAATGTCTACAGGATGTCTGACCATCTCATGTACTTTAGAAAGTAGGCAATACTCAGTATTATGGAATAATATGCAAACAAAAAAGATAAAGTTTTGGTGGAGAGGACTGCCAGGAAGAATAGGTTCCTAAATGCCAGCAGAGATAAAATGAGAAATGACTGGATTATGGTGAATGTATAAAGGGTGTTTATAAGAGCATTTTGTTTTCTGTTTATATGGTTTTGATTTGTCATGGTGCTTCTTTAAAAGAAAGCTCTGACAAGACTGTTAAAAAAATATAATTGTCACCTCAGCAGAAAATACTGTAATAGCAGTGATTCTCCTGCAGAGTAGGCTTGTCACTGACTGCTTATGGAGGTCTTCTGTGATGCTGGATGTTGTGCATAACAAATGGATATGGACAAGACTGAAATTGAAGTAGAACAGTAATTAAAAATACATTAAAAGTTGTTATATCTTACCTATATTACTTCACATCGTGTTTGTTAACCTGGAGATGCTATTACCTGTTTCACTGGTGTTTTTTAAGTAGAAGCAATATTGTTGTTGTCTTGCTTTTTTCATTTTTTGTGGAATCTTTGTTTCAGCAATTTTCCTTGGATCTTTCCGAGTGCCTTATGAAGAGATCAAAATGATGATATTGGAAGTAGATGAAACACAACTGTCAGAGTCTATGATTCAGGTAATAAAAATGACACTTAAAATCCCAGTATTTCAAGAGAAGCTTCTCAGTAAATAGCAACCTGTAGCTAAAAAAACCTGCTAATGTAAACTTTTGGCTAATAAATAACTGCAAGAATTTTTTTCCTCTGAACTGTAGCTTTTTTTTTAATTTATAATGCTAATATTTTTATGAAAGCAACTTCTTCTGGTTTTGGCTGGGATTAAGTTAACTTTCTTCACAGTGGCTGGTATGGGGCTGTGTTTTGGATTTGTGCTGAACACAGGATTGGTAATATAAAGATGTTTTTGTTATTGCTGAGCAGGGCTTACACAGAGCCAAGGCCTTTTCTGGTTTTTCCATAGCCGTGCTGGCAAGGAAGTTGGGGGTGCATGGGAGGGTGGGAGGAGGCACAGCTGGGACTTGACTCCAACTGACCAAAGGGATATTCCAGACCATATGACATCATGCTTAGTATATAAAGTGGGGGGAAGAAGGAAAAGGGGGATGGAGTGATGACATTTGTCCTCCCAACTCACTATTATGTGTGATGGGGCTCTGCTCTCCTGGATATGGCTGATTGCCTGCCTGCCCTTGGGCAGCAATGAATTAATTCCTTGTTTTGCTTTGCTTGTGTGTGTGACTTTACCTCAACCCACGAGTTCTCTGGCTTTTACCCTTCTGATTCTCTCCCTGTTCCCACTGGTGGGAGAGTGAGTGAGCAAGTGGCTGCATGGTGCTTGGCTGCTGGATGGCATTAAACCACGACACAGCTGAATTTATATTCTCTTATTTTCCATGTTGTCCACACCTAAATAGAGACTTTTCCTTGGGTACCTATCATGTTTTGTTTCTTCCCTACTTAGTACTTTTTTCTTTATTTTGTTGTTTTGCCTCTGTTTTATCTGCACAAATCCCTGTTTTGTTTGTTTGGTTGAGTTTTTTTGTTTGTTAGAGCTGACACAATCCAATATCTTGCCTTAGGGCATTCACAGTGACCACTTTCCTTCCAGGAAGTTTTTATTTAGATAGTGTCTTCCCTTTCAGTATTATTTTTTTTGAAGCACAAAGCCAGTATGAATCTCTGTGGAGCCAGAAGAAACTGGAAGTTCTTTTATCCACAGTGATATTTGTAGGTTAAAAAGCTGAAGAATTTAATGAAATAGGTACAAATGCATCATTTTAGAACCATGGGAAAAAACAATTTGGAAGGGATGTCTTGAAGTCATTTGAGCCAAGCCAGTGCTCAAAGCCAAGTCAATTAGAGCAGTTTGATCAGGGCCTTTTCCATTAAAATTTTAATACCTCCCSAAGCTGGAGACTCCATAGACTTTCTGGACACTTTTTCCAGTGCTGAACACTTGTGGTGAAAAGTTTTTCCTTGTTTATCTAACTGGATTTTTTTATTGTTCTAACTTGTGACCTTGGTCTTCTATTGCATAACTCCAAGAGGAACTTAATTGCATCTTCTTTGAGATTTGCTTTCCTAGAGTTCAACAAACTGACTTCTCTCAATCTGTCCTTGCCTGTCATGTGCCATATTCCCGAGTCATCTTGATGGGCATCATTAAAATTGAAAAGATCTGTCTTTAGAAATATTATCTGTCTTTTGGACAGGTCTCCTGCATACTGCGATGAACTTGAAATCATTGCTATTATGGCTCATAAAGGTCAAAACATAATATATCAATAACTGATAATGATTATCAATTTACTAGTAATGTGGTGTAGGTTTTAGATAGCTAATCTCTTCAGGATACTTAAAAGTGTGTTACAGACATGAGTACCAGTCCTACTAAAACATGAAAGAAAGTTAGATCGTTTTTTTAGAAACATACTTTTTTTGCAGGAATGTCGATTAGTTAAAATAAATACAGGTATTAGGGTCATAAAATTAGTTTTTACATTAACGCTCATTGAAATTCAGATGTAGCTTGTAATGCAACATATGTACAGTACACTTGTATTCAGACATCAAAACAAGGCAAATCTGTATTTATGTGGTTTGCTTGCAAAATAAATTTCCACTATATTGGAATGTCAAAATTAGATCCTAGCGAGGAGGCTGTACAATGCTCAGCTGTTTCTTCCTGCATGCAGTTTTGCCCTTACTTCTTGTCACTTAGATTTCAAAGATGTTCAATCTCTGTTGAGCTATTTGGACTTTACTTTCCTTTCTTTATTGAAGAATGAGATGTTTCTCTTCAATATTTGAAGGAGCAAGCATGAACCATCATCTCCAGTGACAGTATATATAGTCATTGTATAATTCTCATTCTTTTGTTCAATGATGCAGTTAATATTGGCACTGAAATTATTACTTTAATGTTATTAGGATGAACATAGTTTACACTTCTAAATTGTTTTTTTAGTCTATTTTGTACTTAGATCACTTTTTCAAGGTTTTCTTCATGCTGGAAAGCAACATGATGTGTATCTTTATTTTATTTTATTTGATATAATAGTAGAAATTCTCTATGGTAGCATGAAAAGCTGAGAGATGGAATATGCTCTGCTGTTATGTTCGACTTGAACTCTGTCTCAGATAGTCCATGCTTGCTCTGAGACTCTCTCAAGCTACTTGATTTTAGCGCTGTTTTTCAGTGGTTAAAATTTAGCTTATTAGCAAAATCAGGTCCTCAACAATAATATAAAGCAACTTGTATATAATAAATAATATCTAGACAAATTATGAAAAACTGTCATCTTGATAATTTCTGTATGTATTATTTAAAGAAGGCAAAACTTATTTTTGCATTTAGACTCTGGGGAAAAAACATCATCAAACCATTAAGGGTAGTTAATGGCATACTTCTGTGAAGTTGCAATAAGCTAAGAAGAGAAACTTTATTTTCATTGAGAATTTTTTTGCTTTTCTATCACTGTTTTAAATTTCTTCTGTGGATTATTATTTTTGTGATTAATTGCCTTGGGATAAAGAATGCCTAATTTTCTGTATATTTAAAACATCTAACACACCCTAGCCCCACTGTAGCAGCTATGCAGTAGGCACAGTTAACAATATAATAGGAGTTAACAATATAATAGGAGATAACTTTTTGACACTATGCTGATAATGTTGTGGCTCTATTAATTGGTATTAACAGTAAAGTATGTTGAAAGTCAGTGTATCCAGTAAGCTCTCTACGTAGTTCTTGGCATCAAAACTGAGTCCGTGATTTTGACAGTGATTGAGCCCTTTTATATTTGTTTTTGGAGGGGAGGGAACAATTTTATTTAAGAAAAGGTAAGAGAAGTTGAAGAACCAAAAGTGAGGTGAGGAATTATGTCCTACAAGAGGACAGTGATGTTAGCAGCTGCTGCAATTGTGTAAAAGTCAGTAGAATGGAATACAAGTGATAATGCTCACAGTATCCTGTATGAACACAGTCATATAAATTACTCAAGAATATAGATTGCGTTTTTTTTGCCAAGTGATTAAAAATACTTGAAGACTTAAATCAGGTGGAAAATTCAGTAGAACTTAGGCTTCAAATTCAGTTTGCAAGTTTGGATGTAAGAATTTTTGTCAAATGGTTTCATCCAAGTTGCTTGTTTCTGGGTAAAACAACCCTATAATAACTTTGAAAAAGGGTCTGTCTGAGTTTAAACTTAAAGAAGGACTTAAGACACCCATCTTTCTTTGAAAGTGGTAGAACAATGTGCCTCATTGCTTTAAAAATTTGATATTACTAAAGAAGTTTAAGTATCCAGCTGTATGTCTCTATTTCTACCTTTAAAAACCTTCTTGAGAATGCATTATGGCCATGCTATGAAAATGTGGTTCTGTGTATTTCGTGATTCTGAGAAGAAAGCAAGCATACATAGGTTTGTAAGCATATGGCTATTTTTCTTCATTTCTGTGATACCTTTTACAGTGTGTTACTTCTCTTTTCTAGAAATTTCTTGCTTTCAGCAGCTTTTTGGTTTGGCTTTAAATATTTTTCAGTGTGTCCTAGTATCACTGTTTCTAGAAATTTGTCTCTTATTCCAGCTCTTGTTATGCTTAAGAAATAAAATATATTTTCCCTCCATATCTCTCCATGCCCCTTCTCCCCCGCCTTCAGTTAGAAATTAGTGCTGAAAGATGTAAAAACCGCAAAAGTTATGTTGTAATCCAAAAACTCTTTGACTAATTATTGAAATGTTTCTCGTGACTTAGTCAAAATTATTTCTCCTGCTTATTCTCTGTTTGATATTAAAAATGTGTTTCATCTGTAGCTGTTCAAAAGCTTTATCTGAACACCATAAAGCTGCTTTGATATCAGCTGCTCCTTCAGTGTTGGTTGCTTTTTTTTCTTTTCTGATGCTTAATATTGAAAATATTCATACAACACTTGACTGTTTTTGTTTTTTGAAAGTTTTGTGGTCAATTTTTCTACATGTGAAAACTATTTCTGCATCGAACAATAACATTTTAGTCTCAGGAAAGATACAAAGGAATTGTATTTAGAGCTGTTTATGTGAATGTTGTATATCAAAAAAAGAAATAGGTGTGTTCTGAATTTCTAATTTAAAATGTATCATTTTACACTTTGT
Source organism: Amblyornis subalaris (assembly GCA_018881555.1). NCBI lineage: Eukaryota > Metazoa > Chordata > Aves > Passeriformes > Ptilonorhynchidae > Amblyornis > Amblyornis subalaris. The sequence continues at coordinate 2,302,195 of JACAXG010000086.1, read as the reverse complement.
ACCCTTTCATTTTTGCTCAGTGTTACTGATTTAGTGCTGAACATCTTCATGCATAATTAATAAATGTAGTATTTTTTACAAAAATATTTTCCAAATGTAAAAGTGGTAAGGATATATATGACTGTTGTTATGCTGAAAATCAGTTTGACCATATCCAAATCAATCTCATAAAATTTAAGTTTACATTATTGTTTTAAGCATCGTCATTCATGCATTTTTAATAGTTTTCATTTTTCTTACCAAAATCCTTATTTGAGCCTCTGTTGAAGCAGTCTACCAATTTAGGGATATTTTTTGGCTACTATTTTAAGGAATAAAATTCTTTCTTAAACTAGTAAAGTGTGTTAAACAAAGCATAGGTATAACTTGTTATCTCTCTGGCCCCAGGGAGATAATTTTTATATCTTAACTGGCTGAATTTCCTATAAAAGAAGAAATTAGGATCTTTAGTGGGTAAAATTAAGGGTTTTTTAAGACTTTCAGATGGAGATTCTGTTCACTAACTGAAATGAATTCTTTTTTGTTCATTGTATATCACCAAAGCTATTTACTCAAAGAATAATAAAACAGATTTTGACAAGCAAAATGTCTGCCTTTTCCATTGAGTAATGGGGAAGTGCTAGCATTGGTCTTTTTGTTTCTTTCTTGAAATATGGCAGTAGATAGTGGGATGGCTGTGTTTGCTAGACTGGCTTCAGTGTTAAAAGGATTGAATCATCAGTTCAGGAGAGTGACCTTACCAGTAGACCAGGAAATGTTTTAAGAAAGAACAATCCCTCTCACAGTTTTTCTCACTGTGACTGAAACTTAGCCAATGTGTAGCTGGGAACACAAGAATTGTAAGCTGAGAAAGACAGCAGGCTAGAGGGACTATGACTACAGCCTCGTAGTTACAGGAGTCATCTTGGGAAGGGACAGAACTGAGCTACTGATTCAAATTATATACCATAATTAAGCGTTCGAGAAGCTCTCTGCTTTCCGAATGTCAGAAAAGCCATTTTTAGCCAACCTTGCAGAATCTAATTAGAGTAGGGTTCAGATGCCTAAATGTAAGTATCTTTATGTAGTGTCTAAGTGTTCYGGAAGCTCCAGGGAGTCTGAGGATTCTTCAGATGAACAGATGAAGGTGAGGCATTTAATTCCTTTACCTGTGTTCACAAGACATTCACTTACATGTGTCCGACCTTCCCGTATGGACTTCTGAATTCAGCTGAAGCTGAATCCCATCTCTGATTTACTACTTCTAGCAAGTTTTCAGGCTAAGTAGTAGTGTAAGTAAGTGTAATGGGTTTAAACTTTTGTTTTGAAGTGCTAGAAAATAAATTATTCTTTTTCAAATTACTTTTCGTCTAGCCTTACTAATTCTTGCCATCTTTTGGATGGGTATATTACCCTTGAAATTCTTGTTGTATTTTCTTCGTGGTTAACTGTTTGCATACTGCCTATCAAGCATATTCTTTCTTTAAAAACAGTTTAAAAAAAAGACTACAGAAGTGTCTGTACAATCAGCGCAAGGTACTGGCAGTATTGCATCACTTGCTTTTTACACTCTTAGTCACTTTAATTTGTGTRTTGCTATGTACATTCTAATGTCTTCAGGGAAGAATGTTGTCTTTGGAGTGTAATGATGTAATGGTAATATGTAAACCCATTAGTTTACAATAATACAAGCAATACAGAAGCTGAGATTTTTAAGCCTATTTTGTTTTTCTTTGTAGAATTTAATAAAACACCTTCCTGAACAAGAACAATTGAATGCACTATCTAAGTTCAAGAAGGAGTATAACAATTTGTCTGAGCCAGAGCAGTTTGGAGTTGTGGTGAGTTCCATTTTATTATCACTTTTTTTTTTTTTCTCCTTTCCTGAAATACAGTTTTAATGTAATATTATAGAAAAAAATGACAGCTGCTTCTTCCTAAAAGTGAAGAGGTTCCAGTCTGGGAGAAGAGTACAAGTGCTGCCTTTCAATCAGACTTTTATTGGACATATCCATGGATGTGGAATCCCTGATTGTTGCAATATTGCTGCTGGAATGATTTTGGATTCTCTTTGTTTAAAAAAGTAATTTGCAAAAGAAACCAAACCAAAACAATAAAAACTTTGTTATTTTCTGTGGCAAAGCTTCACTGGGAGATACAGAGCCACTTTTCAATTTCCGTAGCTGAAATAGTTTGGTTTTACTTTTGTTTGCATTAGGAAATCTTAACTTTTTCACAAAAGTGTTCTATGCTGATGTTTTTCTTTCTATTTTCCACGTAAATGAGAAGAAAATACTGTAGTAACAATCCTGTTAATCTGTTCTGCCTCCTGCCTCCTATATTTGATACCATATTCTGTCAAGAGTACATCCAGTTACTTTTTCCCTTCCCACCAGGAAGATATGTTTGTAATATCTTCCAGGTTGAAGTAACAAAGGAAGGCTGGAAGTGAAAAAAGAAAACACTGCTAATTCAGTGCTGGCAGTTGATGCTTTTTGTGGAAATACAGTTTGCATATAATTTCTATATAGCTCATAATTCATGATTAATAATGACTTCTTCCAGACAAACTTACTGTAATGCTATATCGTTTCCTGGTGCATATATCTATATAAATCTTTGATTTTTCTTGTCCATTCCTACAGCTTCAAGCTAAGATGGTTATTGCTAACATTAGTTTATCTGAGGGAATTTACTGTGAGGGAATAATACTTACTCAGTTAGATGAAACTGTCAGTTGATGAGAAGAGCTAGACCAGTAGCAGTGTAGGTAGAATTTTGCTGCATGTGGCCCAGCTTTTCTGTTAAATTTGTCTTGAAAAGTTGAGGCAATGTGATAACTCAGAAAAATAAAATAATAAGAGTTCTGCCATCTCAAAAATTTGTGGAGTTTGTTTTCTGAAGGAACAACCAGTTTCCCACTGGAAAGTGCAGGTCTGTGCTTTCCCTAGTTTTCCATGCAAAACATTAAAAACCAAAATCCGCAAACAAGACCAAGCCCTGTCATTAAGCACAGTTTGTCTGGTGTCACACATTCTATGCATGTAGTAGAGCGGACTTCAGAGAACAAGCTACAATATTAATAACATGAAACATTTTTCCTTTCTGTTCAAGTGGGAAAGTTTTGAATAAGTCACTTTTTTTACTCTTTGAATATGGAATCCTATGCATTTGCTTTCCATCAAAGTTCTTCAATCTCCATCTGGCTCTCTTGTATCTTTTGTTTTATTGTTGGCCAAGGAGCGGGCTGAGAACTTCTACTCATTTCTTTAGAAACTACTGTTCATGTTAATGTGAATCTTCACATTACTGCCGGTTTTGTTTGTTTTATTTTCCTTAAAAGTGTTGGTTTATGTCTCATTTTTTCTGTCTGTTTTAAATGTGGAGAATCAAACTTAAACACAAAATACAAGACTTAAAGTCTTTCAGATGAGTAGTGTCTTATGTTTTTTTGAGAATTAGGAGATTCCATGTTAATTTCCTCTAAAGTTGTGATTAAAGGATCAGTTAAACTATTTGACTCCCAAGGAAGAGTCTAAATAGTGAATAAATGGCTAATTACTAGTTAATGTGATAATAACTTTTTTTTGTAATGGAAGCCCATTATCTTTCAGGCTTTGACTTGAAAGTCAAAATTTGGTACTTTGAAAGAAACAGCAAGACACTAAGTGAAATATTGGCTTGCTGTGACTGTTACAGTATTGTATGTTTCAAGCAAGTTAATTAACTTTTGTTGTTGGGTGAAAGACGTTGAGGTCATAACTCTAAACAGTTCAGGTTCCCTTCATGAGTGTGGCTTGTGGTTTGGGGGTTTTGTTTGTGTTTTTATCTTTTGGCTGTTAATTTATTTTTTTTTTTTTTTGTATTGACTCTATGAGTTGCTTTTGTGGTTTCTGCCTTCTCTTTTTTAAAGTTATTTGTCATTTTTATATTTTCTGTTCATTCAGCAGTAAGTATAAAATAAATCCTTTATTGCTCTTATCTTCTCTTCCAGACTTTGGGTTTTCTTTAGATAAACTACTTTATTTTTCTGTAGGTTCTTTCTTTCACTTACTCCAGGCTGATGTCTCAGAACACAGATATTATCACCTGTTACTGTGGAGTTTCGTTTTTGTTTTAGGGTTGAGGGGTTTTTTTGGGGGGTGTGGGGGGGGCTTGGACAGATTCATTAACCATTTTATGAAAATTATATTAATTCTGTTCATCTTATTAAAAACTTAGCTTAGTATTGTTATCTTTATTTGGTGTTATTGAATGTTATATTTTCTTGCTCAAATTCATGATGAAGTATGCTTGTGCTTGATGAAATTTAAACAATCAATTGCATTTTGTTTTACCATAGTTCTTGTTTTGTACTTGGTTTTACTCACTGCAATAAACTTCCTCCAAAATTTTCCTAAAACCTTCTTAACCTTCATACTGTTTTCTTCGAGGTTTCATTGATTATCACCGAATATTCTCAGCTGAAAGAGACTCACAAGCATTGAGTCCAGCTCTTTAAGGGAGAGGCCCTTATAGGGAYCTAACCCACAACCTTGGCGTTATTAGCATCATGCTGAATCTTCTATAAAACTTGTTAATGATGAAGATCATCTTTGTGTTTAGAAATGAGTAGTCCTATGACCTCACACTTGCAATGTGAAACCCATTGGAGTTGAGTGGGGTTTCACCTAGATATTCATCTTGATGACTGTTGACAGAATGCTCTTTTTGGTGGTTTTTACATTTTTTGCCTGGTGSTTTCTTCAGTGGACAGCGTAAGTATTGTGTTGCTTTAGGACTTTAAACATTTAGCGATGTTGATTTGTTCTGCAGGTAGTTCTTTCCTACTAAGAAAAAAGTATTGTTTTAGAGAATATTTTTTCCTAATTTTCAGTGTCGTGTCTGTTATCATATCAAAGAAATGTTTAAGGAGTAGATCATTTAGTAATGTTAGTCTCATTTCAGTGAAGTTGATATAATAGCTACTAGTTAGATTTATTGATCCTGACTGATACTTTGAGTGCAGTAATCTGTTTAATGGATTTTCCTTGAACTGTTACCATACCACTGTTCAATATATTATTCATAAAGAAGTTAGGTGCAAGCATCTTCCATCTGTAGCGTGTGTGAACATTCTGAATGTGTGAATGTTCTGAATTTTCATAGAATTCCATTCTATGATTTTATGTGCACTTGCCAGTGCCTGTAATTCTTTGTGGTGTAAAATGGTCCTGGACCATATTAAATTTATTATATGGTTTGATATCCCTAAATGCAATTCTGTTTAAGAAATCACAATTTTGATGCTCTTTATCAGGCATCTCTGCGCTTCTACGTCTGATATGTCGGGGCATTTTTGGAGGCACAGAGGTACATGGCAATGTTTGGTCCCATATCAGGTGGTTCCAGATCTTTGCCCCTACTCCCTCCAAGTTATTTTGGGATGCAGTTTAGATAGATGGGTGCCATAATACTTAAAATACAATTATTTAGAGAGTTGTGTGCTGTTATGATAGTCCAGGCTTTCTTGCTACTCCAGCTAAGAGTATCCTGTAACTGTAGTTCCCCAACTCTGCAGCAGCACACATCTGTCTCTCCTTCCTCTCTTGCCCACACAGCAATGCTAAGGCTTGAGGCCTATTCATGCCATACTTTAACTGCCATTCCAAAAAGTAGTTCTGAATTGATAATGCTGCATGGATAGAGCTGAATTGAGTAGTGAACTCCAGCATGCAACGACTGGAACAGGCTGCCCAGGGATGTTGTGGATGCCCCATCCCTGAAAATTTTCAAAGCTAGGTTGAATGAGGCTCAGAGCTACCTGGTCTAGTTGAAGGTGTCCCTGCCCATGGCAGGGGATTTGGAACTAGATGATCTTTAAGGTCCCTTCCAACACAAACCATTCTGTGATTTTATATAGACTCATCCATGCCTGTAATCCTTAGTGGTGTAAAGTGGTCCAGGACCATATGAAATTTATTACATGGTTTGAAATCCATAAAGGCAAGTCCATTGATGAAATCACAATTTTGATGTTCTTTATAAACCCTTCTGATGTAAAAAGTTGCTAATACTTGACAGGATACTATTAGTAGACATTTGACCTCAGGTGTAGGCAAGTGTACTAGCAGTCACACATGAGAATACTGTCTCAAGAGCCACATGTGATCGCTCCTGCTGTATTTCTTTTCTTATAACCTGAGGCATTTGGAAAGATGTCCCCGTATTGTCTGGTAGTAAAAAAAAAAGAAGCAGATTTTTCCTTGATCGCTTACATTTGCTTAAAGATAAAATTGAGGGAATTACAAAATATTGTTTCAGAAATAATTAATGCTCAGACCTTGTGAAATACACTGACAGCTAACCCAAATAGAATTTGGCAAGCAATCCTCATGTGGCTTCACAGCTTGTTCATTGATGGATGTGTTTTTAATGAGTTCATACCAAAGGAAAAGATTTCACTAGAGTAAATTGAAGATTAGAGTGAGGCCTGATGAAGGCTAGTTTGTCTTGAATAATTCAGCAGACACTTAAATTGATCAATTCCATATTCAGCTGATAGTTTCACCTGTATGTCCTCACTGAGGATAACTCAAAATGTATTAATGTTTTTTCACTGTTGTCTGGAAAATATCATACTATCACTGTTTCTGCAGAGGTGTACTCTGCCTTTCACAATACTTGATGCTTGGACACGGCCATACCTAGTGACGCTTCGGTCTGTTTAAAATTCTGAAGTGTTGAGGTGCATCTGGGCTGTGAGATATTTCGATTGTGTTAATTTCTATCTGCAAACCTTATCTTCTGTGTTTTCTAGATGTCATGTGTACCTGCCGCTCTGCCTTGTCAGTGTTCTCTATCAGTATTTCCAGCCTTTCCAGAAGTGTTGCCAAAGATTAACTTTCTGTTGTATGCCATCTGTGAGAGTTAAAAAATCTTTATAATGAATTGCAGTCAAGTTTATGTTGTTGAGAAGGAGAACATCCTTAACTCCTGTAATGTTGACATATTTCAAACCTTGAATCTGAGCAAGGGTGGAGAACAAAGTTCCAGAAATACCTTCTGAAAGTGGCCATCATAATCGACACTAATCTGACTATTTGCAATTGCCACTGGATTGGATTATGTTACTTCCTTTGCATCAGTGAAAGATTGTGATGCCAAATTATAGATGAGGGCTCCTGTAAATGCTTCAGTACCTGCAGGTCTTAACTCTTATATCTGTTAGTTCCAGTAAAACCATTTCGGGTAGTTAATCTAAAGAATATTTTTAAAAATTTAGTCTTACAGCTGTCCAATGTTAATTCGGATGGCTGGACCTGGGTGGTTGGTTGTTCTAGCACATATATAGGCTATCTCAGTTTTCTTCTTGGCAGATGCCTCTACGACTTCAAAGCAGGAAGGCTGTTTCTCTGAAAGGTCCCCATTTTTTGCCTCCAGCCATTCACTTTCCAGATTGTAAATGTCTTGAAAGCCTGTCCTGGATCTGATTTGGTGTTTTTTCTTCACTAGTGATGTAAGCGACCCTCTAATGTTCATGTCATGCTTTAAACATCATAAGGAAAACGCTTCTGTTTTGAGTAGGGACCATGATCCTGCCATTTTGACTCAGCAGCTTCAAGGGTTTCTCGGAATTTAGCCACCTAAATTGAGTGAGGTATCCAAATGACTGGCTAGTGTAGGGCAGCTGTGCTGCAAGAATCTTGAGGCTAATCAGTACCTCTTAAATCCCTAGAGCTTGAAATAACTGCGGATATTTCATCTGTTCCAGCTTCAGACTTTAGAGCTCAATGGAGCTCCAGGTGCTTTAGGATTTGCTTTCCCTGTGATCATTTTGTAGAACTGAGGAACTTTCTCCAACTCCTGCAAGCTGTCTTCTACAGCATTATGTGACATTTCATGTCAGACTAACCGTGCCACCGATTAACTGTGGTTCCAAATACACCAAATAACCATATGGATAAAAATTCCCCAGTCATTACTGAATTTGCTATTGACAGGACTACAGAAGCTCTACAGTGGAATATTTTTTCCTTACAAGTCCTGCCATCATCATAGACACATAACTTCCTTTGTAGGAAATTAACTGGGACACGCCTTGCTGGGTCAGTAGAGAAGATGATACTAGATATCAATGTGCTGGAGGCCTGAGCTTTTTTGAAAGGGATAATGTCCGTCACATCAGACATCAGAATCAGCTGCTAGCTATGTAACTTCAAATTCCACTTTTATGTGGGAGTTGTTATGGTGGTTCAACCTGATGTGAAGTACTAAACTTGCTGTCATGGTTTTCAGACATTCTCATCCAGACCTTGATCATGTGTCTGTACCTTCATGGCCTTTATTTTTGGACATTCCTTACAGTGGACTTACTTTTCATTAGCAGGTAGATTCCTGGTAGTAGCCAGTTAGAAAATGGGGCATTTATTTTAAAGTTAGGCTTATCAGATTTTTCCATCTGGAACACAGTTACATCTGATTTACTTTTAGAAACTTTTCTCCATTTGGTTTGATATTCTATTATTTGATTTAAAATTCCTCAATGACATCTGCCCTTGACTTCTGGTGTTAATTTATTTATTTTTGCTATCTGTATGAATTAGAGGTTTTACAGAGGATTTTTACCTATATTAAACTCTTGACTTGGTTTCCCATGAGGAAAGCTTTTCAGTCTACTAGCATCTGCTCCATATGTGTTTTTTAATGAAAATAGCCTTTCAGACATCTGTTAGGCCTGCTAAAAATAGAAGAATTTGGGAAATTCAGACCCTCCCCTTCTTGGAAGATTCCTTTTTAGGAAAATACATTGTCTGTTTTTAAAACCATTGTATCATTGTCTGGAGAAACAAAAGCTGACTGCATTCCATGCTAATCAAGATGTCAGTACATCTAATTGTATTTTTTGGATAAGGAAAAAAAAAAGACTACTTTCTTTTCATAGTAGAACATACCTTTCTGTRAATTTCAGCATGAAGACTGTAAGTTCAGCTTATTTTGACAGCTGTGTAGTAGCCCCCTTTGGCAGTTCTGAGATCTGCTCGGTGACCTTGCTGGTCCATTTTTGTTGAACATAATGCAATCCAAAACAGTACCAGGGATTTTCTGCACTTTGTATCGGTGCACTGTCACCCACAAGACAAGAGAAGGCTGCCTGTGTGCAGCTAGGAGGTAATTGATAGGTGTTGTCCCTGTGTCACTTAAAATACACACCCTTCTATTCTGACCTGAATATCCTTTAGGAAGATCTTGGATTTGCAAGGAACTTTGTCAGTAGTGCAAATTCAAGCTATTTATAATTCAAGCTGAAGAAACAGAGTAACAGAACATGCTCTCTATCAGTGCTAATAAGGCTGAAAAGTCATCAGTTCAATTGTTTGCATGTATACATATATATGTGTGTGTGTATATAAAGACTTTTTGATTTTTCCTAAGTAATTTTAATTTTCAGTTGTCAGTTCTTGACTTTATTATCATTTGAACAAAAAGAGTGTGTCAAAGGGTGAAGAAAGATGTACTATTTCCACATAGCTATAAAAACATTTCAACAAAAATGCTGTTATTTTATCGTGAATTAACTTCCCATACACTAAAATAATGTTTGATCTTTCCAGAATGCTGCTGTTTTTCACTAGGATTTAGGCATGTTGGCTGTCCTTTTCAAATTGAGCAGGATGTTCTTTTATCTTCTTTAAACATGATAAAATGTCTGTTACGGTATCAGTCCTCCCTTATTTGATTTTTTTTTTTTTTYCCTTTTCAAATACCTGAGTCTAAAGATAAGTGTCAGGAATTCACACTTTTTACCTATGTACTCTCTAGGGTTCACTGATGCTGCAGTGGTGAAAGCCACATGTTATCCACAGGGAATGCCATTCCAGTTTGGTCTCTTTAGTCAGCTTGGCTGTAGCTGTTATTTTACTTTTTGGATGAGAACACTTTCAGGTGGTCTGACAGCCTCAGCACTGTTGATCCTTTTAAAGAAGGTATGAAACTGAAGCCCTTGCAGTGTTTTTCTCTGTGAGCTTGTGACAGGAATGAATCTCCTTCAGTGATCAAAATGTTATGTTGTGTCAGTGGAACTTCTGAGACGCTTTCCTTTACTTGACACCAACAAAAAAGACAGTGAAGGTACACAGATTGTACAGTTTTATAGTTGCCTTCTGATTTATACTGTATTTGAGAGAAAAACCTGTCTTTGCTGTTGGATGTGAAATCTGTGAGAGCTACTACCGGGTAGCTCAACTCATGTGTCAGTTCCCATTTGGACTTGCTTGTAGTGAGACTCTTCTTGTGGACTATTATTTAAAAAATAGAACAATTCACTACCTATACACTGAGTTCTCTGATGTGTAGGTTTCTATTTCAACTTCCTATTTTAGTTACTTGGATTGTTTGTTTTCAGGATTCTGCTATCAAGACTTAAGTAAACTTAAGTCCTTATGTGCTGATTATAAAAAAAGTGTAGGGTGTTAACATAAGCTGGTCAGCATTGCAACGCTTAAATTCTTAGCATCTCTTATGGTGGCGTGTATGGATTTTACAATTTGAATATCACTGTAGACTGACTACATGTCACAAAGAAAGCCATATATTACTAAGGGAACTCTATCCCTTCCCTTCTCTGTTATTGATTTAGCAAACAGGTAAACAAGTAATACCAACAACATGCATTCTGCATGGATTTCAGAGCATTTTGAAAAACAACAACCATGATGATGATGATGATGATGATGATAATAATAATAATAATAGTAGTAATAAAAAAAAGCAGCCCAGTGCCATTTCTGTTGTGTTTCTGGCATGTGGTTCCTAATTTTTTAGATTACATTTTTCTGCATTCATCCTTACGAATTACATACTTACATACAGGACATCTTAGTTTATTGTAGTTCAAGTGGTTCTGATGAAAACGTCACACCTTTTATGCAGATGTGCATACTCATGTTTGTGCAACACATCTTTGTGGTCTAAGGCATGTGATTATTTCAGTTTCAAGGATCTGCCTATCTGAAAAGCCAAGAGTCAATTAATGATACATCTTCTGGTGATTCTGTAGTATCTTGAGCTTAGTACCATTTAAAATCAATGCAACATACACTGCATTTTGTTGGTTTTTATGGTTTAATATTAATTATCATCTGTATTGTAATGGCTTTAAGGTGCTGTTTCTCCTGAGGCTGATTCCTTTCGTGGGTTTTTCCCAAAACCTCCTTTGAGAAGAAGCCGTTCTGGGGGTGCAAATTCACCAAACCAACGAGGGATATCGCCCGTGCAGTTATTAGCACTGAGAAATACTCACACCCGGCATAGCCTAGMCACAAGTCCMGAAATAAAGAGGCAGGAAGGCTCTTAACGCACTACGTTCCACAGTCCAGGGAGTTTATTCCAATCCAGCTGCGAAGGGRGTAGGAGGCAAAGAGGGCTAAACAATGAAGGTATTGGGTTTTTAAACCCGCATGCTCGGGGGGGCTTGCAACCAATCACCACGGCTTAGGGGAGGGAAGAAGGCGGGGAAAAACTACCACAACCAATTACTAAGGAGGGAGAGCGGAGAGAACCATGGACTAATCAGACAAGCCAACTTCTCAGAAAGCAGCCAGGAGGGATTTTGTTTCCCCATATTTTTTCCCAGCAGTATATTTTTCCTCTATCGGGGTCTTTCACCTCCTCAATCCTCCCAGCTTTTATTTCAGGGGACCTGACAGTATTGCACTTTGAGTAAGGACAAATATTAAAAATCTGGATAATTTCAATGGAGCTTTGTGATTTTTTTATTCTGGTCTCAAATTTTTCATGGCTAACTTAAGGACAAAACTTAAAATTAAAAATATTGTTCTCAGTATGCTTAGAAGTAGTAGTACATATACAAATCTAGTAAGATAATTGAGGAAAAGGAGTTAATAGTGATTCTTCCTGATAGAACTGGGAGAATGAATTTGTGGCACTTGCCTCTGTCTGCTACCTTAATATTCTTTTAGGTAGTTAATCTTAAATTAGGTGTAAAGTTGTAAGACTACTGTGTTAATTTTATGTGAAATTTCTGTTTCTATTTCACTGTGAAATGCCCTATTCAAATTCAAAGTCCCATTAACCTTATTTATCCRTTCTTAAGTAAGAATTTTACCACACTTGTTGGATGCCATTTCATGTATGATAAGAACAGAATATTTGCTTACTGTTGGTACTGAGCTAATAGTGTTCAAAGTGTGCTTTTTAAGTGTTTTACTTGARGACCAGGCTGGAGGCAGTCTGTAGACTAAAGTGCAACTGTTGATTTTCAACCCAATTTAATCTGAAAGACATCCTGTTTATGTGCTCTGCTCTATGATGAAAACCAAGTATGGTTGGTGGAAAGAATTTCTTATTTTACATCAAGATTTCTTACCTGAGCTAAAATGCAAATGATGTGTTTACTTCAAAGAGATATCATTGCGTGTTTGCATGGCCAGGCAGGCATTTCTGAAATGGCCTAGTAACATAAAATGTTAACTTTACCTGATTTTATTTTCTTCTACAGTCACAGTAAAACCAATAAAATAGACTGTAAATTCCATCCTCTTCTGCTTCTATATCAAACCCTTTGGATTAGATAGCCTTCAGTTTCACTATACACTGAAAATGAATGGAGTATCACCATTATCCTTTTCACTGAGTCTCTTGGGGTAATCAGTACCATATGAATTACGAGCGTTGCACTGTCAGAGGAATTTTCACATTGATAGACCAGATCTGTGTTGAGAAATATTCTGTAAATCCTTAGGTATCACTGTGGTTTGGAAGGGGGATATTTCCAATTTAAAGGTGAAAGTTTAACGCCATTATATGAAGCCTACTGCTTTGTAGGACAATTGCCAATATTATTGCTTCTTTTCATGCATTGAGAAGTACTCATAGCTGGAAACAATAATGTGTTGCTTATTAAGAAAAAAAAGGGAAAACAAAACTTAGTGTAGGATTTTGGGAATTGTCAAGGAATATTGTCTTGAACCTTGCCTTGAGAAGGAAAATGACTAGTATGAGGAAGGAGATCTTAAGTAATTGATAAAATTGGTGAGAAAACAGGGTTATRCAAAAATGAGATAAGCAGCTCATGGAAGAATTTGAGACTAGTGTTTCTAGTGTGGATGTAGTAAACAATGTGCAAAGTATGTCTGAAGTGAGAATTCAGTGACCTAGTATATAAGAAGATTGAAATTTCTGTTGAAAATATGTGATCAGTAAACCATAGAGGAAGTCAAGTCTTTTGTATATGATATACAGAAGCTGCTGTTTTTCTGGGAGCATTCAGCTGCACCTAATTAAGTGTATTAGGTTAGTACACAAGAGTGTAGAGGGATGTGTATATTGGGATATATTAGAGTATGCTCTATTAAGTGTTTTGTAGCTGAGATTTTTCAAAACTGTTATTTTCCTGCAAGTTTATAATAAGCTCTTATTGACATCAGCTTTCAAATATTTGCACCAGAAAATGAGATTTGTCTTGTTTTGGTACATCCAGACTTATACAAAATTTGTGAACTACCTTCATTCCTCTGCAACTACTGGGTCATAAACTTGGATTATTTTTATAGGATTTGGTATATGAGTTGACAGATGTGATATATGATGACACTTTATCTTTTATTGCTTACACATACTAGTTATTTGGAAAGGATGGGGGCAGTTCCTATTAACCACAAGATGGGATTTCAGTTGCTTACCCAAGTGTCTCTCATTCATTCATTCATTTGCTATCAGTTATAGCAGATATATTGCTTCTTCAAGCCTGTCACACCAATAAATCATTTCAGAGTGTATGCATTTGTACAGTGCCAAAGTGTACCATGAATTTTAAAGGAAATCTCCTATTTTTCTTTTCAATCAGATGAGCAACGTGAAGAGACTGCGGCCACGGCTCAGTGCTATTCTTTTTAAGCTTCAGTTTGAGGAGCAGGTGAACAACATCAAACCTGACATCATGGCTGTCAGTGCTGCCTGTGAAGAGATAAAGAAGAGTAAAAGCTTTAGCAAGCTGCTAGAACTAGTATTGTTAATGGGAAACTACATGAATGCAGGTTCTCGGAATGCAAAGACCTTTGGATATAATCTCAGCTCGCTATGTAAAGTGAGTTTCGAAATGTCCATGTTGAATATTACATTCACTTTTTTTTTATTATGCTACTTAAATACTTTGGGTTAGATGTTTTCCTGCAGTTAATTATTTGCTTAGTATTTTTTTGTGTAATTATTAGCGTTAGTTGGTCATTTTGAACAGTACAGCTAATTTGTGAACAGTCATCTTGAGACTGGCTTGCATTTAATCACTCTTAGGTGATTCTATTTTGAGGGAATAATAAAAAGCCCAATCCCAAGCTAAATAAGGTTATGTAAGGACCTTATCACTTTGATTATAGTAGTTTTGTTATTTTAACATGTCTGAGCACTTCTAAGACATCTATCACATTTTAATATGTTTTAATACAGTTATGTTTTCTCTTGGACATAAATTTCCTCCATATGTGATTCTCTTGTTGCTCAGTTTTATCAGTTGCATCAGTTTCTTGCTTCTTCTAATTTTCTTTAAATCTTCATTCTTTCAGCTTTTGTATAAGGTATATACAAGAAGATGTCTGTACTTTTCTGAGTGTTAATTTATAATCTATTCTAATCCTAATTACCTTTCCCATATTTAATGTTGTTATTTTTTTCCTGTGCTCTCTGGGACGTTACYGCAAAATTTACTGACAGTGCACATATATGTAATAGTTCTCACAAGCAASGAATTATTTGGAAGTTTGTATGTACTCTTCGTCTTTCTGTTTCTTTATCTTTTTGCACAAGAGAAAATACAACACGTTAACTTCTACATTCATGAAACTAATCACCCTTACTCTGCCATAATTCAGAAGAATTCTTTCACTGTGGTTTTTGAGTGTTGAATGTGATAACTATGAAATAAATATTCATAGAGAATAAGTTTTATACTTTCCCTAGTCTAAAGTAAACATTAAGCATGTGTCATCCACCTAGAGTAATATAGTCTACATGAAGTTACTGAGTTAAAAATACAATTTGTTGAGAAACGTATCCAGAAGGATGATACTAAAGGTTCTTTCTCCATTTAGGTGCATTTACTTCTTAGGTATGATTTTGCAAGAATCTGTCTTAGGTCTGGTTATATTCTCTGTATTTTTAATGTGCAAGAAAACAAACAAAAAAAACCTGATGAAAACAATGTGAAGGTAATTGATTTGCAGAGCAGGATCAAAAGTCAAAGTTCATCTTGGAGAAATAATTTATTGAGATATAGAATATGAAAATTTTGAAGGTAGCTATGGAGTACTACATATAGGAAAGAGATTTAATGTATATAGATAATGAAAGTAAGGAGTGAATGACTGTAATAGATCTACATCACAGAGCAGCCGTGTGTATTCTTGGAAGAGTGATATGGTATTGCTAATCATTTATTAAATACTGATGTATTAAAATTATTTGCATGTTTATAACACAGGTTCATAGTTGTAGCTAACTTTTGTTAACTACATGTATTTTAAGCAGCGTCACATTGTAGAAATTTGGTGTGGTATTACTGAGACACCTTTCACTGAGATTCCCAATACAGTAGAAGTGACATATTTTGTAACACCACATACAGTAAGGATCTAGAATATGTTTTTAGGTTTTGATATATATGTGTTCCATTTTCTATTTGTTTTGAAAACTCTTGTCTCACATTAATTCACTTGACTGAAGGAAAATGTACATTCTGGAAGAGTACATTTCATCATACTTACTAATATAGTATCATTTTGATCTTTATTATGTTTAGTATGAAATATCATACAGTTATTACAGTTTATTATGAAATATCAATACTGTGTTAAGGGCTTTGTTCCTCGAAATTCAGACGTACAAATCTTTGTCCAATTATGGCAGCCCTTTAGTATGCTTAATTTGTGCCTATGTGGTTGTATACTTTTTCTGCTAAATTTTTTTATGTAGAAATAGTTCTTAAGTAGTGAAGAAACACTTTCATATGTGATATCATTTTCTGTTTATAAAAATCTCTTTGATTGAAAAGTACGGCTCAATTGGAAGGCTACAAAAGAAGTGTTTGTGAGTTGTCAACTCTCAGTGTTTTTCCACAAGTAGCTGCAAGTTTTAAAATGGCCAGGCTTAAAAATAATTTTATATGTATAAAAAGTTCAGAAAGAAAGGTTTATGCTTAAGAATTCTTGAAGTCAACGTTTTTAAACAGTGAAACCTATGAACTCTTATTTACTGTATTGAGAACTGATAACAAGAAGAACTTGTGCACATTGAGGTTGTGTAGCTTCCACTGCACAAATATTTTTATGCTAGAGTTAATTTCATTCATAAGGAAGGAAATCATATGTCATGGTTTGACCCGGTGTGAGACAAATATGATTGGTTAGAAACAGGTAAAGGACAGTTATATAGACCACTTAGTGTTCCTGTGACAGGAATGTTGTAAAAACCACCCAGGAAGTAAGGGTCACTTCCTCACTTCCTCACTTCCTCTCTTGCTCCCTTGCTGCCTGCTGACCCACTAGCAAGGGAGTGGCTCCCCCAACCCCCGGGCCAGGGGCCCACAGCCGGGGAGGCCGGTGGGGGCAGCCGGCCTCACCCCCCACTGGTCCCATACTGTTTTGGACCCGAGAGGAGCTGGTCTATTGCCATCTGGACCAAGGCCAAGCCGAGAGAAGCTAAGCTGAGCCAAGCTACACAGAGAGAGCTGAGATTTTGCCRGAGAAGAAAAAGCACTCACTTTCGGAGGTGTATGGGTGAGATCGAAGTGACCTTGCTGTCGTAGATAAGGATAAGGAAGAGGTTTAAGTAGCAGCCAAAAGACTTATTAAAAATTTGGATGGCTGCCAGTGCAGAGAAGTGTATGGGGGAGAAGGAGCCTTCGGCCCGGGGAAGCAAGCCTCATACAGCTGCATTATCTTATGGGAGCATGTAAACTGTTATAAATACTTTTGTAGGCATTATTCTACAAATATTAACCTCTTCTCTAAGCTAGAGAGAAAGGAAAAGCAGTCACGTGAAAGAMTAAACATGGAGACCAGCAGCCAAACAGAAGAGAAGACAAGGAGTGGCAGGAAGTGCCAGGGAAGCCATCTTTACCAGCATCAGGATCCATCTTTTTCTGTGAGCTGTGCTGTGTGATCTGGAATAATACCAAACTAAGTTTCTCTGTAATCACAATAACAAGACGTGGGGGAGTGAGAAATTCAACAGCCTAAAATAAGAATATTTTTATGTTGTGTAGAGATGGAATTTGCAGCCTTTGGAGATCATGAGTAAAGGAGGAGCCTGTTACCTTTAGTGCCTTTAGGCTGGAATGACTTACTCTTAAAATGTTTAACCCCATGAGACTTTTCTTGTGACCCACAAACTGCGGAGTGTATTGTGGGAGAGAGGATACACCACTGCAAAAAACCAGGGCAAGCTGTGGTGTTTCTGGAAGGTTTGGAACCACGCTGAAGATATTTCTTAGGGAACTGTCTTCTCTGAGGTGGATCCCACTACACTACAGAAAGAACTCTCTTTATCCCATAAAGTGGCAATAAGAACTCTTAATCATAAGATCAGAATCTCATGTTTATGAGCTTTGCATGATCAGTGAGAAAGATTGGATTGTATTGGGAGGAGAATGATGTTTGTACATTATGCCTTAATATTTTTATTATTTATTATTACTCTTTCTATTCTTAGTAGAGTTAGTAAATAAATTATTTAATCATTTTTCAAGTTTGCAGCCTGTTTTTGCTGCCTCCTCTCCTCTGAAGAACTAAGTGTGGGGATCTGGAGTTTGCCCCTGGGTTAACCCTTGACACCATGTAATGCAGTAATATGCGCATTATGTATAGTTAGATTTTGCTGATTTAACTTAGATTTTTTTTTGTATACTTTCATGTGTTTATTCACAGTTTTGCAAATATTCCTCTATTGTTAAAACAATTATATTTTTAAGAGAAATACGTGTAGTGGTTTTGAGTACTGAACTCAAATATTGCAGAGAATGAAAAAATAGTCAGTGTGATCTTTCTAGGGATTTTTAGCAAGGTGCGAAATGAATTCATTGCTTAGGGTCTTTAAAAAAATGTACTACTTTAACAGGTTGCTCTTACCTTTCTTGAATGCACAATTAGTAATATATATTAATTATCAAAATGGTCAGAAATAAAATTTTTCTCAGTGTTTTTATGTTTCTTTTTTTCCCCCCTAGCTGAAGGACACAAAATCAGCAGACCAGAAAACAACATTGCTCCATTTTCTCGTAGAAGTGTGTGAAGAAAGCTATCAGGATGTCCTGAATTTTGTTGAGGATTTTCAGCATTTAGATAAAGCTAGTAAAGGTTTGTGTAGCTAACTAAAAGTTTTGATTTTGACACATTACAGTGTCTTGTGTGTGAGATGATGCTTGCTTTTTACTAACAATATTTAAAAAATAGATATTAATAGTCTATATCATGGATCAGTAATTTGAGCTGCTGTTAGAGGCCTTGAAGATACTTATTGTATCTTATACAATCTTATACAATCTTATACAATCTTATACTATCTCATACTATCTCTACTTATCCTCTAACATTTAGTACAGGATTTCCTATTACATTTCTTCTAACATATCTTCTGGAACCATTTTCCAAACTAGGTTTCTCTTAAAAGTTCTTTTTTGTTAAGAGATCTTATTTCCAATTTTCAATCTTTTATACAGTAAGTATATCACTCACTGTCTTAATTCAGACATGCAGAAAGGCAGTCATGCCATCACTTAATTTATTTTTTTCAAATGTGGAACAGTTTTGTCTTCCCTACATGCATATTTTTCATGCAACAGTAGCATTGGAATTCTGGAAGAATTTGTACTTTTCATCATGCAGAATAGAATATGGTAAATCTCAGTATAAGCAGGTGCAGATTTTTCRCATTTAATTTCTTAATTAAGAGTGCCTTTTCCATAATTTATCAGTTTAAGTAATTTAAACAGACTAAGCATGGAGGTAGAAATTGATGCTACCTCAGCACTGCCCTACTCTGGCAGGAAAAAATGATTGGATGGGCTGTCTCAGTTAATAATTTTTTAGTTTATGTCAGTTTGGAAAATATCACTGTTTATCTATATTGCTTTGTAGAGTGTCACTCTAATGCCTCAGTCAGTTTCCCTGCCACAAATTACAGCTTTCCAAAACCTGCCTCTGATAGAGAACTTGAGATAGTGGTCACTGACAGAGTTCACTTTCAGATTCTTAAGGTTTCCAGTTTTACTGGGTGCATTATAACCACTTAAAAGTTCAATTATTTTTAACTAGCTGTCAAATGCTTCAAGCCCTTCATCTAACTGGTTTGTGCTGTATTTGAATTTGGTGGGTTTGGTGTTATTTCCAGTGTTAACTGGTTACTGATTTATTTTCATTACTAATATGTTATTGTCTGTATTGTGGTGGTATTTTTTATATCAGACAGAAAAACTGAATGTTCCTTATTAGAAAGCATTATTTTCAGTGTAAACAGTCATCATGTATGACACTGCTGACTGTCTTCTGAAAAAATTCTGAAATATAAAACACTGACCATTCAAAGAGTAGCCGGTAAAATTATCAGTTAGCCCAGGCTTCCTGTTCTTTTTTAGATATCTGCTAATGATTAGTTGAGTCTTTGATCTCACTCAGTATGATGCAGGATGGAAATCAATGGTCATGTTTTCAAGTKTATATATTGAATTTACTTCAGTGTATTAGGAGATACATTTTGCATTTCAGTTTTACTGTATGAAAAAGACAAAGACTTAGGATATCTTTTACAGATTAGTGTATCAGTGTGTTTGTTTATACTTGTTTTCCTACCTGCAAAACTCCATTCTGTTTCGAAAGACTCCTGCTGCACTGGAATTTTGGAAAACCCACCAGATCACAAAAACTGTAACTCATGGACTTTTTTTAAACCTTTTAGTACTTCTGCAAAAGTACATTTTTATGATGCAAGTTGATTTAATATGCACCAACTTTTTCACAGTAAATTTTTAATGAAGTGGCTATTTTTGCTTGAGCTTACCAAAAGGTCAGTTAAAAAGAAAGTCTGTGAATCTGTTCAGTCACATCCACYGTAATGATCTCATGTAACTTACTGATATGCTGATGAAGTCTAACAAGTTGACCAAGATTGATTTGTGTTGAGGCTTCTTCAGAGAGCTGGGAAATTATATCAGATACTACAGCAGATTTTCCAAGCCATCACTATGGCTACTAGGAACAGTGGTAGAGGGGAAGTCATAAAAAATATTTTACATGGTCAAATATGCATATTCCAGAAAAAGATACTGGTTGTGGTAGGACAGAACTTTGGTATTGAGGGCTTAGAGCATTTCCTCCATTCAGAGGAACTGTACTTAGGGTTTAAGAGGAATAATCCAGCCTCATTTGTGTTTCTGGGAGGCAATTTACAATTCCAGTAAATCTGCAAAACCACTGGATCCAAATATTACATCTAAGGGTTACAGGCTGCTGATAGTACAGGAAGAGAGGACGTCAGCGTAGGTTTTTCATGTCATCCAGTAGAAAGGTTCTGTTCACATATATGCTGCTTTGTTCCTCAAAGTGATTGGGTGAGGAGACAACATCACTCTTTTCTGGTTTTGTATCATATTACTGTAATTTTCCCCTGAACGACAGAGGTTGTATTTTGTTTCAATACTTGTTTCTAAATCCTTTTCTCTAGCTTTTGTCCTGGCAAAGGCCTTGTACAGGTGGTGGAATGCCGTTCCCTTCATGGTTTTACTGAGCTTTGTTTTCAGAAGTAATTCCCAAGAATAAATCAGTGAAGGTGGATAGTAATACTCCTGTTTTCATATATCTTTGTTGGAAGCTGTTTTTTATTGAGCTAGTTTTATTCCCTGTCTGCATATTCATGTCTTCAAATACAATAATTTCACATTTTATCTGCGGCATAAAAGTATTATTTTATAATAAATAAATTACAATTTAAAAAACAATATAATAAAGGGCGAGTGCCCTTTAAATTATAAATGAAAATCARTGTGGTAGAAAGATGTGTAAATGCCATTTGAACAGTATTAACAGAAAACTTGAAGCTGAACTTACATATTTATATATAAAAATGGAACTATACTGTGCACCTGTTGGTTTTGGGTTGATCACCTTCAAGTAATTGTTGAGTCTTCTGCAGGTTTCTCAAAACCAGTTACTTAGAAGATACTTTTCTTTTTTTAGGATTCTTCATTGACATGACTGTCCTTGTATTGGTCAGCCCATTTGTAGCATGCCTTGTATCTCTTTTGTTTTGTACTTGCTTATTCCTAAAACTTCTCTCTCAAGTTATTTCGTATTCAAAATGGTGAACATTAGAACATTACAGTGTTCAGCAACTCATTTTCTTTTTATTGTTTTCAGAAGAAACATTCTTGCTCCTTTCATTTCTTTAAATATTGTCCAGTGATTGTACAATAAGCTATTAAAGTAGCTTGTAAGACTTCAAGAGCAGTTACACGGTCTGTTAATTGTGAAACTAGCGTGTACTTTATAGTATTTTGTAAATTATTAAACATTCACAGTATGTAAATTAATTGTTGCATTAGGAAAAAGTATTTTTTCAAATCTAACTTGGAGAGGCAAACAGGGACATGTGACCTGGGCAATTGAAGTTTGCTTCAGGGTATTCAAGGTATTTAATTTGTGGGGTTTTTTTTTCTATTGTGTGCTAAAGTTTTAGTTTTTACTTTTGTAATACTAGAGGTAGATTTAATTTACTGTTACAGTACATGAATTAAAGATACCTTTACTTTGAAGTATAACAAATCCTGTTTTTTAAGTGCTCTTAGATCAGCAGGAGAAACTTTCATTGCAGCTAATGAGCTTACTGATATGACAGTTCCTGAAGACTTACATAATTAAAGCTGTCTTTTCTTTTAAACATAATGACTTTCCTGCTTTTCTGTTAGTATTCCAGAGAAGAAATATTTTGGTAATTCAGTACAATTTACTAATTTCTTATTTTATGGTATTATAAAGATTTATATTGCATTTATCCAGGCTGCTGTTTTACTTGATTGACTCTAATTTCCACAGACCTTACAGGTAATAGTGTATAGAGTCTTTCATATTGTAATAACATTGTAAAGCTGCAGATTTTCCTTTCTCTGAAAGACATTAACTCATTGCAGCTTTACAAGTAAAGTATCCATTTTCTCTTTTTTGAAACTTTATTCGTTTTTTTCATAGATAATTAGTTTCACTTCAGAATAAAAAAAGCTAGGAACCACGTTGTAAATGTGAAGTTTAAACTATATTCRTGAAAAATAGGACACCCCCACCTATAACATTTAAAAACATTGGGACAGCATGAGAGAAAAAGATAAAGGTATATGCCATAAGCATTCTATATATCATAAGGAAAGGTTTTTTTTCTTATTAGAGAATTTCTAAGACAATGGCAAATTTCTCATATTTATACTATGCCTTACTTGGGCTTTTGTTTTGATTTGGATCACGAATTCACTGGCTGTGTTATCAGGCCATCAGAATTGTTGTGTTTGTTTGGATTGCTTTTTCTATGCTTTCAGAAAGCATTGCAAACTTCCTGAGTTACTCCATACTCTATTATAATCAGTCAGTACCAAAATCAGTAGATGGTTTCACTGTCTTGCAGATGACACAGATTTCTAAGTTCCTGTAGCAGACTTACAGTGTGAAATAGACTCATTGCAGAAGCTGAAGGCAGGCATTGCGAGAACAAAGAACCACCTGCTGTAGGAGACTGGGCTCAAGACCATTTAAGGAACCTTGAGGGTGCACAAATCCAAGGGACYTGATGAGATGCATCTGTGGGTCCTGAGGGCACTGGCCGAGAAAGTGGCTAAGCCACTATCCATCATATTTGAGAATTCATGGCAGTCTGGTAGTTCCCACTGATTGGAAGAGAGGAAACATAACCCTCATTTTTAGAAAGGGAAATAAGGAAGACCCAGAGAACTACAGGCTGTTCACTCTCAACTCAGTGCCTGGCAAAATAATGGAGCAGATCCTTCTGGAAACTATGCTAAAGGACATGGGAAATAGTAAAGTGTTTGGTGACAACCAACATGGCTTCACTAAAGACAAATAGTGTCTCTTGCTCTATATTCTTATGTATTCTAATCTGAACCATTTTATAATAAATTTAACTTACTGAAAATAAGTTGTTAAACACACCACCTTGTACCTTGTCTGTTGTTTTGGGGTTGTTTTTTTTTTGGTCTGAGTGCACTTCATAATGTAAAAATTTTGGCTTAAAGAGTTAATGGAAAATATGCAATACTGTTATGTATTACAAATATTCTCTTTTAATGTTTGTGGCTATAAGTTATGCACCTCAGTGTTATGTGGCAAGTCGTTTTAAGATCTGATTGTGCAATGAACTACTAAAATGTAAGTGAAATACTCTATTTCTTTAGGGCATAGAAATATATGCATGTTTTACAAGCATTAATTAACAAATCAAGTACCAATCAAGAGTTTGAGTATTTGCAGGTTTTTACCAAAATGATGCTGCAGTTTCTAATACGCTATTAAAGTATATCAGCAGTCCGTGCTAGTAGGTTTCTTTCTCTATCATCTCGTGGTGATCCACCAGTTAAGTGGTGGATCATGGCCGATGTCTGGTGCAGTTCTTGAGCCCTGGGTTATTTAAACATATTGTAGGCAGTTTGATCTATAAACAGATCAGGATTCAGATAAAGCTGTTCAATATTTCTAATTTCATACTCATTTTACTGGGTATAAATGTCTTGATGTTAATGAAATATTTCATTGATGTTTTAAGTGATAGTGAGATTAAGGCAAAATTAAATACTCTGTAGGGGAAAAATGTGGATATGTGCTGAAAGACAAAAAGTATCAAAATGCTTGCAGGAGGAATGTTAAAATGGTGGAAAAGGCAATAAAAAAAAAGCTGAATGCATTGTGCAGATGTATAGAGCCTTGACGGCGAGGAAGCTTAGTTTTAATGAGTAGGAAGATGCTGAAAGTGTGTGTAGATGTATCTGTAGACTTCTGTATCTTGCTACCCATATACCTCAGGGAGTTAAGTCTTACAGGGATGAGATTGGGTTAAAGAGTTATAAATCTGGCCACTTTTAGACTTTTATTTTAAACTCTACTAGAGCGATATCCATTACTGTTCCATGCTAATGGTTCATTCTGAATCATTATTAATCGTTCTCACTGCATATTCAAAGCAGTTAGTTATTAACAATCATACCTTACATCAGCTGCGGGTATACAACAGACTGCAGTCAGCACAGTACTTTGCGGTCTGTGTCCCCAAGGCAGCAGGTGATGAGGCTCAAGAACTCTTTGGAAGGGAAGCTGCAACTGATGCAAGGGTCTTCTTTCTGCTTGCTCTTCTGAATTTAATTTCTTCTTTTATGAGATAGTTTTGTCTCTTGGCAGATCTTGGTCCACCACTGTACCGTATCACTGTATACTGTGCAACACTGGAGGACATTGATCCCTGCGTCTGCAGCTGGTGCCCTATCCTGTTGCTTGGCCTTTTTTTTCTCCTTGCCTTAACAGCTGCTTATTTCTTTCAGTAGCAATCCAGTGACAAATAACTGACCATCAGTGAATTGTTTGTCATTCAGGTGTTTCTGTTTTCAGCTCTTTCCCATATTTTCAAGTTCTGAGCTTAAACTGTACATTATAAAAAGAGATGTGGTATAAGACTGCATTTCACCCAGGCGATTCTTGAAGTTTATAACAAGTCCAGCAGGCCAGGGCTCTTGTGTAAGTAGTATAGGGCATAGTTGGTGTAAGATCTGAGGCCTGTTACTACTGATGATAGTAATGCTATTACTGGTGAACTGGGTACAACATCTTGTTTACCAATGATGCTACATTGGTGTGCTCATATTCGAATTCAAGATAGGAGGTAATTAATGAAATCCTACTTAGCTGCTTTTTTTCATGTGTGCAACTGAAGTCCGCTCTGGCTACAGAAGGGAAAGGCTGAGTGCTAAAGAGCCAGTGGCATTGTCAGAGCTTTGGGAAGAAAAAGATCTCAAGAAGAGTGTTTTATGCACGTTAGACACACACACACAAAGAAGAAAGGGGAAAAAAAAGGCAAGAAAGCCAGAAAATGGCTATAGAGACAAAAGAAATTGTCATTTTGGGAGAAATAAAGCATAAATACTGTATTTTTAGTGCTGTGTGACACTGAGTATATCCAAGTAGACCTTATGCTACTGTTAATGGATATTTCAGACCTTTGCTGGTGTTTCTGTAAACAGATACCTCAATACTTTTCTTCTAGAACATTTTTTTATTAGAGCTTTAGAGCTCTAAATCCACCTAAAAGCACAGGGGATTTTTTTTGTTTTGGTTTTTTTTTTTTTCTTCTTTTGCTTGTTTGTTGTTTGGGTTTTTTTTTTGTTTTTTGTTGGTTATTGTGCCTTTTTTGTCTCTATTTTGTCATTTAACTTTACTTTTAAATGCTGCGTTAATAATATGCTGACAGTTTTAGAGAATTATTCAGTAAACTCCAACAGTCCAGTGAGTTTCACATGGCAAAACCAATAGTATATTTCCAGAAATTTTTTTAATAATATGCTATCATTTTCTGTATCAGGTTAGAGGTCAGTTTGTCACTGTCACTCTCTCAGAATAAAGGGGCCATAATAGCACAAGGGAAGCAAAATACCTGTAGGCAAGAGGAAGAGTATTGTGATAAGGAGATGGCAACATCCAAGCAAATTTTCATACCAAGTGGGCAGCACGTAAGATTTCTGAAATATYTGATGCAAAAAATAGCATAAGGTTTGCAGCAATAGAAATGAGAGAGCACACAAGTATTGATTTATTTTTGAGAATTATTTCTAGTATTTAAGATAAAACAGGTATAGTCTCAAAGCTAGATGAAATATTGTTTTAATTTTAAGCAAGAGCAATGATTTGGGAATGGGGGAAAGAGGAGCAAAAAGTCTCCACAGAAATTTGTTGAAAGAAAAAAAACCATCGCAGTACTGTATTCTCATATTGTAAATACCAGTTTCATATTCTGCATCTTGAGATAACGGAGATAAAACTAAAAGTTTAGTAAGTACATTTTTTCCCAAGTTTTGCTGTGGCTATAGTAATGTTGTGTGACTACAGAATAATTAAGAAACTGAAAAAGAATGATTTGAGCAATTCCATGTCTCTTTATTTGACTTTATTGATATGAAAATTTATAGAGGAAAGAATAATCCAACATGTAGGTTAGAGAGAGTAGTATGAAATGAAAATTAATTTATTGTTAGCTTTGATTATTGATTTTATTTTTTTCAATCCCATGAAATCTATGTTGACTTCAGTAAAGCACTTGATATTATGTACAATGGGAAAATGTACATTAGAATAAAAAGTAGAAGAAACAAAGTACTGTCTTAAAAGGAATATGGACAAAAAATCATAAAATTGTGRTATTGCACCAATGAGCATATTTTACATAGGATTAGACAGTTTGCCAGATGAGAGGGGTATTGGGTTGTCATCACTGAGTGATCCTGAGGAAACAGARTAAAAGAAATGAAAATCAATAGCCTGAAGTACAAGATCCTGAATCTTGATACTGTAATAAGAGCTTTTGTCAAGAAAAAAAGGACATTTTATTTTAAGTTAATCAGATAAGGTATTCCCAGAAGAACTGTAGAAATAGTAATGCAAACATTAAAAGGGCTGGTGAGTCATCACCTGAAATACTGTGCAGAAATGTTATAAAACAGAAGCAGGTGAAGAAGCTTCTGGAATAATTGTGGTATTAGAAAACCTGATTCAAAAGAGGAAGCCCTAAGAACAAAGTTTTTTTAACCATGCCAAGCAGATGGTGGGAGATCTAATTATTGCTTATAAAAATAAGAGTCATTTTGGGAAAGGTATCTGAGAGTTTAGGGGATATAAGCAGATGTAAGTAGGGGATTGTTTAGGCACACATGCATTGTGTTCAACAAACAACTTGGTTTTGTGGGCTCAGTAACATTCAAAACCCCAGGGTTGGACTTTGTTTTTAAACTGGCATATGAATTGTGTACTTCAGTTTGGCTTGGGTTTATTTCTGAATCCTCCCAGGATTAGGGGTCAAAGTTAAGGAGGTTTTTTAACTCTTCTGCTGTTCTTCTATGTCCCATCAGATTTTACACCATGTCTTTCAGAGGGACAAGGGAAGGTTGGGAGGTGTTTCATGTGATCTTTTTTTGGAAGAACTGGTTATATTAAGAGGTTTGATTTTTTTTTTAATCTGTTTTCACTAAATTGAAAGCTGCAAAGACAACAGTAACAAACTTAATAGCAGCATATTGTGAACTAGCCTCTGCTTGAGGCTATCATCAGAAATATAGTCTTAAAGGAAAATGTATCTAATAGTTATGCATTGCTGAAATCTTGAGTTCAAGAACAACCTAAGATTATGACAGAGGAAAAAAAACCTCTTCAGGACAAAATAGTAATATAAAGATTCTTGATCAAATATGTAACTGTTCAATGTCGAAAGAACTGAAGTATTAGAGTGAAAAATTGGCTTTGCTGGAAGCAAGAGTTTTAAAATCTCTGCCATAGAACTTATTAATCAGCTCTAGGCACTGAATTGTTCTGTTGGGTTTCTCATCTGGGTAAAAGCATGTAGCTGTTATTCAGCTGCTACTTGCAATTGATGTAGGGGATTTTTTTGTGGATTGGGCCTTTTTATTGTTTTTAAATCTGTGTTACTTGCCAGCTCTCATCATTTTGACATTATGTACTATGTCACACTACTTTATACTATAAGCTCTTTATGCAAGACGAACAATATTGTGAAGAGTCCTATGAATAGTTACATTAGGCACAAGTTGTTGTATTCTGTGTTTCTTAGAAGCTTTCTAAGTAGATCAGTGTCTTAAAATTGTGTGTGCCTAACCCTCAGGTGCTTCTTATGACAGCAGAAGTATGACTTTCTATTAAAAATCAGGTTTGTTTCTGGGACCAGTGAAGACTGAAAGACATCTTAGTCAACTTCTAATTTTACCTCTGCTCCCCAGCAAAGCAGTTTCTTAACTACTGAAGCCAGCTGACCTACCTGGTGATGATTTGGGCTTACCGATTGCTGAGTCAAAATCTGCAAGTCTAACATACAATTGAGAAACTCTTTTTTGAGTAACCAGAGGCTTTTAAAAATGATAATACAAATGTGATTATAAAACAAATAAAGAGTTATAAATTATAATATGAATACACATTTTTATTCCTTGTTTGGTGGTTTGGGGTGTTTTTGTTTTTTTGGTTTTTTTTCCAAAATGTCTCCAAATTGTTTGGTATCTTTTTTTTCCCATTCCTTTAGATTACACTACCAATTTATCACATTGCCATGGGTCATTTTATAGTTGTGTTAACCTTTCTGCTATGAATGGGATTGCAGTTGCTATGCAGCATTTTACTCTGGTCATCTGGGGATTCTGTCAGGCTTTTATCAGAGATGGATGTGTTTATTCTGTGTATTTTATATTTTCTCTCACATAACTGTTTAGTAGATGAAATTATGGATTCACTCCAGATCTTAGTAACATCACAGGGACACAGACTTTCTCCAGGGATTTTCTTTTAGATGAAAATGAAGGTAACTTTACAGATAGAGTATATTATGAATGAAATAAATAATTAAAAAGAAAAAAAAAAGTCACAGTATGTTCTTACCTCTTTATATATTTCTCTTGTGGAACATAATTAAATGTTAAGTTTACTTCATAAACAATCAGAAATAAATTTTAACTAATTGCAATAGTAGATAGAACATGATAAGGAGTTGTCCTCAGGTTACTCTTGTCATCTTGATATTTCAATCACCTATTTACAAATCAAGTGTTCAACTTTACATGCCTTACTTCAAATGGAAGAAAGTTGTGTCTCTCTTTTCCTGACAAAGAAAATTTGTGCTTTTTCTACATCCTTCTATAAATCCCTGATGTTTCAACTCTACTTCTTTCTTTCTTTTTTGTAAGTCCTTGTGTTGCTCTGTTGTATCCTCTCAAGTGCTTGACAAGYGCTTTTGCTCTGACAAATTCTGTTGTGTTTTTTACCACACATAGTGCTTTTAAACTAAAGAACTGAGTTTTAGGTTTCATACAGAGGTGCCCCATTAATAGCCCCATGTTCTCTGTGTTTCGAGAATCTTATTTTCTTCATGATCTTCCATACAAATGTTCGTATTTTCTGTGTTAATGGAATGAGATTGAGGAAAGCTTTGTGGTTCTTAGAATATCTTCAAGACTTGTCCTTTGGTTAATCAGAAGATACAGACTGGCATATGTATATCTCAGGTTATTTAAAACAGACTGTTAATTGCAATGTAAAATGTTAGTTATAAAAACATATGAAAATGCAGCATTCAAACAGTATACATCTAATCAGAATAAGGAAACTGCATAAATGAGGGGAGCTGAACACTGTAGAGTGACCCCCTCATCTTGTATTGTGATTTGTTCGGTGTGCTTTTATTTCAGAATTAAAAATGTAGTATGCTGATTTGGGTAAGGTTTTGACTTGTGTATTTTGCAAACAATTATTTTTGTTTAGCGTGTTAACAGAATGAATGTTCTGTATTTTAGTCTCAGCAGAAAACCTGGAGAAGAGCCTTAAGCATATGGAGAGGCAACTTCAACAGCTTGAGAAGGATTTGCAGACTTTTCCAGTTCCTGAAGATAAGCATGATAAGTTTGTAGCAAAAATGTCAATATCCTTTGGAGTACTCTTAAAAAACAAAACAAGAGAAAAATACCTAAGTAATTTAACTGCATTGCTTTAAATTTTAAATTTCTTTGCATAACTTCTCTCTAGTTTGTAGCATGTATTTTTGAAAAAAATAACTTTTTTTTCCCCTCAAAAACTAAACACACGAACAGTCCAATTAAAGAATTCCTCTGAAGTGGAATGAATGAGGAAAAAATGCTTACTCTTGGGTTTTACACTGTATATAAGTTTCTTAGTGAAAAGAAGTTATAATAGGAACGTTAAGCACTCTAGTGTTAAATGATTTTTTTTTATGTCAGAGTATCTTAGAAAAATATGTCTGTCACCCTGTGTCTCTTTGTTTTCTAGTGTATGGATTACCATTGTGAATGGTTTTGTACATGCAACCACAGAAACAGAAAATTTCTCTCATTTCAGAAATGAGATTCATAGCCCATGAAAAGTGTTTTCTGGTCTTATTTTTGCCAAAATTCCTTTTCTCACTGTTTATTCCAAATCTGGCAGCCAACTTCACT
Source organism: Amblyornis subalaris (assembly GCA_018881555.1). NCBI lineage: Eukaryota > Metazoa > Chordata > Aves > Passeriformes > Ptilonorhynchidae > Amblyornis > Amblyornis subalaris. Next base: position 2,271,963 of record JACAXG010000086.1, on the reverse strand, counting down.
GCCTGTCTTTCATAAGTACACCTTGTGACACAAAGACAATTAAACAGGGAAAAAACCCATTCTTTCACTTAAACTTCCTTAGTAAATGTTGGTCGTATGCGCTTGGCACCAAGACTAATCTGGAAGTAGAAATATGAGCAGACAGGTTGAAATCTGCTCTGCAGGCATGGTTGGGTTATTACCTAGCTGGAAGACTGCTTTGTTTTGTACAAAGGCAGGGGGACTCAGGACACAGGCCTCTTGATTCATCTCATACTATTAAACGAGACAAGTGGCAAGTGACCCTGAGGCCAAATGCATGTACTGGTTCTTCCTGTGTTAGGGCCAGTTTCATCTTCATTAGGTTTGCTGCAACCTAAGTGTTTGCAGCTTAGCTTCAGGCCTTCTCTGGCCACTGTGGGTTATCTCAACCTTCCAGTGTCACTACTAATTTTTTGTAAGGTCAGGTATTTTGTTGTTGAGGTTGTTCTGTTTATTGTTGGTGGTGGTGGCTTTTTTCCCAGCTCAGTGTGTTTTTGAGAGATATGTTACAGCCCACGAGCATGGTGGGTATGAAACATGAAGTTTTGTCCCTGAAGAAACTGGTAGCATAATAGGAGAACTAGGAAATGGGTCCTGAAGGCAAGAGATAAAATATTGCGAGAAACTTAGAGGAAAATATATCCATGAGAGCTTTCGGGGAATATTGCTAGGATTTACAAAGTCTGTGCTTTGTTAGGAAAATAATATGTAGTCTAGGAAGTTAAGAGTGGGGAGCACTTGTTTAAAAATCTAAACTATGAAAAATGACAGACTCTTCTTAATCTGTTAGAAGAGAATAGACTATTTCAGTTGGAAAGGACCTACAACAATCATCTAATCCAAAATAGTCATGAGGCAGGCACTTCCAATACCCTCTAACTTTTTTGCATTTTTTAGCTAAGGACTATGTTTTGAAGGAATAGGTAGTATACAGCTTTCTTTGGATATGTAGTTATAAAAATGGTAAGAAATAAATTAGCAAAATTTGGTTGAGAATGGGTGAATCCCGCCAAAAATTGGCTTTATTTTAGAAGGAGAGCAAGAGAAAAATTGATAAAAATGAATTTATATGCTAATACCAAACATCTAAAATAAAAAAATGATTATGTAGGATGCCTCATTTCCCTTCATTGCCCTGACATATTGGGCATTTCTGAAACTTCCTGRCAGAAGTGTGTGGAATACTGTGATATAAGGTTATAAATTGTATTTTAGACAGAGTAAGTAGGTGGACCTCGTTGATAAGTACTGTAACTTTTTTATGGATTGAAATTCCATCCCCATATATGAAGACCATTAGAACAGTTTACTGATTGCTTAAAAAGGATGGTGATCATCTTAGGAAATGCAAAGGAGGATCAACACTCCATCTTTTTCAGGCATCTCAAAAGCTCCATTCCTGCCAGAAATGACTGTCGATGTGTGCCAAGAAGATAAGCCATAGCCATAAAGTTAAATCTGTTCTTTGTATCAGTTTTCTCTAGGGAGAACTTCAGTTGACCGTACTGTGTAATATTTTGAATAGAAGGATTATGTCAAATGAAGGAATCAGTAGAATTTTTTTTCTTAATATAAAATAACTAGCAATAAATCCCCAGGAGTAAACAGTGGTCACAAAACACTTGAAAAAAAATCAGAATTAACTCAAATATAAACTTAATGGACTACAGATTCTTACATGAACTAAGCAAGCCAAAGACACAAAGGAATCATAGAATTGAGAAATTGTAGAATAGTTTGGGTTGGAAGGAACCTCAAAGTTATCATCTGGTTCCAACCCCCTTGCTGTGGGCAGGACACCTTCCACTAGACCAGGTCAAAGCTGAAAAGAAGCCCGTGAGTTTTTCAGAAGGGCTACAAGGAGGATCTGCAAGTCAGGCTTCTCTACCAAGAAAACTGATGAAAACCAAATAAAACCAAAATGAGATTGGAGATAAAATGTGATGGAGGAGAGTCTGTGTTTTGTGAAGAGAAACCATCTCTTGCAGGTCTGTTGCAGCATGTAGATAGAGGTAAGTCAGTAGAACAAAACTGAATTTCAATGCATGTTTCAACAAGGTGTTTTAACAAAGACTCTTAAGGAAAGAAATTTCTTAGGTAAAAAGTGGTTTGATTACTTTTTTTTTCTGGATAAATATCTTTTTGAGAAATCCTTATGTCAAAGGGAGATACTGGCAGATGCTGACAAAGCAGCAAGTGAACTTCTGTGATTATAGAGTAATAGATCTGAAGGAAAAACACTACATTAGAACAATTGGGAACAAATGCAGTTGAGAGCAAGCAGAAAACATAAATAAGATACTATAAAAATCAGCAATGCTCCTACATCATCGGTTCTTCCATTACCCCATCTCAAAAAGTATGSTGTATGCCTGCTGAAGTGGCAGAGCATGGTGGCAATGAGCAGCAGTGGGCAATAGTTTATGCATAAGGGATGTTTTAATAGAGTAATACTCTGACGGTGGAAAATCAAAAAAGTTGAGAAAATACAGTAAAAGTACTTGTAATTTTGTATCCCATACAGAAGGAAAGAGAGGAATATATTCTTTTTGTCTTATAAATAACCAGGGTTCATCCCATGTGAAATACTGTCCAGCAGGTTAAAACATACTAACAGAAACATTTTCTTGGACAACAGACAATTAAACTGTAAACATGAATGAATTTCATGTTAAGACTTAAATTGGTAGCATCAGGAGCTCTTAAGCACAGTGGTCCAGAGGTAGCTTTAGCTCAGAAAAATGACTAACATGCAGACTGCTAGAAACTGAATACTACATCAGTTGAATTATCATGCTATATTTGCCAAGTTTCCTTCTTGTTTTCCCCAATTGCTGGGTATTGACTGCTATCAGMAGCAGGTGAAGTGAATACTTGGTCTTACTTAGAATAAATCACTACAGGTAAAACCAACAGTTAAGATCCAATTAGTTGAGCTGAGACCATATGTCGAAGTCAATAATACACTTTTTATTTTACAGTAAATGAGGGGGGAGAAGGAGGGAGATGTCAAGCAGGAGATAGTCCCAGTGGCATCCGTGGTCCTTCTTCATCTTGGACTTCCACTAGGTCTGAGATAACACCCGGACAATTGTACCACCTTTATCTTATCTCAAGTTCCTGTCACAGTGGCTTAATTTACAGTCCAACTTCCAGGTATCCAGGGAGGCATATTCAGGGAGGAGTGTCTTCAATGGTCACGGTTGCCATCTGTCCCACAACTTGGGGTGATCTTTGTTTGATCAGTGATATGTGTACGAGCAGTTGCTTCTTTACACAGTTTGCCACAGTGGGAATTTTTGTCTGGCTGCATTACCCAGGATGTGCTACCCACATCTCACCTCTGCCAGGCCTGGAGTTAGAAACATCCTGTCGCTCCCTTCTGTGCTTATCTCATGGTAAAGTCCTTCTGTGGCCGAAAGAGTTTATGAGACAGGCAACTGTGCTTTTTAAGTCCTTACACCAGCCATACTACATATTTCATTGTAGTAGACTATTCAAATACAATATTTTGAATAGTAAATATTATGAATAGAAGTAGTCTGCCTTCACCTACTACCTGACCTAGCAGACAGGCAGCAATTTCTCAACAGCAAAGTTGCATATGGTTTCCAGTCATGTCTGTGAACACACTAATTAAAGAAGCTCACTTTTAGAAAAACAGGAACTTCAATAAATTAYGAAACAGAAAAGTTTTGATGTAAAGGTTAGATAATCCTGCACAGCATGATGAAACCTGGGCCTGTCTTTACTTTTATTCCTATGACAAGGAAATTTGAATGATGCTGATGTCTTGAAAAGCATGCAGCTCATGAAAAGAAACCAGCAGGAAATCTGAAAAAGGAAGGATAGTGCTTTGTTGAAAATAATTTTTCATCCTGAGTACAATTAAGCTCCATGGACAAGCAGGCTATTACATCCTGTCGCTAAATATCACAACCCAAAGCCCCCTAATGAACTGATTAGCATTCTTGTTTCTTTAGGAAGTCAGAGATATGCACAGTTGGTGCGCTCTTTTATTGACGAAGTCTGTACTTATGAATATTTCTCCTATATATCAGATTGTGTTAATTTGTGAGCCATAGTGTGTATGCTAGCTGAAAAGAAGTAGTTATTATTGCAATTCGTCTGTTTCCTTTAATTAGGAAAGTCAAAGAATATTGAATTGATATTGATCTAATGTATTAAATCCATCAAGTGAAATGTTCCATGAAAAGCACAGTGAACAAAGTACACTTGTACGTTCAAAATAAAAATTTAGTGGGTTTATGGAGAGTATTTAAATTGCATATCAAAAGTTTAATTAAGTGATTTAGTCAACATGCTCTGTATCAGTACAACTCACATTTTGTGATTTTCCAAGTAGCAGCTGAGAAAGTTTGAGCCTGCCAATAAAAGTAGTGTTGATGGTGTATTTTTACAGAAACTTATGGAACTAATACTCAAGAGACAATCAGTTGATTGCTGCCTTTCAGCTAGGAAAAATGTCCTTTTTTTGTTCTTCTGCCATTTAATTTGATTTGCTGACACTGCAAAAAGGTAAGGGAGAAACAGCACTTAAACTAAGTCAGAGCCTTCACTACCAGGTGAGGTAGGAGAAACCCATTTCAGCTGCAGGGAAGGGACTACTTGCTGCCCCCAAACTGTTGGTTACTTAATTGACCTCATAGTTTGAAGTTCCCCTTGTGCAACAGAAACTGAATCTGTAAGATGTCCTTGCATCCTAAGAACTTTGAAGATTACAGGACTTGAGCTCTTTAGGTGAAAAAAAGTTATGTATTGCTCTTTGGGAGAGGGTCAAGATGTTAACTGTGTGGACAGGTAATGAGATAGGGCTTTGGCAACCAATGTAAATTCAATTTAAGTATATAATTCTTTTAGTATCTTTCTGGACTTAAGGCATATATTATAACTAGCACTGGTTTTKCTTGTAATGTATGATATATACACACTGGATGCAGCAGCTTTGTGTGATACAAATACCTGCCAATTCGTTTTAGTATTATAACATAGAGATAAGTAGGAGTGAATCAAAGAAAAGGTATTATTTGACAAGTACTCTACAGAAGGTACTAATTTAAAAATCTAAACATTTCTGTGTGTACTAATTTAAAAATCTAAACATTTCTGTGTGTTTCTTGAACTATTATATTCAGATACAGAATTTTTCTGTTGAACTTTGGTATATGTATATAAAAGGAAGTCTGTCTGACATGTATTTTTCAGACAATTGCAACTATTTTCCCAAAATGTGGGAAATCCTTAACAGAGCCCTACAGCGTTCACACACAATCATTTGTTGAAATGGTTTGAGGTGACCTCAAAGTCTTTTTGCACCAGCCTTCAAAAGGTTTGCCACATTTTTATGGAGACTGTTGTCATCTAGGATAGTGGCAGTCTTAGTTCCCTTTTGAAGATTCTGCTAAAATACAACTGGTGAATATTGAGGTCTTTTAAGGAAATGTTCAGTAGAGATTAGCATTATTCATTATCTTTTCTAGGGTAACAGCTGCTTTTACTTGGCTTGATATGCTGCACTATATTAGTGTTTTATATACCACAATATATTAAAAGCAGTATAAACTTCAGACAACAATTCACTATGAAAAGAGCTGCCAGAATATGCAAGACCAAACATACAGCAGTTAGAAATTTTGCCACAGATATTACTTGTCTCAGCCATGCATTGCTGTCCTGTTCCATTAACTAGCAGAATGATCTGTAGTCCAGTGATTCCGAAAAGGCAGTCCATGAAGTAAAGCCACTTCAGAAAAAGCTAACAAATACCAAACTTCTTGATTTCCTTTTCTTCCCAGCTCTGTTGCAGCTCAGCTGTGCTTCTGTCTTCATTCATCCAAAACCAATGAATTGTGTAGTTGATAATGCATATGTATCAACCTGTTCATAATTACAGTTGGGATTGCTATACTCAGTAGTATTCCCTGTTGTCTCCAGTTTAGCTAGAGCTGACTAACAAAAGCCATATTTAAGGAGAAAAGGAAGAGGAGTTATTAAAAATACCTAAATTGAAGCATAGTCTCAGTAGAATGCCAAGAGCTTAGGGGTATCCCATAATGCACCAGATGGAAAATAAAAATCTCAGGATTCATGGTGTCTGGCATTGAAATACTAGATTGCAAAACATCTTTCCAGAGTACTGTATTTTGTGTTTAAAATTATGCATCAAATATTCAAGGGGAGGCAGTTTTTAACAGTATAAAATTAACCAGCTTATATGGACTCTATTAATATAGCTGTAATTTTAGCTGTGTCTTAAAGAATATCACAGAAATTTTGTCTCTCACCTCCCCCTCTCCCCAGGCTTTCTTTTCAGGATTGTCTGGAATGTACAAGATAAAGTCTACATTTTACTGATAATTTCAACTTTTTTTTTTTTTCCCTTCCTCGAGAACTGAAGGAGGACACTGGAATGTTTAGTGTTTGGCATTTATATGTAGTGAGAACAAAACGAATTTTTCTAATTTTCCTTTACCCTTCCCTTCCACTCTCTGGAAATAAGCAGCCTCATAATTTCAAAAAACTATATTTTTTCATGAGATCTTTAATAATCTAAGGGTTACAAATAATAGGTACCCTAAATTTTAGGATCAAAAGTAGGCCAGATGKATGAATTCTTTTTTCTAGTTTCACTCTTTTTTGTTGTTTCGTTTTGTTTGTGTTTTTGTGAACTGGTGACATTTCTTTTGATGGTCTTAGCTTGTGTTTTTTCATGTCTTGTTTCTCATGAACTTTTTTTTATATAATCCTTGGGCAATATTTATAGATGAAACTCTCATCAACTTTCTTTTCTTTCCCACCAACAGCTTTTTAAGAGTCTTGATAATTTTTAAGAATCTCAAGTCTAGAGAGTAGTTTTCTGTGTACTATGCTCATCTTRGGAGCTAAGGAAAGGAGATTCAAATTGATGCAGGAGAAATGTGGGCTGGCAGCATCAGTTCTCTTCGAGCTGTTGCCAGCCAGTCAGCACAGGCAGTCTGAAGCTGCTTATGAGCTGCATCTTTTGATGTTAGTAATAGCATGAAAAGAACCTTGTACTGGCAAAAGAGCCATGTTGGAGAAAGTCTGAAATTAGGTGGTTGAGGGGTGATGGAAGATGTATCTTTTTAAATTGTTGAAATCTTGACTTTAGTTAGTCCTTTCTTGCGAGACTATCATAATGGAGGCCGTTCTGCACTTACAGACCCAGCTAGTAGCCATTAGTGACTCATTAGAATGCTGTGAAAGTGCATTATTTCTCCTTTCCTGCACATATCTGAGGTCATTATTGTGTGAATTTCTGTCATGGATTCTGAATCACAAAAAGAAAACCATGAGCTTCTTACTCAATATTTTAAAAGCAACTTCAACAAACCAGAAGGACACTTAATAGTGAAATTCAAATGGAATTTAGCCTCTAAACAAAACTAAAAGAGGAGTGCATTGCAAAAAACCTGAAGAGTGAAGAGTCATATAGCAGTAAGTCTTTACTGGGTACTGGTCACTAGTGCTGTTCCCCAGGGCTCAGCATTGGGCCCAGTCCTGTTCAATATCCTTACTGATGTACTAGATGAGGGGATCGAGTGCACCCTCAGTAAGTTTGTGAATGACACCAAGTTGGGTGACAAGTGTTGATCTGCTTGATGGTAGGAAGGCTCAGCAGAGCGAGCTGGGCAGCCTGGATCGATGGGCAGAGGGCAGGGGTATGAAGTTCAGTAAGAAAAAGTGCCCGGTCCTGTGCTGTTCAGTTGGTCTAGATTTTAGTGCACTTGATTAAAAATTCTGTGCTTCATAAAATGACCATAGTGTATTTAATCTGTAGCAGAAAATGTACAAACACAGTAAATTTTCTTTTGCAGTAGTTGAGATGGGCAATTGAGAGTAAAGGTAAAACTGCCATCTCTTGTCTTTTGTAGTCTTTACTACAGCAGGAAAATAATGGAACATAAATATTTGTTTAGCTACCATTCCATTAAAGTACACAATTCATGAAGTTGCCCTACGTAAGAAAATGGCTATGTAGAATATTTTTTCTTTGAGCTTCTTCGGCAAACTACATTATCAGAAGTCCTTAATAAACATAGGAGGTTTTATTTTATTTGCATTATGCAATATTTTAATGCATTTATAAATTGTCTATCTTTTGTAGAAGTAGTTTTATTGTTTTGACCTCTAATTTAATTAAGTTGTATTGACATTGCAAATAGCCTTAGAATTGACATTGCAAATAGAAAAAGCATAAATACCTGATGCAGCCATCAGGAACAGAAATAAATGCATTGCTGTTATGATTATGCAGGTTTTGTCTTTCATGGTTTACACTTTTAATACTGTTTATCAATATTTCTATTTTTACTCTAATTTTAGTAGGCACTATACTATTTCTTCATAAAGTGTTCAGGTTAATTATTGGTATCTGTACCTAAATTCCGTGTAAATTGTAATTTATGTACGTAAGTGTTCAGCTTCAATAAGATGACAGTGATACTAAATAAAATACATGGGTGCTTGAAGTTAGATTACATCTATACGTTTAATTTCATTTCATACGAAATTATATGGTAATTGAATAATCTTTAAATTTAAAGTGCTTGAGGTATTTTGATGGACGTCTGTGAATTTATTCATAGGCCTAATATACGCAATGAATACCAGGAAGCTTATACAACATGGAAGGAATTCTTTTGGTCCTCATTTGATGAAATAAAAAATGTGTATGACACACAAATCAATGTTAAATAAAAGCAGTGTGTTTGACTGGATTCACTGAGTATTCTTGCAGCCTTAACAGCAGTATACAGCTTTCTAGTTCATGCCAAAGAAGATTTTCAGAAACTTTCACGGATGCATGAGAACATGGAAAAACTCTATCAGAATGTGATGGGCTATTATGCCATTGATCTGAAGAAAGTTTCGGTGGAAGAGTTTTTAATGGACTTAAACAACTTCAGGACAATGTTCATGGTACAACATGTTTATTTTATGCCTAAAATTTCTTAGAAGTTGTATTTTGTAACCTTATCTATTTATGTATGAATTTGGATAATAAGTTGGTTTGTGTCACATCTGGATACTTATGATTACATAGCTTAAATTACTGACTACATTCCTGCTAGAATATTGTATGAGCATGAGTTTTGTGACAAAATGTGGAGGAGTGATCCAACTAATGCCTGTAGATCTGTAGAAAGATTCACTTAGTCATTTTGCCACCTACTCCTCGTTGCAGTCTGATGCTTATCGTTACAACAAACTTATTTAAGTTGCTTGCGTGTTTCCCAGTCTTGTTGGTTTTACTTGGTTGGTTGGGTTTTTTAATGATTTCAGACAAGTCTGAATATATAGATAGAGAAAATTACTTCTTTCACAGATACTGAGGAACAGTTTGAAATTCATATGTCCATCTGTTTTGAGGAAAGGACTTAAACTGGAACCCATATTTAGCAAACATTTGGAACATAAAAAGATTACTAAGCCTCTGCTAGTCCAGAGTTTAACAACTAAAATCCTAGAAATTATTCAATCGGAATAATTTTACTTGGCAAGTTACATATGCCAGGTTTTTCAACAGGGGTATTGATTGTGTTTTCCTAACTTGATCAGTGCCTAATACAAAACTCAGTAGTCTGATTTCAGAATTAATAAATATTCCAAAATTACCTTAATGTCTGATGTTTAAACCATACCTCCCACGTAAATGTTGTAGAATTCTAAACACTTAGGTTCATGTTGAGTTGGCGGCTCTAAGGAAGTGGTTGTGCTTTGCATTAATTTTCCCATATTTCTTCTCTGTGTCTGTAAAATTAGCACTGATACTAGCATTTGCTTCACAGCAGTGTCATAAAGATAGATTAATTAATGCTTCAAAACAGTTAGGTATTATTGATGGACATGATAGAAGAAACCTTGAGGAAAATTAATAATTCTGTCTTGCAGAGCACAGTTTGAAGGCTTTATGAAAAAGATGTGTAGATAAGGCATGAAACCCCCTATCATTCAATGACACTAACCAAATCTTGAGTAGCTTCTCAGTTTTGAGACCTTTCAGAAAAGATTTTTGAGATTCCTAGTATGAGACAGCTGAGCCGATTTTCAGGATTGTTTAGAATTGGTCTTGATTACAGATAGAAACGGAAGGTGATTGTTATTGTAGAAAATTTAGTTCAAAAGACTTGTCAATTTAGTGCTGAAAAATCATTGGATTATTAAGAAGCCCAAACTAAAAGCCCAGTCACCACCAGAAGGTATGGGATATTGAAGTTCTGTCAAATTGTTGTCACGCAAAGTTGATGATTTACATAAAATATTTACCTACTTATAATATTTTCTTTGTTTTTTATTCTTAATGAAAATGTTTAAAGAGTTTAAAAACCCTGTGTTTAAATCTGGAGCCCCAGACTTCAGTTTCATAGCTAACTTTGAACTGCACTTTGTATTTCAGTGTTACTTGGTAGCTGTGACAATTATTACTCGCACTCTGTGAGCACCAAATCTAGAGCACAGTAATTTGGCCAGATCCAAAAAGAGGGTGAAGCATCTTGCCTTCAGTGCTTTAACTTCCRAAGCTAAATTTCTGCTGCAGTCAGTGGAACATCTTAGCTATCTCTGTTAACCTCCCTCTGTACTTTCACAGCATCACAGGTACTGCCAACAAACTCATTCCTTTCCTTGGAAGGATAGCTTTCAAGATGAAGAAATTGTCTAATGGTTAGAATTTTCCTGCAGTTGTAGGAAAGGGAGCGAAGAGGCCTTGAGGCAACAGCTTTTCTGTCCAAGACAGTAGGCTAATCATAGCATATAGAAACCCCTTGCTCCTGTCAACACTAGGTTGCTCTGCAGCAGACACATAACTTCAAGAACCAGAAGAAGAGCAACCAAGTAAGAMGTTTGTTCCCTATACTCTATTTTTCCTTTATATGATGCAAATACTTAAATAAAAATTAGAAACGACCCTGGAAACCACAAGAGAAAACCACAGAGTGCCTCCAGCTTGGATAATCTGTGTCTTGGCATGCACTTATGTTTTGTGTTGAAAACACATGGAACATAGAATTTGGCCTTAGGGCATATCTGTATGTGAGTTTGAGTGTCTAATCTTGCATTTTAGTCAAGGGAGATGCATACTTAATACGTTTAGTGGAATTTGGAGAGCTGTCTACCTGATGTCTCAAAGGAGACAGAAGCACCTAGTATCCTGGGGAAGTGTCTTAAATAGTACTCAAGACATCATCACCCTGAAATTTTAAGATGTGAGATAGAATTTGTGGAAAATCAATGTCCTTTTAGAGAAAGGCTGGAGGCAAGGTGTGATACTCCAAAGCATCCAGTTCGCACTGAATATGAAGGTGTGAGCTATTAAGCTAGGCCCACTTGATCAGTGTGATTGGAAAGAATAGACATCTACATTGGAATGGCTACAGTCTGAAGCTGAGTCCTACTGGTATTATTTTTGAGGAAAAAGTAGACGCAAAGTAGAAATTTCCTAGGTCACTCCGTTAGGAAAGTGTGTAATTTCTTGCAGTATTGTATTTGTGCTCAAGTCCCATTTGAGCTTTAGCCAGTAATTTATTCTACAGAATGCCCAGTCTGAAAATCAGCAAATAATTTGTTAAAAGTAATTCAATCAAAAATTTTAGCATTTTGTAGGAGGCTTATACCCTCCTCCCYCTGCATCAAGAAATTCGACAGAAGGGACTTTGGAGAAGTCACTGTGAAAGTACAGTTTTCTTTGTATAAAAAATCTGTTTCATTGTTATTTTTTCATGATGGAAAGCTTCTTCTTCTTCAGTTATCCAAGACAAGTATTTCTTCACAAACTTTATGGGATATTTTCCTTTCCCCTTCTTTTGGTCACTGTCTATGACAGTGATGCTGCAAACAGTGCCTGTGCAAGTATTGCTGTAATCCACATTCATCTGTGCTATATAATACTTGTCAGTCCATTTTCTTTTTCCTGAGTGCAGTTTGGATGTTTTCCACTAAAAACAACATGAGACATTAATTATCCCTGCAAACTTGCAGCTTTTGCCTCAAACCTTGTGAAGATGTTAGCCATTTTGTAAGAGGGGACACTGATATATTATGAAAGACAGGGTTCTGTGTAACTGTGTTCTGAAAAAAGAAACTTTCTGTAATGAAGAGTAGGTGCACTTTACATTTAATGCAAATATAAATTCTTGGAGCATTAATTAGAATGCTAGAATCCTACACTTAGAATTTACCAGTGTACATATCTAACACTAAAATAATGAAAAGGTAACCTTGAAATACTTTTGTTAAAAATGTATTGAATGTGACACAGTCCTTTTGCTTAATATCTGAGTATGCAAAATTTGTATTTAAAAACTCTGAAAATCATTGTTCTGTTTTAGCTTCATTGGAAGTTTTGTAGTACATATTTATAATTCAAAATAAACAATATTGTATGGATATTAACCAGAAGACAAGGATTTATAAACSTAGTGAATTAATGCACATGTTGCTAAGAATAAGAAAAATGCAGCAGTGTTACCCAGGCAGCCTTGTTTTGCTTGGTATAGTGGCAGCATGAGAAAGAAAAAGTGTTGAAATTATCTTAGAAATACAAATAGTAACATACAATTTTGTAGAACAAGGTGGTTTAGACATTTTGAATTCTTCCTATGTTAACATATATATTCTTAAGATGTATTTCTTGCTGAATTTATAATCCTCATTTGGGGGCAATTAGTATGCTTTTAATGTATTCTGAATTTGCCTACTCCTCTGAATCAAATGTACTAGATATGGAATGTAAAATACTTACTTGATTTGACAAATTAAGGTTAGTTAGGGGATATGGTTTGAAAGCTTTTTTCTTTGTTTTTAGGGTTCAGCTTTGTTTTTGCTAAGACTTCCGTTTTAATGGAACTCTATATTACCTTTTTTCATAGCAAGCAGTAAAAGAAAATATGAGAAGAAGGGAAGCAGAAGAAAAACAGAGACGTGCTAAAATAGCTAAGGAGAAGGCAGAAAAAGAAAAACTAGAGAGGCAACAAAAGAAAAAACTGTTGCTAGAAATGAAAACAGGTAAGTGATGTAGAAAACACATTTTACCAAGCATTTTACTGGAAATAAAGCTGCTATTTTTTCATTATCTGAATGTGTTATGAGAAAAAAAATAGATGAATGATTTTTCATCGATTAAAGTTTTCAGCAAAAAGGTTTTTAAATTTTGGGTTTTTAATGAGCTTTCCTAATTGCTTGGTTTTTTGTATTATTTCATAACTGAAATTGCTGCTTTTTATTTTTCCATTGGAATATATTGAACCTTGTGTGACCAAGTTCAGTTATGCTCAGAACCACTGATGTTACTTGAGAAAAGACATTTTACAAATTGCAAAGCCATTTTTTTAACTAAGGTTACATACTTGTTTTTGTTCTTTTATGAGAATAAGCCCTTCCTGAAGTACTTTGTCTTTTTCTTTGAGTATGTTAATTGTTATTTCAACAGGTCCCTACTGAAACACCTCAAAAAACCCCTCAGCCATGCATTTGTAAAGCTACTTATGCTGTATTGTCTTTTGTACCATATGAGACAGCAGATGCAGATGCAGTTCTCTGTTACTAACAGAGATGTCTGATGATCCTCTATACTTCTGTGTTTTATCCTAGACTGATCTTCTGTAGTCCTTCAGAATGATACATGACTTACTGTGTAAATTGCCATGAGCTACTCTTGTTTTTTTCTGAGCAGATCTTGTTAAACAGTTCCTTGCCTAAGCCCTGGTTGGCACCTTTGGCATAAATGATCGTCTGTCTCTTCCAGTTTTCACTAATAGCCAGAGTAGATGTGTTGAGTTTCAGAGGTGCTTCAGACCGAAAGTCTGCAGTTTATTTTTGTAAGACTATCCATGTTTTGAGGTGCAAGTCTAAAGCTTTCTCTTAAGGTGGGAAATCAGGCAGCTGCTCTCTGAACACAGCATTTCTAATTCTCTAGAAGTACAATTCAATAACCAATCAGAAAACCACCAGTGAAAATCTTTTCAAAGCTCTCAGAAGACAGAGGAGGCTGCAGAAGACTAGAAAGGGGTAAAAGTGGTGTCTGTATTTATGCATGGTTGGAAGTGTTTCAAAAGAGATTTCTCTCAGACATGTTGTATGTATGACTGATAGCACTTTGGATGGAAAATTGGTAGCCTTTCAGTGAAAGTTAAAGCTACTCTCAAGTTCTGTTCTTCATAATGTCATGTTCAGGCTTTCCAGAATACAGGTGCCAATGCTGGGGACTTATGTGTCACATACCCACATGTGTATGTAGGCCTCTGGTAGTGAACCCTACCATTTCAGCTAATGTGGCAGGGAACTAAGTACTTGTCCTCTACTTGTCTTTAAGTAGCCTTGGTTTTTGATTATATCATGTAAGTGTACGGAAGGATGTTTCTTGTCTTGTGAGTTACTTAAGGTTCAATTTGGAATGACTGATCTAAACAGCAGATAGTAAAAGATCGTGTTAGGATCACCTCAAGCTATAAATGTCTGGAGTCTGATATTCACTAAATTGGCCACTGATGAGTCGTAAGGTTTCTTGTGCCTGTTTGCAACATTTTTGTGTCAACTAGAAAACCCAAATTCTGGCAGTGGAAAGCACATGTGGTAGGTTTGTTTCCATACATAAAAAGTGGGGTTGGTTTGTAGGTTTTTTTATTATGATGAGGATGATTATTATTATTTTGACAGTCTTACCAAAAATCTGTTTACAGTATTTAATTGAAGAGGCATAATGTTGCTCTGATTTTTTTGGGTTACATAGACAATCAAAAAAACTTCTTCCTAGTTATAACTAGTTCATCGAAAGGCTGTCTTCTCATTAACAATCTGTAAATCAGTCACAAAATGCTTATATCTGATCCGCTAAAAAATTCCTAACCAGGTCCTCTCTCTGTCAAAATACCAAAACACTCTTACCTGGAGTGTGACTGTGGAGTAACTGATTTTTCCTGCATATTATTTCTTTATATGGTGACTAGATGAGATGTTAGATTTGTAGGAACATTATTTCAAATATTGCTCGAATAAAGTAGCTGAAAACTCATTTATGTCACCAACCCCGAAGTTATTTTTAGGGTTTCAAAGAGGTGCATACTTGGAAAAAGAGAAAAGATTAGAGTATATAGGCTAAATGGTTCTTCAGTATTTTTTTTCTTAGTGGATAGAGTGCAGTGTACTCTAGATCTCAACTCTTTTTGTTCTTTTTTCTGTAACATGGCTTTTTTAACTGAAAATGACAGGAATGGCTGTGTATCACTAGGTGCTGCTTTGGGGTTTCTTAACTGTTTCTCTCAAACTAGTTTTAAAAACTAAGAACTAGCAACAACAATAAAAAATCAAAACAAACAAAAACAATCAAAAAAATCCAATCCCACTTTACTGGRCTGACAGTCATTAACAGCACTGGTTGTGCTATTGTCTTACTCTTGTACATTATTTGTTATTTTCACTATAATTAGTTCTTAGGATCAATCAATCACTACCTCTACATAGTCAAAGCCTTAACATCTGTGTCCTAAATTTAATGTAAATATAAAATCTCATGGAGTTGATACTGTAGTGTTGGTGATGATGGGTACCAATGATAGTCCTAGTTAACAAGATGACGTATTGAAATTCGAGAGGTTTTCTGCAAGGGAAGCTAGAACTGAAATAGATATTTTTTTTCTTCTCTACCGTCTCTCTTTCCTTCCCCATGCACAGTTTGGGATCTTATTCTTTTATARAGTGGTTTAGTTTCTAGATAGTTCTGATCCTCTTGTCTATGCCTAGGTTAGAGGATATAAAATGCTTCAGGGGGTGTTAATTCCCCAGGCCACAGCAGTGCCTTTGATTTTTTCTTGCTTAGCCCTTTTCTTAAGGTAAAAGCAGTCTTTTCACAGTGCTTCAGGTTGTGCTTTTTTCAATGACCATTAATTAGCCATTAGTGACTACTTAGTGATTCTGGAGCTTTTCTTTCAACCTCTACTCCATACCTTTCAAGGCCTGAGCTTCTATCCAGTGCTTAAACAGGATTAGTATCATCATCCTAAGCTTGTTTTGTTAACCACTGGACTCATTTACAACACAGACATTTAACCTGTCCTAGATTCTGCTTTGTTCTTGAAGTCCTTTTCGTTGGGTTTCTTCATCTTTCATCTGCTTTTGGAAGCTATTTTAAGAGCAGGGTTTTGTTGCCTGTTGTGCTACCTTTGGCTGCACAAGGTGGAGGAAACTGCAATTCATTTCTTTGCATAAAAGTAACCTACAAAATACTGCAAAAGTTTTTAGTTATTTGGGGGGTATTTGCTGACTTTTTTTGCGTTGACAAAAACTTAATATAGAATCACAGAATATTAGCATGCTAAGGGGTTGGAATGGACTATAAACCCCCAACCCTCCTGCCGTGTGCAGGGACGCCTTCCACTTACATTATAAAGAAATATGTAAYAAATTATAAATTTTATTAAAATATACCCAATATGTGACTTGAATCAATAAGTTGCATATAGCATGTTAGGACTGTATTATACCATTTTTGAATGACGCTACAAAGATCATATTAACCCAAAAAGAAAATTAATCTGGATTTAAGGTAACTCCTGGGTTTTAGTTGAAACAAATTTCTTCAGGGTGAAAACAATAATTTCATTAATAGTAACTGACATTTATGGGGAAATATGAGATCCAAGGTAGTCCTGCAATATATCAGCCTTCTCACAAACTATAATGATCTTTCTTAGCCTATGCTGTGCCTTTGATATGCAGGTGACAACTGAGTTATCTAGATCACAGCTTATGCTCTGTCATCTATACGTCTATATCAAGCTGCTTATGAAATATTATAACACCAAATTCAGTGTTGATACGCTCATTTTCTAAAATTAAATAAATATGTGTACTTTGTTACAAATCTTCACAGTTTTAAGTTCAATTTTTTTATATCTTAGAAATAAATATATCAATATTTTATAGTTTGTAAAGCGTGTGGTGTTTTATGAATATGCAGTACAGCATGTTTTAGAAAAGCCTTAACATTTTAGGCAGACTTTACGGAATAAATTTGAACCTCTGCCAATAAGACCATAGATTTTTGTTATTATGTGGAATCATTTTACTTGCCCTCTTGCAAATTTTTTTTGAGATTTGGACCTGAAACCAATGTCAGATTTACATACCTCTAAATTGTAATTTGCTAAAATTCTCTAGCTCTACTTTACATCTTAGCAACACCTACATGTCCTAGCAATCACAGCTCAAATAGTTCACTGATAAAAAGGGCTGCGAGTCTTTAAGTTTGCGCAGTAGAAGTATCAGCTTCATATTTTCCTTTCAGCTCCATCCTAACTTGAAAAGTAAGTGGAATTCAGTAAACATTTTGACTAAGTAGTGAGTGATATTTAGCATTTTGAAATTTATGTTAATAAAATCTGTCCTCTAAATATTCTCTGGACTACAAAATTATATTCATCATGAGATCCTTTACTTGCTTTTGAGAAGCCAGATCAAACTATCACACACTACCCTTCCAAAGGTAAATAGCCAGTGAAAGGGGATCTTTATGTAAATGCCACTTGTCTGCATACTATTAACATTCAGATACATACTTTCTCCTGCTGTTCAGATTCTCGGTAGAAGCACACCAATCAATTATTTTGATCTTATCAGAGTGTAAAGAATTCTATAGCTGAGATAATAGCAGCTAAATTTATTGTAATATAATTGAGAACTCCATCATTGTGGCATCTTCATTGTGTCTTACTTTGAATACTATTTAACTAACAAGCCACTTTTATCAGTGGTTATTTACAAAGACTGCCCTTTTCTTGCATAAAAGCAGTGAAGTAATGCCAAAATGAAACATCTGATTTCCAATGCAGAATATTAGTTTGTTTTCAGTTTTGTTATTCAGTTTCACTTTTATCATAACAATCTGGTTAGTTTTAGTTCATGTAAACAGTTGTGACCTTATTTGCAGTCAATTCTGCAGCATTTGTTTTTGCAGAAGTTTTATATTGCTTATCCAGTTTTGGAAAAAAAACCCCCACATTCATGTCTCACAAACTTGCTAAGAGCGTTTTAGGTTTTGGGTCTTCAAATATTTACTACTTTATTATTGTCTGCTAAATTGTGCAATATGAATATTTTCATTAGTTCTGTACTGTTCTGCAAAACAAAAGGACAGCATGGATCCCCATACTGACACTTTAAACAATGAAAACAGTAAATGTAATTAGGTAATTAAAGTTCAGATTCCAACAGATAAAATGCTTGCCTTTGAAATAAATTTTTAAAATCTTCAAAGCTATTTATATTAGTAGATACCCTCAAAGGCCCTACTTTGCTTGCTTAGCTCAAGTTCATAAGGCCTCTATTGTATTAATTTCTTCTCACTGGGGTAGGAGATTCAGTACTTCTCGAGTATTCCTTGCTTCTGAGGGGAGTGAAGGACTGCAAAAGTCACAGGTTATAAAAATATGCTCATGTTCCATTACAACTGAAATGACATCATTAGTTTCTAACATGTATTGATAATCTATTGTTTTAAAATGTCTGCTGGGCTAATGTCCTGGAAAAATACAGGGTTCGGACAATAGTAGGTATATTGCTAGCTTTTGGGCGTTTAGGAATATGTTTCATGCAACTAAGTTTGCTGTGAAGGGGACAAAAGATCTGACAATGATATATATGAAGAAGTCCTAGGGATATAATATTAATATCCAACAAGCATTTTGTGTAAGGGTTCTCTTCTCTAGAGAGCTTTCCCTTTTGGAATTTCAATTGCTCCACTCATCTTGGTTCCTCCCTGGCGATGATAACTTTTTCCTGTTGTTCCATGATTGCCTCCACTTATCCTCAAATTGGACCCTCTTCACCAAGAGGATTCCTGAGGTCACTTTCTGTTATTTGAATTCATTCTTAAGAATCACTTTTATTATCAGGCCAGTGGGAAATAACTTTTTTCCGTAACTGTGAGGAGTGTAACTTCTTCCTCTTAAGTTAAATTTCAATGGGCAGAAAGAACTGTGGGATGTTACAGAGTTGCTTACTCAGTACTTACTCATGTTAATACTTACTGGAAGGTTGATAGTAAGCCCATGACAGGTTTGGAGGGCAGATGTAATTTTTGCATAATGTCTGTTTACAAAAACCCCAAAAGTCATACATATGAGGAAGGAGGTGTGACAGACATTGGCCACAAATCCACCAGAAAGGAGATGTCACTTGATACTTCCTTAAGTATAGAGGTTGTTTTTCAGTTACAATTGTATTGTTTTGACAGTAAAGTATAAATCTGGGTAAATTACCGAGAACAGATGTTCCCTCAAGAACAATTGTCACATTCATGCTTAAAAATGCTATGGAGAATGATAAAGTACAGGTATGTTTAATCAAAAAAACTCAAAAGACTCAATGTGATACATCTGCAGAAACCACAGCAAAAGATGAGGTAACGCAAAACCTTATGTGTTCATAGAATTGGATGGTTTTAGTGCAAAAAAGTAGAACTGATCTGAATGTATATTAATTAAATCAACAACTAATAGTCACAGGTTATGTTCTAACAAGGTGTCAAAGGTGCTAAATCTTCTGGAAGATGGAGGTTCATGCACTTACTTACAACCCATGGGCTCAGAATGCAGCAGCTACTATTAGTTTGTACTAAGTAGTAGCTCCAAAAGAGCAAGTTGTTTTGAAGAAACAGTTATTTTCTTTCTGAAAATTTTACTTAGAAGCGGAATCTTTGGAGATAGCAGCTGAAAAGCATTTGTGAAACTGAGGTTTACACAAAGCCCCTGGAAAAATACATCGTGGCTATATTTGGAAGAAAGAAAAATAATCAGAACAAACAGAACTGTTGAAAAAAGTAAGGGTCAATAAAGTAATGTCTATAGATGAATATTCTCATAAGRCTTGCCATTTATGTTGTAGCAGTAAAATTTCTAAACAAATGTGAAAACAATGCTGCAAACTTAAAATGGCATTACCATGAAAAATAATTACAGTCTCTGAAGACATCTTTGGGATTAAGAGCTCTAACATTTATACAGATAGTAGGTTTTGATTTGAGTAGGCATTTCCTACTCCAAATAGTACCTCACATCTCCTCTGTAAGGAGGCAGACATCAGAGTCCTCTAAACTCTCACTCCTGCTACATGATGCTTTTATTCTCTCTGTGGGTTTTTGTATCATCAAAAGTTTCTTCTCTCAAGTTGCAGAGGAAGGGAGGAATAAATATCCTTACCAAAGCATTGGAGGATATGCTTTATTTTTGCTTTCCTCAATCCAGGGTTGTAAAAGAGCAAAGAACCTCCTCTGTAATTGTTGGAAAGCCAGCTGATGGGAAGGTCATGTCTCTGACTCTTCCTTCAAACTGAGTCTGCTGCTGCTTCTATTTCTATGCTGTTTGCTATGACGCTTATCTTCAGTGGTTGTACGGAAGTAGTCTTGTTACTGCATACCAAAATATTCTTGCTTTGAAGCTTGCTGATGAAAGTTACGTGATTTCTCTGACAGCTTCTATCCATTGAAGGCTACTAAATGCAAATACAAAGTCTTTGAATCATGAACAGTTGGAGACCATTCTAGAAATGTCATTATATATTTATCCTGTCCTTTGTATAGATGTTTGCTATCAGCTGCTAGTGCACAAAGGATGTAGGGCTAGGTGGGCTGGTGGTCTGATCCTCCTGAGTGTTCTTCTGCATTTATACCTACCCAATCAGAAAGGGTCTTTCCCACCCAGAGCTGTCCAGAAGTTTTCCTTAGACTAAGCTCGGCCATGTAACCCAGTCAGAACTTTATCACTCCACTAGTGAAAAATTATATAACTTGAAAATTTCCTTGAGCCTCTTATCTCTGTAGCACTACTGTCAGTGTGAGTAATCATTGTGTATATTTTCTAATTTATTGGCTGTTTATAAATTTCAATGGAAATAGTCATGTGCTCACTTAGCTCCTTTAGAGGCACACAGTTACCGAGAGACAAGATGTTCACACACATCTGCATGTGTGTATTATGTTCAGCTCCATATATTTTTTTAAGAAGCAACATACAATTAAGAATGCTACTAGAGTTGTTCTGACTGCTTTCTAAATGAAATTGAAACTTCTTAGTAATAGATGTTTGTATTTTTTCCCTCTGTGAAACAAAACTAATGAAAATACTAGGTTTTGGCTAGTCTGAAAAGCAGAGTGGTGGTATTCTTGTCCATGTCATTGGAGTTGTGATGATGTGTAAAGAGAACAGGAAAATCATTCATTAATAGTAAAACATATTGACTGACTTTTTCATATGTAATTGATAGTTTCACTATTAGCTGTCCTATCAAAACTTAGCCCTAGATAAGAGTGTATAAGGCTGGTCTGCTTTAGTTGTAAATGGTTAAATATAGCTAAAAGAAACTTAGCACTGTTTTCAATTTAGCAGGGTTTTTTTCCCACTAAAAAGGCACAGCATCCCTAGTGAATAGGAAAAGGGCTATAAAAAGATTGAGTCTTTAAACTGGCCTTTAAAAAATATCGGGTAATGCAATATATAATGCATTACTAGAATAGCCTGTATTGTTGAGCTGGTGAGAGAATAGTTGTGTATGCAAAATTTGATGGACTTAGTGAAAAGGTAACCTCTTTGTTATTGCAGCCATGTTTAATTTCCATTGTTGATGGGCAGCCTGTTAGAATGTTTGACCACTGTAAGGCCACAATCAACTCGTTCAAGGAGACTTTTAGAAGGGGTTGCAATGGTTCTTGTACTCTGGGTTAGATGCATGGGAGAAATACTGAACAGATGTTCTMAAGAGGTCAAAACAACTTTAGTGGCAAACTTTAGAAAGTCAAGGAACTTTGGCAAAAGGTTTACTGCAACATCCAATCAACATAAAACACTTCTCACAGCATTATTATGTTCCATTCAGCTTAGTAAACTTTAAACCAGTTCAATGTTAAGTTACTCAAAATGTTCCAAGAAGAGGGAATTAAAAGAAGAAAGACAGAAAAGATATAAAAAAGCCCACATACAGCTACCAGCTCTTGGGTTCCGGCAGTATTCAGATAGAAACTCCAAGAGGACGTAGGGTCGAGACATATGCTGGCCTCCTGCTCATCCTTAAATACACCTGGGCCTTCCTGGGCCCTCTCCCCAGGTGGGAGTTTCTGTCACTCGGTCACCTGGGAGCTGGGTTAGGCAGAGTGGAGCCCTGCCTCTGGTGTGCCATGGTTGACAGACACTGCWGGACTGGGGTACTGGCTCTGGGGTGGAGTAGTTCACTGCTCCTCAGGGCAAGGCCCCTTCCCCCCCACACAGGCATCCCAAAATGTCTCGAGTTATCAATCCTTCCAGTCTCTGACAACCACTTTCAACAGGAAAAAAAAGAAAATTCTTACTTTTCACTGCAATAATCAGTTGCTGCTCGTTGCCTACTATCCTCTCTGGGCATCTCTAAGATGAGTCTGGCAGAGTCACCTTTACACCCACACAGTTCCCCACTAGGTGTTTATATATATTGATAAGATCACCCTGAGCCTTGTCTTTTCTAGRCTGAACAATTCTAGCTCTCTCAGTGTGTTCTCATATGAGAGATGCTCTAGTCCCTTAAGCATCTTCATGGCCCTTGACTTTGCTTGGATAAATTTGTGTCTCCATTGTATTGGGGCACCCAGAGCTGGACCCAGCACTGCAGACGCGTCTCACCTGTACTGAGTAGAGGGGAAGGATGACTTCTCTTGACCTGCTGGCAATGCTTTTCTTTGGTCACCTTTGCCACCAAGGTACAATACTGAATCATGATCAATATGTTGTCCACCAGAACCCCCAATTGTTTTTTTAAAGATGCTTTCCAGCCAGTTAGCCCCTACTTGTGCTGCTGTATGAAGTTGCACCTCACCACATGCAGATCTTCTGTTGGATTTCATTAGGATGCCTGTGTCCCAATTTCCCCAAATTGTCAAGGTTCTTCTGAATGGCAACACAACTGTCTGGTGGGTCAGCCATTACTTTGAATTTTGCACCATATGCAAATTTGATCAGAGTACACTCTATTCCATCATTTGGGTCACAAAGGAAGATGTAACAAGTATTATCCTCAGTATCAAGTCCTGGGGTACACCACTTCAAAGGCTTGGCATTCTGTTCATTCTTTTATAAGTCCAGTTTACCTGGATCTCTCTCAGAAATGCTCTGACAGTCTTTTTACTGGATCTAGCACCAATATAAATAAACCTGCATAATCTCTGTGGAAAACTCAATGTGAGTTTACAGTGGCTTTTTTCTATTGTCACAGAAGGAAGGGATTTATATATTCACGATGAACACCAGACAAGTTTTATTAACATTTTTGGTGAAAAGCTCCATATTAAGATGATTTCACTCTCAGTCGCATTACTTAAATGGGAAATGGTGATCCAACTGAGATGCAGAAATTGGTACCTTACACCACTGAAGTATTTTTGTATTTCTGTGCTACAGAACCACCTGTTACCACAGCTTACCTTTTGGTTTTGTGGTATGAACTATCTTAAAGAAGTTAAATTGGTGTAGGTACCAACCTTAATTTCAACAGCTGATTTGAAAGGGACAGCTGTCTTTCAGAGCTCATAAAGGATGGAGTTGTAGTTTGAGTTTAACTTCTTTTAAGCTCTGTGGAGCTTGGGGCACTCTGTTCATATGCTCGGGGTCAAAATGTATCCATTTCTAAACCATAAAAGCCCTTTAGGATAGCTGACAACGGACCAATTTATCAAGAGCAAACAAGATGGCATGAAACCTACTCTTCTCAGACAGATTTATGGAATGAGTGCATCAGTCATTAGAAGGAATCATACCTTTTTAGAGTATACTTGCTAAGGGCTCTGAAGCATTATCAAAGGCTTTCTACTTTGTGTTGGGCATAAGTAAGAAATGGAACTCTTCTGATACTGGACTAGACTGTCGTCATGGTTTGACACTGACCAAATGCCTGGCACCCACAAAAGGCCTGCTAACTCACTCTCCTCTGCTCTGCAACTGGACAGAGGAGAGAGAATTTAACAAAGGGTTAATGAGTTGAGATAAGGACCGGGAGAAAACACTTCAAGGGCAAAACTTGATGATAGAAAGTGAATTTATTACTAACAAGATTAGAGAAGTAAAATAAGCCCTTAAAGACACCCTTTTCTCCCCCCAACCCCTCCCTGCTTCCCACCGACGGCACAGGGAGACAGGGTGGGGGTTTTGGTCAGTTCATCACCCAAGATCTTCTTTCTGCTGCTCAGGGAGAGGAGTCGTTTCCCTGCTGCACCGTGGGGTCCCTCCCACGGGAGAGAGTTCTCTGTGAACTCCTCCAGCGTGGGTCCACTCTCACGAGCAGCAGCACTCCCAAAACTGCTGCAGCGTGAGTCCATCCCACGGGCAGACAGCCCTCCCAAAACTGCTGCGGCGTGGTTCACTCTGCCACAGGGTGCAGTCCTCCAAGGACGGCTGCTCCAGCCTGGAAGCAAGGCCTCTCTCTCCACTGGGACTTTCTCTGGATCTCAGTGTCCTGGTATCCACCCGCTCTGGCGTGGGCACATCCCCCACGGGCTGGGAGTGGATCTCTGCATCCCCCGTGGACCCCCATGGGCTGCAGGGGGACAACTGCCCCACCATGGTCCTCACCACAGGCTGCAGGGACATCTTGGCTCTGGTGCCTCGAGCACCTCCTCCCCCTCCTTCTGCACTGACCTTGGTGTCTCCATTGTTGTTCCTCTCACATATTCTCACTCCTACTCCTCTCTAGTTGGAAAATTACAGCTGCGCCACCAAGTTTGTTATGACTTCTTAAATGTGTTATCACAGAGGCGTTGGCATCATCTCTAATTGGCCCAGCCTTGGCCAGCACCATGTCCATCATCAGAGTCATCATTGATTGGCTCTGCTTGACATTGTGGAAGCTTCTAGCAGCTTCTCACAGAAGCCTTCTCTGGCCTCCCTGCTACCAAAAACTAGGCCCTTTGGTTGGCCCCAAAACCAACACAACTGTTTATGTGAAACATGTGAGGTATGTACATGTGTTTTACTTTTGGAAGAGCTGTTATGTGTCTTTCACCTAAAGTCACTGCAAATAGTGGTGTTTTTGACTGAAGTTGGATTTAATACTTTTAAATCTAAACAGAGCTGTCCTTTCAGCCAGTCCATCCAAGGCACACTTGGCAACTATTTCTGCTTTGTATCTGTACATTGTAAATTTTCTTTTCCTCACTAATATAATGAGGTTCTTCCAAAATTTGATCTCTGTCAAAGGAAACTCCTCTGTTCCAAGTCATGGCTCTAGTTTGTGCACTGTTGTTGAAAGTCAGACTGACAGTCATGTATTCCTTAACTCACCTGTCAATGAAGATTATCTGGTTGGTGCTATGGCTTTTACCAGAAAAAGTTCAAAGCCTTAGAACAAGTTGCAGTCTATATATCCTGTGGAATATATGAATTGTGCATTTTCTGGACGAAGTTGCTCTTATCATCCACCCACAATTCTTCAGACAAGGAAAACGAATCCAATTGCTTCAGCACTCTAGGTTTGTTGTTAAATTATATAGAAACTTGGGTGCTGCCATGGAGTTAAATCAAAGATGATACAGAGATAATTAAAGTCTTTGCTGCTCTGGATAACTTCAGGAGTAGCCCTCAAGGTTTTGCACCCTTTTTCTTCTGTTACAGCTATGAAATATATAAGGTCTCTTTTTAATGTATACATTTGTCCAAGCTGTGTGGGTTTAGTTTCATATGAGGCTTAGTGTTTGGCTTTAGGAGCTGGTCCTTTTCATTACCTACAGTGTAACAAAAAGCTCTATGTAATTGCAATGCCATAAATAGAGGCAGGTGGAAGACAATAATCAAGAGTTCCTGTAGCTAAATCTCTTAAGTGTGCAGGTTGAGGAGGCAGCATCAACAGAAACCATGCTAAAGAATCCCTGGGTTGATTTTTCTGAAACTTCTTAGTATTTTCTTTTGTGACTGGAGTAGCTGAATAAAGCTTTAATTCTGTGAAAGAGGAAACAGACATATAATAATATGTTTTCTCCTGGTAAAGTGAACTTTTAGAGTCCTTAGCGTTCTGTGATATGTTTGTTTATATTGGACAGGTTCAGGGGAACTGTAAAAATGAAACATTTTTCATCCAAAATAGTCTCGTTGCAACACTCTTTTTATAAAACCGTATTGCTAATGATATTTGTGATTCTATCATGTCAGTGGACTACTGCTCCTGGAATTATGGTATATATAATTTGTTCTTTAATAAGTACATAAAATGCAGATGTCATTACTAACTGCAGTATCTGTTTCTGTCATTATAAGACATTATAGCTGTACATGTAAAGCTAATGATATTCAGTGCACTAGAAGAGAAGGGTCTTTGATATTCTTAACATTTTTAAAGATGTAATTATGAAATTAGGTAGTTTATATCTGACTTGGCACTGAAATGTCAAGGGCAAGAGTTACCGGCTACTTTGGGAAGTTTACTTCTCCTTTAGATGGTATTTAAAAGACAGTTGTATGAGTTTTAATTAGGTATGATCTTAAAAAGTATTTAAATCTCCCATTCTGCAATTGAAGGCAAAGAGATCACTTAAATCATAAAAGGGTATTTCTCTCAAAGGAATTACTGTGGGCTGTGTAGCTATCTGCCAGCCAACTAGAATTTCTAGTTCTATGATGTAGAAAGATTGATACACTTGACTAATTAGGAAGCCAGTTGAGACTGGTGACAGTCATCTGCAGCACCTTGTGAAAGCTGATTTAAAGGTCCCATAGGAAGTGTTAATATTGAACAATATTTGTGACTCTTTGAGTATCACTGTAGGAATGTTGTATACAACTCTCCCAGGGCAATTTAAAAGATTTCTCAAATGCTGCATGGTAGACTTTAATTTCTTAATCTTCCCATCAGAAACACTTGGACAATATTATGAATAATGTGGATACTAACAGCCAGCTGCATAACTTGATAGAAGGTGTCACAGTCAGCTGATGATGTAGGTGTCAAAAACCAGAATTTTGAGCCTACTAAAGYTGTAGGAATTTGAAAACCAGGCTTTCTATATGTTTTGGGTACAAAGATTGTTAACTATGAATGCTTTTATTTGCAGTGGTTAGCTTTTTTCAATACATCCATGTATACAGGACAACTATTAGAGGAATTTTTAAATTCAAGTTTCTATCTACTCCATTTATTCTTCTAATACTGTTTTGCATGTCAATGGAGGCACTAATCTGTAATCCTCTCTATGACTACAGTATATTTCAGATAAGTGTGAAAAACAGATAGTGCCCAAAAATATGTTACAGCTATGCTACAGGAAGTTGTGGGTTTGCAATGTTTTTGTTTCATTATTTTAAATCTTTTTAAAAATGTATTTGATGAGCCTTTTTATAGTAACCAGGATTTTTTTTATAATCAAATTGTTAAGTTTTTGAAATGACTGTGAAATTCGTTGTAGTCTTGGACAGGCTTAAGAGGAAACAGTTGACATGCTGAAATAGGATTGAAAATTTTCTTCTGTTATTCCTACTTCCTAAAACAAAACTTATGAACTCTTTTCTGTAAACATTAATGGTATCATTTTGGTGACTGTGATACTTTTCAATCTTTTTTGAATTGCTATTATCCAAAATGCTTATAAGCTTTCCTCCAGCATTCATGTACCTTAATGTGACTAGTGACTTGGCTCAAAATTTCTTTGGGCATTACTTTGGTTTGAAACTATTCACTGAGTATATTCATTCCAGACATTAGTATTTTAGAGAATTGCATGACATCAGATGGAGAAAGGAAAGTTAAAAAACAAAYGAAAACACCCCCCCCCCCACCAAACCAACAAGAAAAAAAAAACACCAAAAAAAGCCCCCAAAAAGCAAATGAAAACCAAACAAAAATAAACAAAACAAACAAAAAAACCCCCACAAACCAAACCCAAACAAAGAAATACGAAGCTGAAGTGATTTTTAATATAAAAATATATAATATATTTTATATATTATAAATTATATAAAATTTTATATATTATAAATTATATAAAATTATATAATATGTAATATATAATATAGTACTCTGAGTGATTTTTTTTATAAAGTACATTCCAAGCCATACTAATAGCTGTGATAGTCCATTAGTCAGAAAAGAGCAAACTTCGGTGTAGTAAAGCATGTTATACCAAACACAAAGCAAAAAGAAAAATTAGGAATTGTTTGCTAATTTTCATTTATTTGGTTTTGTGTATAGCTGTTTTGTCTAAGGTTGAAAACTAGTCTGGTAGTACAGAGTATAGAGAAAAGAGAAGAACTAAGGGTTACTATTCCCTGGATAAAAAGCTGGCTGGATGCCTAAGCCCAAAGACTGGTGGTGAGTAGAGTTACATCCAGCTGATGGCTGGCCACTAGTAGCCTTCCACAGGACTGTTTAGTATCTTTGTCAATGATCTGGATGAAGGAATGGAGTGCCCCCTCGGTTTGCAGATGACCCAAGCTGGGTGTTGATCTGCTGGAGTGCAGGAAGGCTCTGCAGAGGGATCTGGACAGGCTGGATAGATGGGCTGAGGCCAGCTGTATGAGGTTCAACAAGGCCAAGTGCTAGATCCTGAATGTGGGTCACAACAACGCCCTGCAGTGCTACCGGCTGGGGGAAGAGTGGCTGGAAAGCTGCCTGGTGGAAAAGGACCTGGGGATGTTGATTGACAGCGACTGAACATGAGCCAGCTACGCCCAGGTGGCCAAAAAAGCCAATGGCATCCTGGGCTGTATCAGCAATACTGTGGCCAGAAGGACCACGGCAGTGATTGTCCCTCTGTGCTCGGCATCTTGTTATATGCACCAGGTAGTTTAGATCCTGATTTGCATATTCACTGTTAGCAATAAATGCAGAGTCATGTGATGTGGCTGACTCTGTCCAAGATGTTTGTTGACCTAGGGAGTTTTGCCCAGTGGGGCATAATGAGATTTCTATCATGAAATTCTTTATTCCTCCATGGAGATTTTTTGTTGTATAGTTAATCCTAATCTGTTCTTTGTCCTCCCATGTGTACATACAACCAGGTAACAAGCTTCAAAAATCTAACATTTTCTCATGTGTTTATTTAAGGAAACAAAAGGAGGGTGTTTAATGCTTGCATTTGGTTACCGTCTCAGACTGGCATTCATCATTCTTTTGGGGGTTATTATACACATGTGTATATTATTAGATATTATACAAGTGGAATTCGATGAGTAGAATTTTCCTGAACTACATCAATTATTTAATATTGGCCAGAGGTTATTAAATATGAACGGAAAATAGCTTTTGATTAAAGCTACCTATGGATATCACTGTATCCTACCCAGTCCAATGTTGTTTACTCAGCTCCCTGCTGAGAAACAATTTCAGCTCTTTACAATGATAACTGAAATGATCTTTTGTCAAATGTAGCAAATCATATAAGGGACAGCTCTTTAAAGCTGACATGAGACTGATTATTTGCAGCTGTAGAAGGGTACTGGAATGAAAATATGAGTAAAATGACATTTCACTAAAACTATGCTTGACTCTCAGTATAGAGAAAGAGAAATGTAAAATGAGTGGAATAAAATGTGGCCTAGTTCAATCTATAGAAAACCAAATCTGTTGTGATTAATTGCAAGAGAGCAATTTGTTAATATTAAAGCACTGGTTAAAGTTTGAAATAAATAGTTTTAATAATACCATTGTTATCCATTATTATTGTTTTTTATTGGTATTGTTCTTTATGCTTTGATATTGCTATGGTAACCTAGAGGGTTCCTTCTCTCTGCTTTACAGAAGGTGAGGAGACTGGAGTGATGGATAGTCTGTTGGAGGCCTTGCAGTCCGGTGCAGCTTTTCGAGACCGAAGGAAAAGGACACCAAGGTGTAAAGGTGAATATTCTATTTTAGATTTTATTTTCCAGAGAAAGTTAAAAGCATTATGCGTCCAGTGCTCTAGAATTTAAATACTGTCAGATTTAATTCTTTCTTGCAATGACAGTTTTCAGGGATGTTCAGACTGTTGCTTATGTCAGTAAAACTGGAAATTAATGTTCTGAACTTATTATAGCCTGAGCAGTATGACAACACTTTTCAATACAGCCACATGTACTTTAACTTTTTAGGGTTTATAGTTGTATTGGGGAAGTAAAAGTTATCTTGCTCCATAAGTGAGTAAAATTATTTCTCTGGTATATAACTGCCATTTGTTCCAAGAAATACCTAACTTCTAAATGGTTCTGCTTATAATGTTGCAATACTCTGGTAGCTTTCAAAGAGGTGTTTTATTTTCATTGTTTCCTTGCTTTTGCAGACATACCACAAAATCTCAGTCCAACCACACAGCGGCCTGTGCTGAAAGCTTGTAACCATGGTAATGAATCATATTCATGAATTGCATGCACTTCTTAGCTTAGCTTATGTAGTTGATCTGTGCTTTCAAGACTGCTGTGATAATTTTTTCAGTTTTGTAGATTAGTGGACTACTTTACCATATAGGAACTTGCTTTTTAAGAATCATCTGAATATTACATCCTGAACTATACTTACTGATTACTCTGAAAAGCTCTTCTATCTTTTGTGAAGTTTTTATTTATTTAAAATTTGATTAAGTTCTTAAATTGTAGTACTTTTATAATTCTTAAGAATTATTATGCAAGGATTTTTTAGGGATTATGGAACTGTAATAGAAAGCAGAGATTGCATAATGTTTTAAGTGTTACTAAGTGCTTATTATATGAAATCAGACAACTTTTGGCATTCATTCTGTGTTTCTTTGTCTTGGTTTTTTTGATACTATAGCTGGAATCGTTTAAGCTATTATATAATTCAAAAGGGATGTTGTATCAACAAAGTAATAGTAAATGTTTATTCATAAACTGCTGAACTATCTCACTGTAATCAGTAGGACTTGTTCATACAAGAAAAGTTACAGTGGAGGTGTGGGTGCTTGTTAGCTTTGTTAGGTAGACAATCTACAGCATATTACTACATTAGCTGTGTTTTAATTGAGCTTGAGAAGTCCAGAGTGACTCAGTTGCTCATGACTAGTAGTCTCAGGAAAGAGTTTTTATCTGTAATGCCTCTGTTAAAGAGAAATTTTAATTGAAACTCATAGGGAAAAAAAAAAATCTTCTTTCCTTTTAAAGCAGAATGCATTTTTTTAATATTTAAATGCACTGCAGATTTTATAAAGCAGATGCCATAAAATTGATTATATTAATTATAGCTGATGTTTAAGTGTTTATTTCTCTAAGTGTCTCTAGGAAAAAAAAAAACAACACAGCACGGAATTTGGCATTATTAAATACAAAATTGAAGAAAAYAGAGCTGGAAGGACAGTTTAAAGATAATTTCTGTAAATTGGATCAAAGAGGAATCTAATACATCTGATAGGTACTTGTCTAGCACATAACATATTGATATTTGAGTAATGACTATAGAGCACATCTGAATTTATCCTGAAAGTGTTTTTGCTTGTAAGAACAATCACGTTGAATATTGCTTCCTATCAGCACACTCCATCTAGCTAGCTGTCTGTGGRTAGACTGTAATTTCCAGTTTTAAAACTAACTGCCTTTGGACAAACATTATGGCCATGTTTTGTGTTTCAGATTAAAAAACAAAACAACAAAACCAAACCAGCATACACACTCACCAAGATTTTAATGCTGAAAAATCTAAGTCTAAACCATGAACTGATTTGTACATCCGATGGGTATAATTTGGTGCTAAAGTTTGAAGTTCAGATATTTGATATGGAGAGAAGAGTAAAAGTAAAGTCTTCGATTTTTTTGTTGTTTTTACCAAAGTCAGTTTTTCTATAGAGCATTTTGAGACAGTCTAATTCTAATACATTTTGAAATGAATTCAGCGTTTCTTTCACCTGTCTTGTTAGCTCAGGAACAGGCTAGTACAGCTCTGAGCTTGCTTCTAAGGAATTAATTAGTATGTTTTTGATTTGTTGACACTTGTCACAATATCTACATGTTACATCTTCCTATCTTGAGCCAAACAGAGCACTAAACCTGGGGTAGATTATGGTGAATTCACTTATCAAGGCCTTTTTTCGCTTTTTAGTGAAATATATGTTCATTTATGTTACATGCTGTCTAGTATGAATGCTAGACCCTGAGTCTCAAAGTAAATTTTTGGATAATAATAACCTCACTGAAGTTAATGTGGTCAGTCAAGACAAGAATTGTAATGATAAAATTTCTTTAATTTTCTGTTTCTGAGCTCAACAATACGTAATRTCAGTATTATTCTCTTATAATTTTTCCTTGCACTTTATATCTGGTTTATAGATACATACACAATAGCCTATTCTTTCTATCTATATGTGTATAATAAGTGATGAATGCTGTATATAATGTTCTATTACATGGCAAGAAATCTGTGACTTCAGCCTACTTCAGAAAAATTGGGATATGTCATTAGACAGAAGTATTGGCTTGGTCTTTTCTGATTTGCTATTTTGTTTCCCAACCTAAGACTTCAAATGGATGCCAAATTTTATATCACGGAAAAAAAAGCCACTGTCTTACTGTAAAACTAAAATATGTGGAGATTACTAAAAGTCCTTAAGTAGCAATTCATGCACTGTCCTTGTTTGCTTCTGTACTGATTTTGGCTGTTTGGGTTAACTGCTAACTGCTTTGGTTACTGTTTACTTGGCTGAGACAAACAGATTCACTTATAGTAGATATACTTTACTAATTCACAGTGCAAATTCATACCTAGGACTCATCATGCAGTCAAAAAGAATTACAAGCCATGACTTGAAATGTCTGTCCTCTGAATCCTTCAGAGAGCAGTAATCTCTGTTGGGCAGATGTCATCAAGTTCCAACTAATCTCTTCTGTTTCAAAACACAACCAACCAAATTAATAAAATCTAGTTTAGCCTTTACGATTAAAGATATTTCTCTTAAAAAAGTGAAAACCAAATCAGACCCAAGCATAAATAGTGTTATAACCCCAGCTGGCAGCTAATTACCGTGGAGCCACTCGCTCTGTCTTCCTTGGTGGGATGGGGAGGAGGATCAGAAAAAGGTAAAACTCATGGGTTGGGAAAAGAGACACAAGTGATATATAATACAACTGCTCACCACCATGGAACAATGGTGAGCCAGTCCCTTCCCAGCAATCAGCGGCTGCCAACGAACTCCCCCAGTTTACATGCTGAGTGTGATGCCATATGGTATGGAATATGCCTTTGGCCAGTTTGGGTCAGCTGTCCTGGCTGTGCTCCCTCGCAGCTTCTTGTGCCGCTGCTCACTGGCTGAGCATGGGAACCT
This sequence comes from Amblyornis subalaris, assembly GCA_018881555.1. Classification (NCBI taxonomy): domain Eukaryota; kingdom Metazoa; phylum Chordata; class Aves; order Passeriformes; family Ptilonorhynchidae; genus Amblyornis; species Amblyornis subalaris. The sequence goes on along the minus strand of JACAXG010000086.1, from coordinate 2,238,668 downwards.
GCAACAACTAAAAAACATCGGTGTGTTATCAACATCCTTCTTATACTCAATTCTAAATACAGCACTATACCAACTTCTCGGAAGCAAAGTTACTCTATCCCACACAAACACAGGACAGGTCAACTAGAGAGCAGTGGCTCCTTGTCTCAGCCGGCATGACAGGGGAGAGAAATACAGCCTGAATACACACTTTCTCCATAGCTGTCATATAAATGGAAGCAGGAGGGAAATTGTTCTAACCATTGCCAATGTCACCCTCAGTACAATGCTACAAAAGGTACCAAGCTAACACTTGCTTTGCAGGCTTAGCCAAGCCTTGTAAAACAAAGTAATACAGAGGAGCAAGCCAGTGCTACTTAGGTCTAGAACTGAGAAACTGAAATTGTTTCCTTTAACTAAATAGACAGCTTAAGGAAAAAGAAAAAGAGGAATAATAAATTTAGTGAAATGCTAGCTATTGATGGGCCATTTTTCTCTTCATGGTCTGTTGACCTCCCCAGAAAGCTCTGTTAGTGTTCAGCTGATATTTCTGATTAAAAAGGAGTACTGGTTCTCATGCTGCATTCTACAGTAGCCGAATGGATGTGTTATTTTATTTTCAATCCTACTGCATCCTTCTTTTTTTGAACAGATTGCCTCTTTCTAACATTATATGCGGGTTTTGTAAAGTTTAAATCTGTTCTGTTTTTGTGATCAGAATTACCAGTTGTATTTTTAATACTTGTGACAAGGCCCATCAAGTCACAATATTTCTTGTGGAGAAAAAGTCCTGCTGCATAACTAACAGAAATAATATACATTTGGAATTGCTAAATCTTGGAAATGTTTTAATTCCTTAAGAATGCAAATAATATACACTAGATTTTAGCTGACATAGATACGATTGGTATATTTTGTTCCCATTCATAGTGCTTTGTATTTTTAAATTAACAACTGAATTACATCTATGTGCAAAACTACCTGTTAATTTTACAGTTTGCTTTAACTGCAAAGGGCCATAGACTGTAGTAAATACTGTGGTATGTGTTTTTGCAGTAATTCCAATTCAGAACACTGTATAACACAAGCAGAGTATCGGTATAGTTTTAGTGGTGTACTTCAGATTCAATAGCAGCTAACAGAGGAGCTCTTTTATTTTGTTTAGGGAGCAGAAGAAAGCACTTAATTTTCAGTGATCAGGATTTTGCACTTTAGAAGATCATTTCAAGCAGCTAATAGCTGTGGCTGATCTGAGTTTATCAATTATTTACAACAAGAGTCAAGGAATATTTGCAGCTTGTATGTTTATTTCAAGCTACTGAAGTTCAAATACGTGGAGCAGAATATCCAAGGCAGTGCAGAGCCCACTGCAGCACAGAAAGCTGCATTATTCACTAAGTTTTCGGTCAGGTTTTGCAGCCTGCATCAAGTTCTCTGCTGCTATGGCTACGCATTTATTTGCAGTGATATTAGCCAAGCTAATGCTACCTGAATTGCATGAATACAAATTTGAGATGCAGCTTTGATTGCATGTATACACATACCTCAAATACAGCAGAAAGKGCTTATCTTTTCAAGCAGATCATATTCAAAATGCCATAAGTAAAGAAAAGCTATAATAAAATGCAAGTAAAAAAATACAGATTGCTTTTTGAGACTGCAGAGGTTGAAAGAAATCTTTCTGTCACAATCAGTAATTGCATTGTGRACTATATTTCTAAAGATAACAAAAAGGTCTTGTTTCTGTATTCAGATCAAACTTCCATGGTAAGAGATAGTAGTAATTGTTATAGCTGTTTGTTCAGTAAATCTACACACAATAGAATAATTTTCATGTCACATGTAGTCTGAAGCATTTTAAAGACCTCTGTTAAATAAAATTCTTATGTAGCAATGTCATTCTGTCCCAATTAAGCATAAGAAAATCCTTTTTTCATGTTCGTTGGGTTCTTTTCATCTTGTATTTGTAATAGAACTGTCATCTGATGTTCATATTAATGTCTCTGCTACTTTATTTTTGACAAGCATAGCTGACAGTGAGCTCAAGCTCATCTTAGTTCTCAAAACCAACAGTGTGACCACATAGAGGTCATTTTTATTTCATCATTGTATATGACAGCAAGCTATGATTGGCATTTCAACCTAATTCTTCCTTAGGTCTGTGTGTTGCTGTCTTTTCCTCAAGTGTATGTAGTGAACATTAGGAAGTATGTAACACTAAAGAAGCTACCCATGAAGATAACTGGTTACCCGGAACATGTTACTAGTAAAAACACCCCTTAGCAGTTCTTCACGGTAGATGCTGCTTTGAAGGCACTGCGCATGTTTAGCCATGTGACCAAAACCATCAGTAACTCTGGTGGAGAAAATTTTTGTAAAGCTTTGTGAAGTTTTACTCAATAGATAAGTTTCTTCAGCAGAAAACATGGAATATCTGTAGGCACCATTATGAAATGAAAACATTTAATAGGATTTCTATTTAAAAAATTGTTCTCAGTTGTTGCCATTTTAAGACCAAACCTTCACTTCAATATTGACTTCATAGGTCAAGTAAAATTGCTGCTTATTCTAACAGAAATAATTCCCCTGGAACCATCTGCACTGTTTATAATAGTTTTTTCCTAGAGCAGACAGCACAGTTCAAAGAAACTGACCATAAAAGTCAATTTTGCATGTGTGGAAGAAAAAAATAATATCCAGACAAGGAAAGTGAATTTACACATTTTTATTTCTTTCTTTAGAACTATTTCTGCATTGCCACAGTTGGAAACACATACAATTACAAAGATATCCCTGAAGAATTTTCATTCCAAAATACCTAGGAAAAAAATTAATTTTGATGCAGAGTTTTTAGGATCTCTTTTAGCAATCTCTAACACTCAGAATTTAATGTTAGGATGAAGAAAGTATCCAAGTCAGAAGGGACGACAGCCAGCAAGAAGAGTTCGGAATGAAAAATGAGAAATTTTTTTTTGAGGCCTTTTCTAACAAAAAAAATTTTTTTACACCTTTTATAATAAAGACTGACATAAAGAGAGGTATAAAAGACTCATTTATTTAATCATTTATTTATTTTAAAATGCCAAATGCTAAAAAATGGATGGAGGCTCTGTTAAGAATGGAAAAGGGTACTTCAAATTAGTAGTAATTGCATATTATTACTGTGAAAATACTGATCTAGACAGAAAAAATTGTTATCTTGCCCTCAGCATAAGGTAAACACACACTGGCAACCTGTCCTTAGAAAGGTGAGAAGGAATTGTAATCCTGCAAAAAATGTCCATCTCTATTTTATTAAAGTCTTGTGAGATTTCCCTTATTGACTCTCATTAGTAAGGCAGAAAGCATATCCTCCACCCTGTGTCTTATCATATAGCGTTATATCTGAAGATGATATAGACAAAAAAGAGAAACCAAGCTTTTTCAGAGTAAAAATTTTAAGTGCCACCTTGAAACAAGGTGGACCTTATAATGGGGCTTTTTCTCCAGGGGATTGACAACTTCATTCCTCAAGTGCGACACTTTGAAGGTGTCAAATTAGACACTCAGAAGAGCTAATTGCTTTTGTAAATATTTTGCCAGTATTCATTGGTATTAGTTGAATAAGACCACTGCTCTCAAGGGAGGCAAGGACACTTTCTGCAAGATAAGAACAGTAGCAAAGAGGTGACATTTGAAAGCAGTGACACTGTATATTCCATAATTGCACATACAGTAAATGTCAGCTTCATAATCGCCTAGGTAAGTACCAGATTTCCAAAAGCTACAGCAGGCAAGTTMTATATTCAAAGCAGTTGGCTGAAAATTTATCAGTGGTAAATCTTAAATCTGCAAAGGGAGCTGTAAATTACCAACAATTTACCCATATTTGTCTTTTCATTGTTTAGTCATGCAGAACTTCCCATTCAAAGACAATTATCGAGTTTATATGTGTAGCAAAGAGATTCTGTCACTTTTCAGAGCACTTTTCAAGTCTCTTCCATATTTGTTAAACAAGATTTTAGGTATAAATTTACCAGTCTCTTCCACTTCTGTTTTCTGAATGTTAGGAATAGGTAGATCTAAACTCCTGCCTCATTGTTCAGAGGCTTTTAGAAATTTGATCTGAATAGCAGATGCACTGAACAACAGCCGTAAAGCTCTTTATATTGTGGGGGTTTTAAGATAGATACATACATACATACATATACACACACACATATATTTTCTTCAAGGGGTTATCTTTCTTAAAAAAACCACAAGCAAACCACATGTGAAATATTAGGTAGGAAATTTTCATCAGCTAACCATTAAAAAAGAGTTTTCTCTGGTTAAAGACTTCACTGAGGATGAAGTCCGAGATACTAACAGTGTATGATTCCTGACCTGAGTCTGTTTTGTGACTCGAGTGATGTCTGGTTAATGCAACATTGTTTAGTCAGAATTCAAAAGATTTAGAAAAAGCACAAAACATTATTCATTAAATTCTTTAGGCACGCTTCTTAAGTCATCTCTTTTTGCCATGTAAGTGAATGTGTTCCCTTAATGTTCTGGGATTTTTTTCCTCCTTTGCGAGAATTTAATTTCATTTTTTTTCTTAAGTGGTTGCTGCAACAGAACAACAAGAAGTGTAGAAGAAATACTGGAGTTACGTTTCTGCCTGATTTTCATTATAAGCCAGTGCAAACAATGCAGAGAAAACAAGGGTATCTTCAACTTCTTCCCTTTGTTGGGGTAGGAACACTTGGAAGGTTTACTTTCAAGTTTTTGAATACTGTAAAGGGAAATTGGCAGTTAAGTTGTATCAGAATTGGTTGTTGTGTCTGTAAGTTGCTGGATAAGTATCTTCGTTTCATTCAAAAAATAGATGAGTCTTGTGTATTTCMATCATACATGCCTAAGGCAAAATCTGCATCAATCACCCAGCAAAATAGACTGAAGCCTCAGAAGAATTTTTGTTGGCTCAAACCTGGTGATCTTGAGTGGTAAAGGAAGGAAATGCAGGGGTCAAATGCAGCTCTTGCATGAATGGCAGGAGGAAAGATGATAGCCAGGCTTCCACTGAACGATCTGGAGTAGTGTGAGCTGGTTGATCTGCAAATCCTCTTTTSTTATGGTGAGGTAGCTTATAAATCCAAGATGAGAAGCTGCAGTTTAAGTAATTTCAGGAAAGAATATTTGGATTTTGGAAGATACTGGGCTAATCAATCTATTCACTTTCAGCATACACTATGAAGTAGTTTGGCTCTTGTCCATGGCATGGTAATCTTTGGGTTTAAAAAAAAGCCAACAACTTCAAAATTGTTTTAACCAAACAGAAAAATTACATGAAGTCTATGTAATTTCCTAGATGATTTTACTTCCTTGAGGATAACTAGTATATACTTTTTTCTTTCCTTGAAAGACTGTAACTGTCTAGTTAGTAGCATGGTCTGTCTGTTTCAATAATTTGTCATGATGTCTTAAAAAACCCASTTTTTTTGTAATGGTGACATTTTTTATTTTCATGGGGAAAAGAGTTTTTATCATGCTTTTTTGTCTCCTGATGTTATCTAACTCCATATACTAGAGAAATAAAAGGAACTGCTACCTGACCCTACAAGCTTGACCATATTTGTCTTAGATTTTAAAAAATCTAGAGTGGGATTTGGAAAACTAAGAATGAATTTGTTCTACACTATTCAAACTTGCAGTTCTTGATTTTCTCTCTTCTTGTGGCATAGCAAAATGATAAAATAAGAAATTGAAAAGATAACATCGAGACTACTTAGTGTCATAAACAGGGAAATGGAATGAAATCTCAGCAGATTTTCAGCACAGGCAAATAATTATTCCAGAGGTTTTTCTTTTTATCTGTTTTCTTAGGCTTTAAACCTGTTTCCTTGTATTTGATGAGTGTACATGGTGCGTTATAATACAGTGCACATAAAAATACTTGAATTTGCTCTGGACAGTCTACTTTGTGTACTTGAAGCAGAATAGCTTTTAGGTGAGGAACAAGTTTGGATATCACAGCCCAGTTTGGCCGTTTCAGAAGATATTTGGGTATCTGTGTACAACACCAAATCGAGCTATGCAGTTTCAGAACTATGTCCAAGAATGTAGCAGGAATCATTATCAGCCTTCCCCATCCATTATGAGTATTTGAATCACTAGACTTGCTAACATTTGTTATTTGTAGTGGCATTCTGTGAGCAGAGAGGCTAGTGAACAGAAGGGAATTTTCCAGGGATATACAGAAAACATAATTGAAATCCTCTCCTTGAGGGAATAATAAATCTTGATGAACAGGGTTAAACACACCTGAGTGAGAGCTTTCATTACCCAGCTTAACTTTGGCACCTGAATTTTAGTGGTCTTTTAGTTTGGTAACTAAATTTATTAACAACAGAAGGAATTCCTGTCAGAGTTGTGTATCTTAACTGAAAGGCAGCGGTTTGAGTTACTACAGATATGTGTTAGCCAGAGAAATAAGTCTTAAAGGTGGTGATCTTCCCATTGTTTTCTCTAGGCTCTGGAGAAGGGATCAGAATATAAAACCTATTAATACATAAAGGCTTCTGCTGCTTTTATGGCTTTGTATAAGGTTGGCATTTTCTGGTTTTGTTTTTTTTTTGCTGTAGTCATAATTACATTTGGTGATTATTTTTTAATGTTGCCTTAGTTTCAAAAGCAGAGATTAATCCCCAAATACTCTCTTTCAATTCCTTGCCAAAATTGTTTTCTTTTCTGTGCATAAGCAGAGAAGCATTTATCTGAGGACATATCCTTATTTCAGTGGGTACATTTTATTGCCATCATTACCAGAGAAGGGAGACTGAATATATTTTTTTCTTCCTGTGTTCTAAAATTTAAATATCTCCTTTGATCCATCTTTTCCAAGAGAAAGTGAACTTTATGGTGTCTAATCTTTCACTCTACCATCATTGGCCCAAGAGCTGGCTGAGTCAATCTAATGATTCCAAACCTGCTGATTAACTCATATGAACATAATGCCAAATTAGGCAATTAAGCTGGGGGAGGAGCTTGCAGAGGCCTTTGTTACATTTTGGTCAGTATTTATAAAGTGAGATAGCACTAAATGATAACTACATCAAAAGAAATGCTACAAGCTGATCAAGCTGATAGAGTGCCCTATCCTTTCCTCTGATCCTAAACATTTTTCTTTTTTTTTTTTTTTGGCTGAAGTGAGTGGGAAGTGGCTTTGGTTTTGGGTTGTTTGGGTTTTTATAGAATCATTAAGGTTGAAAAGGACCTCCAAGATCGAGTTCAATGTTTGACCACACACCATTGTGTCAACTAAACAACAGCACTGAGTGCCACATCCAGTCATTTCTTGAACACTTCCAAATGTGCTGATTCTACCACCTCCCTGGGTAGCCCATCTCAAAGCTTTGCCACCCATTCAGTGAAGAAATTCTTCCTGGTGTCTAACGTGAAGCTACCCTGGTACAGCTTGAGGCTGCGTCCTCTTGTATTGTTGCTGATTGTCTGGGAGAAGAGGCCGACCTCTCTCTTGCTACAGCCTCCTTTCAGGTAGTTGTAGAGAGCGATAAGGCCTCCCCTGAGCCTCCTTTTTCCCAGGATAAACAACCCCAAGGCAACCTCTGTTGCTCTTCTCTGGATATGGTCCAGCACCTCAATATCTTTCTTGTAGTGATGGGCTCAGAGCTGAACCACAGGTGTGTTCAGGTGCAGTGCATGATCACTGCCCTGGTGCTGCTGGCCGCACTATTGCTGACACAGGCCAGGACGCCATGGGCCTTCTTGGCCACCTGGGCACGCATTGGCTCATGTTCAGCCACTGTTGACCAACACCCACAGGTCCTTTTCTGCAGCTTTCCAGCTGGGCACTTCCGCCAGCCTGTAGCCCTGCAAGGGACGGTTGTGACCCAAGTGCAGGACCCGGCATTGAGGGTGCCCTTGATCCCCTCATCCAGATCATTAATGAAGGTACTAAACAGGACTGGCCCCAATACAGAGCCCTGGGGAACACTGCTAGCAACTGGCCTCCAACTGGACTTAGTTSTATTCACCACCACTCTCTGGGCCTGGTCATCCAGCTAGTCTTTCACCCAGCAAAGAGTGCACCTCTCCAATCCACAGGCTGTCAGCTTCTCCAGGAGAATGCTGTGGGAGATAGTACTGAAGGTTTTACTGAAGTCTGTGTAGGCTACATCCACAGCTTCTCATCGGTCACCTGGTCATGAAAGGAGATCAGATCAGTCAAGCAGGACCTGCCTTTCCCAGACCCATGTTGGCTGGGCCTGATGCCCTAGTTGTCCTGCATGTGCCGTATGATTGCACTGAAGATAATCTGTTCCATAACCTTCCTCAACACCAAGGTCAGGCTGACAGGCCTGTAGTTTAGAGGATCCTCCTTCCCACCCTTCTGGTAGATGGGCGAAATTTGTCACAATTTACATTGGTTCTTAAACTGAGATTTCCAGGCTCTGCTTTACAGACATCTGCAATTGCATTGAAAAGTAGAATCACACATAAAGTGCTTTTTAATTTTAGTTACCCTGGGATATCAGGTATTAAGCATTTTTAACTGATCTCCAAAATTAATCAATGTATTTAATCTCTTGAAGAGATAAAATACCTCATAAACAGATGCACAGTTTAGGGTGTTCAGGCTCCATATAGTGGCTAGAGAGAGGCACATATCCATCTTRCACAGGAGTTCACTTATATAAATTGTTAATAGTCGATGAGTTCAGGCCTCCTATTTAAAGCGCTTGAGGCCGAGAGACCTGATAAGGGTTGTTCATGTTCTCTGTCTCTGTGTATAATAAAGTTAATAAAACAGGGCACAGCACACTCAATACTGCAGATAAAACAATGGCTTGGATAAGTTAGTGTTCTGTCCTAGGCAATGAATGATACAAGTGCTTCTGAGGGGCAAAAAACCGTAATTCTCTTGCATACATACAAAATTTACATTACATTTGGATAGCCAACTTTGTCATGCTTCCAAATTCTAGTATTTTGATACCCAACTCTTTTCCTTTACTATAGAGTATGTTTGTGTAATTTGTATTATGCTGCTATGTATAGTGCAATGATAGTATTTTTGGGTCTACTCATGTTTCATTAGACTAGCTGGATTAAAAGTAAATGGATCAGTACTGTGGCTTTCAGTTATGCAGCCTCCCTGGAATGCAAGGTGAGTTTGTAATTTCAGCATAAGGAGTAAATCAGGATTAATGTGTGAGTAGTTGCAAACTCTTCTGGGCATTCAGCATGGAATAAAAAATACTTTGCTATCAGGTAGTCCCTAGTTTTATAATTGTACTGTAGATGGTAGTCTTCCCCTTTCTCTAAGAAATATAAAATCATTTTAATTCTGTGTGATCCATCATCAGGCAACTACTCAAAAAAGTAACATTCTTAAATGCTCTCAAATGTCCAGTAGCAAAAATAAATGAAGGGCAGAGTGCATTAAGGGATTTCCAGTTGTGTCTCACAGGGCAGAGAAAACTGCTGTGAGAGAGCTCTTGGGATAGCTCCTACTGCTGCTGCCTTTAGCAATAGCTTCCTGACTAATCAGTCTCCAAGCTTACCCCAGTGCTTTAAGTCTGTTCTTTCTCTGTTGCCAGCTGCTGACTGAAAACAGGACACAGCCAATTACTCTCCGCTGAGTTTACCCAGTCTCTGTTTATCCACCTAACAGCGGTTGCTCCGAGATCATTTTATTGAAAACTTGTTATGTAGTGAGATCTTCTATTATAAAATCTTGGATTTGTTTCAGTGGGGCCAAAATACATGAATCTTACAGTCTAAGATCGGATTATATTATTTGGAATAGTTGCTTCCTATGGGACAGAAAACAAAGCATGAAGTGGAATTAATTTCTTCCTTTTCCACATTCCAATGCCTATCAATTTAAAAAAGTTTTATCTTTATTATTAGAAGTTAAAAAATAAAATGCTAATGACTTTTTAATTGCGGATACTACTAGCTATATCCTAATTTCTTGGTTTGGGGTCTGATCTTCCTTCACAGATCTTTTTTCTTCCTTTTTATTTGTGTCTGAAGCTGTATGAGTGACACCTAATGATAGTTTTACTTGTTCCCAACCACATCTTGTTGCATCCTTATTCTAATGCATCTTTCTTACTCATTTATCAGTCCTATAGCACATTAACACATTCAACAGTACCACTTAACTCTAGTGTATAAAACATTTTACTCCTACTTCAGTCTGTAACTGCAGATTTAGCCTAATAAAAAGGGCATTTTTGACCTGTGCCAATAAACTATAAAATGTACTGTGGTCTAAATGAGAATATTACTTATTATAGAAGTCTTTTACACTCACATTAGTAATAAAGCTTTGGCGAAATTGTGCATGTTGAAGGAACTAAGCAACCAGAAAGGCTGCAAAGGATCTTCAGCTAATGTTTTCTGGAAAAGCTGTAGTAACACAAAATACAGTATACTTTTATTATTTTTCTAATAACTGAAAGTCCAAAGACATGCATTAAAAAAAATTATGTTCTAACCACTTAAGAGAAAGCTAAATGAGAGACAGGTTGGCAATAGTTTAAAATAATGTGCTGTCCAAACTTCATAAAATATTTTTAAATTAAATAGCCATACAGTTTACATCCTTTTAAAGATCTGGGGAAAAGGTCACCACCTTTTGGTGGTATTCGGAAATCATACACTTAGAGCTCCCATCCAAAAATGGGTGTCACTYAGAATCTGGATTTGCTCAGATGCACTTTAAGATCTGCTAGCTCTGGGATTGCACAATACAATCCAACGAGATTTTCTTCATCTGCATTTCTACAATGCCAGTGCACTGAATACTTGCAGGGTATTTTTTCGTATAGTTGGTACCCCTTTGCTTTTAATTTAGCCCATTTGAAAAAAAAACATCAAACAAACAGGAGTTACTTATTTTTAGTTTGAAAATCTTTATACTCTTGGCCTACATGGACATAGTGAAAGTTATTTCAATGTTTGCAGTTAAGTACTACATTTCTGCAAGTGATAAGAAAACTTATTGGGTGAAGAACATTTTTAACAAAAGTACTAACTGTATTTCATATGGAAATAAAGTTTGACTAAAATTAATCTACCAGAGTCTGGGGTTTTTGAAGCTAAACTGAACAAGTTAGGGAGAACAATAGGAAAATATGAGAAATGGGAAAGCTTTTCTTAAGCTGCCAGTGTGTATGCTAGTAAAGAGCACACTCCACTGCCTTATGTTCTTGGCTTCAGTTGCAGATTTCAACCTTAATTTTTTTTTACATCAAATTGTCCACCTTCAAAAACTAAATTGAGTGCAATAAAATTTATAATCTGCTAGTTTTCTTGAAATATGGTGAGCAAGGTAGTGGAGAAGTCCACTTCAAGGTGCTTTGTATTTGGAAAACACTGCTGCAGCATTGCTAAACAAGATTTTCAGATTTTGGAGCTAATGATATACTTTGTACACTTGTGTGAGGTATACTGATGAGAAAAATAGATTGCCCTTGAATTGTCGTCTTCTGATGAAGCACAGTGCTTCTCTGCAGTATCAAATTCTGATGCATGTCTTTAGGACAAAAAGAGCTTGGTGGTTTTCACACTGCATGATACTGGAAGTATCATAATTGGTATTTCAAGTTCTTTTAACATGTTCTTGTTTGGTGTATCAAAGACATTAAATTTGAGCTTTGAGTTTATGCCATTTCAGTACATGTTTAAATCCTTCCTCTGTTTAATGAAAATAACATACTTTAATAGATGTTTTACCTGTCTTTGAGGAGCTTCCTAACTTTGAGGTATATGAGCAGTGTTGGATTTAATATTAGTTCTTAAACTTGTATAGAAGTGGTATGTGGAAGCGAACAAATTCACCCAAAGAAAGCTCAAATATCTTTCAATTTACTCAGTAAATCAGTCCAGGCTTATTAAGTCAGCCTAAGAATAGAACTTCTATCAGTTAACCTTTCCACTGGGATTTATGATTGGAGTGCATATAATAACTCATTACTGATCAATGCACGAGAGATGCTCTGTTGTAATATGTATTCATGGCAAGCATCTGTACTCGTTCTCCATTTTACATTTTTGTAAATAAAATCCCATTAGTTATTAACAAAAAATTGAGTCAACCTTGAAACTCCCTGGATCACAGTGCATCAATCAAGCAGAAGCAGTGATTTTTCTGGGATACTCTTTATTTCAAAATAGGTTTCTAATTAATATTGCTTATTTCTTCCTTTTGGTGAATTACATTTTCAGCAGTCTAAGGAAACAAGAAATACTGTGGTCTAACCAATATTATTCGTCAAACTAAATTAATACTTAAAGTTAATAAGACTATCATCTAAAGCAACAACAAGATAATATAAAAATTATCCAAGTGTTGTTACAGACACTTTTGATAAAAATTTTCATGTTACTTTATCATAATCAGAGTTTACCTAAAAGTTTAATTTCTAATACAATAGAAATAATTACAAGTAGAACTTGGGGCAGAGGTCTGTTGGTTTAAAGAAAAAGTGTTTATAGGTTTTTCTTGTTAGTTTTTAGAAATGGTTTCATTTGTGCCCACTCCTTTCATACTTTTGAATATGAAGAGAAATATGGCAATTAATTATTTCACACAAACGGTGGTGCTAGAAATGAGATTGTATTTTTTCTTCTGAGTCACTTTTTAAAACCCGCTCTGATGATAGTCATTCTTGCCATGTTAAAAAAGAGAGAAAAGAAAGTACTTACTTTGCAGAAAGAAATCAGTGAAGTATCTACATTTTTTACCCTTTTCCTACATAGAGGAAGCTGTCAAAAAATGTGGTAGCTGATATCATAGTCAAACTGACTCTTGGAGACTTGAAGTGTACTAGTTTCTTGGGGCGAGTATTTAATTACTACTAGCCAGTTCAGTGGCCCATCTGCGTTAGCATGAGTCAGCTGAAGTACTCTATATAGCCATTATTCTGAGTGGAGTTTGCATTTGATAAACTCATAAGCATTACCAAAAAAATAGTAAGTTTATGATGTTTTCAAAGGTTTAACAACTCACAGCAGCTTCCTGACTTAAATGTGTGGCCCAACAGGAAAAAGCAGCATGAAGTTCTCTGTTTTGTTTGGGATAAAAGTTTTGAAGAGTGCTTCTGAAACACTTTATTTACATGTTTTATTTTCTGGTACAGTATTTTCAGTTAATTCAGATTCAACTCAAATTAACAACTCTGTGTGCTTTGGGATAATTAAATTACTGTTTCCTCTTATCTCAGCTCACCATGCAGACTATTGCCCACCCCTATAACTGCTCTTACTCCACTGCTATAGCAGCTTCGTTATTTAGGGATAAATCTTCTCTTCTCCCCATCAGTTGTTGTGAAAGGAATGTAAGCCACCTGTGAAAAAAATTAGCATATTTGGACCAACTTCTTGTGTTTGCTTCTTTGGCTGCATTCCAGGTATTTTTATGGCTGTGTAAGGGAAGGAGTAAAAAAAGRTATTTCAGCTGTTCCTAGTTATTAAAATTGACCTGCATGTACCATGTGCTGGAGGAGGGGGAATGGAAGGATGAAGAAAACAAGGTTCTTATGAATTAAAGTAGAAGATAAAGGGGGAGGGATGTGAAGCGCAGCTGAATGGGTGTCTGAGCCCAAGCCACGGCTGCCGTATTGGGAGCATCAGCCACAAGATGCCCCCACATCGTCCGGGCAACCTGGGTTGCCATGGCAACAGCAGCAGCAACCAAGGGATGAGTACCGCTCCCACCGCCCAGCCCTCCCCGGGACTGCGAGTCCCAGACGAGTGTTAGAGACTCCCCCAAACCTTGTTCTGGCAAAACGCCTTCCTTCCTGGCTGAAGGGAGCCCCAGAGGAAGCCGCTGCTGGGTTTCCAAGGGTCTTGCACATTCAGCAAAACTTTATAGTCGTGGGTGTTTCTTTCTGGCAGTTGGTGAAGAGCAGTAGGGCTTAGAAGGTAGATATGGAAAACAAACACTGGTTCTACTTCAGGGAAACTAGCCATGATGCAATTAAATATTTTTTATTGTATTTATGTGGGAATGCACATGATTACTAATAGCACAGGCACTCTAATTGCCTCCCAGGAAAACAACATAAAACTGAAATCGTCCTTCTTACACTTTTTATTACATAGCAATGCTCTTTGATAGTACATGCACAATCACATAATTTTTCCTACACAAGTGGGCATTATCTGTAGTTCCAAATGTGAGTTGTATTTACTCACCTTTAAATTGGGTTTTTAAGCCATGTGTCTTTACATACCAGAGAGAATCCTTAAAATAGGCAATTACATTCAACTTAAACATTTCATCAAAGAAGGACATTATTTGTGTTTGATTCTGAAAGGTTAAAATTGCTCCACAGTTAAAACCAGTTACAGTATTTTTAGATGACTGAGATTTGTATTACCCTTGTATTACCATATCAACTAGCTTAAAAGGCAGAATGTTTGTTTTTCTGCTTTTCTTTCCTGTCTGTGCACATATATCTATTTATAACATCCAATTCTCTCACTCGATTATTTCCTTCAACTCCAGGAAAATGTTTGAAACTGCCTGTTAAGAGAGGGTTTTGTTGGGCTTAGGCTTGGGAATTTTTTTTGGAGGGGGAGTTGTTGTTTGGTTGTTTGTTCTGTTTTTTTGTTTTGGTTTGGGTTTTTTTTGTGGTGGGGGCAAAAGGGAAGTATTGTTAAAGTTGTAATGCAATACCCGGAAAGATTTAGGAGAAATCCTAGGCTGAAAATAAATGTGGTAACTCTTCTGTAAGTGAGTCTGTCAGTGAACAGCAGGCTGACTGCCATCAAGAAGCACTTCTGACACTGTGGATGTATTTTAGGAAAGGGAGGAGTAATGGAATGGGTTATTTGATGGGGAGTTTGAGAACGTATTGCCTGAGAGAAATGTCTGGAGCAGAGCTGTGCATACCTATTCTTTCTTTTTTCTTTTTTCTGTTGGTATGACAAAGAGAAAAAATAATTTTTACCCCAAATGTACATTTTTCTGCATTGTATTGAAAACTGAAATTTCTTTCCATTTGGCATGAAATATTTGCTTTTCTGAGAGAAAGAAAGAAAAGCAATCGAGAAAGAAGGAGATGGATGTTACTGCCTTTGCTCAACACCCAGATTACTTCATCATTTAGCCAGGATATGAGAACACAGATTCAATTTTGTTCCTTTGTGTGAGAATGTTTGTGAATTTTGTAGAAATAAACAAGTCACCTCCCCACCAGGCTTAGCTACTCTTTCCCAATCACTTCATGGTCTGAATATCTATGAGCACTGGAACAGTTCCAATGGATTCAGTCTAACTTAAGTCTTAGTGAGAAATGGGTTTGACAGAGTTAATCAAGACATCCAGCCACTGCACTGGATCATCAGCTTACTTTTTAGGTGAAGTTGCAAGGTTTACAGCCTCAGTTATTACAATTTAGATAACCCTTAGGTCAGGGTATAAAATCTAAGAAGATATAGATTGATCTATGGGCCTTTTTTGTGAGATGCAGGATTTTCTGTGTGGATGATGTGCTAGTAGAATCAAAAGAAAACATGCCTGCAGCCTTTCTTTTCACATCTTTTATACAACCCTTCTTTTTGTAATAACCTGTGAAAACATGTCACGAAAAGTGGCAATTTTTTTTATGTCTTTGGAGAAACAAAATCCCAAGGCACCTTCCCTGAATACCTTGGGAATAAAAGCTACTCTGTTTGACATAGTTCTCCAGATGATAGGACCAATACTATGTCTTTATGCTATTCTTTTTTTTCCTTTTCCTTTCTTTTCTTTTGGAGGTTCACATTTTGCAACAGGATTAAAATTAACACAGTGACTTCTGAAAAAAGTTGCTGTTCTAATTTCACTTCATATTTTTCCAGATCATCTCCCTCACTGCCCTTTTCTGGGGCCTTCACGGGAGAAATTGTTTTAAAAAGATGATGAATCAATTTAGGCAGAAGCAAGATAAATTCTCCTACACTTTCAGGAAAATGTCTCTTGTATTTTTCTGTCAAATGATCATCAATATGTATTAAGGCCTGGTGTGCAAGTACTAACCAGTCATTTCCTGGATATTTTATCTATTTCTATTTTTTCTTCATATTTTTTTCCATTAGTTATGGTTAAGATAAGCATTGAAGAGCACAGTGTATGTTTGTAATGTCCCTACCATATTTTCCTACACAAACAGAAGGATATCAAATAGCATTTAGGTTAGGCTTTTATCCCAAATGAACATGTCCTTCCTGATCTATACATTTTATGAGAAAATTAATTCATTGTTTTTTGAGTTTTACATTGCTGTGTTAGCATCTTCCATCACCTCATCAGCCCACCCATTTCTCTAAATACATTCCTAGGGTTTGGTACATCTGTCATAGAGATACATTAAAAAAACCCGAAACAAAAAACCAACAACAAAAACCTCCTACTCCTTTGGACTTGCTGCACATTAAAGATTGAAGTAATTGGTTCACAGTGGTAAGATAACATTGTAGGCATAAGTGTTCATTGAGTAGCAGGTGAAGTTTTTTGACTTTCCATAATGTAAGAAAGCAGCCTCTTTTTAATTCACCTATGGCTTTCTAAATTCAAATGTAATTTCTTCCTCTAAAACCAGTGGGTTCTTTGATACCTTAGTCTTCTTGTTGAGTACAAAGTATCCAAGAAGGCTGTTGGTAGATATCATTTGTCCTAAGTACACAGGGAAGGAAACCCAGAAAGACAAGTTGTGTGGAAACTGGGTATAATCTCATAACCTTGCTCTAAGTAGAAGTGGAAGATCCCAAAAGACATTCCGTTAAAACAAATTAAAAAAAAAAAAGTGGCAGCACTCAGAGGAACATCAGAAAGGGAGTTCCAGGCAGTCAGTGAGTGTGGCATTTGTTGTTGGTTTGCTTTTCTTTTTTTTTTTTTTTTTTTTTTTAGTAAAACTGCATGGCCCAAAACTGCCAGGAATCCATTTGAGTTTTTTGTTGTGTTCTTTCATGAATCCTTTAGACTTTGCCATAGGGAATTCTGGGAATGCCTAGTGATAGTGTGGTTCTTTTACAGAAGGAAAAGCAGAATTCTATGTTGATCAATTAATATTCTCCCCCAGAAAAGTACATATTTTAGTGTTCTGTTCTATAAGACTTAGGTGTTAATGGAACTATTTTCTCTGATTTARCTACCTGATATTGATACTACAGATCAGAAATAAATTTTCTGAGTGATTTAAATAAAGATTTATTTTAGCCAATGCAAGTATTACCAATTCAAATAGTAACATTGCTATAAAGTTCCGCTATAGAAGTATCATTGTTATCCAAAGTGGAAATATAACATGCTTTCATCCCAAAATACAGATGTAAACCATTAAAACAGCATTCCCCTCCAGAAACATCTCAGCAGTCATTTGCTGGAAAACTGCTTGTGACAGACCTTTATTTCTTAAGCCTATACTGTAACCTGATACATACCATGGTTTACAGCTTCACACACACCATAAAGCCAAACCATTCACCAACTGCTTTAAGCAAATGAAGATTGCAATTCATTTAGTGATTCAATTCTTTTCAGATCAGGTTTGGGAATGTTGATGTGAAGCAGATCCATGTGTTAAGATATGTAGCATCTCAGTTGCCACACAATTCGTTATACCGCTTAGTGTACCAGTGTAATATAATACAAATTTATATTTGTCACTACTGATAATGTTTTAAAATATTATAATAATTTTAAAATATTATAATTATTCTTTTTCATCTTTGTAGAACACTGAAGATCTACTTCTTTTATAGTATTGACATCCTTAGCTGAGCATGGTAGAAAGAATACAGAGTTTTATCTATCATCTGCTGCTTGGAAAGTCTGAGTTTCATTTAAATGATTTCAACTGTTCAACTTGCAGGTATAATTACTGTAAGGCCGTAATAACAGGTCAGAAAGAGCAATTTCTTTTTGGATCAGATAATAGTACTACCTAATAAAGAGAAAATTCCCAGCAAAGCTAGATGTCGATACATTGTTAAGATTACAGAGCATGATTCTCTTGGTTCCTCCCATTTTTAAATATGATTGATGCTTTATATTTTCTAAGTGTTGCTCTGGTGCCAGTGTATAGGAGATTCTAAACGAAACCTGTTTTATACATTAACCTTCCTGAATAGTTTATGTGTTAAAAATTATAACAGTAAAGTGAAACCAGATGGACTGAGTAGAGTTGACAGCACCTTTCTGAGTGATGAAATTGCTATTGATTTATGACAAATGCTAGTAAAAGCAGGCAGGGACTGTTTTGTTGCTGTCAGATGAGAACTGAAAGTAGGCAGGTTTTGTTATCAATCATTTGTTGTCGGTGTAAGACAGTGGCAGGCTGCTATAATTGATTTGATAGCTCTGTCTGACTTGAGCTCCAGTGGCCACCGCAGATCGTGGCAATGCAGCAGTGCAGAGAGTTGACATGAAAAAGAAGTGACATAACTCCTCAGAGGCCAAGTTGTATGATTTAAAGGTGTATGTTTGTCAAAACATTTTATAAATCAGAATTTTCAGACTGAGAGGCAATTTATTGATAGCATACAGTTTTGAGATTAGTCTGGAAATGGGCTTATCTCATATTGTGGCATTAATTTAATAGAAGTTTTATGACCTAAAAGGATTTGCATGGGTAAAGAGACCTTTTTTTTCTCTTTTATTTACCTCAAAGAACAGCTTACCTGATTTCATTCATTTTGGTCTTTTGATGAAACTTTTCCCCTGATATAGTGTCTGTCCCAGTTACGCCTAGTGTGATTGTAGAGTATCACTATGGCACTTGAATCCTCTGTAATAGGCTGGGGTTTGTGTTTTAAAGAAATAGAATAATAATGATGGATACTGAAGACCTAATAGGACTATTGAATAAAGCTTTGGTGGCTTAATTGTGAGGGAACCCCAAATTAATATGTAATGTAATGTCCAGAAAACCTTACTTATTTCTCTGTGAAATTTTGATTCCTGAACAGTTTCAAGTCTGCTTCCAGTTGAGTTAATTAACAAACACAGATTGTCTCCTTTGCCATTTCCTACAAAGGCAAGGATTACAGAATTAGAAAACATACAGCAGAGAATTATTTTAAGAAATATGGAGCCATAGATGTATTCCACCTCTTCTTCATTTTAAGCATTAGTTATTATAAACTTTATTCCCAGACAAAACTATGTTACAATACTTACCTTATGTATGTGAGAACTTGAGAGACGAGAAAGCATCATATACTTTATATAAACAGAAGATTCATGAGCTAGGAAGGACTTGGACAGTTAAGTAAGTGTAAAGATCAGGCTTATTTTTAATTCCACTGCTGTGTATCTGTACAAAAGTCAGTAATTCTTTGTCTGGATCAGGGAAAGTATTTTTGCAAATAAAAAGTCAGATATTGATGCCATCCACCAGTGTTCAAAAATAATTAATTCAACTAGAGTTAGTGTAGAGCAGGGCTGCTAGGTTAACACAGACAAATAGACTATTTAAAATTAAATGATTGAAACAGCCTGGCTTGTTTAGTCTAATGGAAGGCAAGAAGAAAGTGTACGTGTACATAGATGTGTGTGTGTGTGTGTGTGTGTGTGTGTGTGTAAAATACACACGGATCTGTATAACATCCAATGTAATTATATGCAATTATAATATATACAATATGTTGCATGTGTTTGGGAGGGTAAATGTTGGAGAAGAAATATTAACAGCATAAACTCAAGAGCAAAGGGAGATTAGAAACAAGTGCAGTTTTGAAAAGACCTGAAATTCCGGTAGGAATGGTTGGTCAAACGTTTTAAAATTTCATCTGTTAGTCAGCAGGTGAAAGTGTATTACCAGCATCATTGAATATAATTAAGGAACTGGAGTCTCTTAAGACTTATATCCTATATTTTAACCCTGACTTTCTCCCCACTAATTTGTATTTTTCCTGGTTAATTCCTGTTTGCTTAAAAGGCTCATCTTTTTTTAGATAAAACACTCTCTAAAAAAGAGATGTTCATTGGTTGTGTTTATATTACAGAAAAAAAAAATTGAAAAAAAAATGTTGTAAGATTTTTGCACTCTAAATGTCCAATATAGATGGATCTTTTAAATACATGTAGCTTTCCTAAATTTTTTTGACTTTATTAACATCTCCATGTCAAAGAAAAGCAAAAAATGTTTATTTTTTAATGCTGACGGATATTAATTTCAGAGTATCCTATAGATATTACAGATAGGATAAAGAAAGAAGAGACAGCTGACGGATGTAAAGAGAGATCATATTTCTTACTGCTTCTAAAAAAATCCAGTTTAAAGATAGTGTCAAATGGATAAGACACAGAAATCAACTACATGGATGTTTTGATAAAACACTTAAAGCTAAGATTTAAAGACAACACAAAAGGAGTATTGAAGTCTGCAAGGAACCTGAAGAGAGCAAGAAAATCAAAATAACTAGGATAAAAGATGTTGATATTGGCAATATTATGGGAATAATCTTGAAGACCTTGAGTTTCTACGATTGGAAAAGTTGTAGTGAGATCACTGTTCCAACTCCTAAATGTTCCTCTAGGAACAGATACCCAAAAACCTCTGAGAAGAAAGTTTCCGAAGAACTTGGATCTAAATTATTTGCACTTCATACAGTCTGTTTATCATCTTACATTTTACACATTCACAGCAAGGCATCAGAACACAGGTGTAATAGACTCCTGCAGATTACTGAGCAACTGCAATAAATGTAGAAATATTGACTAAAAACCCTACATAACCATCTCATAGGAAATTATACATTTGATTGCTCTACTTCTATGCCATATTTGTATTAAAGAGTAACACGGTAAATCCAGTCAATTTAAGCTATAAAATACCCTTAAAGGTCTGTTTCACAAGAAACAGATCTGAAACTTGCAGAAGGTGATCTGGGTTAATTAGCTGCAACCTTTAAGACATCATTCCAACATGCTGAAGTTCATAGGTTTTGACATAGGTGGAGTACTGAAATATCAAAACTGCTCATGTCAAAGGTGATTGTGCATAATGATGTATCTTGACTAGTGGTGCCTCTGCGTCCTTGTCTCACTATTTATCTGCCTCACTTCATCATTAATGCTGATCTCTGTGCTTGTTTCCACAAGCAGTATGTTTTTGTATCCCGTGATTTGTTTGATACACYAAGTTCCCCAGTTGAGTAGACTGCTTGCTCATTACGGAGCTGGCACTGCACTGAGGACTCTTACTGAGACTCAGAGCTAAAAGTGGCTGCTCTGCACTCATGGAATGCTCATTATGCTATTGGTTTCTAACCTTTATCTTTTGCCTTCTCCTAAAAAAGTGTCTGAAAAAAATCACTTTAGTTACTGAAGTTGTATTTCTCTCCACCACTAATCCGCAATTTTTATTTTCTTCCTGTGTCCTCTTAACAAAATTTGAAGCAATTCACTAGAATGTAACATCAATACTTTAGCCTCTGACCTTAAGGGTAAAAATTCTGGAAATTTCTTATCTTTCCTTAGATACTGTGAGCCCTCTCTTTTTTGAGTACTACTATTTGACATGAGCCACATAATAGTAATCTTTTCTAAAACCAGTTTGTGCTATTTCATATCTATTTGTGCTAAATAGATATGAAACCATTAAAATGTAAAATTTACATATCCTGTAAACTATGTTTGAGCTTAGTTACAGAGGGATAAAATTAGTAGCTTGTTTCCATAAGTATAATTTTGCTACTTGGGCTACTTGTTATTAAGCTAATATGTGGCTACTGATTTGTCTTAAGTGTACTAATTCAGAGACTCTCCTTCTGGTCACCTGCATTAGACCATTAACATTTCAGAGAGCATTTCATTAACATTTACACAGTATCTCATCAGACTGTTCTTTGACTTGATATAGCGTGAGACCAAATCACCTCTGAGATTTCCCAAGGTGCTTCTTGCGTCTGAAGCTGGTATGTCAAAAGCCCTTAGGAACTTGCATGTTTTTCAGCTAGAATATAATGATGGGACTGCAAAAAGACAGAGCTTTGAAGGAAGTGTACCAAAAGACAGCAAAGGCTCCCTATTTATCTTCACATTGTAGAAGAATATAAAAAGAGTAAAATAATTATGTATGTAGGGAAAAATCAAAACTGGTGGGTGAGCTGAATGACCTTAAAAACTTCAGAACCCATTTGTATCCTGCCCTCAGTGTCCTCTGAAAAAAGTTCATCTCCTTCATCCCCTTCAATTCTGCAGTAAGAAACTTGGCTGAAGCTGAGCATTATTACTTCCTCAAGCAAGAAGCAAATTGCCCCATCTCCAGAAATTTCAAATTGACCTGCCCTGCACTGGTCAGGGACTGGTAAACAGCCAACCTTTCCCCCTGCTGCTGTGATCTTTTCACAAAATGGCTGTTTCTGCACCCATGCAGTGAACTGTGAACAAACAAACTTTACAGCTCTTTTCTATATAATCCTGTTACGTAGAATTAAGTAAAGATAAACAGAATCACTTCAAGGTGTTCAAATGTTATCTGATGCTTTGGTGGGGAGGGGAGCAAAGAAAGCTGTCAGTGTTTGCCTCTGCAATGTTATCCATGAATCTTTAGGTTCAATTTTATTTCTTTCTTATAAAA
Organism: Amblyornis subalaris; assembly: GCA_018881555.1. NCBI lineage: Eukaryota > Metazoa > Chordata > Aves > Passeriformes > Ptilonorhynchidae > Amblyornis > Amblyornis subalaris. The sequence continues at coordinate 2,216,124 of JACAXG010000086.1, read as the reverse complement.
TGTTTTTATTGTTAGCTGCTTCTTTTTCTTAATTTTACTCCCCCTTTTCCTAACTCAAAGGATAAGGCCCGACTTATCTATGCAATAGATTATATATTTGCAGCTTAATACTTTGTGTTTGGAGTTTTCAGGGGATACATTTTAGCTTGAAATTTTAATTGCATGCATTTATACCTAATTATGTATGCCATTTCTACTTTTTGTGGTGTTATTATTATATTTTTCATGGTCTTCTGTCCATTATTGCTTTGCAAAAGTCCAATGCAAAAGAGGAAATGGTAAGTTAAGGGAGGTAAATAATGCAGAATGTTCCCTTATAGAGCGGAATTATTCCTTTATTTTATTTCTTTGAATTGCAGTTGGCAAATTTGATTTCTAAGCTGACTGTGTCCTTTTTCTAAAGCACTTGAAAACATTTAATTAGATACTGATGGCTAGCTAAATCCTACTGAGATATGAGCAATCTCCATCATTCTTTATCTTCCTAAAACCTTCCAGTTTTCCCTTTCACCATATTTTTTCTGTTTTCCTGAACAGACAGGAGAATATAAACAATGACTCTCCATTCTTAGAATGTTATTTAAGATTCTGTGTTCTGAAACCTTGCAAGCCTAAAAATTCTGACATGGTGATCACCTGTCACAGTAGTTTTATACTAACACATTTCACTAGGTCAAACAATGGACTTTACTCATCCACCTCTGTGTGTGCGTGCACTTGTAGCATGTTAAGACTTGTAGCACTTGAAAACACACGACTGCATTATAAATATATATATGTATTAAAATCTGCCCTAGCCATGCTAAATTATCTGTTATTTGAGATGCCTGTGAGTTAATGTTTCAAGTGTTTGACTACACAATTCATTATCTGCTGCCACATCAGTTTCAGTGGGTTAATGTAAAGCGTGTTGTCTGTGTGTGAAGATTTATTCCAAATGAAAAGAGACATCTTTAGAAAAGTATTGTAGGTTGTGGTACCTAACACTGCTGTGAGATTAACCTACATATAGGGTGTGTTTGTGTGTTGCTAGAAAAGGGTCTGAATGCACTGTATGGGTTGTAAAAAAGAGAGAAGGGCTGTTTCTTAGTAAACTAGTACACAGGCACCTGATCTATGAATAATTAACAATTAAGAGTCTTATTTCTATTCGGGCGGGGAAAGCTGAGGAAAAACCTACCAGAAAGGGATAATAATTATTCCCAATAATCCTGTTGGGAATTCTGAGTAGTTAAGAAAATAACCTGTCATTTTTGATTGAGACTGGTAATTTTAATCCAGGACGGCTAATCCTAATCTATGGATCAGTCATAGACATGTAAAAAACAACTGTTTGAGAAACTATATGTTAAAATATTGTAGTTGGCAATGGAAGTAAGTCTGATCTGCAGATTTAAATGCCTGGGTGTTTAACTAATGAAACAAGTGGTTAAATATAGAAGGAAATTCAGGAGCCAGGAAGAAAACCTCAGGGATAAAAGGGAGAAGTGTTATCGCTTGTGATAGGCATGACTGGCACAGTAGTACATTTTGTACTTCGTTTTTGCATATAAATACATTTTAAGCTTGTTGTGTTAGAAATTCTCACATAGTTTTAATTAAGTTTCCTTGTTTTTCAAGCTTGTTCAGACTTCTAATGTGACTATAGCAATCATTTCCAAATGAAATCAGTATATTTTTTTTCATATCTAACTCAAGTTGATTTGTAGTATTTATAAATAGTTAGAATATCACTGTGTCTGTTCTACAGTTGAAAATGTAGACTTACCTTAGCTATAAGGCTTAAGTTTGATCACTCTTTCACTGGGACTCTGCAGTACAAATCTGTTCTTAATGTCCTTGTTTTTTATCTGTTCAACTTCCCAGAAAAAAGAGTTTTAAGTAAGAGTTATTTGACTATTTTAGATATATAAGTAATTAAATGTAGAGTTGTATCTCTTACCTCTGTCATCACTGGAATTTCTCTTAATGAATCCCAGAAGTATGTTTACTTTAAAAAGCTAGTTCACAAATGTAATTTAACTGTTAGCACATTGTCTAGCACATATTCTCATTGATACTTTAACAAAAATTCCATGAAGTTTCATGTTCTGTTTGACAGATGAGCCACAGGGGTTGTTTTCAACAAATCCATATATACCTTATTAGTGCTCTTACGGTACTTTTTTTCCCCCTTCATTTTAAGTAAAACAAAATGTGGTTGTATTACTCAGCAGAAATAATAAAATCAGTTTTTCACATGGCAGATAGCTCTTCTTCTTTTCACTGTATTTAAGAATCATAAAATTTAATGGATAGTTAAGAGTTTGTTTAATCTATTTCCCTCTCATATTGTGAGTTCAAGGATACAGGTACTATTCTCAATAGAGCTTTCTGTGAAAAAATTAGGCAAACACATCCACACTGCACAAAAAGAGCAGCATCTTTTTTTCTTTTTTGCATATTTGTTTCATTTTTGCTTTTTTTGTATATATTTKTAAAAATTAGTGAGCTGAGTATCTTACTGCAGAAGAAGACAGCACTGATCTTGGGAATAAGAAGCTTACGTGGACTTTTGAAGTGCCTTTATCATCCCATGTTTTCCTTGGTATCATTGTCTGCAGACATAACAGCAGGATTATTTTTTTCTGTCTGTTTTTGTAGATTAAGGTTTTCAGACATTCCTGATTTTTATTAGTCTCTTGATATCTAAAAGGAAAAAAGCAACTTATTTCTTGTAGTTCAGTGTCTAAAACTGGACAAAAAATGAGATTGAACAGGAGGACAGGAGAACTAAGGCATGATTCAGGTATCTTAAAAGATGATGTTCCTGTTCATACCTCCTAGAACAGCCTGATATTTTGACTTGTGTTAAGTGATTCTCTGGCACTTCTCTCTTTTGTTATTATTAGAATCATGACTTTTGCATTCTTTCTGTATTCTTAAATCAAATCTCTTCTAAAAAATTTATCAAGTGTAACTGCAATTTGCTTTGAGGTTACTTTAACTAATGTCCTGACTCTGTTTTTATCTGAATCGGGGTTTGGGGGGAGTTTCTTATTAAAAATTAGAGTCAGCATTAGTGTTCTGTGACATGCATCAGTTATATTCAAAATGGAAATTTAGTGAACACTGAAGTAAAAGAAGTCATTAAACAATTCGGCTTTGGTGGTCTCATCCACTCAAAGCTTTTCTTCCCTTTTGAGTAATGAACCAAGTCTTTTTTTGGTCTCCTCCTTATCAGTATACTTATTGAGTGATTTTCTTTTCCTTCTTTGCTAGCTGTATCTCATCCCACGTACTGATGTACTGATGTTATTATTTTGTCCTTAAGCAATTTCATTATTCTTTGTATATATTCATCCGTACTAATTCTCTCCAAAGACTGTGGTTTCTGCTTTGCTTTTCTGAATTTCAAGTCATAGAAGTCTTTGTGAATTAATGAAGTTGATTTCTTACTACCTTTTCTGTTCTTTCTCTGCTTTAGATAATGGGATTTCATTACTTTTATATTGCATTGTTAAAACACACCAATATTTTTGAGTCCACTCTTTCCTAGTATTACTTTCTGTGGGAACTTTCTTCTGTGCAAAAAATAATGTGAGCAGTGTTTACAATAAAGCTAATAAAACCTATATTTATTKCTCCTGTTTTAAAGCATTTCTTTGAGGATATAAACTATTTCTACCATTAATCTAAACTGGAATGTTGGTGTTCCAACCTATTTATATTAATAAGCAGCAGTAAGTAATAATTTCCCTCTTGAAAATTGAGCAAAGTGCTACATCCATTGACTTGAAAATGTTCTTTTTTCAAAAGAAAAATATATTCTTCTGGACAAAACCAGTTTTTATTTCATTTCTTAGTTGCATCTAAGAAAATAGAATAGATAGGTTGTCTGACACCAGTTCAGATTTCTGGAGTATTTAAAAATTCGTTTTCTGGTAAGATTTCTGCTTCGTAAATTTTCTCATTTCCCATGTCCAGTGGTTAAGGTAGGTAGCTGTTCATACCAATCTGTTTGGCCTTCAGCTACACCAGTATTGAAGGTAGATAGTACACTTAAAAAATATTTTAAAAATATATCAAATGGCAAAAGTGGGAAAAAGTTGCATTTTAGTGGCATTTGGGAAATGCAGAAGGTTTCAAATTATTTGAGTCTGAGACCACTTGATAGTTAATGATTGATGTGAACACTAAAAGACACTGAGATCTTCTTAATTTTGACATCTTATAAACCTATCTTCATATCAAATTCAACATATTTCTTGAATATAGCGAAGAATTTCCCTATCCATATGTTTTTTCTACCTTTCCATATTTACTGTCCTATGAATTCTAGAATATGTTTAGTACATTGACAGAAGGAAGTTGTTTGCCAGGGTTTTTTTTTCCTGAGCTGTATGTTATCCTCTAATGCTAGCGAATAACTATAGTGGTGCCAGATTGGTCTCACTGTTAGTACAAAGAGCTGTTATGCAATAGCTACACAATATTTTTGTTTGAGATGAAGATGTAATATTCTTAATTGAAGTTACCATATGAGAGTTTGATAAATGAGCAGTTAACCGTCTTCACCCTAATCCTAGCCCTAATGGTGACCAGCATTGACACTCTGGTTTTCATCTTCACTGGCTGGAAGATGATACTAGCATTCAAGAGAAAGTCTGTAGGTTGTATATATAAGTTTGTCAAATAAATATTTCAGATATCTAAAAGAATATAAAAGCAATTCTGAGAACAACTTCTGCCATGGAATTAAGTGGTTATGGTGCCAAAGAGATTACATAGATGTATAGTAGATGCCACATTTGTGATGTATGGTTCACRATCCATTACAAGGCGAAAGAATCCTATTCAAGGATTGCGATGCCAACATGTAATTGGGAAGAAAAGCAGCCAGATGACAAACTAAATAGACCTAATATCGCATCCATCACATTAGAATTGCTTTCTACTTGCTGAAAGCTTGTAGAAAAACCCAGTRCAAGGTTTATTTCAGCAGCAGCATGGGTCAGGAGATGTTGAATACAACCTGAATTTGAGAAGATTAGTATAAACTTAGCTAGACAGAGAGGAATGTGCTAAATACAATAAAAATTGTTTATCTGTTTGTTGAAAAGATTCTGATAGTTGAACAAAAGAAGTTTGCTTCCTTATTTTAGGAAGGGTAAAAATGAATTTAAAAAATACCATTTTTGGTCTTTCAAAGAACTTTACCTTTTATTTTCCTTTTTGTTGACTCATCCTCATTTATAGATGTTTTTTCACATCTTTTTACTTTTTCCCATTATATTATGTAAATATTATTTTTGAATCCTTGTAATACACTTGATAAATCTTTTTTTTCTCAGAATGAATTAGTTAAAAGGTGAAATGCCTTTTTGTAGCTGCGTTTAGACTGACTCAGCTGGGATTTTGCAAAGTCACTGCTTTGAAGTATTGGTGTAGATTATTAATAGAACTTGTACTGGCATTAATAGTTATACTAAAGCCTGTTGATTCAAAAATGCTGAATGTAATGTATATGCACACATAATATCTGTGTGTGTATAAAATGTCTAAAGACATTAGTATTTTTATATGTATGTAATTACATATTTTTTAGTATCAGGCATTAATTTTTTAGTAGTACCACAATCGRGGTTTCAAGAATATCGATAATGACAAATATTCTCTGTAGTAGTTGTTGTTCAATGTAGATATGGGGTGTGTTGCTTATATTTTTTCAACATAAGGAAAACAATTTGGTTTCGAAAAAAAGTACATTAAAAAATCGTAAAATTTTTCACTTTTGGTTGATAAACACACTGACTTTTGTACCTAAATCACTTACTGGAATTCATAGGAGATCACTTGTGTCTGAAATTCATTAACTGGGTTGATTGTCCTGGATTGACATTGATTGTCCTGGGTAAAATAATGTGTTGAATAGAAAACTGTTTTACAAAGAATCTCTACCATCAAACAGTATTTTAGATAACAGTTGTTGTCTTCTTTTTTTTTACTTGCTGAAGTGTTAAAGAAGAAAATTAAGCCTTTTAATGAAACGTTACTGAAACTATCTAGAAAGTAGTTGTATATTATGAAAACAATCCCATTACTGATTAATATTTATTATTGTTCATATTTGTGATTCAGATTTTTCCTAAGCTCATTTTTATGCATATTTACAGTGCTAGTTCATTTTCAAGCAATAATCATATTTTAAACTTTGAATATCAGTTTCCCCTTGTGACAGTTCTACCATAAGAGAAGCCCAGTTTGCAAAATCTAATTACAGTGAAATTCTGATTCCCTTAGCCTTGTTATTGGCAAGAATTTTGGCCATAGTGGAATTATGCTGGTGTTAAAATTGTTTCAGAAAACCAACAAACCCAAAAACTTTCAGATTTGGGGTTAAGGTTCTTTAAGGTAAAGTCATGTATTAGGCATTACCAGATTATTTTTCAGCAAGTGCAGAAACACTCTGAGTTATTACAGGAAAAAGTTCTAGCTGTTTACTATAAGAATGTAAATAACGTGGCACAAAGCCGTATTTATAATGACTAATGAAAGCTGTTACACTGCAATGAGAGTGATGCAGAGCAACAGGGCAATTCATTAGGAGAAAAGCAGTTAACAAACAGCTAAAGCATGCCAGTTTGGACCTTTTCCTTTCAATTCAAAATACATACTCTGCTCTTGGTTTGTTATACTAAATAATTATTTCTAAGGTAAAGCAGGTAAGGAAAAGTAGGGTTATTGTTGYTTGCTGATTCTTGCTAACTCACAAAAATGCATAGAGAAGGAGTCATTTTTGGCTTTGTTATGAATAGATAAATATGCTTCCCATGTTATGCTTGTTAAACATACTGTACTTGTGATTTGCTGCAATGGGATGTTGATTCAGCACAGCATATAAGCACGTACGTAAGTCCTTCCTGACTTCAGCACCTCTATTTAAATTCAGTGTTCAACTAAACTAGATCAGGGAGTCAGTAATGTAAATCAGGCAATCTGGACTTAAATTGTATGGTTCTAAACTACGGCTTCTGTAATGTTACCAATGTGTATCTCAAAAAACAGTGCTGACATTTGTGATTGATTTTTCTTTCCATTTTCTGTCTTTAAGACACCATTATAAGAAATAGAAATTATAAAAGCTGTATTTAATTTCTGTTTCTCTTTTATACAAGTAAGATATATAGGGAAAAAGGCAATTGCCACAGGTGCTAAATGATGAGCTTTATACTTTTGAAGACAGGCTTCATCTGATATTTTATTTTTGAAATAGTGAAACCAAAGTTTAGAGAGATATGAGTACTTACAAAGCACCTTGCTATATTTATTTTTGAAACAGCATTTTGTACAAAGTAATTTTACCCATTGCTATTGACAAAACTATGTGTCATTATCTTTAAACATTAGCAATATTACATACTGAAATCTTTCTGTGATTTTAATTGTACTCGCCCACACATCATCATTTCCTGTATGTTTTCACTGAATAGCATTTCAGGAAATGTAATTTTTTAAAAGGTGAGACATTTAGGCAGTAAAACTATAGTTTGCTGGTACAGGAGAAGGAATAAAAGAAGCATCAAATGGCCGTCTCTTCTTCTTCAGACAAAGTAGGATTTTACACTTACATGATGCTGTTCAAGAAAAGGCCCCTTTCTTGTTGACAGGTTAACTGAAAATTCAAAACTCTTTCACAGCTACAGTTAATTTATAATCATGTTCTATTTCTGTAATATACAAGTAGGTATATTTATGAAAAACGTGTCAAACTTCTCTCCAATTGTCATGGTTCTTTTTGTTAAATATGTTCATATTCTGCTCCAGATAAATTTTGCATATAACACAAAGGATTTACTCAAAGTAACTTTAATTTCCACAACTTGCAAGTACGTTTGTTACAGCTTAAGATAGTTTACCAGTAAGGAGTTTCTTGCCAAGTGCATGGTAAGGTAGAGCTTCTATAAGTCTAATTCTACAGATGTGTGGTCTGTCACATGCACATCAGCCTGCTAGAGCAGAGGTGCTTATCTTTCACAGAAGCAATGTTTTCTATTAAGTCATTCTCACTTTTGTACTTAAATAAGAAATCCAGGCTTCCAGAATCATGCTGAGACTTGTGAGACATTAAATGAACAGCTAATCATAGAATCATAGAATGGTTTGGGTTTGAAGGGGCCTTAAAGAACATCAAGTTCCAACACCCCTGCCATGGGCAAGGATGCCACTCACTAAATGAGGCTGGTCAGGGCCCCATCTAACCCGGCCCTGAACACTTCAGGGGTGGGACATGCACAGTGTCTCTGGACAACCTGTTCATGCTTCACCACCCTCTGAGTAAAGAATTTCTTCCTAACATCTAATCTAAACCTGCTGTCTTTCAGTTTAAAACGATTGCCCCATGACCTGACCCTATCTACCTGAACAAAAAGTCCTCTCCCTCCTTTTTATAAGTCCCCTTTAGGTACTGGAAGGCTGCTATAAGGTCTCCCCAGAGCCTTTTCTTCTCCAGACTGAACAAGCCAGCTCTCTCAGCCAGCCTTCACAGGAGAGATGCTCCAGCCCTCTTTTTGCGTTTGATATGTTTACTGATAGTCTGTAAATTTTCCAAATTAAAAAACTACCTTTTATAATAAGTTGTGGGGTTTTTGTTCTAGTATAGTTTTAAAGAAAAGTTTTAGATGTTTGAAAGTTTAAAATCAACATTGTACAAAGCAGTGCTGCAGAGCAGAACCAGAAAGGTAGACTTGAACATAAGCAACTTCTGTGAAGAGTGACAGTACTTCAAGTAAGCTGGGGTGCTACACTAWGTGGCTTCTTTGGTTGTGTTACAGAAATAACTACAAGATGGGATGAAATGATTCTTAGCGGCATTTAGAAGATGACCACTAATTATCTGACAAAACATTTTTGTTCCTAAGAGATTGCATTAGCTATTAAGAAAATAATCTTAGAAAATGACAGGTATGCAGCATATTTTCCTTTTTCTTAGCCCTGGTCAAGCGAAATGATCACTTTTCTGTAGAAACTCTTTGTGTAATATTTTACTTAATTTGGTAGGGGAATAAATAACATTTAGACCTGCAATCAACATGTTTCTTCTAAACAAATAATGATAGATAGATTATAAGTGATGACCATACTTAGTACATTTTCAAACAACTCCAGAAGTAACTTCTTATGGTTCTGTCATCTTCTAAAATCATTGTCTTTACATCCCAAGCTTTCATTTATGTTGCAGAATCTGTTCAATTTATTCAATAGCACCTAACTTTAATAGGTTTTCTTCAATTGAGTCAGTAAGAATATGAGAATTTAACTCTGGAGTCTTTTTTTCTTTGAAAATGGAAAGAAAAAAACTGCACATTCAAAAAAAAGGAATAAGTCACATAGGGAAAAAGAAACCCCAAAAGATAAACAAATTGCTCTGTAAGCTTTATTGTTCATGAAGCTTGCATACTATACATTTGTGTCCATTAGTTGATAGGCTATTTAAGTGAACTTTACTTACTGCTCTGCATAGACTAATCATACAGTCCTACACAAAATGGATGGGTATTTTTTGTGTTATCTTTGACTACTAATTCAGCTGATGTGATTACACATCACCAAGGTTAAATTATGAAGTTTGACTCTTTAACAGTCTATCCTTTGAAAAATTTTATGATCCAACTTAACAACTGTATCTCACTTTGAAGCTGGGTTTGAACCAGATGACCTCAACAGAGGTCTTTGCCAACCTAAGCTGTTTTATTATCTGAAAGAACTATATCTCTTTATAAAATTTTGTGAATTAAAACACAAGCAAATGTTAAAGTTACTACATATGCAGATGTCTCGAATATAAAGGACTTATTTCCATCAGGAGCCATGTAGAAGTTCTGATCATTAATTTTTAGTAATATTTTGACATCTGTATAAAGAATTAGAAGCTCCATGATGAACATAAAAAGGCATTTGTCTTGCATTCCTCAGATTCAGGTTTTAATGAGGCACCCGACATTTCAGATAAGTCTCAGGAATTTTTAGGGCACCTATTTACAATACTTAAATCTTCTGTACTTGTGCTTCATATTAGCAACCGCCTTGGTATTTTTATCCCCTCTTTATCAGGGAAGTCTGAGGCTTAAAAGACTTTATAATTTTTCTTCTGGCTTCACTTTTCGGCTGATAAACTGAAGTATACATTCTTTGGACTTCTTTATGACTGATTTCATTGGTCACATAACTGAACAACTATCTTTGTATGTCTCCCTAAAACCCCCCTGGAAAGTTACTTATTAGCAAATAGCCTAATCCTAAATTTTATTTTGTGATGTTTAAGCAGAATCTGTTTCCCTTCATGGCAAGCTGAGCAGTTCTGGAAGCAGTACTACTGTGTTTTACCTGTTAAGAATTCACTTGCATAACTTCAACAGATCACAAATTTGATGGCAAAATTTAGCAACTCTGCCTCATGCTTTGACCACTAAGAGATTTTCCCTAAAGTATATATTGTGATAGTTACAAGTTTTATCTAKAACTTCTTTTTTTCCTAGCAATAATAGGCATCTCAATAAAGATGGAAAAATGTTTTGCATTGATGGAATTAAGCTTACTGTAAATGCAGTAGCCTACCTTGTCAGATTCAAATTGGAAAAACGAAAAAAACACTGTCGAAAATTCAATTTAGCATTACAGAGATTACTGCAGTATAACAGCCCTTTATCTGTAGTAGTGTATAAAAGCACTTCTAACAGTGCATCAATTTTCACAGCCATTTAGTAGATTAGAAAGCAATTGTAAACAGAGTAAAACCCACATTAACTCCTGTCAACAGCCTGCCTTTTTCTCAGTTATGGATTTGTTTGAAATAACAGTGAAGTCTAAAGTGATTGCATCAACATCACAGATTGTATTATAAATATGAATGAACCCATTGTAATGGGCTGCATAGTAATAGATGGCAGGATTTTGTCCCCCCTTTGAAAGTAACAGCTTTTGTAAGGGAAGAATAGCTGTGACATACGGAAACCTACAAGAAATTACCACTCCCGTTGTGAAACAATAACTGCAGCAAGGACAGATTTTTAAACTGCCCCTATTTTAATATTTTAGCAATGCACCATTAATAGGTGTCTGGTATTGCTTTTAACTGAAACAAACTGAAAGTTACGTATATTTAAAAAAAACTAAATCAAGTATTTTTAAATTAACAGTTATTGAAACAACATTACTGGGGGATTTTTTTGGGGATACTGAGAAAGGAAGTAGTTATGCATGGATTTGTTTATTTTGGAAAATTATTTTTCTTTTAACTGCTTAAAAGCAATAAAGGCAGTGAAAATGAGAAGAATACTATTTTTCCCCTAGTCATCAGATAGCACAGTGATAATTACAATAAACTGTTTCATGGCCAGTGTGGTGGAAGTTGATCGTAAAAGACTTGAAGAGTCTTCATATACAATATCATGCAGAGAGGGTGTGTTTTGCATTTTTTTCATTTCTCCAGAAGATACCTAATGTCTTGAACAAACACTGGTCACTAGGTATTTCCTAACACCTGTTTCTAAAAGTTGTTCTGGTGCATATTTTGTTAAATGCTGCTGTCCATTTAGCTATTCCTTACAGACTTAAATAAGCTCTACTACTCATTTGCTTTTGTTAGAAAACTGGCTACCAATGCATTGTGATACACCTACCACAGTCATGGTGTTAGGCACCATACTGTAAAATAGTGCTTCTCTGCAGTAAAAGGGACAATACTGTTTGAGTGTTTGAGTTCCAACTGATCACACACAGGATAGTAAACGTTGAAGACCAAATTTTCAAATGAGGACAAATATAATGTTTTGTATTCATGGGAGTAAAACCATTAGTAGAGTAAAGTAGCTACAAAGATAAAAATACAATTTCYTCCAAATTGTAGGAATGAAATGCGACAATATTTATATTCTCTCAGCTGTTGCATTTCATTGTTATTTTGTGAAATATTATGGCAATTACTTGATGAAGTGTTTTGCACAAAGACTTCATTTTAAAAGACTTGAAATTTTGGCTGAGAAAGCTAGTGGTTTTCTCCATGGAGATCATATATTTCATTATACCCATGTATAATTGCGGCTTTGAACCTTCAAATATTTACATGTAAACAAAAACAATTTCAAGAATGTTGATTTCACATTAGTGAATTTTCTGCTTTACACTGCAATAGCTGTTTTTTATATTTTATTTATATTTGTGTAAATACAGCAAGAAAATGTAATTAATGTTTTTGAGAATAAAATGCTTAACCAATGCTCTATCTAGATTTATATAATTTTGATCCAATAAAAGAAAATCTCGTGCTTTGGTAATAATGAAGGACATTTAATGAGACTTAAAGAGGAAATAGCATCACTAAAAATATACAACATCAAAGAGTTTATTTTATAGTCATGTGATTTCTTAATTTATATTTTTCTGCAATTTTTTTTCAAACCTAGAAAGTGCAGGTGAATGAGTGGCGTCTTAAATTGGACCCAGCATCCTACTGTATTGTAACTTCCTATTGCTAAATGCTCCTATTTAGTGAATTTTGTGTCTCCAAGTCAAATAAGTGCACATAATTCAAATGCTGTTCTGAGCCCTAGACTTACATAATCATAAATTTGGTTATCTTGCCTTTCCCTATCCTTCATTTACTTACATGCTCTTGGGTACAGCTGAAAATATGTTTCCAAAATTCTCTCATCCATCATAAGTGTTTAATTGTTTCTAAGATGCTCTATCATCTAATGCTATGTAGATTCATATATAGGCAATGCTTTATATAAATAGATAAAATTAACTGTATTTTGCAGTAATTCTATTACCATTAGCTTACTAATCTGACTTTTTAAAGAAGTCTAAAATGACACTTAAAAGCAAGTGGAACTACAAAGAAAAAGATGTGGTTGAAACTGGTGAAGGTCCCAGGGCTAGAGAGCAAGCTATCCTCTCATTAGGACCTGTTTCAGAATTGAAACCCTCAAGAAAGAATTGCAGTTGAAACTACTCCATTGTTACCAAACTAAGACAAGAAGTACAGTCTTCTCCTAATGATGGTCACATCACCCCTAAAGCAGTCAAAAACTACTGTTCTCTGAATAGCAGAATAGTCTTCCCAAGCCAGGTGAAGACTTCCTGTCCAAGATTCACCAGTCTTTCTGGCCAGGAAGTCATGTCAGTGCACCCTCCACAGCCAGCCAGCTGCCCACAGTGCTGCTGTTACAGGTGTCTGTCTCTCATACACTCTATTTAGCTACTTCAGCCCACTTCGCTTTCTGAGTTACATCACATCTTTCTGAAAAAAACATGTTTTAAAGACTATTGGTCAGAAATTACTGTTCAAAGCTGGCAGTTCTCAGACAGGTATAGATACATTTAAAGCAGGTAAATAAACTTCATGTTCAGATGTAGATATATTCTGCTTAATTATAYGGGATCTCTTTTGCTTGCCCTCACTATCTATTTAAAACTAATCTAAGCTAGGCTCTCTCTCTAATCGAAAGAAGCCAATAGATACCTAAAGTATGTGCTTTTAATTGTGCTCTGAAGATTGCCTTTTTCCCTTGACTAGTCCCTTGACAGTGTAATCTCTTTGCCATTATTGTTCTGCAGAGTCAGGCATAATGATTCTGCACCAGGACTACCATGCTCTACAATGATTTCATTATAGTGAAATACAGCACTAGTGGGTGCATAGGATCCATAGATAACATTCCACACTTTGTATTACTCTCAGAAATTCTGTATTTTGTGTAATTAGTACAGAGCAAAACAACCTCAGCCACCCACAAATAGATTTTCCTATAAATGMGTTGTCTCCTGAATTTGAAATAGCTTTCAACTGGATCTTTGCGTATCACAGTCCTTCCTATATGCACAAATGAATATGGAGCTTTGTATAATCTGATGAGGAAAATGGCTATTTTAATTCTGATGGGCATGGGTCATTTGGATTTGTCTCTGAATGAATGATGGAATGTATGTTAAAGTCTGTTAAACAATGAAAAGACTGATAAAAATAGTCTTTTCAAAAGATTGAGTCTCAAATAACAGCATGTTTTTGTTTCATACCAAAAATAGCTTAGTGTGTTGGCATTTTATTATTATAATAAAATAGCTTTTCTTATTTTCCCATGTTGAAACCTTAATGCTTTTTTTTACTAGATCTTTAGCTTTATATTTTATGGAATAATTCAAATTTAACATAACATCTAGTATGTTTTACAAGTAAGAGACAAATAATCTGTAATATAGGCATAAAATATGATGATAAGACCAAATGAAAATATTTTTTTTACTGTTTATTTTGAATGGCAATGAGACTATACGAATTCAAGTAGGTGGTGTTATAATTTTTGCCACTGTATCTATTTTTATCCTTTTTTTTTAAACTTGGTGCATACTCTGCAAAAGCAGTGTTATGGGCTTTTGTTGGTTGGTTGGTTGGTTGGTTGGTTTCTTTTTTTTGTTTTAGAGGGAGAGAGAGAGTTCATAAAATATTTTCATGGAATTCAAATCACTTTTCCTTTAATTCTTTCACCTACTAATCTAACTATCTTTCTTAACAAAAATACATACACACAGAACTAATATCTAACCATCCCAGGGTTGCCTTCCCATTCAGAGCATCATCTCTAAAGACTAAACTTAAACACTTAGTCCTCTGTGGATGTGAGATTCTTAAGTTTAAATGTACACTATTGAAGTTTTATAAGTTTCACATGGTCAGGACTAAATCTAAGCCAATTTCAGTTTAAAGCAGTGATGATTTTCACATGAAGGGTAGGATTCCATATACCAGCACAGAAGTAGAAATCATTTATTTTATAGCCTGATTTAAAATCCAAAATATGTTTCAAGCTTGTCAGAAACTTGCAAAGCTATACAAAAGTTTGGGTATCACAAATCTGTAAGAGAGAAGAGCCTAAACAACTAYAAGAGCTATGTGTACTTGAGATAAAGGTTAGTGAACATGAAGGATGTTTAAAAAGGAAAAAAATGGTGATAGCTAATGGCCAAGCAACATACTTAATAATGGCAACTTTGMCATCTACAGTTCTTGTCAGCATATTGCCTACTAAATAGAGTTCCCCTGCTTATATCCAAACTGTTTACTGTAACAACCAGAATATAATTAATTTTCATTATATTCTTCATGTAGCCAGAAAAAGCTGTGTGAAATTGTATAGCTTGTGTTAAGTAAGTGGAAAGATGGATACTCATAACAGTCTATCAGGCCTTAGAATTACCAAATTTGCACCCCATCCTCCCTCATAGGGAAAGTGTGATCTCAACAATCCCTTGTCTCTGTCCAGACTAGGAAATCCAGCTTTTATGCAGACTATGCTGCAGTCAAAAATCTAAAGCTTCCAGATACAGAAGTTACTTTTAGATGTCTGCAGTGCAGGCTCTCTTTACCTGTTTATAGAGTCTACATTAGGGTGAAATGAAGCACAGTTTAGAAGTGCTTGTTTCTCCTCATTGACTGTGAAGGGAGCCTGAGGCAACCAGCATAGATTCATTCGGTCCAGTTAATCTCACATTGGGATCAAGGACCTTTGGTCAGGCACACGGACGCACAGGACTAAGCATGCTCTTGTTACAAACAGTTTTATACAACACTAAAGAAAAGAGCCAGGTTAGTACCTGCAATCTGTATGTATCCGTAGTCAATGAATTATATCTATTTCACAGTTGTAGTTATAATAAGCCCAGTTAAATTTGTAATTTCTTGTTTTAAGTGTAACTGAGAATATTTCAAAGTATTCATTACCACAAAAAAGTTAATTTAAAAAAAAAGGGAAATGCATCTACACAAATGTAATTGAACTTTTTGCTTTAAGCTGAATACTGCTACATAACCAAAGAGTTACAAATTTATACATCTGCTTCAGCTTATTGAAACTGTCCTGATTTTAAGCTTAACTTCTGGAAAAAATCTGTGTGGTTAGTAAGATCAGAAGAAGCAAACATTTCTAAGAGATGTCAGATAAATTCTGGAATGCCATAACTGAATTCTTGGAYGTAGAAGATAGTCTCCCTATGCACTCCCCCATAGTTTTCCTCAGTTAATATGTTCCTGAAGTAAAAATATATAATTATCTAGCCTAATATTTTTGCTGCTAAATTTTTAAAATCTCTTTGGAGTCTGCTGAATTGTTATTCTTAACACTGCTGGCTAACATTGAGAATCTAGATAATAATACCAGTTGTACGTGGTATTATTTTATTATACAAAACTGAAAATTATATTCTATAGGATGCTGCTTTGAAATTAATAGTAACGAGCTTGAAATTAGCATTTTAATAAATTTTCCTTAGATCACGGTGACCTGCTGAACATTGTGAGATTTTCCAATAGCATTTATTTTCTTCCTTAGCATTTAAAGCTATTCAGGTGTAGCATTACTCTGGAAATGAGCACTAATGAAAGTGCTAGAAAAGAGTTGAGAATATAACTCTAGCATATTTAGTATGAGTGACTAACTTAATTGATGAGCTAGCAGTGAGTTTACAGAGTATATTTATTCTAGAAAGAAGTGTTGTTTTAGTAATTATTATGTATATTGTGTTTCCTAAAAGGTGTTTTTATCATCTCTTTAGAATATGGTGGGAGAAAAAGAACTTTCTTTATTAGAACCATGTGGTGATTGTGCCCATGTATAACTGAGAGTAACCTGTAGATATTCTGGTCTGAGTGAATTTATGTGCTTGTAAAACTGTATACGTACCTTGTGTTCCGAAAAAACCTCTGCGAGTATTTTGAGTGGTCTTAAATTTTTGAAGAGTATCCGCAGAACTTCTCCTGGCTGTCTTCTAGTTTCTTCAGTTACATATGGAATAATGGAGGGGGAAAGCGAGGAGATTTCTGAATGTATTCCTCTGAGCAGTCAAGTGATTTTCATCACAGACTAAGTTGGATCTGGAAAGAGGTTGTTTTATGGATTGGTTTTTTTGATCTACACCAGGTTGGCATCTATAGTCAGTACAGTTGCAAAGTAGCAAACAGCAGTGATTCCACACAATTGGCAGAGCTCACCCCAAAATAAGACTGGAAATGGATGGTTTAAAGGCAGTGAAGTGTGTCTGAACATCCATGTGTGAGAAGGAATTGTCATTGCTCAGATGTGATCATGTGGTATGGGCTTGGAACTAAAGTCTAGCTCCTAGTGGGGTGGACGCCAATGTAAACAACTGAACAAAAGCCTAAAAAAAAAAAAAAAAAAAAGGATTTTGTAAAAGTTTGCCCTTTAAGTCTGAAATCTGTCCTGAATAGCTTCCATCAAATTCAGATGTGCAATGGCAACTGAGTACATAGTTGTTACACTATCTCAGGTTTTACTGGGTGTGCCTGGGATGGCTTTAGCTTTTCCATGGCAGCCCATAAGCCGCTGTGCTTTGTCTTAGTGACTGGTGATGCCACCAGACCAGCGTTTTGGCTGTTGCTGAGCTGTGCTTACACAGTGTCAAGGCTTTCTCTCTGTCCACCCGCAAAACATACGCAGCCAGGAGGCTCAGGGTGGGCAAGAGGTTGGGAGGGGATAACCAGCACAGCTGAGCCAGACTGTTACTCTACCATATGATGTCACGCTCAGCAACAAAATCTCAGGCAAAGAAGGAAAAGTTCTTTTTGAACATGTTACCTTGCAACCTTAAACGTATTTTAATAGGACAACATTTTTTTCCGGCTTCCTTCAGAAAGTCACTTCACAGATTTTATGCTTTTATGTGTCATAGTATGAATAATACTTATTTGAATGCCCAGAGTAATTGAAGAAAGAAAAGCATTCGTGCTAATTCAGATAAACTTCAGTGGTCTTTGCTGTAATGTGGTGTCCTCCGAATTCTTGCACTGTTCAGGCATTTACATTTAACATGAGAATGCATTTGACCGTGCATGCTACAGAGAAATAAGTTAAGCATATGTTTTTCTCTTTGTGAGTGACTGAACTTGTGTATTATTATTTTAATTACCCCTTAGGAGATCTTCTGATGTGTGATTGTGTGCAGGTCAATGTTCTGAGAGTCCTTCAACATGACAGTTCACAGAATAATTATCCTGTCATCACACCTTGATTCATTGTTACATCTTTTCTTGGACTTTTTCTCTTACTCACATTTGCTTAGCAACCAGATCGCAAGTCTCATACTTATTATTCAAGTAATCACCCTCTGCAGCACATAGATGCATCAATTAAAGCTTTACAATGAAGTATATTGTTCTGTGTGGAATCCTCAGGTGTCAGGAATTAAAAATTGATTTTAAATGTTGCAGGCCACGTYCAAATGGCTCATCAGTGTTTATGTTAAACAAACAAGCATGCTAACAATTCTAAACAAAAGAAAGTGATAGGTCAAAATCACTAGGAAATGAATGATAAAATTATATTCTGTTCTTAAAGTGCGTAGTCTTTTCTAGAGATTTACCAATTAAATGCAGCTCTGAAATGTCTGAGTGCCAAACATTTATTTTAGCTCTGTTTTTTCAGATGCAAATCAATTTGGTATCTGTGTTATGTATTCTTACCTATATTCTTTATAAACATTTTCTGGCTAATTTTCTGATTTGTGTAAATTTCACAGCGATTTATTATTAGAATGAAATTCAAGTACCCAGAAGCTGTCAGGATGGTTCAGTGATTTAATGTTGGCGTCCTGCAGCTTCGACTGTAATCAGCAGATGCTCTGGCATTACCATAAATGTTTTCTTAACCGTCTCTGTCAAAAAAAAAAAAAAAAGAGAGAGAGACAATTTTTCCTGTTTGGAGTCTCCTGTTTCTGATTAAATTCAGTTTGGGTTCTTTTGCATAATTAATATACCATGATGATCTCCAACCATTTGTTTTTAATATCACCTTTTGAGCTAAACACATTTGCAAGACTGCTTCATAAGTCAAAACAAAGGAAAAACAAGTCTGTGTTTAAGAATCTGCTCTTTCAGTGGCTTGGGAGGTCTTACTGCCTTCTGCCTTGTTTTCTCAGTGAGTGTAAAGAGTTCTGGTTTTCAGTCTCATTTTTTCATATTCTATGTAAAATTTTCTCTTCAAATTCCTCTATGGGATAGGGGTTTTTTTTCTATACAGGCAAAGGTGTGTTGCATTTTAGATTTTTGGAAATTTAAAAAAAAACTCTCTTAGTAAGATTAACTTTTGTTAGCAGGTTATTGCTAAATAGTATTTGAGTGCAATTCATTAGGAAAAGAAGAAGTAGAAAATGCTACAGTTGGCTTTTGTTTTTTACATACTAAAGTAGCTGTTAAGAGTCTAAGGGGTAGAATATAGGGCAGTAAATAAGTTCATCACGTGAAAAATGCATACCATTAATGATGTGTTAAACACAGCACTTCGAATTCACAATGACTGGATCAACTACCCATGACAATGTAGCTTGAATTTGTCTTGTGATAATTCAGTGGTATTTGGAGGAGTCAGTAAAAGCCATCTTTAAAWAAGAATTTGTCTTTTAGAGACTGTTGAAATCACTGTCCCTTTTCAAAGCAGTTTGTCACACTTGCAAAGTACAGTTGTTGGTGTCAAATATGGATATGGCTGGATCACGTGTGGAGTAGAAACATTTTTTTACATCCCCCCTCTCTCCACACATGAACAAGGCCAAATTAGAGTCCATCCCAAAGAGAGGGAATAATTAAGTGAAAGCACATAGCATTAATTAGAGCATCTTATAAAGACAGAGAGGAGAATTGTCAAAGGAATATATTTATGCAATCTTGTAGAGCAAGGGCGAGATGAATCACTTTTCCTCTACCTTTATTTCCCAATATTTACTTTTGTGTGAGAGTCTTCTTGAATATGTACTGTTTCCTGCTCCACAGTTTCAGTCTCCTGGTTAGCACACTTTGAACTATTTTCAGCAGAGCTTTGCAGAGGAAAGTAAGGACCATAATAATAATATGAAAGTTACATGAACTAAGATGATTCAGCTTCCTCCCATTTCTGTTCATTGTATTCATGAAGGCAATCTTGGATGTTAGTTTACACAAGTTAAACTTCACACTCTGGCCTGCTTCTGTCCTCTTAAAAAGCACCYATGCTATAAAGTAGCACAGATTAGAATTTGGAGTTCTCATAAATACTTGTCCGAGTTAGTAAATCACTACAGTCTTCCCTGTCATAGCATTAACAGCATGCAGTGCTCTCTGTTGCTCTTCTTCCAGAGACTTCTTTTAAAAACAGTTTAAAATGAGAGGAGCCTGAGAGCCATATGCTGTTCTTGCAATCTTTTGAATAATACTAAATGACAGCCTTCTGTGACTGTGACCTGTGTAGCCAAGAATAGGACATTGGTTCTGTGCCTCTTACAGGAACRTGAAGAAATTGTTACCTCAACTGTGAATACTAACGCACACCTAATTTACTTTSAGCTCTAGGCCTCTCCTCTTTATGGTGTTCCCAAAACTATTTCCAGGACTGTGTGGATCCCCCTTTTGCTTAGAAGCAGTTTGATTTCTTAGGAGAGAAGAGGAACAGATGATGAAAGATAGTTTTTCTCATTGGTTTGATCTGACATTACAAAGTATTTGTAGTCTAACTTAAGGCAATGCAACCTACCAATACTCTGATTGCTGATATAAACCTGGGAATGGAAGTTTGGGATAAAAATAAGAAATAAAAAATGTATGGGTTTGTAGCAGCAACTGGAATAGCTAGGCAGTATCTTGTAAACATTTGATATCAAGAGTAGTGGATAAGAAATAATAATAGTGTTAAACTTTTAAGGCAATTATTAGACATAGAATGGGTCAGAAGGGGCATTAAAGATCATCTAGTTCCAACACCCACACCATGGGCATGGGCACCACCCACTAGATCAGGTTGCTCAGGACCCCACCCAGCCTGGCCTTGAGCGCATCCATGGATGGGGAATAGTTTTTTGGGGGGTTGTGGGTTTTGCTTGTTTGTTGTTTTTGTTTTTTCAATGTGTATGCTAAATAGTAAATACTGAACAGAAGCAACAACAACATTTAGATCTGCAGTGAGTAGAATCTCATAAGGTCAGTCTTTAAGATTTGCTTTGTTGTTTGCATTCRTTGGAGGTTTCATTTTCCAAAGGTAAGAGGCTTCCTACTGTGTTTTTCTGCAACGGTTGGTAAAAGAAGACAAAATTGTGTGTTTCTTTTCAGTTATTTTCATCAATGTATAGCTTATCATTCCCCATTGCAACTGCTAGTGGCTTTCCTTTGATGGCAGCAGTCTTTATGCATATTCCTGAAGTTCTTTATCAAAGTGCACCTTGAAAGCAGTATTCATCTATAGGTAGCTGGTTTGCAGGCAGGTTTGGAGAGTAAATGTGTCTACTGCTCAAAGGCAGTTTAGTATGTGGGATCTACATTAATTATCGTCAGCCAAATAGAGGATAGCTTTAGACTATGGACCTCTTTGTATCTTGTCACAGATTACCAACTTATACGGTCATCATTTTTGACTSTTAACTCTAAAGATGATTTGGAATGCAGGCTACAATATACTTGAGAACAAAATAAAACAAGYAATAAACCACATTCCAGGAATTTAAAATACTCTAAAATATGTTAACTTCCAGTTTTATCATTGTCATTTCCTGGTTATTTCTTGACTTGAAGAAGAGAAAAAGTTGATATTTATCCTATTTGTACCTTGAGAGAAATCCTATAAACACCTAGGCTGCACAGCATTTCTGCCCATTGCCTGAAGACCCACTGCCACTGTGTATTCGTGTAGATCAATATTTACCTTTTTACCCCCTTTATCTGACATAAATAAGAACATTAATTTATTAATTATTAATACTAAAGGTATGCCATATGATTTATCAATTTGAAATTAAGAGACTTAGAATTTAGTTTTTCAAGAATATTTCAAACCATGTGCTCTAGAAATCAATAATGACCACAAATTAGATTTCTGTTTTGGAAATTTCCATTTTGTAGTTTTCTAGGAACTCCCAAATGTCCCTTCATTTGGGGAAAAACGCATGAGAAGATACAGAAAATCAGCTGTAATTCAGGGTCAAATAGGAAGGATGCCAAACTCGTAAGTCTGAAATAGTCGTCTTACGAAGACACCTTCAGAGGTTTCTTCTCTCACTGACCTTGGGTGATTTCCGTCAGCAGCTTGATCCAYGCTCTTGTTCTCTTATCATCTTGACAGGCACTCAAGACTTTYGTTAAAATCCCAGTAAGTTGCATTTCTTGTAAAAAAAGTCATTGTCTTATCATAGGTGAGAATATATTAGTTTAAACAGAGAAATTGGTTCCAACTCATTGCAAATGCAAAGTAGCTTCGGAAAAGATAGGTAAAAGTTTGAATGGAGTGATCAGCAGGMACTTAAAGTAGTCTTTGAGAAGATGTAGGTAGCAAAAGAATTAAAAGAATTTTTAAAGGCTTTACTTTAGGGCCAAGTAAAACGGAGCTGGTCCAGCATAGTTCCTCTTGTCAAAAATTAGTTGCTCGCAGTTTGTAATTGATTTTCTTTRAAATTTAGTTTCTATAAATTCTCTCTATTAGTCACACTGCGTGCTGACATACTCTATTCTTGCCTTTGAAATGAACATAAACCCCCTATATTCACTGTTTCTGAAAACTTTCATCTAAATCGACTTACTGATAGTGTTTATTCCTTGTGTTTCACACCTTTTAAATGCAACACTCACAAACAGCAGCAACTATTAAATGAAATATGCATTGTTAAAAAAAAAGGGTTCCAAATATCAGTAACACTTTTTCATGCCTCATGAATTATTGTTTGCTTAAGATTAGTAAAGTTGTGAGCATTTACTATGAAATACTAATGTGTAAGAAATTACTTACCAAGCAAAAGTCTTTAGATTACAGCTCCCACTCCTTAGGTGTTAGTGCTGGAGCAGCAGGTTCGAACTGAAATAAGTCATAACAACACACAGTGCTCCTTTAGCCAGGGGTATTCTTCAATCTTACCCGTGTCAGTCAGAGATATTGTTGGAAAAACATGAAATCAATAAAAATTATTTAAAGTACTTTCCATTATACTATCCAGCAGGGAGCTTTTTGATCTTACGTAGTAAGAATGAACCTTCTAGCTACAGCAGTCTTTCATATTATATCCAAATTCTGTTTCTGAGTGATAGGGCAGACTTTGAGAAAGATAATGAGGTCTTGTTATGTTCTAACACCAGGGCCAAGGTCTGCGAATGGATTTCAGAAGGCCAACTTTGGGCTGTAAATATGACATTAAGGAAGCATGGGTGCCTGAAGAAACTGTCCAGTGTCTTGGGCTCTGTTAGGGGTCAGTGCAGGAAATGAGACTGTTGTTTCAAAATTGAGAGGAAAACATGAATTAATTATTTTTTTCTTGGCATTTCTGATAGTACGAAGCCCAGAGTTTGGAATCTGGAAGTCTAAAATGACAATTTTCAGAATTGGTGTGGGTTTTGTGTGGAATATTTGAAACAGGGAATGCTAAAAGACAGATAGATGGGGAGTGGAATAGGAAGCAGGAAAGCTCATGGGTTAAGATAAAGAGCGGGAGATCACTTAGCAGTTACTGTCACAGGCAAAACAGTCTTGATGTGGGAAAAATTAATTCATTGCCAGTTTATATACACACTACTGATTTGGGTATTGGGAAACAACAGCAACCAAAAAGCAAACAAACAAAAAAGAATAATCAAAACACAGTCTTCTGCTTTCGCAGGCTTGGCTTCCCTCTAGACCCTGTCTTACCCCTTTATTATCACTGCGGGTCCTGTTGGTGAGACAATTAATGGCACAAAGGAGTGACAGGCTCAGCCGTGCCCTGTGGTGGGTCCACTGGAACCAGCTGTGTCCACACAGGACAGCCCTGGCCTTTCCTCACTGAGGCCACTTCTGCAGCTCCCGTGCTACCTAAACTTTGCTACCTACACCCAACACAGCTATCTACTTTAGAGCTGAAGCTAGGTGGAGCTGAAGAGGGAATTCAGAACCTCCACCTTGTCCTGAACTTAAAAACGGAGGTCCTCAAATTGTCTGAGTCAAAATAAGCTCTATCTAAGAAAATCTCAACCATTTGAAGCATAAGCCAGTGTTGCCCAGTTTATATCAAAAAAAGTAGCTCATGCTGAGAAACTGTTTTCCTTGTATCTTCAGCAAAGCATGGATGTTTTGTATTTTGGTATCAGCAAGGAAACCCTTTAGTAACATCTCCAGACTGACTTCTCAAGAGCTTCTGTTTATTTAGATGGAACATATGGGGAAATACACCAATATCCTTGTGAGGTCAATGGTATGTCACCATTGTCTAAGTACACTTCATTTGTTAAGGTTGCTTTGGGATGCGGCCTTGATGTGGTTGGTGTAAGTTGTGGGAAATGGACAGGACTTCCAGAGACTGGGTTCTGGCAAGCATTCCAGCTTGTGGGAGTGCTATACAGCTGCATCCAGAATTAGGACATGGCATTGCTGCCAAAAGAGCATTTTCTTTTCCCCGATGTTTTGCTGGTAAAATACACGAGCACAGCATCAACATGATGTAGCTTTTCCCTGAGTTTCAGTTCCATGCATCAGGAATGGGGAACCAGAGACAAACTACGGCACCATGCGGGGGAGCCAGTGGTAAGAGTTATGGCTAGGGCTGTTGCTTTTTCCAAGCCCATTTGGCATGGGGACATTCCTTCAGAGTATTGTCTAGGACAGGCAAGTCATCACTTAAAATGTAAAAATAATTTGCATTGCCTGTAATGTCAGTATGGGTGGGCTTTAGAAAATGTTGGCATAGACATAACTTCAGGAATATGATGTAGCATGTGGAGCACAAGTGAGATCAGAAATATTCCACTGGGTTTTTGAGCATTTTTCCCTGTTAACTTGGTAAGAGATGTAATGAAGTTGTAACTGCAATTGTTCTTTTTGTGTTACAGTTTTGTCATGCCCTACATTGAGATGTATGACTGTAATACRAGCATATAATGCCACGTAATGCAGTTCTCCTTATTGTATTTGTAACGTTATTTTTCAATCAGTCTACAAGTATTTACATAAAAGCTAAATATGTCCTTAGTAGCAAGACTTTTACTGAGAAACTGTGTGATGAAATGAAGCTTTTCAACATTCTTTTTCATTTTAAATATTTATTAGTTGCTTTAAAAAAACCTATCTTGACTTTAGTGAGTCTCTTGCAATCATTTTTGTTCTCTATTAAAGGTAATATATAACACTATTATGTGGGATTTTAAAATCTCCAACTGATCATATTTTGCTTCCTCAGGTTCACAGCAGGCAGATCTCATACTACTGATCTTTTTTTGTTCACATGCTAGTGCACAATTTCTTTTTTCTGAAGTATGTAGCCTTTAATAGATTATCAGCATATCATTTTAAGTTGTTCTGTGTTAGGACAGCATTTAAACTGTGGAAAGTTATATTAAGCACAATTTTCTGTAAACTGAATTTCCTGAGCACTGCTATTAAAAGACTTGTATCTAGATGATTGTAACTATTTGGCTCTAGGTTTTGTGAATATGGTTTTGAAATGCTTTTGATTAATAGCAACGTTCCAGAAATTAATATCTGTGAAAACTGAATTTTAATAGGTCTGGAGGACCCACAAAAGTTCAGTATTGAACAAGGGAAAGAAAAAGATTTAAATATCACGGAATCTGGACACTGGGACTGGGACTTCCGTAGTGTTCAATGTGATCTCTGCCTAACCTGTGCGTGGAAGCATTCACTAGCAGTAAAGTCAAAACTATTATGGGTAAATGTCTTATCACGTGAGCATTTAGAAAACTTAATAATGAATTCAAAGTTTTTGCTTTTTTTTTTTTCCTCTGCATAGTCATTGTTACAATACAGGGGAATGACAAATTTCAATTGTTGAAAGTGACCAATTAGTAGAAACTTGTTTCAACTACTTCCAGTATATAGAGCAAATTAAAAAGTTCTGTCTTTATCCAGTGATTTTTAATGTCTGATTTCTTTTTGTCTTGCTACTGCCGGAAGGTGCACCTTGCTACAGTAGGTGGACAAATAGTGCATCTCCAGAAATGTAAGCTTTCTTCTTTACAAGAATTCATGCAGAAGTGCCTGTCTATGAGTAGTTTTCTTTTAACCTTCTGTGTGTTTAATTATATTAAATTCTTTAGAAGAATATTTGAACCAATGTGTGTGTGTAAATGCATAATTTATTTCAAATATAGTTTACTGTGAAAAGCACAAAACAAATTTATGTACGTCTATGATGTAATGGTTCAAAGCAGTTTAGGAAAAGTCTGTTAATACCTATATGGTTTGTGGATTTTCTGTGTGTTCCCTTGTTCTAGAAACGTAGGTGGCCAATGCCACTAAGCCATCTACTGGCTGTTTAGGCAGCCATATTTCAATACTGTCTTCAGAAACCGATCAAATTCCTGCTTATGAATGGTTATGGTTTCTTACTCTCACATCTATGTATGTGAATTCCAAAACTTAATTTCTCTGGTGGTTCAAGGTTTTAATGTCTAATAGCAGTACATTAATGTTTATTCTTGTACTTACTTTGTCAATTAATCTTGACTTCTGGCTTTTCTTGCAAGTAAATAACTATATGCTTTATAGCTTTTATCATACTGAACTAAGAAGTCCAGCTTTTCCGTGGTTGTTGTCAAGGTTGCCTGCTAACCTGCAGCAGTTTACAGCCATGTAGTTCTGAATTCACATGCAAGATGCACTGGCTTTTTTAAACCACCCACCTCAACAGTGACAGGTTGAAAATGCACTTCTTTGGTTTCACCACTATAGCATAGGATTTGAGGGAGGTGAGGTAACAATCAGAGCGGTGGAATGAATGGGGTACCAAATCACCAAGGCATGCAAGTTTTGAATCAGCATGTAAAGCAATACAGGCTGTTTAAGAGTTTGGTTTTAAGACAAATTAATTTCTCTGGYTTAAAATAAAAAAATTGAGGAATTGGGACTTTTTACCTTGATAGCACTTAACTAATTTTACACCTTGACTTAAAGAGGTCTTTCACTCTGATAAGAATGCCACCAGCAGCACATATACCTCAAGTATTATAGTGGTTAATTCTTTAGGTGCACATATACCAAAGTGAAATCTAGGGCTGTGAGTAAATTTGTATGCTTTCTGAGCCAGGCCTAGCAAAGTTCAGTGTTTCTGAATGAAGTTCACGACGGCCAATTTATGAAGCAGGGAACTGTCTACCTACACATGCTAATACTGGACTTGTACTCAGGCATAGCAATGCTGTGTGGGGAAGTTCCTCCTTGATTGAATGTATATGGTAAAGATGCCACCTGATTTAGGAAGCAGCTGAAATAACTTTGAGATGATAATACTGGATTTAGATAGAATATGTGTGTCCAAGTACTATTTTTTTTAATTGACTCTAGCTGCTCAGTATTAATTGTAGCATGGCTGAGACCAAAATGTTATTAAGGAAATGCTACTAATCACTAACATAGAGTGTCATGTATTAAGAGCACGAGACTGTGATTTTTCTAGTGAATCTTGACATCATCATTGAAAAAGAGATGAAACAAGAACTACTCACATAAACTAAGCACTGTTTAAGGCACTTTACTAATGCCAGTTTTCGCTGTTGCAGGACAGCGAAGGGAAAGGCTGGTCATTCAAGTTGAATATTCCACTCATTAGTGTATGCCTAGAAATTGACAAATATCAACACAATTGCTGCTGTTTTAAGGGGAAAAAAGGCACAACTGTCTTCAGCTTTTACTCTGTCTATCCCTACGCAACAATTCGCGATAGTAGGCAGCAATTTGTGGGACACACTGAAGTGCAAGCCTCAGTTAGTTACTGAGTTTCAAGGTGCTGAAAGAGTTTGGATAGATCCCAACAGCTACTACTTCTTAACAGCAAACTTGCAGCAGTTCCCTGCTTAGACCGTTTGCAGTCTAAGGCACCTCTAAGGCACCTCTACACCACCCCTAATACACTGGGAGAAACTGGAGAATTTTACTGCTGGATTTTACTTTGAGGCCTCAGTTCATAAGTGTTCCCCACATCTGTTATACAGTCTAGTTCACCGCACCTAATTCATCCTCACATTTTGGGGTGAAGACTGCTGAACTGCAAAGTAGTTAAAATTTGGTTGTTGGTACATTTGAGAAGCTTACTTTCAGTGCCTAATTTCTTTTTRACTTCTTTAAAATCCAACAGCTATGCTTCATCTCTGATTATATGACAATATGTTTTCTTCTACTTAAAAGTGTTGAATTTTAAAGCACCAAGTATTTTTCCTGCTGCCCCCAGATTGAATGTAAACAGAAAGGTCTATGGTGCAGCTGGTAATTTGTATATTGACACAGGTAGCATGCTTTTATCAGCCTGCAAATATGTGTTCAGAATCAATAAGCATAAACATTTAAGTAGAATAGGATATTTAAGAGTGCACATAGCAGGGATATTTTAATTATATATGATGGGTTTATTATATGTAATTATAAAGATGTGTTCATAACCAGTCTTGGGCCTCCTGTGATTCAGGAACACTGTGCTGCTGCATATTCAAGGTCAAATTATTTTCCATAGTGTAAAAAAAAATTACATTTTTCAGCTAAGTGTCAAATTTGTCTTAAGAAATTTTAATTAAGAATTGTTTATCTGATTTAGAAGATGATGGAAAGGAGGTATTTATTTTCCTCCACTTCCCAAAAGATGGTCGTACTTACAAAATTTGCTGAGATTGTCCAAGAAAGTGTGTAAAATCCTCATCCATCACCAAGAGCCCCTGGTCAGGGAATGACAGTGCAGTAAATATCTTCAGCAGCTGCCTTTTAATGTACAAGCTGTTTTCAGTAGGAATTTTCAGCACTCACATAAAACACACTGTCATGAGTGACTGCCTGTGCTCCAAAGTCATTACTATTGGGATGATGGAACATCTTTCAGCGAATAACCAAAAAACTTTAAATGTCATGTCAAGTGTGTTGAAGGCATTTTCAAGCCTTGCTCAAGGTTACATGAATATTGAGTAAGCCTGTTTTTAAAAAGTTTGAGATCTATGAGAGGAACAACTCAAATGCTGGTTTGGAGAACAGTCACTTGATCTGGAAGTAGCGGGGGGAATGACAGGAAAAGAAATCTGGCTATTAATATATGCCAAACCTGCAAAACTCCTGCCTGGATATTAACTGAGTGCAACTTTGTGTGACAGGCAATGCCAGTGTTGTTTAGCAAAAAGTAGCGAATTATGCAATTTCTTGAAATTACTTAGCTGCCTAAAAGTTCACAAAGGAAAGAAAAGTTATTACAATGGATAGTTAATTGAAATAGATTTTTAAATACATTTTTAAATTTGAACAATTAAAAAAATATGTAGGAAATGTAATTAACCAGGTAAAACTTTGAAAGACACTGAGAGGTGCTAGGCACTCTGTTTTCTCTTTGACTTCAGTAAGAGAGGAGGATCCTGTCAGGCTGTATCTGTTATTTTGTAAGAAATATATACGTTAATCTAATGAAGACATGTAAAGTCTGTATCACTTCCAAGTGACTGAGCCCAGTGCTTTTGAAGTGATAATATATTTTGTCTCGCCTTCTTGGCAATCATTACTCCTTCTAGTACATCATCTGCATGTGAAATTTGTCTGATCAAGGGGTCTTTTTATATTACGGAATACTGAAACTGAGTGATTTAATAGTAAAACAATGTTTGTTTGATTTGTCTTCTGCAGAGAACCAGAGAGGACAGCAAGAGAAGCCGTGTTCGCACCACAGTATCAGTTTAAACTCGACAAGAAGCCCAGTCACCAAAGAAGTTACATATGATGTGGAAACAAGTTCTAAAGTGTGGAACAAGGCTGTTGGGAGAAAGGAAGCCTGTTATGGAGAAGGCAGCAAAGAAAAGAAAATAGATCATATTGGGTCTCCTTCTAAGGGAGAAGCCATTCCAGAAGTAGAAGCTCTCTTGGCAAGACTGCGAGCATTATAGAATAATCATATAAAAGATTGAATAAAAATTAAAAACCATAGCCTACACTACATCTTTAAAGAAACAGTGATTTTCTGTTATTGGCATTACATACTTCTGAGTTCCTAACTTCTCTGTAGATGAATGGTCTACTTCTAAACTGTTTGTTTGCAAGACTGTACAAAGCAATACTATAGTTTTGCATAACTGCAAGGTGATTTTTTATTATGTGTTTTTATCTAATAAGCATATGAAAAGTATCAGAAGAAAACAGATACTAAATTATTCCAAGGCACAATCCTTTTAGTGGACAGGCTGCTGACCACCTGTTTTGAGTGCTTCTGAAAATAGGAATACCTTTTAAATATTGTTAAATCATCACACCTGGGAATAGGGTCAGTAAATAACTGAAGAGGTATTCTTATATTTTCTACTGTAATTGCTATACTTAGGAGGTTTTAGCACCTGAAAGGTATCATTATAGTATCCTTTACAATTACAGTAATATACAGTATCATATAAATCAGCCATATTCCAGTTTGAGTTCATCAAAGAGCACCAAAGCTTGCTGAATTATATATGTATTTACCAAATGGTAATCCATGGGCAGTAAACAAAAAACCTATGCAAATAATATACTTTATGTGTAATTAATATATTACTGCTGTTAAGCTTATTATGATTATTATATCAAAATAATATATACAATTGCTGTGATTGCAAGGTTTTGCAATTGTGTCTTTAGTGGGGGAAAATGTCTTCACAGTGTAATATTTTGTCTTTTCACATGCGAGTTAATCTGTTTCTATAAAAGGAACATGTAATGGAGAAGACTTTTTCAATTGGTTTTTCACAAACTCGTTTTCCAGTGGCCCATAAAGTCTTATTTGCTGGCACAACAGGAGTCTTGCATGTGATTGCATCTCTTTTTTCCCACTGTCACTGTACAGTGTTGTGTGTTCGCTATCGTATTTATTAATTGCACATCAGAAAGAGTTGCTACCTATGTTACCAAGTAGGGAGCTACTATTAGTATCTTTGCTCCGTTATTTAAAGCTTCCTTGTTATAAGAGTGTATTAAGTATCTAATATCTTTCTTCTGAATTACTCTATTTTTCTTTACAAAATGCTGAAAAATATGTCTTTTAATAAGAGTCAGTTACATGAAACCGGTGTTTCAATGCTCCAGTGCTTTTTATATCCTTGTTTAAGTTGCCTTTGTACTTCCTGCACTAAACATTAATAAAGTTAATTAGAACTCAAAAACTGGGCCTGATTATACACACTGCATGGGGGTTTTTCAGCTGTCATGGGAATCAATCTCGTGTTTCTGGGACTGTTGTAGCTGTCATTATACACTAATTACATTTCCTGCCTTAGCTGAAAAAAAAGAGGTATAAAGGGAAGTCAGGGAAGGATTCAGAGCAGGCCTGTCAGACAGACATTTCTTCAGCTCCCCTTGTGAACAGTGGGCACAACTGTCATACAGAGACACCTTTAGTAACTTGAAATGTATCTTGAATGGATAACTCGAAATACAGCGACTGACAGTTGTTGACTAAGGTCTTCTGCACCTTCACTATTAAGACTTACTACCCCTGTTTACAGGGTGCAGTAAAAATTACTATCTAAAAAGTCCGATATGATTGACTACATGAAAAGACATTTCAAACACAAACAAAATGCATGTTCAAGGGGAAGAAATGTTAACAATTCACTGGATCTCTTCAGTTACTGAGGATGTGCTAGAATAAATGGAGTAAAAGTAGACAGATATCTCTTAAATATTAGGAGGATGACCTACCAAGTGTAGGTGGAAGTACAAATTAATTTTCATGAACAATGTAAACTTGTTCATTTGAATTAATGGGTGGTACTCCACAACAGAAAACTGACAGCCCAGGACACTACTGTGTAGTTGATCAAGCAAAGAAAAGCTACAAAACTATCTACTGAGTTTTGCAATGAACAAAATGCTACTGGCAGCCTAGCATCTCTTGATTTTAAAATGAATATTTATCTTTAAAATTACAGAATTTAAGCTACTTTTTTTTACAGTTTGGGGAGCTTTTAGAAATGTATTCCAGGGATTTTAGTCCTTCTAAGGTATTATGTTTCTGAATTAATCCTTTCAAGCAGCCATCAAATTAATTTGCAGAGGTTTTTTTCTGTAACAAGGAGAATAAGAAGCTGTGCAACTTCTTAGAATCCATGTAAATACAGTATCCAGTTTTTTTCCCACTTCTGTGCTTCTTTACCATCTTCTGTACCATCATAACTTAATCTACTCAGAGTTCAAGTACATGGTCCAGTTGGGGTACACAGTAAGTTTTCTTTCTGCATTTTATCTTTCTTTAATTTCCATTAGACACAAACAAATACATGGGACATTTTTGATGAAAAAAAAATGCTTGTATTGCCTAATGAGTTCAGGTAAAAATATCTTTGAAAGTATTACAGCTGTATTTATTTCTATGCTTTTATGGTTTTAGTAAAATATAAAACTCAGCTTATAAATTATATAGAGTAAATTGCTTTAATTAAATTTAAAAATTAATACATTTATTCAATTTAAAATTTAAAGTTAATTCAATCTCAAAATACTTAGGGTAGACCTTTCATGGTATTTGCTAGTCATTTTTCGTAAGCCATAAGTAGGTATCAAGTCTACTCCTTGAACTAAGAGACTGAGCCATGAACAACTTGTGTTAGATATGGACAAAGGTTTAACATACTGTGCCAAACCCTCTCTATAACTGACACCTGAAAAATAAATCCTTATAAAAAGAGCTTCCTGATTTCTTCAAACATGACTGTTCAGATAGAAACATTTGAAGTAATCTTGCAAGGCACATTCCACTGCTCCTTCCCTACCTGAGCAGCAGACAGGAGGCACAAACATGCATGGCTTTTCTCACCAGTACAACTGTAAAGGGCTAACACATCTTGTTGATTCCTCACATGCATTTTGGATGACTTTTCATTTCACTCAGTAAAATAATTTTGATTACTCCATCAATATTTACTTCCTGTAGACACCATATTGTTTATGGTGGTGGTCTAAATTCATACACAATATTTTAACATTTTGACCTTAGCAAGGTAGGAATGTTTGTGATCAGTCTCTTCCAGCTGCACGCAGCCAAGCTTGACACCTGACTCACAGGCTGTAGGTAATACACCAGTGTCTGTAAAGTCAGAAGGAAAAGTGGGGGAAGTGCCTTCATTACAAAATAGTACAACAGCATTAGGATGTGGTGGCTCCCATGACATCTGGTACTGCTCTGGATCGGGCACTTCGTTAAAGAAGTGTGGACCAGCAACCTGAAAAAATCTGTACTTGCTTTTAGTTCCCAATTGCTATGGCAACACCACTGCTTAGGAGATGGAAAGGACCACATGGAGGGAATTACATCTCAGATGCAGTTGTTACAAACAGTTTTTCTCCAACACACGGTTTTCCTTGTCTTCCCTCATGCAACCAGTCCTCAGCCTGGCTCATCCAAAGTTATGCTCTCCCGAACTGCACGAGTTAATGCTGACCAGCTTGAGGTGCTGCAGCCCTTCAGGCTTTTATAATAAAAGCTGAAAAAGATGACATTTACTGCTAACACTTATTCCCCATCCATTTCTAATGAGCAGGACCAAATTATAATTTTTACACTAATCTTTTCAAGCCTTACACTRCTCAGTAACTATAAAACAAATGGGCAGCAAACAGGGGTCAATAAACCCCAAGCTATGGCACCTAAACCATAATAAGCAACCAGGGTCAAGTGAAAGAGCTCAGCAAAAAAGCAATTACATGACAACATTGTTTTCTTCAGAACAAAATAAAGCATTACTATACCATTTTTTAATTTTTTTTTATGTGATGTGTGGATTTTACACAACTGCAGCAGAAAAATAACTTCTCTTGAGTCTGAGGAACTGTTTGTCTTGTTTATGAAATATAAAGAATTAGACAAATTGTGACTTTTTCAATTTTTCACTCTAATTTTATGCCAAGATTCCTATATGTAAGAAATTCTAAAATTACCACCTGCTATTAAATTAACTACAGCACCAACTAATGAACTTGGTTCACAATTTTTTAACACACAATCCAAGCGCATTTTCTTCCTTTCCAAATACACTTTCTCCCTTACGCTATTGTGTGTTTTACCTGAAGAACAGTATTTAGAACAGGGCTATACATCTCACTGTAAAAACAGGGTTGATAAAGCATTYCGGTCACTCTGACAGCAGTGAAAAATAAACAAGAGGTGTTCAGACATGATTTTTCTCTCCCTCCCAGCTGCAGAGATAGCCATTAAGTTTCATACATTAGCTGAGTACATTTAAACCCCTCTGTGTTTCTACTTCCATAATGCAGCTTTTTCTTTTTGTGATCCATGCAGTAGCATACACTGAAGAATTGTTAAGGGAAATATTTTCCAGCAGCATACCAAAAAGACACTGAGCAGATGCCTTGCATGCAGCATCAGCCCTATGTGCCGTAGGAGGCATAACACTTGAAATGTAACCCAAACAGGCAGATAAGGTATTTCATTCCACAGAAAGAAAATGGTTCCTTTCATCTAAATGAGCTTATTCCACTGCTGATACCAGAATTGTGTGTATTTTGGGAAGAAAATGTACCCCTATTTTTAAATCTGTGTTACATTAGCCAGAAAAAATAAACCATGGAAAGACAGAAGTGCAGAGACTGGGAAGCAGAGTTGATTAATGTGCTGCCTGATTTCACTTCTGGGACCTGAAATTGCATCCAGTGCAGAATGAAGGAACTGGGGGGAAAAAAACCTGGTCTCGTCTGACATCTTTAAAGGTCATGAAGGAAATGATTGTGGGGTGATCCAGAGTTGGTATGGCCACAGGTGTCTTGTCTTTTCAAAGACATATATCAGAATATCCTCAGAATAGTAGTGCTGTTGGGCTGTTAGTTCTCAAAATGCTCAAATGAATAAAAGGAAGGAAAAGTCTGGCAGAGATAAATATGAGCTCCCATAAAACCTGATAATATTTTCATCTTAAATCCAAGCTGCAGCCCTGCTCCTCTTCACTTTGGTGGCTAAAGGAAGAGCATGAGGAGAGAGGCAAGTCCACATGGTGGCCGTACCTCTCCATGGCTGTGCYAGACAATGCTGCTCTTGGCAGCTGCCGAGGCTGGCACAGTGAAGGCAGCACAGATGCTGCTCTTCCCCCCCAGTGTTTCAGACTGTGGAAAGACGCAGGAGCCACGGCCAGCAAACGCGGCCTCAAATCATGGGATCACCCACGGTTCTAGATCCACACAATAAGTGTAATAAAAAAGTCTTCTAAAATATTCAGGTATCAAAACAGCAGCAGAATGTGCACATATTCCTTATGCCTTCTAAAGACAGCTATTACATCAATTCTCCAAGTCTGATGACTCCATGCAAGCTGCACAGAAGGAGTTTCAATTCTCAATTATTTTGGCTTCTTTGATATATATAGTTCTACCTTTAACTGAAATTTCTGAAGCAAGCCATATAAACTTCGCAGTCCACAACTGTTAGTTTAAAAAAAGGCTTTTGTAAAAGCTCTGTTTAATTTGTTGCATTTTAATGTGAGGGTTGTTGCACATAGTTGAAAACATGGAGTGCAACATGACTCTTTCCATTAAGTAAGACAGAAATGGCAATTATGCAGTCTGTTGATCGAATTCTCTACTAACAAAGGGTACTTTCTGCTAATGGATAGAAAAGCAGAGCAGTCCAGTCAAACAAGTCACCATGATAGTAGAATGCAAGACCCATCAATTTTACTCATGACTTCAGTAATGAATGTCGGAGCACAGCCCATCAGCGCTGCCCCTGCAAGACAACCACTGAGGTAGAGGAGCCACAAAAAGTGGTCTGAAATGAAAAATGGGATGAGAGATTTCCACCCCTTTAAAAGCGGAATTGATTATGACAAATTTATCTCCAAGGTGCCTGGCCACTGCATTAAAAATGCTTGGGCAGAAAAAAATAAAATCCTGCCATGTAGTTGGCGACACCTTTCCTTTTTTGTGCTGCAGCATCATGACAAGATAACTGGAGCCCTGTCTTCATCTCTATCCTTGAATCCACTGGCATTGTGGAGAATCAGAAGGAACAGTAACTACAGCAGTAAGATTTTTTTCACTTCCGGTGTAAAGGGTTCCAGCCTGCAAACTCGCAATACAGATTAATTGCTCAAGCCTCAGAATGACAGCGAAGAGCCAGCTTTCTCCCTGTCCTGTCAGCGGGGAACATGAGGCACTCTGTCCACGAGGAACAGAATGAGCTTTCATTAACTTCGTCTCCAGAATACAATTTTCTATTCCTTGATTACCAAATCCCCAAGGAGGGATTAGAAGTTTTTATTTTTCTCAGAAGGACTGTGCTACAGTAAATCTTTCCATTATCTAATAAACACTTAAAATTCAATAACACCTAGGTAGAGCATCAAAATCAGAAGGCAAGAACAAATTAAGTCCTTCATGAAAGAGGCTGTGAAGGAACATTTCTTCCATTTCCATCTCCAATATCTTTAATACTAAATACACAAACCTATATTAAAGTTGGAATTGCTTTTAATTAGATAAAATCAAGAAGATTCGGTGTTCSTGTTGTACCTTTTGCACGGAAGCTTTGATTAGCACAGTTTCAATACCTTGTCTCAAAGAATTAACCTGTCCCATTTTTCAGAACTCAGAAGTCCAATATATGAACACAGATGCCCAAAACCTAATTCTGTGAGGTCCCCAGCATGTCTCSCAAGTACTCATCATCCTCAGACTGCATAAAATTGCTCTGATCAAAGGGTGACTGTAGCCTTTCAGGATCACGCCCTAATGAATAAAATATACAAAGGTGACTTGAGTGAAATCCTCTCCAATGTGCTGACAAAGGTAAAATAAAATATTCCCCTTAGGACATTTTCCTGGCAGAACAACTTGACCCCTGTGTGACTGGCCTTCAGAAAGAAATGGATAACGCTCTAACTAACTAATTCATTCACTGAACTTTTGGGCAATCTTTTGCCAAATGATTGGCACGTTCCACCATATATACAGCAGATAAATCTCAAAGCACCATGTAGTTTTAGATGAGTATATAATACATTTTTAACTTCAAGCACCTTGCATGCAAATTGCACTGTTAGTTGCTGCGGTTTTTATTTCTAAATGCTGCCTATTTTCCAACCATGGATTTGTTTTTTTACAAATCTCTCCCATGCTGCACACCAAGCATTACCCCAGAAATTTGGCTTTGTCCTTGCTTGCTGATGAAATTTTACTATTATGTAGTAATTGCAGTGCCCTGAACTCTCACCCCCCTGCAAATTTTATCTTCCTCCAAGGAGAATGTATCTTCTTAAAGTGATATTATTTCATCCGTACAATGTGGCTCACTAAGCTTGCCTTTTGCCCCCTTGTTCTTAGACTTTAAAAGAAGACTGTAGCAGTCTGATCCAGCACCTACTGAGAAGAAATCAAAGGCTCCTGTTGACTTCAGTGAATGCTGGAGACAGCTCCTAAATAGGATGACTCAAAGTGCAGTTCTAGCCTGGAGGCAGCTATACAGCTGATACTGTGGGGCTTTATTGTCTCATTGCTTCCAGCTCCAATCTGTGCAGTTTTTAAGCATAATTATAATTTTCCTGTTGCCAGCCCAATAAATATCATGCTGAATAGAAGAGCTGAATTACTGCCTGAAATTTTAACCAGCAAAAATGATCCTGTAATCAAATTTCTTATGTCACGCAGGAGTCAGGATTGTGTACAGTTCTAATTTTCCTTAAATGAGCCACGATCATAAAGTCCACTCAACAGAAAACACATGGTCTACAAGGCAGCATTCCAGTCAGTGGCTGAACCAACTGGGGGACAAAGCAATGGGCAAGCAATTTTGAAGGCCATGTCCCAGAACACATGGCTTCTGTGTTGTCTGTTGTGTCACCTCACAAACTGTGCATGGGCATATTGGCATAGGTCAGACTTGTTTTAGTGACAGATTAACAGTTATATAGTGTGGGGAATATTGGGCCAATGCCTCAGCCCGTGCTATGACTCCTTGTAGGGTAATGTTATACTCAGAGACTTTGTGAACTTGAAATCCACAATCTAGTATTCTTACAAAACCAAAGTGTGTTAGCACACGTCTCCTGTCCATCTAACACTAACTCAAGCGTGCATTACTGACTAGTGGAAAATTTCCCTGCATCACYGAGATTAGTCATGCTGGACAGAAGCAACTCTTACCTTTAACACAGGTCACGGTGTTAGTGCACGGCTCAGTGCACCTCGCTTGGAGCCCTGCCAAGTTTGTGTGCAAGCAACAGCCACCACCAGTAGCTTCTGCCTTTGGTCACCCCACACAAGTGGAAGAGAGTTAATCTTGGTAATGTTAAACTAACATGAAATGCCTGACTTGTCTCATTCACATTCTTTTGACAGTAGCATATGTTCCTGCTTTACACATGAAAGCTTAATTACAGCATTTCAGGTGGCAAACCAGTTAATTATATAAAAATAGGGCCCAGAAGTCTGTGATATGACACCTCTCCATGCTTCCCTGGGAGATGTCATGAACAAAAGAAGATGTTTATTGCTAGCAGCATCAGGCTGGGGGCTGCAGGAGAGCTTTGCCACTGAAGCCTGGGGTCCCTGTGCACAATCCAGCCATAATGGAGAGCRAAACGCATTTTATACAAATTGCTCTTGCTAATAACAAAAGTGAAAGGAAAGCTCTTTTTTGCCTGGAACAATACACAATCTCTTGTGCAGGCTTCATATCGCTTCACTTCAGAAGTTGCTGATGTAAAAGTCCCCAACAGAGATTATCATTCATCTCAGYTTTTCTTTATCACTCATCACAGCTTTCCTCCTACGTAGAATGGGCCAATTTGAACTCTTTCAACTGCAGATGTCACGAAAAGAGAAGCCAGTCTGCAGCCATGCCTATTCCCTCCTTCGACTAGAAAGAGAGCTTGAGGGGACCAGCTCGGGTGTGGGCAGATGAATCTGAACATTTGCAAATGATTAGAGAAACCAGTGTGCTATCCGGATCTAGAATAAAGGGAAGACAGAGCCCCTGCTCAGCATCATGTCATGAACTCCATGTGCTTTGTTCTTTCTTGCCAGGCTTGAAACAGCAGATGTCTCTCCTGCTCTCAAAAGAAGGAGGTGAATTGAGTCCTCTTGCCGGAAAATTCTCTCCTTGAATGGTATTAGCACAATTTTTTTCCTTTCAGAACCAAACACAAGTACCTGGGCTATTCTTTTCCCCAGGGGCCTTCTGTCTGCCTTTCAGTTGATGATATACAGCCCAAAGTCTACCCTAAGCACGATCCCATAGAGTGTATGTTTTAATCTGGACTTTAACCCTCTGGCGTTGTCTGTTTTCCCATGGATTTTCTGCTAAGTTTAGACCTTGAAATTAAATTCCCACCTTTGACCCTTCCACCAACAGTCAGTCACTCATTAGGCCTATGGCAAAACAATGATTCACTTAAAACAAGCCCACCAACAAAGCAGTAGGCACAGCAGGTCGAAAAACACCAGCAGCATAAATTTGTAGCAATCACATGACAAGGAGGTGTCTTGTTTTGTTCTCCCTCCTGTGTGTTTCTGTGCTTTGCATCAGACTTTGGCTGGTACAACAGCTATTCGCGGCCCATGGTATATTTGGAATAAACAACTTCCGCAAATGTCTTGGCTTTGCAACTGCGTGCAGCCACCTATAAAAGCTGTTGGCCATCTCATATTCTGCAGCCATGAAAATTCTCGCTTAAAAATAATATATATAAAATGTACAATGGAAGACGTTATTTTCACCTCAGGCTCTTGACGACAAGAACAACTCCTTGAACTTCATCTTGCAGGTTTACAATATGACTCTAGGGTTTTTATAAAAGCAAAAAGAAGGTACATCTTAAGTGTAACATAGCAAAGAACTTGCTATSTGTGTTTTTTAGAGACTTTATCTCAGACAACCCTGTGAACATAAT
Organism: Amblyornis subalaris; assembly: GCA_018881555.1. Classification (NCBI taxonomy): domain Eukaryota; kingdom Metazoa; phylum Chordata; class Aves; order Passeriformes; family Ptilonorhynchidae; genus Amblyornis; species Amblyornis subalaris. The sequence continues at coordinate 2,176,253 of JACAXG010000086.1, read as the reverse complement.
AGGATAAATTACTTAAGCTTACGAAAACAAGGACACCTTAGAATGCTGACCTCCCAGTTTCACCTTTATCTCATCTAATTATATCGACATGCAGAACTGCATAATCCCCTGCTCCAGTATTCCAAGATGCTTTGTAGATCAGAGGTGCAGCAGCACACTGAAAGCCTCTGGCTTTATGGCAGATTTGCACTGTCTCAGGGAAGGCAAAGGAGTATTGTCTACTGCCATGTTCCAAAACGGTGAAGAGTGCTACATTTGCACAGAGGGCTTCTGAAAGGCACAGCTGCTATCAGATAGCAAAATAYCTAGTGTTGATATGCTTGATTTTTTTTTTGTTTTAAGTAATGGGAAAAGTAAAATGCACAGTCCTTCAWGACTGTTGCAGAAATGTGGTGTAAAGACAAAAAGCGAAGAGATTTTATTACCAAGCAAAGATCGCTGTGTTACTGAAGGCAGAGGAGCCTTTATGCCAGCAGCTCACAAAACAATCCATGAGATTTTCTAGAGGTAATTGAATACTGATAAAGGAACATAGCAACAACAACAAACCATCTCTGATCCCTGAAGGGGAATGCAGGGACTTACCTGTGTCTAGCAGTTGGAAGTTACGTGCTATGGAAATGATTCAGTCCTGTAAACACGTCTAGTACCCAGCTGATTTCTCTTTCTGCTGTTTTTCCAGTCATGTAAACATCTCTTGTACACAGCGTCCTTTGGCAAGGAACTCAGCTCTCTTACTCCCCCTCGGCATCKCCTTTTGTTTATTTCGAACCTGACTCCTACTGACACCATGTGCTGGCCCTAATTCTCATGTTGCAGGTATAACGCCAATCTCACTGGCAGTTTAGGAAAAGCCGCGCACTCCAAAGGCTTGGCAATTCATCATAATTTCCAGGAAGAAGCAAAAGAGCAGTGGTGGTGATTGCTGCCTCTTTCCTAAGGGCAGCAGAGGAATGTATCTGTCAACCAGACATGGCATTCAGTGAAAGCTAACACCAACTRCTCCTGTGCTGCTCATCCATATGGTATTAATAATACTGACAGGAATGACCATGGCAGAACAAAAGTGACTACAAGGAGTTAGAGCGTGGGTGGAAACCCTTGCATGTGCCAGTTGGTTCTAACAAGAATCATGTTTTGGGTAACAACAGAAACAGGCTTTTGGAGGTGGCACTGGGATACTGGCTTCCTCATCTGTGGGCTGTTGCTTAACGAGCAGTTGGGAAAGGACTAAGGTGACTTAATGAGTGTGTTTGTATCTAACAGAGGATAGTGAAAAGAGGAAAACCTGTCCTGGAGGATGGCATCCAGCCCTGGGGTCCTCAGTACAGTGACCTGTTGGAGCTGGTCCAGAGCAGGGCCAYGAAGGCAAGCAGAGGGCAGGGACACCTCTCCTGAGAGGACAGTCTTCAAGTTGGGTCTCTTCAGCCTGGAGAAGAGAATGCTGTTGGGAGACTTTATTGCAGCCTTTTGGTACATGAAGGGGGCTTATAAAATGGAGAGAAACTTTTTAGCAGGGCCTGTTGAAACAGGACAAAGGCTAATCAGGGTAGATTCAGGCTAGATACAAGAAAGAATTTTTTTATGATAAGGGTGATAAAACACTGGAATATATTTTGCAGAGATGTGGTAGACGACCCATCCCTGGAAATATTCCAGGTGAGAGGGGTCTGGGCTCTGACTAACCTGATGTAGTGGAAGGTGTCCCGGCTCATTCCATGGGGGGTTGAACTGGATGAACTTTAAAGGTCTCTTCCAAGCCAAACCATTCTATGATTCTATAAACAGACTGCCCTTAAAATGGAGGGAAATCAGGTTACTCCCACAGGGTCCATAGAGGARGATTCTAAACTGGTCAGAGCAGTTCAGTTCCTGTATTCTACTGCAAGTACCTGAACGGGACTGATGGAAAGGTAGATACATGATCAAGTCTGTAACTGAATCACCATAACACATTCAGATGGATAATGCTTACCAGAAAAAGAAGACTAACAAAAAACCCCTTTAGAGTTCTGGCAGGGASACTTTAATGAATTCAGAGGTTTGTGTGGTAAAATCATCTCTGATTCTGATCCAAASTAAATGAGTGTTAAAGATGGCATTTCCTAAGGAAATATCCCACCAAAATGAAACAAACAAAACAAGGGAATAGGTACCTATCTGTAGAGGAAAATGTTGTCAGATACAAATAYGAGTAAGTTGGATTTGAGAGTCAGAAAGATTTCACAATGGAAGATGGCAAGAAATTGATTTGTAAGAGTACCGACATTACCACCAAGCTTAAGAAAAGTTGTTGGTCTGATATTCAATGGAGATGGAAAGCAATCAAGAGACAGCTTCAGGAAAGCTCTTTAAGTTTCTTGCATGCCTTTGCTGAAAAGAGAAGTTGATCATGTGGCTGCCATTTCATAGGTATGAGTAAGGGACAGTACCAAATTTTTTTAGCAGGGAAATATAGGCTAGGAAGCATTTAAGGCATAAAGGAGTTAAAAACTTTCACATCAATTGAGTCTCAGGAGTTTTATTCCATTTTATTCCGTCACCATCCTTGAGGACTCCTAAGGGTTCAGGAGGGATCARAGATCAGGATAGGAAAAAGTAGTCATGGTGCCTAACAGAAAAGAGGGTTACAGCAACACCTTAGAATGTCACATACCCTGGCATCCACGTGGCTTTTCACACTGTGCTCCGGAGCTTTATTGCAGGAAAACATGACTATGCAAAAAACAGTCCCAAATGGTTACAAAGCTGGCTAGAAAAATGTATTTTGTTGTAGGCAGAAGTAATCCGTTGTGCAACTAGAGAAAAAAGCAACAACTGTGAGTAGATATGTTGAAAAATGTGGTGAAGAYTTTTGTAGAACCAAAGAAAGCACAAGTGAATTTGAGTCATCACACTGCCTCAGAAAAAAGGTGATCAMCCTATTGGGGCTTATAGGTACTTGTACGGCATGGCACACCTTTAGAGTAACCAACTCATTTTGTTCAGTCCTGTTAAAACATCCCTGGAAAGCTGTGTCCAGTTTTCCAGCACTTCATTTCAATAATAAATCCAGGCACAAATCCTAGGAAGAGCAAGGGGAATAATCAGAGATCTAGCAAAGCTGACCTAGTAGGAAAGATTGAAAGATTTGGGTTGTTTACCTAAACAAAAATGAGGAGGGATGCAAAATAATGTAGGGGAAAGGATCACAAAGAGGAATGCTCTGTTCTTCAAACCTTTGATGGTCAGGACAAAAGTCACAGACAAACTGAAGTGACAGCGCTTCAGACAGACAATAAAAGAGAATTCCTAGCMATACGGAAAAGGGCAGTGATTTCACCATACATCCTGCCACCACCACACCCACCCCTCCTTGGCAGAGGATGTGCAGTCCCCACATTGGATGTCTTTTAACTGCTTAGTCAATTATCTGCCAGGATTTCCGTAATTAGAGTTGAACTTGACATATGGCAGRGTGATGGATTAAGTAAGCAATCTCTCCTTGCCCTCTTGTTTTTTTGTCCATCTAAGAAAACAGGACTTTCATCCTCCTCCTTTGTGATATGGTAGTCAGAATAATCCTCTGACACCTAAGCCGATCTGCTGGTGCAGATCACMCCCAGATGTGTGTCCCACATTGCTATTCTTTCTCTGGAACCAAACCACAATATTTGACTGCCCTGTGCTGAGCAGATGTAATGCTAATGCAGAGAGCCCTGTCCCTGGCATGTGAATACTGGGAGGGAAATGGGAACAGAGGTCTGTTTCTGTCAGAAGAGGCAGCACGCGATGCTGCAACCCAAATACAGCAAAGGCTTTTAACTGAATTCAGTTCAAATAGGTGAAGGTGAGGGTGGAGATTTCAATTTCCATACCTAATTTTTGCCTGCTAGAATTCCTTTCCTTTTCTTTCCAAAGCTCAGTATGAGCAGAAGGCTGCATGAAAAAGGGTTTGTGTGAAACAAAAGAGACAAAGGATAAGACAGCAATAGAGCTCTGAACACCACCTAATCCTGCTCAAACAAATCTGTTATTTTGGATATTTAAAGAAAGAAGCCTGTCTACTTGACAAACCAGAGTGGTTCCAAAGAAACTATTACAACCTGTCACATCAGGTCAGACTGAAAAGAATTTCTATACAGCCAATGATTCTRTAAATTACATTTACAGTCACTTAACTTCCCAGGCTGAAGCAGTGTAGACCAGGGCAAAATGAACAGTGACAAAAATGTGCAGGTTTTACACAGTGGGATTGTAAAGAATAATATGGAGATGGGAATGAACTTGATCGAATTGCAATGAAAGATTAATTGTGTGACGTGTGAGTAATTGGTTAATGGGACTGGGTCAGCACCTGGTGTCTGATGGTTTGAAAAGAGGATAAGAATGCAGCTTCAGCTATTTGAAAAAGGTTTTGCAGGCCAAAATGTTCCCAGCTCTGTAACTTGCAGAATCTGGGAAATTAAATAAATCTAAATGTAAATTACAGAGTTGTCTGAGGCAGAGAAATTTTTTGCTTTGAGACTGATATTCATATTGTCAGGGTCTGAGGCACAGAGAGGCCAGACTGGGCATCCAGAAGGGAAAAACATGGCCTGGGCAAATGAACCTGAATGAAACGTGATGCATTAACCTGGAAGTAATTATAAAGAAAGGGCAGGGGGTAGCCTTGTTAGCGACTCCTCAGTGTGTTACAGAGAGCCATTATGGTAATATGAGACTGTAAAAAATGAGGCCTTGTCTGCTCTGCAAGGATATTAAAGAATGACTGACACTCCTCTCATGAAAAGAAGGATTGCCCCATTGTCCTTCAACATTTTCTCTGTCCTGTCAACAGCCTACCTGGCTATTGCCCTTCATTGCAGGTTGGCTGCATCTCAGCTGTGCTATACCTGTGCATTTTGAAAAGGTAACAGACTCACAGCAACACCAAGAAAATTATGATATAAAGATTGTTTCACCTGGTATTTAATAGCCAACTTTTCAAGATTATTCAGGAAAGCTTTTTTCCACTTCTACTACAGTATGAAACGTCCACATTCTATTCGTAATAAATAAAAAAATTCCAGGTGATCCAAACCAATTTTCTTTAAGCATTAAAGGTCACATGCATTGTGATGTTCAGTGCTTCTTGAGAAAATGTTGGTGCTGAAGATTTCTGTTTCAACATCTTGCAGAGATGGGGTTTTAAATCTGGACTTCCATATTTGCCTACAGTAATAATAAGTAACACTCTAGTTCTAGTACTACAGGCAAGAACCTACCACTTGATTTGATCATATGTATTAAGGAAGCAGCAAGATATGCAGGGATAAAATCAGAAAAAGTCATTTTACAAGTAGCAAAGGACATAAAAGGAAACTAGAAAAAGATTTAGAAATAAAATAGATGTGTGAAARAGACTACAGAAAATACAGGGTGATTATTCAAATCAGAGGAAAGCAATAATTAATGGTACAGAGTTGTCKGAAAAATGTCTTGCACCAGTCTTCATAAAAACTATTATGTGTGATCAGCTACTTAGAGCAATGATTTTAGAAGGAGACAGAAACATAAGCTCAGAGAGGAACAGAATAAAGAAATAACACTTAAATAGTCTAGATGAATTCTCGTCAATTTTCCTCAAAGAAATTCCTGCTAAGGGACTGAAGAATTGAGACAAAGCAGACTCTGTAATCCTCATGATCTTCAAGAACTTGTGGATTCCAGGCAGGTCCAAGTGATCGAGAGGAAAGTAAATATGCCCTCTGTCTGATTAAACAAAAAGAGCCTGGACAACCAAGAATAATTAGTTAAAGTTTCMTACATGGTGACACGCAAGAACAAATGCCTGTGTAGCAACTGATGAGCACTGGAATAGCACTTTGAAGTAGCTGCATTACAGGAGTGGTTACATTTGGAAAATGTACAGATGGTACCTGGCTGTGAGGCCTCTCAAGCATTTGGAATAATAGGATTAAAGTCTTAAATTTGTAAATTGAGGACATAGTATGAAATAAGCATGATGCTAATCAATAAGAAACAAAGTAATACTTAAAAGGATTAATATAACAATAAAAATGTGGATGGCTTGATTAATCCAGTAGTGTACTGTTGAGAAATCCTAATTTGAGACAGCAAATTACCATTGTAATTTGCCCTTTTTTTTTGCATTTTGGGATGTATTTATTTATTTATTCACTCAGATGCATACTTATTTTGTATGTATATACTTTATGATTTTCTTAAGCCTACACACATGCACACACATGAAGGGACTAAAGCCAGTCATTGTCCAAACTCACTAAAAGAAAAGGTGAGATTCACTCAGTTCACAACATAGCAAAAATAGATTTGAATATCACCAAATTACCAGGTATGACAAAAGTCATGTAGTCTCACTGTGCCCCCACACCAGAGTAGCTGAGGGAACAGCCTGACCTTAGGGACAAGCCAAGAGAGAACATCTGTTCCTGTGGTAACTTTTTAATAATAAAAAATGAGGATATATTGCAGGGCACTGACTCAATCGAACATACGTACAACCAACAGTTTTGCAATGTACCATGCATGGAGTGCCGTAAATCTAAGAGATTTTGAAGACAGATATGACTCTTCTGTGGAGAGAAGCAGCTAATCCTGAAACCTAGACGTCTTCTGCTAGAAAGAGGGGCAACAGGAGGATGTCTGCATCCCAGGCCGGTAGTGAAACAAGGGATGTATTCCATTGTTCAGCTGAATTTTACTCCTCTTATAATCTTTTTCCTTTCAGCCTGTGTATCTATTCCTTTGACATATGACAACTGGATAATTACACTTGTAATTTGTTTCATTACAAAGGCAACCTAGTTTCATGGGATGAGCCAAATGTCATGGGATGGACCCATGGTGGAGATGATAAACTGGAAAGCACAGCCTCTGTGGAAATGATCAACCTGAGGCACTGTGCAGAGATCTGAGTCCTGAAGAGGCTCAGTGGCTGGCAAAAATACACTTTGCAGGCAGCCAGCACAGGATGCTTGTGCTGCAAGTTGTCATCCTTGGAGATGAAAAATAGAAAATGTACAGTCAATAGCTACACCTTCACCCACAGGCATGATACCCATCATCAATGATTTTCAAGGAAAAGGTTAAACAAACACCAGTGCAAGGTACTCCAGGGAGGGTGGACTCTTCCTCAGAGCAGGAGGATGAACACAATTCCTAACTTACATTTATCTCACTAATTTACCATGTGGCAGTGCACAGGACTGACAAAAACACSTCCAGGGGCTTGTACCAGCCCAATCCTTCCAACAGTCCCCCAGCTTCCTCTGTGGTCCTGCCTGGCCAATTTATTACATTTTGTACCCYGAGAGGGTCCTTGTTAAATGAAGGAACTCGCAGCCAATTAACAATATACGTGTTTTTATTCCTAAGTGTTATCCATTCAACCACACCAGGGAAGTGATATGCTGTTTCCCAGCCAGTCTAAATTGGTCTTTAGGTCACTTTTACTCTGAGGGCAAAAATAATTGGTCTTGTGTTTAGATCTCCTCCTGGATATACACTCTACGTTTTACACCCTGTGAGATCCATAACTCTGCTTGAACAAGTGATTGATCTGGCACTGACTGTTTTCACACTGTGAGTGCAAACAGGATGCCAGTTCAATTCTCATTGTCGCAACTAATCTCTGCCTTTTCCCTTGTAATACGTTTTTATTTTGCCTTTTTTATTAYACAGGGAAAAGCATGTATCACCAGGTTTTCTAACATATATGCAGAGTTTTCAGTCCTGCTCTGCATGGTTACARTGCATCTTCACAGATCATATCAGCTCACGTCTGCTGTGGAGCTCGTTCAGCTCCACTGGCACATGGTAATGCCTCACTTCCACCCTCTCTGAGCAATGCAACACGTGCATTTCATTTTACTCAGAGCCATCTGATTTATTCCTCTTCCAACCTGGCTCTGGAAAGTGTTCAATAGCGGCTTTTTGCCTTTTTTTGTTCTTTTCATACCACTCCCCTGCCCCCAAAGTGTCCAATTTTTAGTCATTTTGACCATTAATTTTGTTTTCAAAATCTGCAGTTGATGATCTCTTCAGAAGCATGAATTCTTGTCAGACAATCTTCCYATTTTGCCTATTTGCATCAGTTTGACATGCTGTGAACAGACATTGCAAAACTYAAGTCTTCCAATCCTGTCTCTGTTCCAGTGTTGCTACCAAAGCAGAACTGCTCATTCCCTTCCAGCAGCTACTGTGCAAGAATGCTCTTATATCTGAATAACAAAGATTAATCTATTTACAGTATTTCCTTTATGCCAATGATTTTCATGCAGCTTTTCCCTGTCGACCACCATGTCACTAGTGGGGTCTGTTCAGCACAGCACAATACACCTCCAAGTGAAGCTGATGCATCTGCAGCAAGAGTTCACATGCTGGAGGAGGATTGTGAATATTATTTCACAGAAGGAGTAATCTCACCAAAATTCTCTGAGTGCTGCAGCCAGCATAAAGCAGAAAGTATCATAATCTAGGCTACCACCATTTCTGTATTTTCCAAATCTTGCTGGATATTCCCCTGCTGCCACTGGTAGTGCAACTCCACCTGTCCTTCCCACTAGTCATAGAATCAGGATAATTCAGGTTGGAAAAGGCCTCTAAGGTCATCAAGTCCAATTGTTCCCCTAACACTGCCAAAGTCCTCACAACATCCTCCAGGTCTGCTGCTTGCTGTGGGGTGTCAGCCACAGAAAGTAAAGGACAGGGACAYGAAAAGAGAGAGACGGAGTGCTGTCACCTGCTGCTCACTCCACAGCAACTACAGGAAAAGATAGTGGGATGGGAGAGGGAAGAGGAGATGGTGGTGAGAAACTGGCTGTCAGSCCAGTGCAGACTGAGTGCTCCTCCCTTTTTTGATCAGGATTCAGTGTCAGAAGCTCCCTGCAGGAAGGGGAGGAGACCATGGTGACAGGAATACAAAGGTACTGCACAAAGGTCTCACTTCAAGAAGATGGTGAGGTCCTCAGACCCAACACAAAGAAATGTAACTTCCCCCAGAGGTTTAGTCGCTAGCGGGGTGTTCTYAGTAGCTGGCATTCTGTGAAGTCAGGATAGCAAAAGGCTGTAGAAGTGCTCATGGACATGAAAAGGCAGTCCAGGGTTTACTCAGGGCATTGCTCTAGATAGGGAGATTTTGAGGTCTGCTCCTAATTTCATGGTCTAACATACGTGTAATACATAAAACCCTGAGCTGATTTTTGTCACTTTGGCTAGGTGCACTGGGCACAAATCTAAAGAAGGGCTTCCTATGTTTGTGTTGTGGTTTTTGTTTGTTTAGGGTTGGAGGGTTTTTTTGTTGTTGCTGTTGTTGTTTTGTTGTTTTTGTTTTTGAATTTTGTTGTTTCTGTTGGGTGGCGGGTGACTTTTACCAGCTATGCAAAGGACTCTCTTGAATGCTTGGTTATGGAGTGGCCCACATTCAACAGAGAGCTTTTACGTCTTCTTACACAAAATGCTCCAATGAACTCAGAGCATTCTCATAGTTCATCAGAGACTGGTGTTCAAGCTATTTTAGGCTGAATGAAGATTAGAATGACGTTTACCTATGTCTTGTGTATGTTCTACTCATTGATTTCTGAAAGTATAAATTGTGCACCACCTCCTCAGATAAAGCTAGCTGTATGACCAGCCATGCCTAGCTTTTGGACTTGCTTTTATTTTTCAAGTTACTTGGTTGAGGTGTTTATCCATTTTTCTCTGAACTCATGATGATAAATGACAACTGTATACTCGTATTCCCAGAAAAGTTAATGCTGAGAATTTACATCACATAGGGTGACATTTTAGTACTCTGCTCTGCACAGGGCTACACTGTCCTGAACACTTATGGTGATTTTTCATTGCTTCAGCCCTAACTTTAGTAGAGAGCAGGTTCACAGTCGCTRTATGGGAAGTCAAGTTCGAGTCATGTCCTAAACACACTCCAAAAGCTGTAAAGAAATAGAAATACACTGAAACATCATTTTATTTGTAAAGTAGTTTTTAAATAAAATTTTGTTTTACGTATTATTTGTATGAATAAGGCCACATAGTACTGCTTCAGTACTGTAGCCATTGAACACTTTTGTTAATCAGATTAGCTCCAACACAATGTGAATGCCTCCTTCACCTTCTTCACTCACTCTGCTTATGTGGCTAATGAACTACAGCTGCCTTGTGGTGGAACAGCTGATCTCCATGATCTTTGTTGGTTATTTTGTGTTTCCTAATCCTGAGCTCTAAACTTTCTCTTTTTTTTTTTTTTTTTTTTTTTTGGTGTGTGTGCTGAACAATCCTTAATGCAGCAGAACTGTACTCCTTCAAGTGTCACCCACCTCCAAACTCTACCACCTTAAACTCCACCTACCTTAAAACAGCTACTCCCACACATGCTGCAAGATAACTAATGGAAGAGTTTCTATCAATCAGCCCCTAACMTCCCTTCAAACCACGGATGATCCATTCATATCTATTCCCTGGAGCACCTGTGGTGTTTGGAAGCAAGCAGGAAGTAGCCCTGCAAGTAAAATCACACCTACCAATTTAAGCAGGTCAATGAAGTCTTGGGCAAACACAGCCTGGGACCAGGTCTCTGTAAACMACTGCAGCTTTGTCATTATCACAAATTCTTAAATGAGATGGAAGTTACCTGAATTTCTATAGTAATAAGCATAACCAGCAGCTTGCCAGGACTCCTAATGTAATCCCAGCCTTGCTCTTCAAACYTACATTTGGTAGGTTGCACAGGTACAGTTTGTTGTACAACAGTTTTTTTCTCCTGTTCAAAATCTTGTCAACTGTTACAAAGCCAAACTTGAGGGCTCTTTTGAAAGCAGATTCTATTCAAAACCACTGCAATTTGGAAAGTTCAGATAAGAATTCAGGAAGCTTCACTTTACATTATGGAAATGCCAATCTTTCAAAGAGTCCCGCAGATAGAGCTGAACTCCACAATATACCTATTTCTTAAAAGAAAATGTAGATTAAGTCCAAAATGAAGATCTAAATATTGCAGAATCAACCATTTATTTCAATACTGAATCAACCACAGTTCAGTTCACATGAGTACAAATGTTTTCCYCTGTGTGAATCTCATTAGATGCTCAAATTGAAAATTACTATTTGGCTCAAAATAAGTCAAGGTAATATTTCAACAAGGCTTCAACAAGATTGTCATTTCAGATGAATGAATCCCCACCTTCCTTGTAAACAAGAAATGTGAGCTCAGTGAAGTACCTTGCCATCATTATGAAGCAGAGAATTCTTGCTACCATCATCTGCAGGGGTGTGCTCAAAGATGTATTCTTAAAACCACCCAGAGAGTTTGGGATACTGCGATCAAACTGCTGGTGGAGAAAGCTTTGGAGAGAACCGGCACACAGGAGGCAATCGGTGACAATTGTGGAAAGAAAATGAGGGAAGCAATGACGGTTAGCTATGCTGGGGAAGCAAAATAGCTGTCTGGCCTGAGAGCAAATCTGAGATTTCATCCTTCAAGAGGACCCAGCACACAGTGCCATGCTCTGTACAAGGAAGCACACAGAGTGCCTATCCAAATTTGGCAGTAAAGACTAGGCTACAAATGAACTAATTTATCTCAATTCRTATCAGCTTAGCAAATTTGGAAGAGTTTACATGAGAATAGGTAACAAGGGAGTCACAAAAGCACGGATTTAAAAGTATTTAAGCAATAATGACTTTTCATAATGCCTGATCTTTTTAATTGATGTCCCTCTGGTAAACAACAAGGAAATCATGAAGAACAGAATAGTATTTTTGCTTAGGAAAGGTAGGAAATACAAAAAAAGCAGGCAAACGGGTTTTGTAATACTTTAACAAGAGGAAAATAGCCTACAATTTCACTGTCAGGGTGAAATACAAAGAATACCTGTGTGCATGTTTCCACAGAAAACAGTAATCAGTCAATCATCAGACATCACTGATTATATACTTTCATATTCAAGCATTAAGCATAAAGCTAAAATGCCATAAAATGACTCTGCTGACATCACTTGCAAAAACAAAGCCCTTATGATAACAAGAATGATTAATACAGGGGAAAAAAATCTCGAAAAGAAAATAGTATTTTTAATGCAAAAGCATTTAAATCACAAGGGATGCAAGAAATAATAAGGAATGTAAATAATGAATAGTGGAGAGGAAAATAATTACTATCTTCTTCCTTCTCTTCTCTATAAGACTAAAATGACATCCAGATACACTGAAAGACAGCAAGTCTAAGTTTGAATAAAGAACCGTTTGATTGAGTAGGCAAATCAAAAAAGTGTGACCATCCTGTGGAACAGACTGTCACAGGACACTCTTGAGATTAATAAACCAGCAAAATTAAAGGAAGTCTACACACAAATCTATTAATAAAATTGTCCAGCTATAATGTCAAGCAGCAAGCCAAACAAAAATAAAAGGTGGAATTTGGAGTTCCAGGGCTGATCTGTAAGGAAAAATGYAGTAGGAACCATATGATATCCTACTGTCATTTGGTATCCTACAAGCATTTGGTAGTAGCTGTTATGTGGTGCAAAGTATTCCCCAAATATAGACACACAGAGACCAAAAGCAATTGGTGTCCATACCCTCAGTATGACAATTCCTAAATTAGTATGATGAATGTCTACATTCCATTACAGTTTACAAGTTATTGTTCCTGATATTTGCATACAATGTAAATTTTTCTTAAGGACCTAAGGACCYATCAAAAAAAAAAGGGTGGTTTTTTTTGGTGTGGGTTTGGTTTTTTGGTTTTCTTTTCTTTAGTTAGAAGGAAACCAAAGAAGGCCCTTGTGGCAAGAAGAGCATTGGCAGGAGACAGAGGGAGGTCTTCCCCTCTGTCCAGCCCTGGTAAGTCATATTTGGAGTGCTGGGTCCAGTGCTGGGCTTCCCGGTACAATACTGACACAGACAAGCTGGAGTGAGTCCAGTGGAAGGCCATGGATGTGATAAGGCACTGGAGCATCCATCATATGAAGAGAGGCTGAGAGAGCTCAGGATGATCTGTCATCCTCATGGCCGAGGCAATGAGGATGCCAGATCATGGGAAAACTTTTTAAGCAAAAGAAATGTCACAAAAATTATTGATATAGACTGTTGAAATATAAATAATTCTTTTTATAAACTAGTGTTGGTTAGGAGACACAACTGCCATAAGAAAACTTAACACGTACCAGTAGCTACAAAGCACTGTCTGGGACACTGAAGATGTTATCATTTCAACAGTCTATATAAATAGTTTGTGAGAGGTTAGTTTTCTTATAGTGTCCACTTATTTTAAACTTTCTATTATATGCTGTAATTTTAAGGAAGCTCCCCAATTTCAGTACTTCTGATTGAGACAAAAAGACCACATGACTTTCATTAATCTCCTGGAAAAACAGAATTTAGAAATTGCAAACTGCAGAGAGACAGCTCTCTGACCAAACCATGTGTTTGAGTTATTCCCAAAGCAAAGCATCCCAGGGACCTCTCATTCCACCAATGTTTCTACTGCAGCCTTACTTCTTTAACAGTATAAACATCTCAGAGGACCAGGAAGATATTTCAAAATTAGAATCTGGTCCAGAACACAGAAAAAGAAAGGTTATGCTATTATTTATACGCTCAAGATTCATTGAGTCTGTAGCAAAATGGAGCTTGAATAAGAAAAGACACAGGCCCACAGGACTAACTACCTTAAGCCTAAACCAAAGATCAGAGGGTTATTTGGGGTCTTATTTCTCTGCATGGTTTTGTTTTTTCTTTGGCACACATGATGAAATGCGGTGTGCAGCCTTGGACTGCCACTCACTGCTTTCTATTATCTTCAGATTTATTGCTTGTTTTACACTTAGACACTTCTCTCATTTTTCTGTCTGAGTATGTTTGTAACACAGCTAAAGTTGTATGAAGAAATTCTCATTTTGTCCCTGTTTTTCTGAACACCTTCCCTCTAAATAGCAACTCATATCCTGCCTTTTGCCATTCATTACTGTTACATCATAGATAACTGGCCTATGTGAACTGACTTACTGATCTCAGCCCCAGCCTAGCAAGGTGCAGAAATGCTGTCACCACTGCTGTTGGTTGGCACCTTATTTATAGACTCAATAGCATATTAATCAGTGCCTCCTGGAAAACTGCACCACAACTTTCCCTTTAAAAAATGTCAGTAGTTTGCCAGTAATGTGGCGGCACCACATAATATGGTGTCAGAGAGTCATCTGATATTGCTTCAGTGGTTTTATGTTGTGCTCCATATAATATAAAAAGGACCTCCTAGGTTATTCCCCTGSTCACGGATAAGAATAAGATTTTAATTACCTCCAGGCTAATCGGATCTCTTAGTTTGAGCTTTTCTGTAAATGAATGCTGATTTGTGGAACGCAAGCAAAAAATCAGGAGTATTATATGCTTTCAGAAAAAGAAAATTCTTCACTCTCTTGACAAAACAAAGCTGTGTCCACATTGATCCCATGCTCATTTGACCATATCATCTCAAATGTATGGCAAACCATCAACCAATGCATACTGTAACTTAAGAAACACATGCAACACTTTGCAATACATGGCCAGACCTGGTGCACACTAAGAGCAATCTGGGCATCAGGGGGTGTAAATCTCACTGGCTGGGTGGGCTGACAGGGTGCCAACCCCGTTGACCACCTGCAACTGTTCCCTCAGACCCTAATGCCACTGTCTGTCTCCCTCTTTTTCATGCTGAGAGTATCTGAGTGGCCATGCTGACATGGAGGTCAGGAGAATGACCAGCTGAGATTTACAAAAGTTTCCGGTCCATGCTGGGTGGTTTCTTTTTAGCCTGGTGGTTTTGATTCTTTAGGTTACAGTGCAGCCCCAGTAAAAGTAATGTCTGCAAAACTGATGGTCTAGTAAGCTGTAGAACAAGTGCCTGGGGACAGAGGTTCCTTCAGCTCTCTTTGTTACCAGCTAAAAATTGTCCCTGGATGACACCGAGCATCATCGTCTTTGGGACATCTTCCCTTTGGACTGTTTCCATCTTTCTTCCATGTAGTCAGTGACCAGGCCACTCTCTCAAAAGATGAAATCTGAAATGGATCACTGGCCAGACATTCCCATTTCTCCAGCTCTGGTAGCATGACAAGTGCATCTGGCATCTGTGAACCCTTCTTCCTTCAKGGATTTGTGACGGCTGAGCTGACTGCAATTTTTTCAGAATATTTTTTTCAGAACAAAGCACTCCCTTTTTCAAAGGTACACACATGCAGAGCAGAGAGCTAAAAATAAAATAACCTTTTCTGGACATTTCCTTCCTCCCTCAAAGAAGATTTCCCCTGAAGCTTTGATACATTCCAGTCAGCCCAATACACTTCCTTCAGTTTATGCACCCCTTTCTTTGTCAGAGACTCTTACCCACTCGCTGGTAACAACTTCATTCATCTTCATTTCCGTTAAACCCTGCCATCTTTAAGACTTCATTATCTCCTCCAAATCCAGGTCTAGTCAGGCAGACTACAATTTCTCAGCCCAGTTAAACTACTCTCAATAACTAACTTCTCCAGAAAAAAGACCCTGTAGTATAATGATGATTATTTTTTCCATCTCCCATAGCTTTCCCTGTTCTCCTGGTTCTACCTCCTAAAATCTGTAACACTCTCTGGGCAGGCAGGATGATTATCTACCTGTAAATGGAGGTACACAGAGAGCTGATTACCAAGCACATCAGTATTTTTTCATCCTCTGCCAAGTAATATTGATACAAAGGGTTGTTCAAATACATTTTTGAAGTAAATGGGAACAGAGTTTCACATTACTAACAGGACTCCAGTTACTACAAATTAAGCATCTGTGCTATGTGAAAAGAAGTCATAAGGAGGTATCCAGAAGAATGCAATTCCCTATGTTCTCAGGAGAGCTAAATTACAGTAAGTATGTGCATATATCCCTTTCTACTTCATACCTCAGTGGGGAGCACAGTTATCGAGGTCATGGTTAGTCTCCAGTTAAATTCCTTCTATTTTTTGAAAGGGTTTGAAGAGACTACTGGTACCTAAACAAAAAAATTTCAAGTGAGGAGAAGTACAAGATTATGATAGCAGAGAGTAGGACATCTCAGCATGTGACATGAATCCTTGCATCTAAGTCTTTGTTCTTGTTCATGTTCAACTAAAAACAAATGCAAAATCGACCTGCTTGGGAAATGAGGGTTCGAGTCCCTCCAAGCAAAGGAAGACACTGAGTCAGGTTTTCTGCCCTTTGAGAATGTTCTTTAACTCCTGCTTTACTGTGGAAAAGACTGCTGGTTACTTTCAACCTTAAAAATATATCAGCTGCTGGAAAGTCCATTACTGACACAACCGTAATTGTAATACAGGGATCATGTTGGGCCGTAGTGCTGAAATCTGGATTTTGTTTGGCCAAAGTTCCTCACGCGTGAAGGCAATTTCTCCATAAGAGAAATACAAAGTTCAGTTTTCACTCCATAATAATGGATGTATTCCTGAACAGGACTGTGCGATTTGGTTTATGCATAATGATGACTTTTGTCTTGAGATGCTGATAGTAAATCTGCTGCTGATGGCAATTTACCAATTTCATGTGAATTCTTTTTTCTTTTTTAAATTCTCCTAACCTGAAACTGAATGAGAATATTTACCAATCTCACTGATAAATTTTCATTCAGAATCCTCATGTGAATCACATTACGTAAACAATGGCCTTTTGTAGGTAATATATTAATATATGGGAATTACATTTAGCAAGTGCATATCTTCTAACATGATCAAACACAGAGCTTAGCCACATTAATATAAATGAAAACCTGATTGTATTGCTGTTTGCAGTTGCACAGTGCACTGCACTGATAACAGACGTGCCAGTGCACGCACTACAGGTTATGCAGGACAAAGAAGGATTTTGCTTTGAGAGTCTTTGTTGCAGAATATGTTATGAAGAACAGAGATTTTGGTTGCTAATACCCTTTTTTCAGTAAAAAGTCTGAAAAAATTTTGGAAACTGTCAGCAAGTATGCAGAGAAGATGAAGAGATGTATCTCTTCCCCATATTTATACAAAGTCTTTGAGTTAAGCGAAATGAATCAAAATAATCCTTTTCTGCCTCCCTTAAAAAAGTCTTCTTTGTAACAGGTGAATAATTGTTATTTCTGTAGGCCCTGGGTGTGCATGATTTTGATAGCTGTGGCAATGACACACATATGGCAGAAAAAGGGCCGAACTAATTGCTAACAAATATTTTCAGTAACAGATGACTTTCCCTGTCAACATTTAAGGGTCCTAAGAATTGATTATTATTTGCTTGATGAACACTTACTTTATGTTCTTTTTTGAAAAATGAAAGCATTTCCACAGACAGCTGTAAAAAAAACTAAAATACTTTTTGATATTTACCATACATATTTATCAATACATACATCTTGTAGTCTTTATGATCTGTTCTTTCTCCAGAAATGTCTTGTACTCTATTCTGCCCAGTTTAGACTTCCAAAAAGTGTCATATTTAGAAACTAAAGCCCATTTTCAAAAGGGGCAGACATTTTGAATCATAAGTCTCCTTGACAGTTAATGTCATTTTGCTCCTGAATTACTTCTGGGAACAGGATTTAGAAGTGCAGATCAATGAGATTTTTATAAGGATTTTTTTTTTTTTCTGTGATCTGCAGGAGGAATCTGAAGATCTTGAAAAGAAATATAAATACTAACTAACCTATTCTGGTTGTTTGCAAGAATCTATGGATTTTATCAGTCAGCATGCCTGGTACAAGACTTCTCACCTTTGCAGGCAAAGCTGAATTTTGCCACCTTGGGGTTCTCAAAAAATACTTTTAAAAAGTATTTCTTTGAAAGGTCACTAAGATGCTAAAGTCTATACCTTTCTTTTCTTCCTCTCAGGAGCACACAAAAAAGTTCCAGCTAATGGAATGAAATAAAAACAGTGGTATAAAAAAGGGTCCAAGGAGCAAGGCACAGCAGTGGGCTCCTTATCCTTCTACTCTCGGTTCATGCCATACTTCTACCTTGCACTTCTTCAGCTGGGTCTCACCAAGACAACCCTATGACAGAAAGAACTAGGGACCCCAGGAGCATAATTAACCTCAGAGTCAGCACTAGGTTCTGTACTGAGAGTGAGAGCAAGAGAGTGAGAGCCAGTCTCTGCACACCCCAGCTTGCTTTGCCATGCTGCCTCAGTTGCACCTCACACCTTGGGACTGGCAGGATGCAGTGGTGCAGGTGAATGCAGACTGGACTTGGTACACGAAAGCTCACGTGGTCCCACCATGGGGAAGGCAGGCTGTTGAGAGAGGGATGTGGTGATTCCCAGGTCCATTAGGTTAGTCCATGCAATCTCCTGGAGAACTGCTGGTTAAACTATGGCACCTGGCCTAATAACTCTAATAACTCAGCAAGTGCAGAACTCACAAATTTGGGTGGAGCCTGAACACCCTACCTGTCATGCTAAACCAGTGAACAGTGCTTGAAAATGGAAGCTCAGTCCCCAGCAGAAAATTAAATATTATTACTTGAAAAATATCTTAACACCTGTGTTTGATAATACACATTGATATCTACTCACATGCTGGAATGCAGCCAGCTTTGCCAGACACCGACAGCAAAAAAATAAGCATCTTCCTCTAATTAGTGTAGCCAGATTCATTCAAAGTTGCAGCCTTCAGTCAAGCAATGCTCTAAAGAGTCAAGCAACACTCTAAGCATGATAGAGCCTGGGAAACTTCACCACATAATAGCAAACACAAGCCCTTGGATACCAATCTCCATTTTTATTTCTAGATAATTTTTTTATCTTAGGGTCACCTAAATCAGGGGATATTAATGCTTGAAAAATGAAAGGTTACAGGCAMACTTAAAAATATTTTCTCACTCTTCTTTCTAAAGCAGATATACTGACAATTGCCCAGGGAAGTGGTGGAATCACCATCCCCAGAAGTGTTCAACAGGGGGATGTGGCACTTAGGGACATGATTTAGTGAACGTGTGGGTGCTGGGCTAACAGTTGGACTCAACGACCTTAAAGGTCTTTTCCAACTTTAATGATTCTATGATTCTATAGCAGTCATTTTTACTTGTCAAGGCAGTACCAGAATGAAATAATGTTCAATGTAGAAAAAATAAAAATTACCAAATGATCTGGGTATTAGAGTAAATCAAAGCTTCTGTTTAAAAATGGACTTGGCTAAGGAAAAAATTCAAAATACATGACTTGAATGGATTCTCATATTGATGAGAATATGTTATGAGCTATGCTGCTCAACATTTGTCAATATATGAGAAGTTATGACTGCCTCCACCACTCTCCCTAAGGACTGGACTTGGATGTTTAACCAACAGAGAAATCTTTCCTGATTTTACTTGCAGAAAACTGAAATTTTACGGACTCTGTCTCTTAGAAAAGTACTTGGATCTGTTTGGAAGAAATAGCTAGAAGAAAAGGGACACTATTTAGAGAATTATATACATTATGAGGCTGATTTTGAGTCTACTAGCTAGAAACTAAATTTTAAATTACCTTTTGCAGGCAGAATGCTTGATGTGACCTTGAGAACATATGGTGTTGTTTGGTACCAGTCACTGAGAGGTTTTGTTCTGCCCTCATGTTTTGGACTGGTAGAAGTAGTCTTGTTCTCAGCTTATCTGAGATACATACTGAACTGTGAATGGCTTTATTGCATTCAATATAGGATTCAACAAGGATATATTCATATGATATGGAGTTACCAGGCAAAAGGTGGAAATGGTACTCAGCTAAAGCTTTATAAATGCAAATTTTCTCTCATTACATCACTTTTCTGTTYAGAAGCACATGGTATTTTTGCTAGTGAATGTAAGAGCAAGGTCAAACTGTCCTGTACAAACTGAGTTAAATTTCACTTGAATTCCAGCATCCTGAAATCCTTGTAACTTTTTGCTGATGTACTGGAGGGAAATATGGTCATATAAGGGCTTGATAACATTAAAAATCAGGTAACATTCTTTCTTAACACTTTCAGAGGCTGGTAAGGAACCGCTGAAGGACTGTGTTTGTTGCCAGAAGATAGAAGTCCCCAAGCAAACCTTTGTAATTGAACAGTATAACTAAACATAAAATCCTATGAATCCCAGGAAGATATTGAAATACACTACTGAAATAAGTATCTGACTCAAAATAAAAAATCCATCTACTTACTAGAGTTAYAGAATAGTTGAGATGATTTTAAAGCAGGACATTAAAAACCCTACAAAAATTGTGTGAAAATCATTGGTGAATTAAATTTAGTATCTGTAAACAAGTCACTTACATGGTGTGTAATTCTGTGCTGCTGAACTGGACAGATGGAACTCCAGTGCAAACTTGAGTTGAAGGGACTCTGACCTGTGAATGAGTCCGTGCTGGGGCAGAGATCCATCTGCAGCCTGGGGAGGACSCACACTGGAGGAGGTGGATGCCCGAAGCAGAATGTGACATGTGACCCTGCGAGATGCCTGTGCTGGAGCAGGTTTGCTGGCAGGGCTTGTGACCTCACAGGGGACCCACGCTGGAGCAGTTTGTGAAGAACTGCAGCCTGTGGGAAGGAACTATGTTGGAGAAGTTCAAGGAAGACTGTCTCCTGTGGGTGGGACCTCACAGTGGAGCAGGGGAAGTAAAGATTCCCTTGCAGCCTATAGTGTAGATCATGGTGGAGCAGCTGTGCCCCTGCAGCCCATGGAGGACTGTGGYGTGAACTGTACTAATGGTGGACTCCAGCAGGACTCCTTGTTAGCCGGGCCAGGAACAAGGGGAAGAGTTCATTGCAATTTTAAACCAGATAACCCAGCACAAAAGGGAGATTGTGATGCATGTGCCTTTCAATTGTTGTAAGCCATGATTAGAGGTGTATGTTACAGGAATTACTGTAACAGGAACTCCCCTATCTAATGGAGAAAACACCTTACAAGAAGCATTTGCAGTGCAGCAGTGACCTGACCTGACTTGGGTGCCCAGTAACTCCCCCCACACACCATCTCCCCTGTCCTGAGTGACCACCAGGACAGATGGAACCCAAAGTCATGGACTAAATGAATTCGACAGATATTTTGTGGACATTTTATGGACATTTTGTAGGAGTGGTGCATAGGCTAAGGGAAAGATATCTGTGTATTATATCAAAGGATGGTGGGTGGGTAATGAAGTCTTATTGCATGGTACATGAGCACGATGCAAATGGTATGGAATAAGGGATGGAATGTGCTAGTTTCAGCTGGAGTTAATTTCCTTCACAGTGGCTGGTATGAAGTTGTGCGCCGCGGCGCAGGGTGGTGGTAAGTTGCCGCAGCCTTCTGGAAGCGTCCCCGGCAGGGGAAGCCGCTTCAGCGCAGAGGGCCAGATGACAGCTCATCAACACACGCTCCCGTGGAGGTGGAGCACCCCCACACACACTCACGTAGAGATCTAAAAGGCAGCCTGTGGCAAGAAGGCAAGACGGGTTCTTCGTATGAGTTCCAACAACAGGGTTTAGTGTGGAGGGTTCAGGGACAAAAAAACAAGATGGAGAACAGGGCACAGGCTTATATATGGGGTCCAGAGGGCGGGTATAGCAACAGAACCAATGGGCTGAGGGCCAGGGGGCGGAGCAAGGGTACGGGAGCCAATGGGGACACAGGGAAGGAGGGATTAGGGGAGAGGAGCCAATGGGGGTTACAATCAAAGTGAAATTTCTAGAAGGTGTACATACGAGGGACAAGAGGGTGGAGAACAGTAAACCAATCCCAACGAGGGAGAAACCGTTAGGGAGACAGAAGGGGATTCTCAGGCCTATAGAATGGTCCACCAGGGAGCTCAGGCTATTCCTGAGCCCTGCGGCTCTCTAGTTTCTCTGGCAGCAGTCTGAACCACTGCAACAGTTGTGTTTTGGATTTGTGCTGAACACAGGGCTGATAATATAGAGATGCTTTTATTAATGCTGAGCAGGGCATACACAGAGCCAAGGCCTTTTCTGCTTTTCATACTGCCACACTGGCAAGGAAGTTGGGGGTGCATGGGAGGAGACACAGCCAGGACAGGTGACCCCAACTGACCAAAGGGATATTCCAGACCACATGACATCATGCTCGGTATATAAAGTGGGGGAAAAAGGAGGAAGGGGGGGCATTCTGAGTGATGATGTTTGTCTTCCTAAGTCACCATTATGTGTGATGGGGCCCTGCTCTCCTGGAGACGGCTGAACACCTGCCTGACCGTGGGAAGAAGTGATTTATTTCCTTGTTATGCTTTGCTTGTGTGTGCTGCTTTTGCTTTCCCTATTAAACTGTCTTTATCTCGACTCCCAGCATTTCTATCTTTTACCTTTCTGATTCTCTCCCTGATCCCACTGATGGGGAAGTGAGTAAGTGGCTGCATGGGGCTTAGGTGCTGGCTAAGTGCTGGCTAACCCTAACCCTAACCCTAACCCTAACCCTAAAAATAAAAAAAATTAAAATGTAGGCAGCTGGAGTTAAACCACAAAACACGGAAAGAAGAAACATGTTTTAGTAATTCTGAGACAGCTGGAGATACTTATAAAGCTAGACTGAAATTTAGAATTTCTTTTCATTAATCATTTTTATATGCTGTACTTTATCAGATATGACTGGTTTGCTTTTTTTTTTTTTGATAATACCAAAGATAAATACTAAGGTGATTTACAGACRAATGGAAAATGAAAGGAACCCTGCTCTAAAAAAAGTTGCATCTGTTTTATTTATATATAGTTAGGAAACATGAAAGCCCGAGAGAGCATATCATTGCAATTAAGTTATTCAGAGTGTGGGATGGAGAGAAAAATATTGTTCTTCTGTTAAGCTCAAGAGAGCTGCCAGCTCTTGGGACTCTGAGGTAAGTGTTTGCTTTCAACATGCAGAAAATAGAGAAAGAATCCAGACAAGGGACAATCTAAATAGCTAGAACAAATGAAACAACTGAAATAAACACTCCCTAGAGGACTCAACAATTCCCGCAGCTACTCTGACATATTGGCACTTGTGGTTATAATGGATTTCACAACGGTGCTGACTTTTTCTACCAGAATTTGCAAAAGCAAAATAGAGTAATGACAGACTCCTACACTTATTACTTCTGAACAACGCCTGGTAAATTGGGTTAGGGATAGGGTTGAGAGAGCAAGAAAGCCTACAGCTCTAGGGAAACTGGGGCTGAAAAAGTCATTCCAAGTGGATCACAGCAAGGCAGTAAGATTACTGCCTCCACACCTTTCTAACCTGGGCCACCCATGGTGATAGGATGAGGAGAAGCCATATCAGAAGTGACTGAGATCACTTGTTCTGTTCAGCCTGGAGGAGACTGAGGGGAGACCTCATTGCAGTTACAACTTCCACATGAGGGGCAGCAGGAAATGATCCCTTCACTCTTGTGACCAGAGACAGGACTCAAGGGAATGGTCTGAAGCTGAGTCGAGAGTGGTTTATGTCGGATATCAGGAAAAGGTTCCTCACGCAGAAGGTAATCGTTTGGGCACTGGAACAGGCTCCCCAGCGAAGTGGTGACAGCACCAAGCCTGCCAGAGGTCAAGAAGCACCTGGGCAATGTTCTCAGGCATGTGTGTGATTATTGCTATAGTACTGTGGAGGGCTGGGACTTGGATTTCAATGATCGTTATGGATCCTTTCCAACTCAGGATATTTTAAGATTCTATGATTCTAGAATTCTAAGAAATTTTCTTTTCTGTGGTCTTGTTTTCTCTGAAGGTAAGGAAGCAGAATGGAAGATGGAAGCACTTCCTATCTTCACACCAACTTAAAGGTTTTCAGCAGACATTGCAAGAAACATGTCAGGCTTACTGCCATCAAAATGACCTTATTGTTGCTTTAGAACACTTCTTGCTAGTGCTGCAAGGGTTGGGGTTTTTTTGTTTGTTTAACTCTAATAGTTGTTGTTTAATTTTCAGCCTGGATTCCTTAGGTTTCGTCCTGTTTAGGATCAAAGTGTGTGCAAGTGTTAGTATGCATGAACATCTTTCTGTCTTTTCACTTACAATTTTTGAATATGGAGATGTATTTCAGGAAAATCTTACTTCCATAAATGGGCAACTAAGTAAAGAAGGATCTCCATTACTGTCTGCTCTTCTCCAACAGAAAAGCTGCAGATATTACTCAACAACAACAAATTTCTGCAGTCAAAAATGCATGTTGGGAACATTCCAGCTAGCAAAAAGCTTCAGTTGAATTAGATCAAAGAATTCAATGAGATGACCAAATCCCTTTGGATGCCAGGCTTCCTTATTTCTCTTGCCGATAGAGCTATCTTTTATTCTTATTTGTTTTGAAATACACTGATCTTGAAGTGTTCTTGACCCCTAGCATCCCTCATTTTTGGAGATTAGGGCAGATTCCGAAGAACTGAACACTTCTCTGATAAATTCTAGAGGTACAAAAGTAGAAGAGTGCAAGGTTTTATGATAATTGATAGGAACTCACTTGTTGTATTCCATGAGACATTGCTGAGAGTAATTACTATAGACAGTGATATTCAACGAACAATTTAAATTTAATACTCTACATATTACTTGTGAACTTTCAAATATGACAGTGAAAAGTCAATATGACCTGTGAACTTGGTGGATGACCTACTAACTTATTCCTACAAGGTGCCGACCTTGTCAGCTAAAGAAACGCCAAGTCCAGAAAGTCAAACTCGTTCCTGCAGAAGTTATAGCTAGAGGACCATATGGGTACCTGCAAACATGCACGCTTATATCACTGTGGATGGTTGGAAGAGGTTTTGGTTAATAAATTATAATTATTTCTTCAAAGTACTGCACCTAAATCAAAGGTAATTTTTCAAAAATAGACATGGTACAGTGAAAACAATGCAAGATTAATAGCTTCCCCCAGTTGCCAGCCTGTTTCAACATCATGCAGATATGATGAAAAAGCCTCTGATAAAACAGACTAAGACTAATTTACATATCCTCTGCCCTGATTTGAAATCCCTTTTGGTTGATAAGGTCTAATTTTCCCTGTAATGCTGTGTAAACTCTAAAAAATGAAGAGTTTGTTCACAAAGCCTAATGAAGACCTTCCCCTTAAAATATCTGCCTTTTTTGTTTTTTCAAGAATTCCTGTGGGTATATTCGTTTTCATTTGTGTTGAGGTGACACCAAAGGAATGTACCCCTGAACCAGAAGCTAGTAGGAAGGCAGAGGACAGTGTGAAGTCTCTAACTGACTCACTTCTGCTATTCCTGCAAGCTAAACTCATGATGGCAAAGTTGAAGAGAGGGAATCACTGGACTACTTCCTACTTAAACCTCACTCGTGAAGGGAGAAAGACTATCTCACCCAAGAAAGGTGATAGCTGATGATCTGAGAAAGGAGATGGCTCAAGAGGGACAAAAACACCTYAGCTGTACATCTTGAGGTCATGTTTCCAAACAATGACTTTTGTCTGAAGTATAGCTAGGTATGGACTTAGCGTACTTTGAGCTTTAAGCACCCGGGCCTAAACATTAAATAGTTGACCCTAATCATCTGACATTTACCTCCATGCAGAAGAGTTACCACAGTAAATATCAATACTTCATCCAGACCTCTGATATGCAATATATATTATATATCCCGCTTACAGAGGTGGCAAAATACTCCATAAAAATAATTTTTCTATAGGGAAAAGAAAACAAATCAATGGCTTCCTAGCAAAACAAAGCTCTCACCCCATAAATGGAATGAAACAGAGCATTAGACGGTGCTGCCAGACAGCCTTTCACAAAAAAATCGGTTAAAAGACTGGCAGATGCTGACACCAAAATAGGAATAGGGCACTTGCACCTCAGCCATGCATACCTCTGTAGTTTGCACTTCAAGAGACTCTTTTATCTAAACACCTCAAAGTACTTGACAAATGTTAAATTTGTCAATCAAAACCTTCCAACATATTATCTTCCTTGTACCTGAAAGGAAACTGAGGCATAGTTTGATTAATCAAAGTTTTCACAAAAATTAAAAAAAAAAAAAAGAAGACACATAAAAAACTCCAAACACTACAGAGGTAGAAACATGATTTTAGGTAGCTAACTTTCAATCCTGTACTTTAATCATCAGTCAAAAATTCCTTTGTAAATGAGATATATTTGCCTTCCTAATGAGCTGACAAAGAGCAGCAATTCTGATTATCACAGCACAGCAATTACTTTTGTGTTATGCTGGCATTTCTGCAGAGCTGCTAAGACGAAAAGACACACAGGATGCCAGGCTAACACTATAACAACCTCTCTTGCACCCTGCTATCATACATTAGAGACTAAGCAAGTTGTTGAGCTAATGGGGCCTATGGAGATTAACATCAGTTTCTCCTACTATTACTTTATTTTTGAACTCCAAAATGCCAGCTGTGAGAGAAATATATATCTGTGAAGGATCAATAGAGGAGGCTGATGCTGTCAAACTACAGAGCTTTAAACTAAAGTTTTTGGGGAAGGGAACTTCAACCCATCCCACTCCTACTAGTTTATGCCAGGGCCAGTGAGAAAGGCTCAGAGGCTGGAGAGRGATTGCAAGTTGGGAGAGCATCTGAAAAGCAGCATAAAGGAATTCCAGTCACTTCAGCCAGCAAATCAGCTTCACTGGGAGCCAGTTACATGCCTCTGTGCAAACACATATGGCATGGGGAATAAACAAGAGGAGTCAGAGATGCCTGCAGGGCTGTGATCTTATTGGCATCATGGAGATGTGGTGGGATGGCTCCTATGAGTGGAGTGTTGGAATGGAAGGACACAGGCTCCTTAGGAAGGACAAGCAGGGCAAATCAGGAGGGAGTGTGTTGCGRTGGCCCAGCCCATCCATGGGCTGTGGCAGTCAAATGCCCGTCAGACCCTAGCCCTCCAATGGATGGATGAAGGCGGATCTGCAGGCAGATCTGAGGGCAGGACTGAGGTCTGAAGCCGCCTCCCCTTTCTAGAATGTTCGGTTCTGTTCGATGCCCCATTGGCTCCAAGTTCTGACTCCCGCCTCCTTGTTACCCCTATTGGTTGCTGAGTGAATGACTCCACCCCTTTGTTTGTACCCTATTGGTTGTTCCCTTTCCCTCCGCCCCTTTTTCCCTCAGTATAAGAACCCTGGACCCTTCCATTCTCCCTGTCTTTCGTCCCTGGACCCTTCGGTGAATAAACCCTCCGGAACCCACGCGGAAGACCCCTCTCGTTCTTTGTCTCTGGGCGACGCTCGCTTTACCATCTAGCGGGTTGGGGTGCTTCTCTTCCTACGAGGAGCCAGCACAGAGATACATCTGCAGTGGCCCTGCTGCGGCGTCAGTGCGGTGAGGACGTYGGCAGGAAGGACGCTGACTATCCTCTTCCCGAGGACACTCTGGCCAGTGTCAGGAGTGTCATTCTTCATGTTAATGACCTGCTGGAGTGCACAGAGTTCCACCTGTGGATGGATGAGGAGGTGTCCAAGGTGGCGACAGGGTAACATTATAGTGGGGGTCCAGGAAAGCTGGTTAATATCAAGGCGTCCCTCCTTCAAGCTCAGGAGCAACACATCCTGACAAAGAGGAATTCAGGCAAAACTACCAGTAGGCCTGTATGGATGAACGTGGACCTGTTGGAACAAGTCCAGAGGAGAGTCACAAAGATGATCAGGTGATTGGAACGTGTCCTGTGAAGATAGGTTGAAAGAGTTGGGATTTTTCATCCTCAACAGGAAAGGCTTCAGAGAGACCTTATAGCACCTTCTAATACCTGAAGGGGGCTACAAGAGAACTGGAGAGGGACGTTTGACATGAGCATGTAGTGATAGGACAAGAGCAAAGGGTTCAAACTGAAAGATGGTAGGTTTAGATTAGGTATTAGGAAGAAATTCTTTACTGTGAGGGTGGTGAAACACTGGAACAGGTTGCCCAGAGAAGATGTAGGTGTCCCTTCCCTAGAAGTGTTCAAGGTCAAGCTGGATGAGGCTTTGAGCAAGCTGACCAAGAGGAAGGTCTCCCTGCATGTGGCAGGGGAGTTGAAACTAGATGATCTTTAAGGTTGCTTCCAACTCTAACCATTCTATGTTTCTGTGAATATTTTCCCTACCCACTTTCCTCAGGGAACATTCATAGAAAATATCTTAATGAGGATCTTGCAGTAGTGGCCAGTCTGGCCAGAATAAGCACACTAGCAGGTGTAAGTGCCACATGAATCCTTCTGCCCTGTGCACAAAACTTCCCTGCAACAAGACACTGCTGGGAAAAAACCGGACTAGTTAGCATGTTTCTGTGAACTGAGCACTTACATATCCTTGAAGCAAGCAAAGTGTCTCTGACTGGCTCCCACAAAAGCTCTCTTCCTGGATGCAATCCTCTATCATTAGGTTGAGGACAAAAAGGCTGGAATAATATTTAATTACTTGGGCAAGAATGAAGCACTTTGTCACCATTTTGCCATGACTGGACAGTAAAAAAAGATTCATATGAAGATTTAAGGTCACTGATGTTTTCTTTGCTCCTTTTGAAAAACTATTTTAAAATGCAGACATTTCATGGTTTCTGAAAAATCCTAAAGAGTCTGAAAAGAAGTGACGGCTGTGAAGTTGCATCACTGAGATAGTGTAATCCTTTATTACATTCTATCATTTTTAGATTAATTTAATCTGTGCTGGATCCTGAAATACTTCAGAAAGTATCTTCTTGAGGAAAAGCAGAGAAATCAACTTTGTTATTAGGAAATGATAAATTCTTGTCTCTCTGACTTCAAGGAGGTGTGCTCAGGATCTGTCCCCATTCCAGGAAAGATCATGGCAAATACCTTATATAGGAATATACTCTGAAAAGGCCTGTGAATATCTATCTTTACATGAAAACCAAGGCTGGAATCACTGTCTAAAGAGTTTTGATCTGTGTCTTTGACTCACTAGTTTTAACATGTACAGGGATGGGTAAGGGAGAAAATACAATGTTGACAGAATGTGAGTGASTGTACAGCTATATTACAGATAACATGCTCTGTGACCAGGCTTTTCAAAGCTGGCCTTAATCTCCTTCCTCACAGACCCACTCAGATTTCCAGCAAAACCTTTCAAAGCAGGTTTTCACATCCAGCTCCTTCCCCACCTCCCTTTCCCTCACCAGTGTGTCTCCCTGAAGGGAGGTGGAGAAGGTCAGGGGTAGTCACTCCTCTCCTACATCACGGGCCATGTCAGGGACATCACAGTTTCATGCCACGTTTCCCAACTGCAGGAGTCTAAAGGGCAGTCTGGCTCTCAGTCACTGTCATGGCAGAAAAGGAGAACAACTTGTACTCACTGCCTGAGAGAGACGGGAGCTCTGTTTAGCTCTGGCTTCAAGTCTGATGATCTCAGGCTGTGAAAAAGAAAGACTAAATCTGGAAGGTTTCCAAGCAAACACTGTCTCAGGATTATTGCACCTCACTCGACATCTGTCATTCCCTACATCTGTGCCTGTGTGAAAGTCCTGTGTGGGACAAAACAGCTCTTCTCTGGATTAAAATATCTGGTATAGTCCAAGAGAGAAAAAAATTACCTGTCAATTTATTAGACTTCARCTATTCAGAAACTTTCATACTGTGTTTCTCAGTACTTCAAAGGGAGACATTTCCAGTAACAGCAGAGGGTCATTTTGCCAATAATCTCAGTAATATAAGAAAGACCTATTTCCTCCTAGTCAATAGAGCCATGTTTGTGAAAACAGAACACTGACAGAAGGGGACACTAGAGGTTTAGTTGTATCCAAATGTGAATGACATTTTTAATCTAAATAATATCAGAATGCATTAAGAAAGATTTCAGAAGGGAACACAGAGAACTGCAGTGTTAAAAAGTCAGGTGAAAATCTGAACTGAACCTTTCTTCTCCTTCATGTTGAAATTCAGAGCTGACCTGTCTGTCACTACACAGTCTGCATTTGTCCACCACCGTCCAGGAAAGAACAATTCTAATGTCTGCTGATCATATCAGCTCTGTTAAATCTTGCCCATCTTTGCCCTCATTAGGCTAATGAGATGATTTCAGATTGATGATGGGGGTATGAGATAGAGCCTTCCTTGGTTAGAGCCAGTGTTTGTACAAGCAACAGTAAAAAGTCAGACTGGCATTCTCACAAAGAGAATATTTTCAGTTCATTTTTCAGGGAACATGTTAAAGTCAGAGCAATATTCTCTGTTTCTGTCACAGCTGTATGGATGTAGGCACTTGCATAATACTATTTTCTTCCAAGAAAATAGGGCAGAAAAGGAAGTGTTCTGAACCAGTATTTATCAGAAAAAAAAAAAAAAAAAGTGCTGTTATATAGGTTGTGAAATATTAGACTGTAATAGTGGGAGAGCTGTCTGAGCAGATGTAAATAACAGCGTGCGTATGACATACAAGTGTGCTAAATCAATGGGCCAAACACCAGACTGATGAAGGCCCAGGCTAGCTTMATCTTTTTTTCTTTTAAATTTGAGCAACTGGGATGAGAAACTCACTTTCTGTACATGTAGCATAGGTATGAATTCAGCCTTATGGATGGAGGAAAATATTGATACTTCAGAATCATGATAGCTCTTTAATATTTTCAATTAGTTAATGGCATTTTGCTTTCATTATAACAGTTGTCTCAGCCATTTTTTCTGCCTTCTTTTTGTCTTTCATATGAGCCCCTTCATTATGCAATCACATTCTGTATTGTATTGCATTATGAACAAAAAATGGCCTATAAAATGCCATTTGAGTCACCAGAAAAGCAGAGTAGGATAAACTGACCTATTTAAAAAGCAACCATTTTACTTCACAGAACAGCTACAATTGATATTGCAGCAGCACTCTCGTGTTGAAAAATGCTCCACTCTCCCAGGTACTGTAGACAATGAATACGGTACTGCTTCTGTCCCAAAGATCTTATGTGAAAGCTTAAAAAACACATGTATCAGAAATCAAATGGCAAAAATTTCATGCTATTTTCTATAGCAAAAAAAAAAAAAAATCCAATTTGCTTCTAATTCGACAATTAAGCTTTCAAAACCAACAGYGATATGTGACTGTACACGTGATTAGAAGATTAGAATTTCAAGAAACTCAGACTTTGAGAGATCTTGATCATTGTGTGATTTAAACCAAGCCAAGTAACTTAACACAATGCCATGAGAACGTAAAAAACAAGTCTCCTCTAAATATCTGAGATACTTTTCCATCAAGCATTTCTATTTTAATATACTTGAGCCAGATGAATCTTGCATAGATGAATCCTGCATAGATGAATCCAGCTTTCCTTTAGCAGGCATGAAATGCAAAAGATACCAGGTTTTCAGAATTGCTCTATGGAAAATGAAATAAATCAGAAATTAAGYTTAAGAAAAAAGCATCATTTTGACAAAAGTGCATTACAATTAGCATTAACTGTATTGGTTGGTATATAACACTGTACCATTTACCAATGCAATCTAAAACATCTGCTGTTCTCTAACTGCTTATTTAGGTGGAAGTTTATGAGTTTTCTATGCTAAGTGTCTCTCTTTAAATCACTTTTTCTTGCAAGTTATTGAATGAAAGAATATCTCAATCTTTTAATTAGTGCCATGACCAGAAAACCTCAACAAGATGGCAATAACAAGGCTTTAAAGGAAAGTGTGTTGCGATAAAAGGAGAAGGGAGTACTATTAAAATTGCTAATGGTAACCGAGTAATAAAACTATTTTAAGACATTTCAAAAATGTCTCAGAAATTGTTAAGTGGATTATATTAGCTGTTATGTTCAGGCCTGACTAGAAAATTTCATACTATATATATTGCTTTGTACTGCTGATCTTCGTGAGATGGACATTTGCAGTTATAGGTAGATCCATTTTCTCTACTTGAAGGTCTGTGCTTGAAAAAAAAAAGATCACAGGTAAAAAAATATCTTTGTCTAAACAGAAGACAACCTCTTTTTCTCCTGAAGAGAACAAACTACAGATAATAGGTGTGAGGAAATGGCGGAAACTGCATTTTGCCTAGCTGTATCTGTCAAGACATAGTTTCAAAGTAATCACTTGATTTCAGTTCCTGTAAAAGCATAAATTGGGCAATCACCCCCAAAGAAATCAGAGAATCCATTGTAAAAATCAAATGGACTACAATATCCTTACATTCCTCTAATTTCTGTTCTTGCCCCTTGCTCTGGAGCAAGCCAGTTTTATTTCTTATTGTTACAGAGGAAATTCACTACAACTGAGTGGACATTCACTRCAACATGGTCAAGGAAAAAGGGTTATCTAAATGTACACAAAAGTTTGCACAAGGTCAGAACGGGAAAAAAAATGGACAGGATAGTTCCTGATTCAATGTGGAACCAAATTAATTGCATTTTAAAGCATTTGATTAACAGCTAGTCTCTAAAGCAACAATGATTGGTGTCCATCTCTGTCCAAGATAATGGACAGTCATTGCCTGAAGGACCCTTGGGTAAAAATAACAAAGAAATACATTTTTATCCAGAAATATAAAGAAATAATTTAGAAGACAGAGCTGAATGTCACATTTTTTTTCAATGTTTTTACATGTATCATTGAGCAAAACCAGCTAGTTCATAAAGGACCGTGACCACCTAAATGTGAGCAATCAGGGATGAACAAAAAATAAGAAAATGAAACAACTTCTGAGTATATATGCTTACAAGTATGCAGTGTCAAACTGGTCCCAATGCAATTTTAAACAATTAAAACAAATACATGAAATTGGAGAGGCAATTTTAAAACATGGATGTCAAATCTAGTTCACATCTGACTATAACTGAGCAGGGTTACCAAACAGTAAATTCAGTTTGAATACTAGGATGATACTCTGTACACCAGGAAAGCTGGATTAATATCTGTGTTTCAAAATCATTTGGACTGATAACATTTTGTAAATTGAGTTTCTTCACAACTTGCGCTTCTAATGACAGTACTGTAAAAAAACCTGACAGCTTTCCCACTTTTTTCTATGTTTTTACTTTTAAATTTAATTTTTAATTGCTGCATCTTTGGAATTTCCTTAATCCTGATTCAACATCGAGCAATGAGGTCTATATCTTTTAAATACTTATGCAGTCAGACCAGAGTAATGTTTGTRTGTTTCCAATGTATCCAAATAGAAGAAGAAAACCAATCTTTCTCTTCCTGTAAGTGAGAAGAAAAAAATTACATCTGTATTTTTATGGCTGTTGTGTTCACAGCTCTTCCTATGACATTTTGCATTTAGACTTGTCTGACAACGCAGTGGACACTTCCTCAAAATTTGTGCTGATTTTTATTCTTCCTAGTATGAATTCCTGCCAAACACTCAATTCTCCTACGCAAAATGCACAAGCAGTGTCTGCAGGACAGTAATCTCAGGGCTCAGAGAATGGGTGTGTTGTCTAAGGTGACTTTATAGAAAGCTGCATACAGCAGCTCCCCACTGGAACCAGACTGTGTACTCAGGCTATTGGTAGAGAGCAAGGATGCAACAAGAGCAGTGTTATTCCCGTTTCTGGTAACTTGCTGGCTGAGTAAATGGGAGCTGGCATCAGCCATTGCTGTCAAAGCTTTAACACGAGCTACAGAAGCGGCGTCGTAATGCACGTACAGTCGAACAGAGAGATGTCTGTTAGGGGAGAACTCCACTTTTCCTTTAGTAACTAGAGGAAGAGAACCTGGGCAGACATTTGGGACTAAGCAATTTGGAAATACTTCACACTTGCAAAGCTTCTTAATCTGGGATTGGACGCCTAAAAAGAATGCAGGGTACTGAAATTTGCCACTGGGACATGCTGCTGATCTTTTTCTTAAAGTAATGAGATGTCAAAACTGGCGTCCATCTACTTCTAAAGTTCACACAGGACGTGTACCCTCTTTTATGATCACGTGCTGAATGTGAATAGAATTTTTGGTTTTTAGGCTTCTGTTGTTTGGAATCTAAAGAAGAATATGCAAAAGGATCACATTAGTTCCGTTATTCTCAGTTTCAGAGGACTGACTCTTACTTAACCCAATCTTTATCTAGGCAGAACTGTTAAAGACTTCAAAGAGCACTTAGCCTCAATAAAAATCCGAGCAAGGGAATAATGATGTGGTCTTATGTTTGTTTACATCCTATGATTAATTAGGAGCTCGTAGTATCTAGCTGGCAGAAGGAAGGCAATGGAACAGAATGACCAGGCATTAGTGGGTATGTGTGAGGCGGCTGGCATTGCCTCTGCTGGATGTGGGGAAAGCTCCTGGCAGCTCCTCAGAGAAACCACCCATGTAAGACCCACTGCAGCACCCCCGCTATCAAACCCTTGCCATGCAAATTCAATTACTGTCAGGTTATAAAGTGGGCAAAGCAAGTAGAAACCCCCAAAGTTTAAAGAATTTTATGACATTTTGAATTATTCTATTTGAAAAACAAACAAGAAAGTCAGATTTTAAATAAAAAACCTAAACACAAAATAAAAGTTCTTCACTGTGGCATCTTCAGGTGAAAAAACAGCTAAAAAAGACATATTAGCACCATATAAAATATGAATTGAATGTAACCTGCTGGGCCACTGATCCATGTGGCGTTGCTGGCAATTACATCATATAGCTCCCTCTGTGAAATGATTGTATCATCTCTACTGGGTGCTTATGAAATATGACATCATCCTCAGAAATTAGATCATGCATAACCCTGGTTATCAGACCATTACAATGACATTATATGCAAAAGTGAATCTGCAAAAAATTACCTTCTTCTATTCATCTATTCATCTTCCCCCAAACTATACTAGRACCAGAAAGGAAACTATTCTGGAAGTGACTGAAGGAATGCAAATCTGGGTCATGCTCATTCTCTATGCAAATTGTTCTACATCACCTAAAATACTTGTCAAGCTTGTATTTTTYCCCCCAAGCTGTTTTATCAAACGTACCTCATTTATAGTTCTTGAATCATCATGGCTACAGTGTTATTTCTGCATGTAAGCCAGGCATTTTTGCTACTCCTGGATAAAAGGTAGCAGACAGCAGCTATGTCCTTCCTACTATATCTCTAATTTGTTTTGAAGTTGTATTTGATGAAGTAAAAAGCCCAACAACACTTTAAATTAAGTTCAATGACTGTGTTCAACTATGTTCATGCTAGCAAGGTGTTCTATGATCTTTATTGAGGCTTGATTAAGGTTATACTTAGGTCAGAACTGGTAYGTGCAACATCTGTAGAGAATTATTTTCATTGTGATACAGCCATTACATAGTTATTTAGATTTCTTAGTTGCTTGAACTGACAAAAATCCCAGCACACAGCACAACTGGCCTTTACTAAAAGATTATCAAGGGCCAAATTGCCCACTGGTATAAGTGCCATTGAATCATCCAGTCCAAACAAAGCTCAGTTTAGAACATCTGAAGAGGTGATATCCAGGATTTTGACCTAGTAAGAATAAACTGGACTGTAACCTTTTGTGTCAGATAGTTCTAACCCATGACACCCTGATTACATAAAGTTAGAGTCCTTCTGACCCAAGCAATTATTTAATTTGGTTCTGGAAGTGTCAGCTTCCCAAAGCCTGTAGAGTGAGGGACTGAATAAATGAGTCAGAGAAAGGAATAAGTGAAAGATAGATTAAAGAATCAAACAGGAAAGAGTCAATAAATATATTAAAATGTGTTATTAAATACAGAGAAGAGAAGAAATAAGAACAAAAGAATTAAACAAGAATTTTAAAAAGTAAAATAATTAAATAGTAAGAGAAAAATAAGCAGATGAAAGATGAAAGAATGCATAGTAGGACGGGAGAGAAGCATTTTGGATTTCCCAATTCATTCTCCCAAAGCAGAGGTCGAAGAAAAGGTTGATAACAACTGATTAAACTCACTGAATAATTATGTTGCAAATTCCACATGCTGTGCAGGCTCATAAGAGCACAGAGCTAACTAGTCAGGGGACACACAGAGAATTAGGTAGGAGAGGCTGGAGGGCTATCACTCACAAAGCTGGTGTTAAGCAATGGAAATCCTTTTCAAACATCAACTGTTCACTCTTAGCATATGTCACATATCTAATGTATGTGTCTCAAGACTCCGAGACAGCAAGAGTGACATGCAGCAACCAACATATGCCTGGCACTTTTCAAGTACTGACATACTGAGCGAAACAGCAAGTACAAGGTGAAGAACAGCATGAGAGTATTAGCATCTTCCATTTTCCTGGAAGCTGGGACTGAAAGGCATTCTGTGGTTGCCAAAGGCAATATCAGCTCTACACAGAGGCTCTAAGGCACGCAGGATGTGCACTATGTGTGTTACTGGAGAAACCTCTGTATATGCAAAGCTGGATGTCTAGCCAGGTACCAAAATACTTAATCGACCCTTCACCACTATGTATATTATTTGTTTGAATGTGAAATTGTAAAGGTTTTGGCTAAGCAATGAATCCTCTTTTTACAAACCGTCATTGTGCCAACATACAGGTGGATGAACTCCACCTAGAGAAATAGCACTAGAAGAGATCCTGAGAGCTACAGACTGAACTGGCAATTCTGGTTTCCACTGCTGTTAAGATGGTAGTGTTTATAACAGAGAATAACATCAGTGAGAGCCCAAAGGGACATGGACTGCTGTGAAAAGTGTCAGCACAGCTTCTGGAAAGTAGAATCTTGCAATACTAACCTGCTTTTCCTTGAACAGGAGGTACCTGGACAAAGATAATACCTGCCTAAGTAATATATTTAGTTTTTTTTAAAAGTCTTTGATGAGATTCTACATCAAAGATTATGACAGAAATTAAGCTGCCACTGGAAGTGTGAAAAGGCTCATTTATAAACTGGAGGCTGGTTAAAGAGTAGGTGCTGCACAGAGAGGTTACTGGTCACTTTTCTAAACTAAAAAGAATCTTCAGTGCAGTCTCCCAGAGATCATCAGTGTCTTGGAGAAGGAAATATATGGTACCACTTCCTAGTCTGCAGACACAAGGCCACTTAAGGTAAAAAGGTTGGCAGGTGAACCTCAGTGTAGACAGACATGAAGTAATGCATCTAGAAAAAAAGAATCTAAACCCTGTCTACATGGTGCTGACATCAGAACTGATATTAAATCTAGTGAAAGAGATTTTAAAGCAGCAGAGTTGACAGTTCTCTGAATCATTGAGTCACCGTGCAGAAGCAGCCAAAAAAGCCTGCAAAATCTTGGTCACCACCAGGGTGGATGTTGTGGACAAGAAAGGATGTCACTTTGCTGCTGTACAAAAGCTCTGCTATGCGCACACTGAGTCCTGTGTGTCATTCTGTTTTCTGCATCTCAAAGAAGGGTATAGTGGAGCTGGAGAGGGTACAGAAAAGCACAGTTAAAATAGTCTGGGATGAGGAGCAGCTGCTTTATAAGAAGTAGAGGCTGAGAATCTTCTTGGAGAGGATAAACAGGAGAGAGGATATGAACAATGTTTGCAAAATAATAAAGGCAATAGATCAGCTGAATGCAGAACTGCTATTTGATAAATATTGCATACTAAAGTTGAATTGAACTGTAGGAGTTAAGTTTAAATTGAAGGKTTTTTTTTGTGCAGCAGATAGTGTTCCAACTACAGAGGCTGTGGAAGCAGACAGTATCAGCAGGATTTAAAAGAAGTTAGATAAATTCATAGACAGCACATCTGTTAAGGGGTACTAAAAAGACTAGACAGGGATGCAGCAACTTTAACTACTCTAATACAGCAGTTCTAGATGCCATGGGAGTATAAGGAGAAAGTTCATAAAAAGAAGCCGAGCCCATGTACTCTCCCTAGAAAGCATTCTCTTTTGTCATTATCAGAAGCAGAATACTGGTCTTTCTTTGCATTGTCTGGGCACCTAAAAGTTAGATATGGCTCAGCGGTACCGTGTCTTGCGAGACAGACACCCATCCCTTGCCCAAGTCCCAAAGCCCCAGGCAGAGATGGTTAGGTTTCATACACACTCATAGCTATGTTTTAAGCCTAAGCTTAAAAACGTCTAGCAGATACTGACAGAATTAATTAAATACAGCAAATGCTGGTGATACCAGCACAGAACTGAGTTAAAGCACAGCATGGCTTTTATACTGACACTGTCCCACGCTTATCTGACTCAGACTACAAGTTAAATGATATTCTGTCTGTCTACAAACCACCATGTAAAGTCCATGTTGGAGAAAACTTATAGGAGCAGACCAAACCACAGAAAAGCAAAAAGATAATAATCACACAGTGACAGTCAAGGTCCAGCCCTCAAGCTTGCTCCTTGGACGACTTTTGTATAGCAACARACTTGTATCCACTGTGCTGAATTGTTCCACCACACACACTGAATTGGGGCCAGAGCCAAGAATGACTCTGCCCTGGTCACTATACTCTTAACTACAAACTTATGAGAGTGGCTCATCCTGATGTAGCACAGACTGCTTTAACACTAGTGAAGCTGGGTCCTGCTAGCAGTGTCATGAGGGCAGATGGGAGCACAGCAGGGATGTGTATCCTGCACGACATGCCTGCGGTCTGCACAGGCTGCTTCTGCAAGCTTTAAGGTCTTACAGTGGTTTTTACTACATTTTGTTGTAGCAGAGCTGGAAACCTACAGGAGTTGCACTGCATTTTTGGCTTCAGCATAGGCACATTTGAAGCAGAAAAGGAGGTAAAACCCACTACAATCACTCACTATGCYTGTAATTTTTATTGTGTACAATTCCCCTTTTCTGTGAACACTTAAAAATGTAGCTAGGAAGGGGAAAATACCACTTTTTCATTTTGGTCAGGAGAGAAACTTTTTTCTGAAGTTCTTTGATGGTGTTTTTCTTGGCATAAATTTGTGTCACATTTGCTGGCAAC
The DNA here is from genome assembly GCA_018881555.1 of Amblyornis subalaris. Taxonomy (NCBI): domain Eukaryota; kingdom Metazoa; phylum Chordata; class Aves; order Passeriformes; family Ptilonorhynchidae; genus Amblyornis; species Amblyornis subalaris. The sequence continues at coordinate 2,137,546 of JACAXG010000086.1, read as the reverse complement.
TGATTTGCTAACAACTAGAAGCAGCCACAAGTAGAAGGAATAGGTTCACTCCATCTCACGACCAGCAGACATTGATTCTCAGCTTCATTAAAAATCATTCTAATCTCACAGAACTGTAGCAGTGAGCACTAACTAGCATCAATTCGTGTCAGTGCCTAAATATTCAGAAGGACCTGTTGCACTGTTTCTATATATTTTAAGTTCCCTTGCCTGACATGGCAACTGTATCAACTAACAAATTGTAGTTCTATGAGGTTCAAAGAAAGTCTTTTATTTATGAGCAAAACAAAGAAAACTTAACAAGTTGCTGTATAAGAAAGACAGAACATTGTTTTCTAGCAAGGAAAATCTCACTGTATGTGGGGAAATCAAATAACTTTACAAGACATCCCCAAAATTAGTCAAGTTGCACAGAACAAACCCATAGATAGGGGGCTCTGCAGGACAGGAAATAGAAGAGATACTTTTTCAAGCAGACTCACAAATCTTACACGATCTTTTTGTGCTCATGTCCCAAGTACAGTAGACCTTGTCCCCCTGTTCAGATGATAAATGATGATAGATATCCTTCTATTTATGTATATTATTTTCCTCTAAAATAGAGAATAATTTAGCTGTAGGTAGTTTAAATAAGACAACAGTTTAACATTAACAGAACAACTATGCCATATAACCAAAAATCCTGATGGTGTCATAGTTTATAGCAGAAGGACACCTCAATCTGTTTATAGCACTTTCTTTTTTTTTAAATCACAAACTTCGCGACCTTTTTGTACCTACTGTTCTGTATTTTACCGTGTGAACTCAGGAACCTTAACGATGCTCTGTGATGCACCAGTGCAGAGGATAACTGCAAATCTAGGACACTAAATGTTTAAAATCACTTTCCTTCTCAGACTGCAGCAAACACTCTTTAAACTTGTTTAGCTAATGGTGGTATGACCTGTTTGGCTCTTATTAGTAAATCTCCCTCTCTAACATTCAGAGGGCTAAGTGTGCTGCCAGTGAGCCTCTCAGTGGCCACAAGACACAGCAGTATCATGTCTACCTCAGCTGAGCAAACAGACCCCATGGACACTGCTCAGTTCCATAATTTGGCTCTGCAAGTCACCAGATACATGAACTAAGATAAACCTCCATAAATCCTCCACTTATTTCTGTGCCAGACACCTCCTCACCCCGTTTTTCTGACTTGTAACTGTCCTATGCCATTTCTGACCCTGCAAAGCTTCACTCCATCATCCTTCATCGATAGCATCTGCTTCCTGCCTTTCCCCTTTCCTCCTCTTATCCGGCATCACAGCACCTTTTTTCCTACAGTCATTCTAACAGCCTGGCTTCTTCCTGGCCACTCAATGATTTGATTATTTGATTATTTTTGATTATTCACACACACACACATACACTACTTCTGACACAAATATTTGGCATTGCCCTCACCCAACCCTCTCTTTAGCATATTAGCCTTTCTTACAAACTCAAAGCATTCTCATCTACCATCCCCTCAATGATGGCTATCCACACATTACTTTTCCTCTATGGCTCCTATCATATCACATCAAATTCTTAAGACCATGCTGTCTTTGTGTCCTTTCATTAATATTTCCTCTCCAGCATTCCTTCCTGCTAATATTTAAGATCCCTGTTAATCTGCCTGATGGACATCTCCTTCCCTCTCTCTCAAAACATAAGAAATCTTATCAGCTCCGCAGAAACCAGGAAGATTTGAATGGCTCATCAGGTGGGACTGTGCCACATACCCACCTGAGCTGCAACCTGATATTCTCTGTGGCTGTCAAACTCTCACTCATATCGTGCGCAAACAGGGTTTCTGGACAACAGACCAAGCTTCCTCATTTGGATATTCTTCCCACAAGTACTGACTTCTGATGAAGTAGCAACAAACTCCTTCATTCCCTAACCCAAGCACTTGACTCTGCCCCGCTCCTCCTGCAGAACAAATTGTACCAGAAATGCACAGAAGGATCTGAGGAGTAATAAACACAAGTCCGCTTGGATGGTCAAAAATCAGTTAATGATACAAGACTTTTACTTGTATTCAATCTTAAAATAATTTATTGGTATGTTTTTTACTTATAACGTGTACTTTATAATGGACAGATTACTTGTGTAGCAAATTTGGTTAAATATATATAATTTGTGTGATACTCTTTCCTCCCTCCATGTAGTGTGTGTGCATTTCTCAAAATATTCCATGGTAATTCTTCTGTTTTTATCTTGAAATCTGATTACTTTATCACATAGAGATTAATCCATTTTATTTGTCTCCTGGTAATAGCTTTCATATCCCTTTGTCTTCTAGGAAAAAATGTGCTTCAGATAACACAAGTAAAACATCAAATAGGTAAGACAAAAAACACAACCCATTGGAAGGAGGGGAAAAAAMCATCCCAAAACCTCAGACAAGCAAGTGAGAAGTCACACAGGAAAGAAAGTGTTTAATATCTGGAACACTGAGGAGAAACAGGTCCACTTCACTACTTCACTTGGAGATGACTACTTATATATTACTCTACCCAGCAATTTATTTGTGAAATATCTGCTCACAGAGTGGGGAAATATCTTTGTAAGAACATAATGAAGTAGAAAGATTCCTTAATATATTCAAATAAATGTTTATTCAAAGGAAAAAGACAAGATAAAATCCATTTCTTGGCTAAGACATTATTGGCTACTTAGAGACAGGAAACAGTTTAGGAGGGGATGTATTTTGCTAGCATTTTTCTCCCTAACACGCACAAAAATTGCAATGAAATGTTTTGATGGCCTGCTATGTTTGTAGAAACTTTTGACTGCAACGTTGCCTTTATAGACAGAATTGTCCAACCACTGACTAGTTGCCAGTTATTTGTCAGTCTATCAAGCATTACCTTGAAAAATGTCCTTTTTTATTTGATGAAAAATCCAATTTCCCACCAATATAAAAAAGTACTCCTTTAAAAACACTTCACATATAAACCTATTCTTTGAAAGAATGGCAGCCAGCTACTGGTTTGTTTTCTTTTTTTGATGTGTGCAACACATATAAGTGAGAACGTCCTYTCATTTGTTCAACAGACTTCTGAAAACTGTTGTTGATGACAGATTACCAAACTGACGACCTAAAATGTGAATTATTACAGAATGTGCTGTAAGAGGTTGTAGTCACAATTGGTTTTGCATTCAATGTAGCAAAGTGCTTTGTATTCCAAAAAAGTATTGCRTCCGTGCACTGCTGCATTTCTGTTATTGTCACAAACAGAGAGTGCAGGGGGAATTCTGGATAGGATTATGTCTGCTAGTAAGGCCTGCACTGTTSCCTGTACAAATGTGCCTTGTCTCGAAATAAAGAGAGAGGAAGGAGCTTTTCAGATGCACATTAATTAAGCCTTGTTATCAGTCAGGCAGACTATACTACCTGGAAAGTTGAAGCTGATTTGCAACTCATGATACAGTTCAACAGAAATCAAACACCCATTTGGATGGGTTGATACACACATTCACTGTAGCGGAAAGATCTCTCTCCTCTGGCTTACTATGGATGTGACTTACATATGCTCAGGAACCAGCTATTTATATCTACTTGCTGTACAACACAGGCAAGCACAGCTATGAAAAGCACTGTGAAACTTTATTTCTGATTATGTTGTCTCCCTTCCCTATAGTCTTGGGTAGTACAAAATTGATCTGAAGAGCAGATCAGACAGCGGTGCCTGGATAAGCAGTAGGAAGAGGAGGTGCATACAATTTCTGTTATGTTTCTGACCTCTATCATACCTTTTTGACCACGTATAAGAAGACACAGATTAATTAATTACGTAAATTTCCTAAGAAACACTAATGTCAAAAATAGTAGGGAACTATTACTTTCTCATTTCTGCCTGTTCCAAACTGGTACATCAGAGCAGATATCACTGCTGGATGTCAAAGGTTATACCAGCTGACCTACCATTGCCATATTTCAACCTTCACCTTGATTATGCAGGAGACAAATAAAATCAACTTCCAGTCTGCAAGAAAAGATGACATATATGATGAAATCAGAACACTTGGATTGCAAGGTAAAAGTGCACACATATCAATAGATTTGAGACGTGGCTGTTCTTTGGGAGACTTGTGCAGTCAAGTCAGTAATGCGTGTTAACATCTCATTTCTGAAATGTTGACCCTGGTTTGAATCAATGTTTCTAGAAAAAGGATTCACTCTTCCTTAGTTTCAATCTGATTATCTGGCTTAGAAAATTACTGCTTTAAACAGGAGGCTTTATATTTGTCTGGGTAAATTTTGTTCCAGTTTTTATTTTGGCCACAAGTCAAAGAAAACAGCTGTACACTTGTGGGTTCACTGAACTTTACGTGCTTGTTGGCTGCATCGCCGACTAAAGGGAATAACCAATAATTGGAACATTTGGGGTCATCTTGAGAAGAACAGAGTTTTCCCGTTTTTGGAAAAGTCATGTGACTTCTTTTTCAGATGTTCCCAAATGTGGAGCTGTCAACCATAGAGCATAGAGCTACATAAGCAAATAAAACAGCCATCATTGTTCAGAGACCAAAAGAAAACAGCAAAAGGATCTACACCTAATGATGAATATTGGGCAGAGACTTTTAACTACATGTAACAATTTTTACTCTCTACATTCATAGTAGACCTAAGGAATATCAGCAGAACTCAGTCAGGTGTTCTTTACACATAGCAGCCCTGGCCATAATGATTTTCAGCACAGCATTGAAAGCCTTAGTTTCTTTTTCTGTTTGTTTTGGTGTTTTTTTTTTTTTTTTTTTTTTTTTTTAAAGTTGAATCCATACTGGTTTACGTAAATATATGTTCCTGTTTTCCAGTTGTTCCTGCAACAGCATTTATGTCTATCCATTGACAAGAAAAACAATAAATGTAGTAGGATGAAAGCAGAATGGAGAAGAAAATAGAAATGACTCAGATTAAATGGCTTTAGGCATGTGCAAATTTTTTCTTTCTGTTAGAAGTGTAAATATTTTTGGCACTTTGAGATTATTATAAAGAAAAATAAAAGGCACAAATCTTTGGAAAACCTAACTGACAAAACTGTGCTTTTCTTGTTACTAACAGCATAAACCCCTCCTAGTATGGAAAGGAATAAAAATAAATTTTGTGTCACATCTTTTAGTCCCTAGGTGTACTAAATCTGTTTGTAGAACTTCTATCTAGTAGTTCATGAGTTCATGCTTTAGATGGGTAATTTATTTTACAATATTGGAGAGCTTATACATATTAGACAACATATGGTTGAAGAATTGAATAAGAGGTGAATTCTTGCAAGGTTACTACAGTTATCTTTTTTATCACTACAGAATATGTCCTGGGAGCTCTCAGTTACAATTGGTGTACCATTAGAGAAAGGAAATTGCTTGATCATCACTTGATACAACCAAGTGATGGTACCACTGAGAAGGAAACCCCTTCTACCCTGTTACAGGTATGTACTGTGGCTTCAAATGCCAGAGTGAGGACTTGCAAAATGCAGAGTGCTGTGGATTCCTTATGCTTTGTGAAATTTCCCAGGCCACATGAGGTTGAGGCTAAGACTATAAAATATGGGTGTTGTCACACATTTATTTTTGTGTGTTCTTCTAAGATAGGAAAGTTCTTATTCCAGGTGATCGAGTCCAGCAATTGAAACTTCAGTCTGACATCCCAGATTAATGTCTAGCCCACTAGGCTAGTGAGCATTTGAGGAAATTGAAGGGTTTTCTAGTATCTCTTGTTGGAGCTGCTACTGGCTGTGTAAATAAATATCCTTCAAAACAAGTATCTGATCTTTCATCTCCTGTACCCAAAAGCAGTGATGATACTAGTCTCTTTTACTCTCCCTCAATGTATTATTAATACAAATTGGAACACCTCCAAAAGGAAAGATACGTCCAGAGTAATTGAAATGTGTGATGATCAGGACACTCAACTAACAATGGAAAGTCTGCAGATTAAATTCTTCTTCTGAATCACACAGAAGTGCTTCTTTTCCTACCTCATTCTTAAAACCTCAGGGCTACGAGCTGTTCTTGGGGGTAAAGAATTTTCCTGTTTTGATCATAAATTCCACCATTTTTGAAACTAGACTATGAATACCTGCAATTTAAAAATTATTTCCTACAAATAACTTTTTTCATCAAACAAAATTTCCCATTGGGAAAATACTGGCGAGTTCTATTTATGACAACTATAATCTCACTGCTTTCTATTTTAAACAGACTACCACTGTGCTGGCAAATTATACACGTTACACGTAAGTGCAAAGTTAAGTCCATTGTTTACCTGATGCTACTAAAATGCACTGTTGAGGCTATTGGATAGGCTTTCTGCTCTCATGTTATTCCAGAAATGCCTTTTATATTTCTTTATGAAAGTGCCATTGAGTATATCCTTGTGGATGATTGGACAATTACACTAGTCTTAAAGCTATGAGTGCACAAAGGACCCAAAAATGCCGTGAAATTACAGAATTGTGATAACAGCTGCCTGAAAGTCACACCCTGCATTTGGGACACATCTGCATTTGGGACGTTTAACTCTCAGATTAACTCTGGCAAGACACTGCCCATCTCTTGATGACTTTTTGAGTGACAACTCTTCAACAGAGTGAAGGACTGACTTAGTAGTCTACAGAAAACTTGAGCAATACAATTCCTCCTAATGCCTCTCAGGTGGGCTTTCATCTTCTCTGCTGGTTTCTTTTTCAACCAATTGAAAGTGAATAACTATTCATTAAGACTCCAGGGGAAGAGAGGAGGGAGAATGAATCTGGATAGAAATAGGCAAAATAACAAATAAATATACCTAAGGCAGCCAATTCCATTTAGAAGCATTAGCCTGCACAGCTCAGCTTTTAAACAGCAGTTTCTAGGTGCCTGCTTGTCTACAAATCCTTGATAAGAGGATGGGAAAATTAGTTTTGCAGAAGTCTGTCAGTCTTTCAATAATATTTATGCCTAAGACTACAGCCCTTTTGAAAGCCCTCTTGAACAGCAAGGCAGGGGGACAGTTGTTCAGTAACCTCTGCAGAGAGCAGAACGGGGGGAGCATGAGATTTATGGGAATTAATTTTGTATCCTGACACAAGTCTAAAAAGCTCAACCTACATAATTAAATTTGATATTGAGGTTACTGAAGAAAAGACATGCAACAGGATGCCATCAGGATATATTGCTAATTTTGATCGGATCCTGTGGAGTCTGTGTCTCAGGAAAATTCTTTATTACTCATGCCAGCAGCCTGTTAGCAAAACAGGAGAAAGGTTCCTGCTGCACTGGAGGTGCAGCAGTTCTGTTGAGATGCTACTCACCATTACTTACAAAGCAACAGGTGAAAATACTGGGTTGGATACAAGACGAACCTGAACTCGTTATACAGCAAATAGAAGCCCCTTTTGATTCAGTCTAGATCAACACTATAAACCACGTATTATTACCTGAGCCACACGTGTAGTCATACACTGCCTTTCGTAGTCCAAACTGCATCCTTAGAACATACATGTACTCATCAAAGAAAGAACTGTCATTTAAACTAGACAGCTCTTCCAGTTTCTGCAGGTAGTGGAAAGGAAGAACTGTAAATGTAACTTCACATCTATCAAGAGACCAGAATTATTCCCCTGTTCATCTCTTCTTCAGTTTAAATATTTGGTTGATTTTTTTTTTTTTTTAATTATTGCCTCATTTCCCAGTTRTGTAATATCCATAGAACATTTCTGGAGCTTTAATGTTTTGTTATAATTAAAGGGATTTATTTTGCTCACAAAATGTCAAGATGCGTCCATGACTCCTAAATCTGCTGAAAAGTAGTGCTAAAATATTTGCCTCACTGAAGTCAGCACTCAAACTACCATAAAGAGGAACACATTTCCACGTAATGAGAGTGGAGCCATGCATCTTCTAAAAGGGCAAAGTACTGTATTACCCAAACAGAATATAAGTCATCAGTGATTTATATTTTTTTATGATCCGTAAATTATTATCTAGAACACAGTAAATTATTCTGGTCATTTACAATCAAGATAAACTGCATCCGGTTCTGACATAAGGTGTTAGGATAAAGACTGAAAAAGCAAACCCTTCCAAAGAAGCCTGTTTTTCTTTAGCCCAGCACGATGAAAGCTGTGAGGTAACGTCCCCTGTTTCTGAAAGTGCATTGCAAAAATGGGAAGGAAAAACTAGTAAAATTAAAGGATGAGGCTGGCACAGAAACTGTGTAAACAGAATTAGGCTGTTATTTAGGGAAGGGTTTCTAACCTTTGTAGAAATGATGTTTTGAACAGCCATCCAGCAGTAGTGAGATTAAAATCCCAGTTTCTCATATGGAATTCTATAAATTTATAAAGTCATGTGTGTGGTAGCTTGAAAAAGAAGAAGACTTGGTTTATGACTTAGGGTATTCCTTTCAGACATATGTAAAACACTAGCATCTCATGGCTATAAATATATGTCCCTGAGGGACAAATTTCCTGGGGTTTTGATATTTTTGTGCATTTGTACATATGTGTATTAATTCAGGAACTAGCACAGATTTAGTAGTCCACTAAGTATCAAAATAGGTATAGAAGTTCTAAAACTAGTATTTTTATGACAAGATAATAAAAAAAAGAAGCCCAAGAAAAATGCCAGGTGCACAATTGTTTTGTGAGCACTGAAAAACACTTCATGCTTTAGCCACTGAGTAAACATTCTGTACAACACAAGTATCAGTCCAGTTCAAATCTAAGTATGTCCTGTCTTATCGTGCTTTGGTATATGCAATGAATTTTTAATGTGTTGTTTGGTTTTGACCAAATAAGTGTTTAGTGTAAGGCTTTTCTGTGTCAAATTACAAACCTCTGCAGACCAGGAAAACTTCCTTTCAGTGATCTTACTAATGAAGATTCATTAAGACTGTGGAAAATCTCTTCATAAAATGCTCTACCATGGCATTGTTTGGTCCTGGGGGCTAAAGCAGGGTCCTAAGCCATGGGCAGAGTTGGGGGAGACAATTGGGGTGGGCTGGGACAGGCAGGTCCCCAGGGCTCTGGCACTGTGAGATTTCCCATACTTTTTCTGCCCATGCACATCTGAATGTAAGTGAATGAACAGAAGAACAGAAAGCTATGCCTCAAATTCTTTTTGTGCACTGGTGTGAATAATCAACACTGAGGAATTACTGGGAAAAGTCTTGTTTTCCTCTTTTGTTTACATACAACAGCAGCGACTGCCAGTCTGATGTTGTCTTTGTCCCTTGTCTCCTAGCTTCTAGTTCCACCTCTGTGTCCTTGGAGATTTTTTTTTCCACAACTTTCACGGCCTGGACTGCTAAGACCATCATAACTACACAGAATCTTTAGATTCTTGTGATTGGCAGAAGACCAGTGCTTGAATGAGACAGGTATTTCCTATTTGTTTCTTGTAGAAAAAGAAGAATCTCATCAGTGTCTCTTCTCCAATTATGAGAAGATATAGATACCTATACCTTTCCAAAATTTTGCACCATTTTTTATTTAAAATCGATTTTCAGAAACTGGTAATGACAACTTACTTCTCTGCACTTCAGTAAGAATTTTTTTATGAGCACTGTTTTGTTCACCTGCTCCTCTTGTATTGTCAGATTCCCTGTCCTGTCATCAGATCAGGGCATTAAGCAGCRGATCACATTTAATGGATTTTGACAGGCCTCAGTAGCTGGTACCTCCTACAGTGACAGCCCCAGAGACAAACACAAGGCTATGACAAGGTTTAACATCTCTGTGTTTAATCACTAGAGCTCACATAATTCCTCTGCCTACTTGACATGAAACCACTTGTGTGATAAATAATATGCTTCATTAAAGATTGAAAAGAAAAACATAAACCCTTTCCAGAGTAATTTTGGAAAATGCTTTCATATGTTATACCCTATACATTTTACTTGTTCACCATGTAGGAAATCCACAACTTGCTTGAACTTTGGCATTGTACAGCCCTGGATTCAAAGAAGCTAGCCAAGGATTTCTGTATCTTTTAAGTTTCCACAGTCCCATCTCATATTGGTGCTGTACAGTAGTGCAACAGGAGAAAAAGTAAACCTTTGTGAGATGCTTTATGCAGAAGATTTTGAAACCAACTGTACAACTGAAACCTTAGAATTCATTTCCGTGTTTTGAGCAGTCACTTTGGGGAAGAGCCATTTTGTCGGCCATTGTCAAGCACCTGTGCCAACCAGTGGCATTGGTCAGCAGGTCAAGAAGAGGCACATTCCATTATCTCTTCACAGAGCAGAGGGTCAGTTCCCAAAGAGCTGGGCAGGACAATCTGTGACGCACTGAGACTGATTACATTTCAACAAAGAAAAAAAGTCTGTGGGCATTTAATTTCTCTAATTAGAAAAAGAGTATTTCCCCCTTGTTTAGGATATGACCTCAAAGTATGACATTTACTTTTACATGGCTAAGAGTTGTCCTTCACTGTCGACACAGAGCATCTTCCCACTATTATCTTTTAGTCAGTGGTAAAAGATTGTCTGTTTAAAGAGATTAAAAACCTGCTATTAGAATTTTTAGTTTTCAGTTGTTTAAAATGCATTATTTAACACTAATATTGTGGAAGTGCATTGCAGTAGTAAAAAAAATCCCCATACATTTAGATATATATGATAGCTGGAAAAAGCTATTTATAAATTTGACACTTTTATGAAGCCACAGCCACCTATTTTGGCAATTATGATGTCCAGTGAAAAGAAATGCACATATTTTCATATAAAAGAGAGCAGAATTAAAGTCCCCCAGATTGGAGACTGCACGGTAAAAGAAATCATTGCAGCTGTTCAAGCAACATCATGATTCTTCAAAGATTTTATTAATATATTTGTCTTTGGCATAATGATTTTTCTCCTGCTCAAGTGAAAATTAAATTTCTGAGCAAGTTACAGCACTATTTAAAAAGAGACAGGGAGAAATGCAAAGTTTCAGGGGCAAAAAGTCCACCCAAGCTAGCTGCAAACACAAGCTTTCTGCAGATCATTAATAAAAGTAATAGTTGTTCATACATGATTGCCTCATTATAATAGTGACATTCCAATTAATTGTTTCAGCACCTTTCAAATTGAACAAATTTTCTTTTGACGTTCTTTATTGTGCCCTTTATATTCTCTTGTAAAAGAGAAAAAAAGCACTGATCTGCTTGAAAAGAAAACAAGGGCGAACTTTGCAGGTCCTATTTTTTGAAGTAAGTTAGTGGATTTCCTCTTTCAGAAGATATCATACGGAGTATAAATCATATTTTCAGTCAACTAAGAGCAGTCATGTATTTTTCAGTATCTGAACACATTCCAGATTTCTCCACTTCCCTTATCAAGCGCAGTTSTTCAATAATCGTTAGGTGTCTGCCAGCTGTAGGAAAATTGTAAGCTGTGCAACATGCATCACAGATGTATCATTACAAGGCTGTGCCTTTACACTTATGCAATACAGTTTGTTGTTCCTTCTCAGCTAGGATTTGAAAGTAGATAGCAACTAAAATAATAATTAGGTCCAATAAAATACTGTCCTGGGTTAGTTATATATTCTATTACCACCCACAAAAGCTGGATAAATTTCATAATACACACCTGGGACTCCTTATCTCAACTGAGATAAGCACTCCAGCCGACAGCAAGCACCACCCACCCTGGTTATTTGATCTCAGCTAATGGCCCATTAGCACCACTCAGCCTGACTAATAGCCCGAACCCTGGATCATCGGAGGACCCTGGATCATCTCATCCCAGCTCATTACCGAAGCAACCAATAGAACATCGGGAAGATCCTCTTCTATTGTGAAAGTCTCTGCCCCTGGGCGAGGTGCCAGCCAAGAAACACATCATAAAACAAGGGTTTTGGATGGGAGAAGATACCCTTCGACTTCACGGGACTCCACTCTCAACGGGACTCTCAACTCGACTGGACTCCACTCCTCAGAATTGGACTCAGCTAGCTACTCCACTCCACTTCTCAGAACTGGACTCAGCTACTCGACTCCACTACCAGGACTGGCCTACCAGGCCTTTCCGCAGGACCAGTGCCTAACTGGACTACACAGCTACCACCCTGGTCAACAGGGTGTCAGGTTGTACCGTGACTCTGTCGGTTTGTTTAAGCCGGTGTTTCTGTATTACTGCATTTATTTTAACCTTTTTTATTAAAATTGTAATTTTGACCTAAAATCTCTCGAGGTATTTTGTGTGGGGTTAATTTCCCCTGCTGATTTACAGCCAAACCAGCACAAATATAAGTAGCAATAGTTTATTTGCCTGCCAGTTTCAGCCCAGTGCTTGCATGCACACATTTGCATGTGCAGGACACTAACACACTGACTGTTTCAAAGGGAACTGTTTAAAGTGTCTTAAACACAGCTTTCTTCACGCTGTTCCCCTTGGCAGACAGTGCAAGTAAATATTTGAATTGTCAGTGTGGAATATCAGCAGCCGATTTCAATATCCAGATATTTATACAATAACCAAAGGTACATTTAGTATTGGTTTCAGTAAGAGCCGTGATTAAAGACAGATGCGGATTTGAAATTTGGTCTAAATCCCTAGACAGCTAATATGCAAAATGAAGAACACACTGATGGTAGCAGCAGTATACAAACCTTGAAAGAGATGACTATATACTAATAATTGCTGTAGGTTAATAAATTATAGCTCACTCAATTTCTCAAAAAAATATGAAAATCAGCATAGCAACTTCTCTACTGTCATATTCCTCTTTCTCTTATTCCTCAGAGTAACCGAATCTCCTCCTCTTCTTATAATATTGTAGAAGTGATCAATGAAGATGAAGACTGTTCAGAGCAGTAGTTTCATAGAATCATAGTGGCAAGACTATACTTCAAGATACAGCCTTTTGATCCATTCAAATTACATGCGTGCATTGCAGATCGCAATGAAAAGCATTTATAAAATAATATTGGATTCAGTCCCCTTGCCCACATCATTAAATGACCAGTGATTATTTTTTCATGATCACACGATCACTGGATATTTTTCACTGAACCCCAGGTCCTTTCAACACAAGAGAGCTAATGCTCAAAGAGTGAGCAGATGCTAGTTTTCTTTCTTTTATCTGTAGAATTTGATGTGTGGCGTCAGGCCCTATTTGCTGCACACTATTCAAATGTCATTCTGAAGACTGAATTATTACTTTCCACACGGGTATTCTCTATGGTATCTATTATTATTGTATCTGAATACTTCAGAAACGAGCAGTTAACCATCCTCCACTTTACCTCTGTGAGCCTTTTATACAGCTGAGCCACTAGTGAACTCCTCAATGTTGTTCAATGTCTTCATCAATGGCTTGGGCAATGGGACAGAAAGCATCTTTGTCAGCGTCTCAGATGACACTAGACAAGGTAAAGCAGTTGATAAGATGGAGGGCAGGATTGTGATACCTCCACAGCCTGGAGGAATGACCAMGCAGGAACCTTGGCACACTTGGCAAAGGCGACATAAAAGTCCTTCACCTGGAATGGAATAAGCCCATGTATGTTGGGCCTGAGTGGACACGCAGCAGCTCTGCAGAATAGCACTGGTCAAGGAGGCACAATCTTTGTGAACAAGTGGAACACTAATCAACAGCAAGGCCTCCTGGAGATGAAGGATAGCCACATACTAGGATGCATTTGCAAGAGGATAGCCGGCAGATCAAGGGAAGGGATTATTTTCTTCTACTCCAGCCCTCTGAGGTTTGGAACATTATGTCCAGCTTTGACCTCCTTGGTATAAAACAAGCATTGACAAACTGGAAAGGATCCACTCCAGAGTTACTAAGATGCATGTCTAGGTCACCCAGCGACTAGGAGCATAGAACACTTCATATACAGAAACAGCCACTGGAAGCTTTGTTTGCTTAGCCTGGAGAAGTGAATTTTAACTATGAATCCAATTGCTGCTTTTAGTTTCTGAAAGGGCAGCTATGGAGAAGCAGATCTAGGCTCTCCTCAGAAGAGCATGGTAAAGGACAAGAGGCAAAAGTCACAGTCTGCAGCAAAGGGAATTCTGGCAGGATAAGATGGATAAAATTCTTCACAGTGAGGTCTGTTGAGCACTGCAAACTGTGCCCGGGAAAGCTGTTGGAAACTATCTCCTGAAACATTTTCAAATCTGAATTATTTTATGATTCTGTGACATAACTTTCCATCACTACTGCATAGAAAGGAATGCCAACTTGTGCTTTAGGGAGACAAAAAGGAAGAAACTTGTCTTTGCAGCCTTTTAAAGAGACCAGTTCTCTGGAGGGGAAAACATCTCATTTTACTTCTCATGAATATTGCTCTACTATGACACTACTGGAAATTACATAAACCTTGATATCCTTGGACGAATGTGGATGGTATACAAAATAAAATGTAGATAAATTTCTGTATTAAAATTCACTTATATTAAGTAGTTTTTATTTGGATAAAAGCTGCTACCATTTGCGAGGCAGGCAAGTTATTAGCAAGTCCCCCCCAAAGTACTCTGTTTCTTTCTTTGTTACAGATAGTTTCTCACTAGTCGAATTTTATTCATGTCAGCCTCAAAGTCATCTGTTCTGTGAAGTTCACTAGTTATAAAACATTTATTAGGATTGAGCCAGAGATATTTTTATTAAGGTTAGAAGTATTTAAAGAGCAATCAGTGCAGAACTCTAAACAGTAATGAATTATTTTCTAAAGGTATGAAAGAGATGCTTTCATTAGAGCAAACACAGTCAATCTTTCAATCTTTGCCAACCTAATATGGTATTTTAAACTCATACAACAATGGAATAAGATTCATTTTCTAAGATAATTGTGAAGTGGCCAATACAAATATATAAAGATTACATAGCAATATATGATGTGTCATCAGGCCAGCAGTAGTCAAATACCACATTACAGGTCTGCAGAGAAGATGCCTGTGAAGGAATTCCACTGCCAGGTTATCAGTATTGTCTCCCATAAGATGCTCAACAGAAGAAAATGCAATGTCATGCACCTGGGGAGGAACAGCCCCAGGCCCCAAAATCTGCTGGCGGCTGCTCATCTAGAAAGCTACCTTGCAGAACAGGACCTAGGGGTTGTGGGGGACACCTTTTGAACATGACCCAGCAGTGTGATCTTGCAGTAATGAAGGGTGTCAGTATTCTTGCTTGCATTAGACAGAGCGTTGCCAGCAGGAGAAGGGAGGTGATCCTTCTCCCTTGCTCAGGTCTCATGAGGCCACAGTTGGGAGTCCAAACAAAGGTTATAAAGATAAGGAGTGGCTCACCTCACCTGGTTTGTTAAGCCTAGAGAAGAAGAAACTGAGTATTGAGGGGAGACCTCATTGTAGTCTACAACTTCATTGTGAGGGGAAGAGGAGGGGGGAAGGCACTGATCTCTGTGGCAACCAGTGATAGGACCAGAGGCAATGGCCTGAAGTTGTGTCAGGGGCAGTTTAGGTTGGATATTAGAAGACAGTTCTTCACCCTATGGTTGGGCACTGGAAAGGCTCCCCAGGGAAGTGGTCACAGCACCAGCCTGACAGAGTTCAAGAAGCGTTTGGACAAGGGTCTCAGGCACATGGCATGATTTTTGCGGTTGTCCTGGGCAGGACCAGGAGCTGGACTTGATACTTGTGGGTCCCTTCCAACTCAGGATATTCTGTGATTCTATGATTCTCAGATACTGTGTCTCATTCTGGGCTTCCCAGTAMAAGAAAGACATGGATATACTGAAGAGAATCCAGCAAAGGGTCAGAAGGATGATTAAAGGACTGGAGTATCACTCTTATGATGAAAGGTTGAGAGACTGGGACTGCTTATTTTAGAGAAGGCTCAGGGGAATCCTATCAATGTAAAGAGGACAGAACCAGGTTCTTTTCCAATGATGAGACCAGAGGCAATGGGCCCAAAACTGAAACACTGAAAGCTCCATCAGAACACCAGGAAACACTTTTTTTTTTACTGTGATGGTGATTGATCTCTAGGACAGGTTGTCCAGGGAGGTTGTGGAGTCTCCACCCTTGGAGATAGACAAAAGCCACCTGAATGTGGTCCTAGGGAGCCTGCTTTAAGTGGCCCTGCTTGAATATAGGGGCTGGACAAGATGGTCTCCAGAGATCCCTTCCATCTTCAACCATTCTGTGTTTTATTCTGTGGTTCCACTATAATGTTGCTGCCCTATAAGCAAAGTTAGAACTGATCTTATCATTAGTGTGTTGTGGAAGTATTTAAATGTTACACTAATAACTTTCCAATCACAATAAAATAGTTCTGCAGCTTATCTGAAATGCAAGATTAATAATGACATATGTAAGATCTGAGTGTGTGTGTCTGTATGTCTGGATGTGAGCAGTCATATCATAAGGCTCAATGACAGTCAGGGGCTGGATCTAGATCCATGTACCAAGATCAGGGTAAGCTGATCCAGAATCTGGAAAATCCAAAACCCCTGGCAAGACGACACTGTATTCAAAAGTCTGTTGAAGATAAGCAGCAAGATCTTAAGGCAGAATTCAGGAGGCAGGAAGAAAGAGCAAGGCGAGTAAGCACAGCTTCTATCAAACGGCTGTGCCAGACATCAAACAGCTGATGGGTGGGTGCCCACTATGCAAGCTCACAACTCATCAGTCTGGAGTCTGCTTGAGCTTGACTGCTAAGGCAAAGCCTTTCGCTGCGGGAGCTTTGTCGGAACAGTTTTGGTGCTTCTTTGAGTTCAAGATCAACGTAATGTAATTCTTTACGAACCAAGGTACTGTGACATTCAAAAGCAATAAATTCAGCTCTTTATCTATTGCAGCCAGTATATTCAGTCTCTCCAAATAAAAAATTAAACCCACCTTCAAACTGAGCTTAGCCATGCAATATCCAGTTTCCTTTCTACCCTCATTCTTCTAATTCACCACTCTTATCTAATTCACTGCATTTACCAGATTTGAAGCACGTCTCAACAAACATCTCTGCAGAAACTCAATTTCTATTTCTTGTGTCTGTAGTCATGCAAAGTACTCTGCTAGACAAACAGAAAAGTGGATCCATATCTACATTTTATAAAGTGTTTATGAATTATGGGAATGCATAACATTTGCCTCCATCATAATGGAAAGGCAAATTTGTCCTCCAAGCTATCTGTGTTACTGAGTATTTTGTGAAAACATAAAAAGAAAAATCACAAGAGAATTGGAAAAGTCCTGAAGTTTTTCCTGCTGGCATATTTTTAAATCACTTTTGCATTTCCTTAGCTTCAAAAGGACAGTCCAATCCGGCCTTTTATTCTGCTGAGTAACCAGACATATTAGCCTTCACAATCTGACCTTTTATCTCCAGAGACCTGTTTCTTGCAAGTATAAAGGTGTTAAAAGAAATCTTCAAGGAATTCACAAATTTCTTTTGGTTTATGTTTCATAGCTCCAATACATTTCCTAATCGTTAAAATAGATTATTTTTTTTATTTCTTTTCCTGTCTGAGGTTGTAAGCTAGCAGCATATGAGTTTTATTGCTTCTTTTGAGAAAATGCTGTTTTAGCCATTTGAAGTCTGTCAGGTTCTGCCCACAGTACCCTGAGTTTAGTATTTAACTGCCCTCAAAAGGTAGCTCTATTTATAATTTTCAAAGCTACTGTTTAAACAGAATTTTTCTGATTTTAGATCTCTCTCTGAAATCTGTGACCAGCAGGTCCTTTCACGCCTCCCATCCCTCAATCCCACCCAAAGTTGTATTAACAACTTCCACTTATGCAGTTTCAGATGTTTTCCAGGCAATAACTGATGTTCCACAAACTGTCACTTCTGCATTCTCCCTCTATCTCCTCTCTCAAAAAGTATCCTGCCTCATTAAGGTGCTGTTTATTCTGTAGACAGAGAGATTTCAGTGCCATCCTGCCAGGTTATCTAGACAGCGAGTGGGTTGAAGGGAAGCTTTCAAGTGGAAGAGAAATCCACTGAGAGCCATGAAGGCTTCGGCCTCTGCGGGGGACTACACAAACCTTTGGTCTGCTCTAGTATGATGGCTTTTAGGATCAGATCAAATTAAAGTCCCGCGTATTCAAAGTGTTTTATGTGGAGCACCATCAAAGGATGCAGAGTTCCATTCAATTTAGAGGGCTGGGGGGTAGTTTAGGTTTCACCTTTGAAGATCACATAAGGAACTGAACCACAGCAGTGTTTAATCATGGTGTATGTGAAAAGCAGAATGGTCCCTCACGTAGGGTAGTATACACAGGTTCTGTCATTTCTTTGCCCTCTGGAAAAATAAATTTTTTTTTAGTTTTCTAAGTTTTAGCC
Organism: Amblyornis subalaris; assembly: GCA_018881555.1. Classification (NCBI taxonomy): domain Eukaryota; kingdom Metazoa; phylum Chordata; class Aves; order Passeriformes; family Ptilonorhynchidae; genus Amblyornis; species Amblyornis subalaris. The sequence continues at coordinate 2,119,304 of JACAXG010000086.1, read as the reverse complement.
TTCAGATAGAGATATCCAGGCAGACGCTCAGGTGATGAAGGCACTCTTGGAGGAGGGCTGGGTGTGCCAGCAGTTTCCACCTGGGCCGCAATGGCCAGAAGACACCCCATGGGGACCTGCAGGCATCTTGTTCCTTCCCCCCGCAGCCATCCTGGGCCGGAAGAGAACCAGAGAATGGGAATATAAAAGGCTGCTCCTGTCTGTCCTCTTTTCACTGGCATCCTCCAGGTYCGAGGAAAGGGACTGGAGAATAAGGGAATGGAGCTCTACAGGCGAGGGGCTGCTGAGGTGTAGTGCTAAGAGGACGACCATGCCCTGTGCAAGGGGCTTGCAGAGAGTGCTGGTAGAAGCCAAGAGGGCTGATGTTGTCACTATTTGGGATACCCAGGCAGTTCCCCAGGCATGGCTGGGGGTCTAGGTGGGTTTGACCTTCAGCTACTCCACCCTGTGCCCGCTCTCTGAGGAGAGTCTCACTGAGAGGGGTTGAGCCTTGGCTGGCCACTCTGGTTTGGCCTGGAGTGGAAGCAAAGTGCTGAGTTCCAGAGCAATCTAATGAGACAGCAAAAATTCAGTCTTTAAGGCCAATCAGCATTTAGGATTTTATTATCGGGGGGGTTTTCTTCAGGGTTTTGACAATCTAGTGAACTGGTTTTGATTGCTGATGGAGTGTTTCCTTCCTTTCACATGAGGCAGTACTCTTGCCTGTGTCACAGACTGCTGAAAGCACTAGACTGATGACACCAGCAAGTAACATTTGTCGATATTACCTTAGGAGGGATTAATTTAAGCTTCCTCATATCACTAAATCTCCTTCTATCACATCTCAATTTAGCTATAATTGATCTCTTCTGTCTCTAAAGAGCATGCTGTAGAATAATCTATATTACATCTGAGTTAAAATACACACCTCTTTTAGTCCTAAGCCCTCCTCCCTAGTTCTCAAAATGTCTTTGTTTACTTCACTACATCAGACACCGAAAAACCTGCATTTCAGTCCAGCTGTGGGACTGCTCCCTTTACTACAAGCGCCTTAGTCCTAGCATAAAACAAAACAGTGATTTGTTCCATAATCAGTAACAGAGGATATATAACAACCCCTCATCATCCTGCTATATTACTTTCATGACTGCCATGGGTCAAAGTCTCCAAAGGGTATTTTTTTGTGCAACTGTACTAAAATAGAGGTATTCCTACTTGCATCAAGCTACATTTTACGTCTCTCAAATTCTCTCTTGGCATGTACACATGGCAGAATTTATATAACAACATGACTAAGAGAGCAAGCATTTTATCCTACAGAGTTATCTTCAACACTAGTCCCTAATCAAGCATACTGTGTCAGCAGCACTGCAAATTAAAAAGACACATACCATGTAGGATGAGACATGAGACCTGGAGCTTTAGGAATAAGCTCCATTTCACAGTGCAGTTCTACACATAACAGCAGTTGTAAATTGTCTGARCTACTGACATAAAATAGAGCTAGAAAGGTAAAGAATATTTCATAAATGTCTTCAGTATTATCCAGTGCTGGCCCACGCGACCACCAACAATAAATATAATAGTGGTAAATCATACAACACTTCTGAAGACTTATTATAAAGCTGCTTCCAACCTTCGATTCTAAGCAAAACATAATCCTGCACATTGTGTTAGTGCTTTGTTTGGTATATGAGCCACTTTCAGGATGTGCCACTTGGCCAGCCCTTTTGCCTCATTGCCAAGAACAGCAGCCATGCAAAGCCATTTTTTGAAACTTGCATTTCTATAATTGGAATTTTTAAGTGAAAATACCACTACTGTGGTAACAGCAGTTTGGGATTTTACAATCTGGATGACACCACCTGCAAATTCAGGTAATACAACTTCCACACAGAAACATCTAAGGATCTTTACTTTTTTCTAAGTGAAGTGGGGCAGCAGGGTAGGCTTCAAAATTTAAAGAGGCCTGTGAGTGAATACATTAACCCAGAAGGTTTAACTTGTGTCTGCATGAAGAACAAATTCATTGGTTTCAAAGACTGGAATCTGCCTTTTTAAGCACATTACATTATAAAACTAGTTGAGTATTTCAGCTAGTTCAACTATTTGCTAGTGCAAACAGAACTATTACTGCTGTTTGTCTCCRTATCTGTAAATACTAAACTCTTGTCCCTTAAAAAAGGCTTTGCATTTTCTCCTTATTTGCTGGGATTGACACTAATCCCAGGCAGAATCTTACTGTTTAAACTTCACTGATTAAAAATCTGATAAACTTTGGGGTATTTTAAAACAGTCACTACACATATTTTTGACTCATGTCACTTCTTTAAAATTTGTTTCTGTAGTGAGTTACCATTTTTAATCTTTTTCTTACTAGTGCTGGCAGTCATGTATAAATAGACATGTTTTGGATTCAGTCAATCTGTGTCACTGCCTTGGAAAGGAAATTTAATGACAGAATGTTTCCATTAATCTACTTTATCTCTAAACTTTTATTGTCTTTCTTGCTTACTTTTTACTATTATTTTTCTTTCAAGAAGAAATATGATCAAAATTACATTAGGCTTAGTCCTAAAAGATTTTGAACACCTATCATTTTAATTTAATTTGGCAGAATTTGACAACGCTTGGCACCATTTATCATGCCCATCAAAGAAGAGACAGAGAGGTTTGGCAGAGCAGTTGATTGAGTTTCCTTTTGTTAATGAAAACAATACTGCTGACAGTCCATTAAAAACATTCCATTTCTTTTTAATATTCCTGGAGTAGCAAAAATAAAGCCAGAGGGAAAGCTGAAATTGGAAGAATTGTTTTAGACTTCACTTGTCTCATTTGTGTTTAGACCTATAAGGCACTGGGTCCTCTCAGTATTTTTTTTTATTCTGATCTCTGTGGCAGAAGATAAAAGGAGGAGTGGAAATGCCCCAGAAACTTGGTTTGGACATTCAAAAGCAGCTGCACCAAGTTTGTTCTGTATAAACTTGTAACTCAGATTAAATAGATATTTTTAGGTTTTGTTCCTACTGAAAATCAAATCTGAGTGTCCAGACTTAGCTACCACAGAAGTGTTCAAAAAATACATTTTAATACCTTAAAAATGTTAATTAAATGTGGCTTTTAAAAGTACATTTAAAAAATAGAATATACTTAGACTTTTATGATATGATGCACTGAGTTTTGAGTCATCATGATAATTCATTTTTATTTTCAGGGGGGTTCTGCAGTTGCAAATAATGGAAACATCTTTTTTTTCCATTAGAAAACTTATTAATATAGCCTGCACGTGCAACTTGAGAAGATCAGATCTTTGCAGCAAAAGTACGTACCTAGAATTAGCTTTTTGTTTCACATGCCCTCCATTCTCCTCACAACATCTTAGCAAGAATAGGAGAAGCAGCTATAACTTGCTGCTCCATTTGCCAATGATATATATTCTGAAACTTAATCCAAAAAGAAATCAGGTCTTAATTATGATTTGCTTCACTATTTAGCTTTTAAAACAAAGAAATCTAATTAAAGGTGTAATATGTATGCTGCAGAATAGCCTAAAGTAAGTCAGTCCAATTCAAAAGAAAATTATATTTATAGATGTAACTCCCTGTCCTATTTCCTCTGAGTCCTCCCACCTTATGAATCGCAGAATACACAGAGATGATGTTCTGCCCTGTTGCTCTCTCTGACAGTGTTTCTTGCAGGCCTAATGCAGTCTTTCCATCTGTGATGGGTACCCACAACTAATTCACAGCTGAATTGTAACATTTGCTAAAAAGATAACCTTGAACTCTGCTTACCTGCCAAACAGTATTCAACAAATCTGTTCCATGTTCTCTCCTTTAGTTTTTATTGTCTTTGAGTCTTTGCAATTGTGTAATGATTGGACAAAAGAGAGAAAAAGGAGAGGTTTAATTAGTATAAACAAAACCTATGTAAATTATGCATGGAGATTTACCATTTTCAGTTGCCAAAACCTCACTCTTGGTTCATTTAAACATTTTTTAAATAGCAATAATAAGATTTCAATGCAAATGAAGCTATTCTAAATTAAGGCTCACTTCTCAAATACTTACTGCAAATAAGAAGCACACCCCCTATCCTCTTACTGGGCTGAATAATAATTTGAAAACAAAGGTAGAGCAGATAAATCAACTCAGATTTAATTTATTCATTAGATRTCACATATATCCACATATGATTCTTATTCAGTTTAAAAAGCACAAACCAACTAAGACACCATAAAATTAACACAATAACAGCACATTACAATGAAAAGCAAAGATGTTTGAAATTGCTAAATTGCAATACCTTTTTTTTTTTCTTTAGGAAGCAGTTAAAAATCTTCCAATTTCACCCAGGTTTCAGAAAATTAAATAGTGGTTGTTATTTGGGTTCTATTGTTTGGAGTTTTAAACTTTTTTTTCCACCCAGTGAGCAGTTGTGTTAAATCAGAGGATATAGAGTGATTATCTAGTGACTCAGCAGGAGTGTTTATTCTCCTTTATTTCCGTGGTAGGCAATACTTGTTACCCTTTTTTTCCTCAAAAACTTTTTCCTTTTTCCTTGAATTAATAGGCTAACATGCAGACTATGAATCTGTTTTTTTTTTTTTTAAATTATTTGCAAGCCTGGAATCCCTCCTTTTGGCATTTTCAGTGATACTACTTGTAGGCACGGAGAACCATACCAGAATCCAGGGTGTTTTAATACTAGAGAAGAATACAATTCTAAAACCCACAGAGTACAGTATTAATGTAAAGAAGCAGGATATATAAAACAAAATTTCATTCAGAGACTGCAGATAAAAAAACGGTGCAAGAAAAATCCCTATCATTTTAAGATGGACTTGATTACTTTATAAGACTGTTTATATTACCGTTAATAGAGAATATTGCTACAGCAGAAAAAAAATGCTCTGTACTGAAATAGGGAAATCTATTCATAATAAATGTTCACACTGAGATCTTGCCATCTTGATTAAGAGTGGTGCAGGACATCAGGACACATTCAAAATGCAATGTCTGGGAGAAAAATAATATCCTCTATTAAAATGCGGACACAAACCGTATTCTTTAGGGCTGTTCTTAAAATAATTCCTCAGGTCTACTGAATGGAGGCAAAATGAAATATTTTTCATTTATACAAAATTTTGTTTCACCCATATGTGAACCTAAAGACAAAATCCCAACTTTATGAAGGCTCTGGCTTCCCAGGACTTGTTTAAAATTTATACCAATGTGAATTTTTCTGAATTAAATATTTTAAGTGGAAAATGTATCCTCTCTCCATGAGCACTAGCATTATTCTCTTCGTCTCTGTCTCCGCAAAGTGAAACTCTAGCACTCAGCAGTGGAACAAGCTTCTGGTTTTCCTTACATATTTCATTTTTCAGAAATAAAAAATACTGCTTTTCTTTTTTCTTTTTTTCTTTTTTTATTTTCTTTCTCTTTTTTTTTTTGTTTTGCAGAAGTGTACACATGCACATGCACGCACATGTTGTTACAGAAATTTTGACTGCACCTGGCAAGACCAGATTACTTTTTTTCTGCCCTATATTTCTTTAATTTCTTTCTTCTAACAATATTGAATTTTCTATCACCTAAGTAAAAGCATGGCATTTTTCCAGTGTTTCTTTGTCATATATGTTAAGGCAAAGGTGAATTCATAAATATTTATGTTGCTGCCTTTTTTTTTTAAAATGAGTTACTTTATCTTGTTTTGCTTTGTTTTGCTTGTATAGTTCTGGAGAATTCTGTACTGCTGTATTTTAAATTTTAGCTTTATTGCTATTTTTAATAATTCATCTGTTTTCTCTTTTAAAATTTATTTTCATTCCTTAGCATCTGCAATAAACAATTTTTCTGAGCTTACGGCGTTAGCAGTACTCTGTTTTGTTCAGTTAATGTGAATTTCTTACAGTATATAGATTTTTAGGTATAAGAAATGTCAAAGTTACAGATTGAAATAATGCAATTTAAAAAGTTTTAAGATTGTTTTTTTAAACCATGAAGTATCTTGGAAATATCAAAATCTGTACTCAGACTTTAAATTTCCAGTTGCACCTTAAAATTTAACTTGGCACAAGTTTAGATGAACTTTTGATACTCAGTGACTCCATAATGATCTTAACAAAACTTTAACTGAAATTTTTCCTCAGAGGTATCTATACAATGCTTCCCCTCCAGGACAATTGTATAGTTACCTTAGATTCACCTTAAATGAAAAATTTGATACCTAAAGAAAAAAAGGGAACACAGCACTGGAAAGATGTGTGTATCACATATGCCCTGAGAAAGGAGTGGAATCTAGAACTAAATGTACTGTAGTTGCACAGAAACTTTTACATATAGTTATAACAACAAATCTGTTGTAATTATTGGAGACCAATTTGTGAAGAAATTAACCATCTCTAGGAGAAGTGTGTATTATTAAAATCAGAGCTAACTTTACAGAAAGCTATTATTAATTGCTACTCAAATTGAATTTGGTATGGCAGTCTGAAATATTAGCTCAAGAAACTACAGAGCATGTCTGTCTATTAATTCATTAGGAGCGCAATTTCCCAAACACTGGCAGAACACTGGCAGAAAAATCGTGGTTAGCAGCATACAATTCACTGGAGCTACTCACCATCAGCTTTACAGCATCTCCTTTACAGCATCTCCTTTACATTGAAACAAATCAATGCTTCATAATGCAGATGATCAACTCTTCTGGATTGCTCACAAAATACTTTTAGGGACATAAGTATAAAAAAATGGATATTTGGTGATGCCTGTTTGGGTTTCTTTTTACTACAATCAACACTACTACAACACAAATACCACAGAGGGTGTTATTCATCTGCTTGGAGGATAATCTCTACAGTATTGATGAACCAGTTCCCATAGACTGTCTTTATAATGAGTTGAGAGATACAGGTGTAGATATGACATGCCCTCCCATCCTAATTAGGTCAAATACCTGATACCTTGGCCAAGGGGTTCATCTTGAAGTCACCCGGCATTGACCCTCTAAGGTGTTGGGGGAAGCTCTTAGCAACTTCTCACAGAAGCGACCCTGCTAGACCCCACTAACAAAACCCAACACAGCATTTTACCAAAACATAAGGAGGGAAGGTTTCTGTGCAACTGATCTTGTAATCCATACACATTTATAGATTAAATAAGATTGTACATCTGTGCTGGTTTTGGATGGGATATAGTTAATTTTCTCCACAGTAGTTAGCATGGGGCTATGCTTTGGATTTGTGCTGAAAACAGTGTTGGTAAGACAGGGATGTTCTAGCTATTGCTGAGTGGCTCTTACACAGAGTAAAAGCATTCTCTGCCTCTCCCCCCACCCCACCATTGAGGAGGCTGGGGGTGCACAAGATGTCAGAAGGGGACACAGGCAGGACAGGTGATCCCAACTGACCAAAGGGATATTCCAGACCATATGAGATCACGCTCAGCATATAAAGATGGGAAGAAGAGGGGGACATTTGGAGTGATGTCATTTGTCTTTCCAAGTCACATCATGTGTGATAGAGCCCTGCTTTCCTGGAAATGTCTTAACACCTGCCTGCAGATGGGAAGTGGTGAATCAATTCCTTGTTTTGTTTGTGGATACAGATTTGTTTTCCCTATTAAACTGTCTTTATCTGAACCAATGAGTTTTCTCACTTTTCTGATACTCTTCTGCTGTGGGGGGAATGAATGAGTGAGTGTGGTGCTTAGTTGCCAGCTGGAGTTAAACCACAACAACCTGCAACATAAAAATGATTCAAATATTTCACTTGCTGTGTAAGAGATTACATGCCTCATGTATTCTGGAAGGCTAAATTGTGACTAAAATGGACTATTCCTTGGCTGATTAAAGTAAGATACTGGCAGAGCAGTACTGCAACCTGAAATACCAGAGCTCTAGCATGACTTTTTCCAAATAATTTTTGCCCTTTTTCTGAGTGTAACTTAAAAATTACAGTCTAAATCCAACAGAAGATCCTACATATGAATTATCAAGTGGGAAGTTATGAAACAGTATAGTATTGCACATTCATATTAGGAATGGAAATTTCATGTTTCTGGTTCTATTGATGGAGCCATGCCAAATTCATGAAAGTGTGATAATTTCCAAGGCGGTAGAAGAAGCATAACAGTTGAATGAATCTGAAATTACCCTTATAGAAAAAGATCTGTAGAATTAAATAGAGAATAATCACCTTTCTCCAGGAACTGTAAGCCTCTCTATAGCAAGGATGTAATTCTCTATTAAATTCCATAGACTGGATTAAACCTTGAACAGAAAGAATCTAATTTCTTGTTAAATTTCTTAACTTTGTAGAGGAATTTTCTTATAACTGTATTTCATTCTACAGAACCTATAGAAATGGATTTTCCACTTCACTAGGTCTCCTGCAAACTGCATTTCCTGACTTTAAAAGATAGCGAAAAAAGATGATCCTTTGTGAAAACGAACATTTATGCTTGCACTGACCAAGCCAGTCTCTGTTCTTAGTGTCAAAGGGTGAAAGGAGTAGATGTCAGTACACTGAGATCTTCTGCAGAGGGTGGAGAGAGCGCTCTTCACACAGCGGAACCAAAGCCTTTTACAAGTGAAGGCATGCGGACACAAAGAGGACTAAATCTTCTGCTGTTCTTAGGACCATGGTTTCCACTAATGATGTACGTAGCTGTGCTTTACTCTAATGGGTATTTCTGGTGAAAGGCTTCAGTCTGCAGCTATCTTTTGATGCACAAGTTTATCCTACACCAGTTGTATACATTTTGTCATCTGGATGTTTCTCCACACTCCTCTGACTGTACTGATGAGAACACCTCAATCTTTGAGGTTGTCTAGGGTGACTGATAGAATGTAAGACCTATGGGTGACCTGTGTCCTTCCAAAAGGCCAGGAAGGAAATAATAGACAAGCTTAAATGGTACTGGTCCTTATCCATGTGTTGATGAATGAAGCCATAGATTACTACTGAGTATTGTTTAGTTAGTTCACACGTTCACATCTCTAGCCATAGACACCCAATTCTGGGCTTCTCAACCTGGAAGCTAAATTCCACCACTTTCTCTCATTAGGGTCTGTTCAGTTGCCTAAACATAATTGTTGAGTGCCTTTCGAAATTTTCTGGGATATCTGGTAGACACCTGAGGCTGTGAGATTTGGATCAAAAAGAACTGAAGATCTTCTGGGACAGTACCTAGAAACCCAAGGGAATACCCCAGATTCTGTGTTTAGCTCACTGCCAGTGTTAGACAGATGTGTTGAAACTATATAATAAAGCTTATATAATAGAGTTTAAGTATATTTGGAGTTTATTTTTATTTCTGGATGTGTGGAAGCATTTTATAGTATATGGCAAAAGAATATGTAAAAGAGATCTTCAGAAAAGTCTTCTGGAGTATCCATCACTTATCTGAGAATAAATTCAGAGATTCAAGGGGTCTTCCCATGTTCCTAACTAAAGAAATAATTTATTATTCATTTACAAGTTTGTGGTTTTGAGTATGACAAATGTTAATCAACCTCTGTCAGAGACTGAAATGTTATAATTTATGGCTTAAACATTTTCATGAAGGACTTTTGGTATTATAGCAAAACTCGACAAAAGCTGCAGAGAAGACGACCAAAAACGCTGACTGGGGCCCTGACTGCCCACTGATGAAGATAAGTAAGAGCTGGGGAGAAGAATACATTCACAGAGAGATCATGCTTAGCACCTTCAGGGTGGGGACCACAGCCCCAGGGCTAGCAGCTGCCAGGCCAGCACAGACCCTCMCACCAAAGGGTGGGGCGGGAAGAGAGGCTTTGGGTGCATTGGAAAAGCCTCTGGTCAGAGGCAGTGAAAGCTCAACCTCCGCTGTGCAGGCCAGTTCAGCTGAGGGGCCCTGCATCTTGGGAGAAGCTTATCCCCAGCAGAGGGGGTGTCACGGCCCATCAAAGGGGCCCCCCCCAAAGGGTCCCCAGACCCTGCACCAGAGATGATGCAMCAGGTCCACAGTGTTGCAAGGGACAGTGTCAAACCTAGCGCCCTCAGGGGAGGCACGCGGGCGTTCCTACCTGGCCAAAGCATATATTAATCCACTGGATYCTGTACTCTTCRGCGTGGCGGCGTTGTGGCGGCGGCGGCGGGGGACCCTCACCACCCAGAAGAGCAGATGGAGGGAAGCCACGAGGCGTCGCTGGGACCCCCGGAAGGGTGATATGTCTCCATCTAACCCCTGTCACTCTCTCCCTGTCCCCCCAGCACCCCACGCACACTTCTTTTTCTATCTCTTTCTGTCTTTCCTTTTTCTTTCTCTTTGCCTCCTTTACTATTAAATAAAAATAAATCAAGTCATTTTTTGGCATCAACATTTAATCTCGTTTGGTTTTAATCTCGTTTTTAGAAATATTTTGAGCCTCCTAAGTTCCTTCTGGTTTATACACGGAGACCTAGCTTTCTTTGCTTTCTGTGCTTAAACCGGATTGTAACAACCTCTGCTCTCAATCCTTTGGCTAGCGTGTGTACAGGGCTAAGTTAACAGTTTTATACTTTCCAACAAACTAAGTCGGTCATGTTCATATAGCTTTCCCAATATTTTTTTTAATCTGGTCATTGCATGCCTTTTGAAGTGCAAATCCTTCATGTCAAAAATTCTATACTAAGAATGGAAATGAATCCTATCTCAAATTTCTGTGTGTGCATGTTTGTAAATGCTGTGAGGTCTGTCCCGCAAAACAGCTTCAGAAAGCCCTGAGGAACTATTATAGTAGTGGGGTGCTGTGTCAGTCCAAAAGTCATGTTTCTTCAAAAACGCTGAGGAAGATGGACAATGCAAGCAGGAGAAGTTCTGAATAACATGTTATGCCAGCTGGTTTGAGGCTTTGTGATGCATTTTATTTTGGCAACAAGGATTATATAGACTTTATTAAAAATAATGACAGCAAACAGATGGTCACTCTTCATGGAATTATACTGAAGACATTTGTGGATTTTTTTTCCCCTTTAAATGAATTGCAGCTAAATAATACGGTTAATAATCATGCAATGTCTTAAAAAGTGAAGAAATTTTAATTATATTCTTGTCAGTTTTTTAGTAAGAATTTTTCACCTAAAAAGTGATGAGAGTGAAACACAACCAACATTTCAAATATTTTGGACATTAGGTGTAACTAAAATTGGTTTAAAATGTGTGTGAAAAAAATGGTGCAATAAAATGTTAATAGTGTTTGAAAGATTATCTTTTTTTTTTTTTTCCAGAAATAAAACCACATTTTTTAGTAAGGAAATAGGCAGACATATTTAAAAGCTTTAATCTCATGAAAAGCTTTAGCTGGACAGAGTACATTAGTCTTAAGTTGTTTTCAGGGTGAATAACCTCTCTAAATACAAATATCATGATGAAGGGCAAGCTGGTAACAAAGGGTTATTTAGAAAGACCAGTGAATAATCCCATCATATGCATCAATCTTAAGCATCCCATGAACAGGTCTTTTCACTTATTTCCCTATGGTGTGCCATTAAGGCCTCATCATGAATTTCTGTGTCAGGCTGAATCCTACTGACTTCAGTTTTGTCTGATTGAAGAGTCTATGCTTGATTTTTACTTGTGTGAACAATAAATAAGTTTTAAAAGAAACTTTCCTCTCTAAATTTCAATTGAACCTTGTCACATTTCTGCTAGCTTTGCTTATAGCAGATGTTGCTGGGAATAGAAGACAGGGCTACAAGTTTACGATCTTGTACTGTCAGCCAGACTGTGAAACCCCATTGAAGTTGTGTGAAAGCACACCAAATGTGATCTTCCTTCCCTTCAGATACGTGTCCCAAATGGAGAATGGCTGTGTGGGGCAGCATTTGTGGTTAGTCCATTAGCTCAAGAGACAGAGAACTACACTGCAGACCTACAGATTCCCCCTCTCCTGATGGCTCCTCTGAATGGTCTGTGGCATAAAATAGACCTTATTTTCAATTTGATTCTGCTAAAAAATGGAGATTATGAATTTGAAATTCTGATCATACAGTGCTGTTTTTGCATTTTTTATGTTATTAAACTACCAGAATATTAGTGCTGCAAAGTCAAGCACTTAAATTATCAAATGTATTATTTAAGGTCCCTAAGCAATCTTAAATCTGCCTCTCTTTCAGTATACCTTTTTGATGTGAGATCACATTATATTTTTCACCTGCTTCGTTTGTTACAAAGCTAGATATTGTTGAGACTACCTGAAAGAATTATAGAACTGTAGAATTGGAAGGGATCTTAAAAATCATCTAGTTCCAACCTCCCTGCCATGGGCAGGGATGCCATTTACTAGACCAGTTTGCTCAGGTCCCAGTCTGACCTGGTCTTGCAGTTACAGGGATGGAACATTGACTTCTCTGGGCAGTTTTTGAGAGTGCAAAAATTCATGAGGTTTTGCCTAGAAGACTCTCTACCTTGTTTGTGTGTTTGTAGGGAATTTGTCAGGGAACTGAGGAGATAAGGGATTTTTTCTTGTGGTTAATGTAGTCAAATATCACCCTGGACATATGTCTGCCACAAATGTCCTTAACCAAAAAATGATGCAATAAATGTTTATCATTCACTGCCTATTCCATTAGAAGAATTGAATACTTCTAATTTGCTTTGAATGACAACTCATCTTCCTTTAATGACAATGGAAAGGAATAGATGTTAGTAGATTGCCATCACCCTAACCTCTGTGTTCTCAATCTTAAAAATGACTGGAGAAATCCTAATAGCTACAGATTTCATGTGAAATTGAAAGAAGCTGCCTTTTGATCAAAGAAAATCAGGTTTTAGATGTGTCATATGCAGCACAAATATTGAGTTGTGTTGTGCTGTGTGAATGTGTCAGCTTAATTCTGGAAACTGGTGGGCAAAAAGTGAAGTCTCTCCAATTTCAAGCCTCCCTACACTCTTCATGAACATGACCACTCATTGGCTTGGACTGGCATCAGCTCAAGAACCTCTGCACAAGGTGATATTCCCAGTAGTGCAGTACAGGATATGTGCTGGCAAGTTGTAAATCTCATTTGTGCTTAGTGGTGAAGTTTGACAATAACAGAATTTTTATTTTGGAGAAACATTATTTCAAACTTCTGAAACACAAGAACAATGTCCAAAAGAAAATTAAAAAGACTCATGCAGGATAAATTTAATTTGGGGATACATACATAAAGACTCAAATTAAAATGGCATTCAATAGTTGCGAGTTTAGAGCTAAATCCCATGTCCAGTAGAAGTCACATTGTGGATCTTTGTAGTCAGCCAAGTCCTTGTGTCCTTCTGGTTAAGTGAAGGATGTAGGAGCTTAATAATAATAAAACAAAAAATGTGTATGTACAACCACATAAATAACTAATGTGACTTAATGTATGTATATCAGAGACAATGATATTGTTATCGTATGATAACATGATTTTGATAGCTTGAATATCTGGGGTAAGGAGAAAGGAGAGAAAGTTCCTAAGTTGTTATGCATAGCTTGGCTGTAATGGTTACAACTATTTTTATCAGCTGAGGATTTAGTTGCTCTTATTACTCTATTATCATATGCCGTAAATCCTACAGACCAAACGATACCATTATACATGTTGCTTATGCTGTGTATTTGAAAAAATAAAAAAAAGGAAGAAAGTTTTAGAAATATTTTAGGTAATTTCTTTTTTTTATTATTACTATTTTTCATGCCCTTCTACTTTGAGTCAGGTTGGCTTCTTTACCATGCCCTCCAGATCACAGGATATGCAAGGAGAGGACAATGATAGCTAATAAATTTTTGAAACCTCTAAAAATTACCTTCTGTAAAATAGCTTTTCTATATATTATAATGTCACTATTTTATAGCCTGATGTTGCCTGACCTCCCATTATGAGGAGCTGAGGCCCCTTTTCAATGGTGTGAAGCTCACATTTATAGCTTTGTGTGGTTGTAAGACATTGGCCCTTAAACATGTTACTTATGGCTAAGAGAGAATTGCCTGTTCTGGGGCTCAGTTTTATTCGAATGCATAGAAAGGAAAACAGGGGAAACATGATTTTGGTACTGTGTGTCTGACAATATATACTTCAGAAACAGATTTAAAACTAAATATAAAATTCTGACACTAAAAGCCCCAACATACCAGTGACTACCAAGATTTTATTCCATCATGTGGATACATTACCATGGCTCTGTGTGGAAACACAGGATGTGCTAGAGTAGAAGTTGTTTGCAAACAATCTAAAGAATTTATTCAAACACTTCTAAAGGCTTAATAAAGCTTTTAATGAGATAGACTAAGAGAAGTAGCACTGGGTAGTTTTGCAAAACAATGCATGCTTAAGGTTGCTAACAAATTAGGTTTATTTTAGGAAAAAAAAATCACTAGTTTTCTAAAATATTCAAAATTATAATATCAATGTTCATCAGAAAAGTCTCCAGTTTTCTCAGTTTTTATTGTAAGCCTAAAATTATTTATTTTTGATATTTGAAAGATGCATTTCTTCAAAATATTTCAGTGGCAGAACTGAAATATTTCCACTGAAAAGTGGAAATCTTCAATTTTTATTAACAGTTTGGGTTTTTTTAATGGATTTGCCACCCTTGGTTATTAACCCTCAGTGTTAACAAACTCAGGATTGCAAACACCTACTACTGCTTCTAGTTTAGTCCTTTGCCAGGCTCCAACTTTACACTGTTGGAAGAGGAATTTAATCTTTCTGTGCAAAAACTATGCACATATTTTATTTGGTTAAAAAAAAAAGGGGAATTCCATATCTTTATTGGAATACTGCTTGCACTTTGAAAACCTGATATTGTGTTCACCATTCAGAGAAGATGATGAATAAATATGATGTGGACAGGATTGAAAAAAGAGTTAGAGACTAGCAGTTTCTTTTGTTTGGTACTTTATTTGCAGCCATAAAATTTGTACTGTACTCTTGAACCATATTAAGATGCAAGTTCATGTTTACCACATCTGTGTGGGAAGGAGCTGATATGTTTGAACACTCTCTGCACCTTGGATTTTTAGAACACAGGTTTCCAAATTCAGTGACATTAGATTGAATCTTTTCAAGTGCTTACTTTAGCTTGAAAATCTTTTTCTGCTTAGTAAAATCTTGTGTTTTAAAGTGCTCTGGAGCTGCACAGGAGTTTTATCCAAAGTAAATCATGAAAGATCACAATATTGAGTCTCAGAGGCTTTAGGTATATTAACATTCCAATAGAATGCTAAAGATCTTGTTGTACTAGCACGAATCTGATGTAACTTGACCTTATCATACGAAAATAGGATTTTTCTATTCAGGATTTCTAAATGCAGTATCAGGGCAGATGTGGGAAAAAAACCCATCAGAGTGTTTTAAACACCTCTTACAGTAACTGCATTTGCAGTGCTAGTAAAGAAGTTGTGTTGAAGTTTTTCTTTTAAAAAACCCAAATTAAGTACTCCTATTTCTGTCTCCTCTTCATATCTCTCACAGCTACATTGTATCAGTCTGTTCTTTTGGAAATACTGCAGAGGAATGAACATTTTGTGAAAGAATTCCTGAGTGCTTCAGTGCAGTTAATTTCAGGAAAGATTAATAGAAATTTCAGCTGAACACAAAAGCAGCCCAGAAACCTTGAGACAGTTGCTTAAAAATTGCTTTTTTGTGATTGGTGAAGACTACATTGCTATTTAAAAAAAAAAAATCCAGTATGTTGCTCTAGTATGATCAAACCTCTTGTCCAGTCTAAGTATATTAATATTGTCTGGATATCTTCCAATTTAGATCTCGGGTTGTTATTCGGATTCACATTTTGAAGAACATAAAAAAGGAACCTTAGTAAAACAATAGCAGAGTAGATGAATAGACTATAAACGCAGGAGGCAGGGAAACTGCGAGAGCAATAGTGGTTCTCAGGTTACAGACTACCCAAAGAACAATCTTCATGTACAAAAAAGAACAGATAAATGACTGATATGCTAGAAGGCTAAAGCTATATCAGACACTAACAAAGAAATTATAATTGTTAAAAATTCAAAAGCTTGCTTTAAGCATCCTTCTACCTCAGAAGCACTCCAAAGTTTTGGGAAGCAAAAGACTTTTATGTACTGCTTTAATTTGTTTCTTTTCCTTTTTCTTCCTCTTCTGTCACAAGGGCAAGAATAGCTGACTCTCAGGGTCATGGCAAATTGATTTTGTGTTGTACACTTAAAAAGAGATTTCTAAAGTTTTGCTTTACTATTACTTGTTCTTAAAGATTTCAATTTTTATTATWGATTCTAATTTTTTTTTTCTTTGCTGTGAAATGCTTTGGGAACAAAGGACATCATTTTCATGGAGCAAAAGTATGCTCCTGCATGGAATACCTCTGAGCATTTTGGTGTTTGAATTTTGTACACCAAATTCAAAACAAACTAGACTAAAAACTCTAGTGCATTAGAAAAGAACTACAATGAATATTGTGTGGGGTTTTCTGTTAACTGTAACAGATTTGCTGCTTTAAAGGGCATGACCCTTGATATAGGAGGYGAGGACTAGAGGACAGAGAGCTAATCGTGGGATTAATGTAGATTTTATTTATAATCCCTCCTGTGTTTATATGCTTTTATCCACTGTTAGTGTGGAAACAAGACAAATCCCCTTTTAATTCTTGTTATTAATGAAGATTTGTCCAAAAGCTTTATTGTGTCTTCAGTGAAAGCCTAGTGCTTGGGAAATGCATAAGCTTACCATTGCAGCTGGAGGACTTAGAGGTATTATTCCTCAGGGACTTGCAGTACCATCTCAGGTTCAAGACAGGCATTGTGGGAGCACATCTGTTGGTGCCTCACATATATTGAATTCTGGTCTGATACAGACAGGACCATTGGTGTGTAGGTGGATGTGGAGAGCAGTTCTTGCCACCAGCTCCATCCCGCCATTCCATCCTGGCTCCTGACCATTGCTATGGAGTTACGCTGAGYGGCACCAGGTTACTCTGAAGAGTGTATAAATCCTGAGCGGGCATATGTAGACTCAGTGCTATTTGAACATGACACTGAACATTAGTCCCAGTATCTTTTGGCTCATTTAAGTTTTTTGTTTATAATTAACATGGTAATACCTGAACTCAGAAGAGAGGATGACAACTGTTGTGAATGGCGTGAGGAAAGGGGTGGATAGTGTGTACAATAATTTCTCCAAAGCTAACCATTCCAACTTTGTACCTTCTTGGCCAGAGCTGATTTGCTGGAGTATCCTTTTTCAAATACTAAAAAAAAAAAAATCTCACAAGCTCAGTTGAATGTTGCACAAAGTCCCTTGCCRTACGTTATGGTTGGAAGCACTTGGTTCAAGGACTTACACACCATCTTTACCTTTGGAATTCCTTAGAAGGTACTTTTGAGCATGTGTTTGGTTATCAGATCGTACTTTTGGAACACACCTTTTTTTCTTTGCTGAGTATACAGATGCTGAGGTCTCTAGCTTGAAGGTCTGGTATTACAGTGCTGTGTAAGAGAGAAAGCTAATATAAACTGAATGGCTTTTGGTTTTTGTTCTTTATTGACAACCTCAGTACAGGATTTTTTTTGTCAGAAATGTCTGTCTCTGAATTCTAACCAATCCATTTTGAAGGTTAGGTTATAATCAAATGTTTTATTATCTATGTTTCTGATGATGTTCTATCAGATATTATGCTGTTGGGAGCTTGTGCCTGACCAAAGTACAACATTAATAAATAGACTATCTACCCTTTTCTGTGGTTTGAGCCAGCATTGTGGAGTGTGCAGGCTGAGCTACAAAAAGAATGTGGGAAAGAAAAAAAACCCTCAAACACTCAGAACATTATAACAAGAATGACTCAAATTATGAGGGAGAGAAATCTTACAAAGGTTTTCTTGATGAAATTACTTTCTTCACTGCATGAAAATTAGAGAATCCCTAGATTCAAGCCCCTTTAATACCCCAAAAAAGGCTCTTGCCACCACAGGAAGTCAATTATCTCCATGGTAACCAAAACAAACAGTGAATATTGCTTTAGCAGCCACAAAGAATAAAAATTGCATCTAAAATTAATTTATGTCTTGGGATCAGACTCTTGAGATGAAAGAACTGGTCCATAAAGTACCCCAGAGGGGCTAGTAAAAGGAAAAGAAAGTCACTCCCTTCGAGTTATCCAGGGAACTGTGCTTGGAGTGCATAAATTTGCTTTCCCGCTTTTTAGAAGCATATTGTCAATGTGTCCATATTTACATGGATACTCCCTTAACTTTCCTCTATAAATCTTATTCTTGGCAAAGGTTTGGCAATAATTGCCTGAAAAGACAATTACCTTTTAATCTCCCTCACTGTGCAGAAGGATCTCTTCTTTATTGTGTTAATTAATTTGGGATGAATTAATTTATTCCTATTTCCTTCCCTGTCTAAAAAAATGCATAGTATTTGTTTCATAAATATTTCAGTGGAATAAAGAAAAAAAGGATTCAAACCCAAGCCTGGAACTATATAAAATTTGCTTTACATTTATAAAGAGTGAAGACAAGCTCGTAATATAGTAGCTAGTAAGGTAAATCAAAATAGGCAAACAGCCACCAAAATCATGTGATTTCTGTGTAACAGTGCAGCTAATCTAGATATTTGTGCATTTGCAGCCAACAACAATATCATATTTCTCCTCAGAATCCTCCTTTTCTACTGCTGCAGGACAAACTGTTCTGGCTTTCAAAACGATTTTATTGTATATCTCTGAGATATCATCTGTATAAATGAGCTTGGGTTCATGCCACAGAGCCTATGGAATAGCATCCTTATCAGGAATGCCCTCAATCATTGACATTTAGGAAGACTTAGCTAAGATGAGATCTTTCATCATATAGACCCTGTTTCTTTCATTAGTMTCTAAGCAGCTCTGTTAGCCACAGCGTGACAGTTTTGATTGGCTGAGAGCTTAGGGTTGATGGACCTGTCGCTAGACCAATGGATAGCTGGTTGCGCCTCTGTGATTTTGCATATTTTGAGGAAGAAGGACCCGGAAGTCGGCCATTTTAGGCTCTGCTCTGCTTCTCGGGCGRATGGGTGGCGGCTCTTCGGGCTTTGGCCTGGGCTGCGGCCACCCCTGGCGAGCGGTGGCCAGAAAACCACAGCAGCTGGGAGAAGGATGTTCCGCGCCAGCAGCTTTAAAACTGCTGTGAACTGCGTGCAGCCCGCCACGAGTCTCGGAACCCACTCCACCCCCCCGGTGCGGCTTATGCTGAGATCACCATGCCGCCCATAGCCAGCGCAGAACACCACGTAGCCGGTAACAGGAGACATGGCGAGGAATCCAAATAACATGGCGAGGAATCCAAATAAGATCAACTCTCCAGGATTCCAGGTACAACTACAGGTGCTAGCTCTTCTTCAAAGTCAGAGAGAATGGGAGAGTGTTGTTGAATAGAGAAAAGACAACATGGCGGCACCACGTGGAGAGACCTAACATGGCAGCACCGAGGTCAGAGAGAGAACAGATACATGGAATACTGGAACTGCGATTTCTCCTGCAAGCCTTGGTGAGAGCTATAATTGTAAGAGACTATTTCTCTGTAATTCATTTGAAGTACATTTGGGGGGATGTGTTACAACCTGGGAAGGGCTGCCCATGCCAAGGCAAACAGATGGCTGGGGCTTGGAGGAGATTGAAGAAGGAACTCTTATTTTAGGCTGGAATAATTCATCCTTAAAAAAGATTAACCCCATTGGACTAGTGACCCACAAACTGTGAGTGTTTCGTGGGAGACAAGTGGTTTTTTTCCACAGTGTAGTTGCGTTCCGGGTGGGAACTTCTCCCGTGGTTTATGAAGTTAAAGCAGAAGAAACTCTTTTCCATAAGTACAAAGAAGGACTCTCAAAATTYCGTGTTTGTTTTCCCTTTGTGCGGTTGTTGGGAAGTGAGAAGGTATTGGGAAGAGAAGAAAAGTGTCTGAATGTGTGTCTTAATATCTTTTCATTATTCTTTTTATTTTTAGTTCTATTAGTTTTTTTAATTAATAAAATCTTTTTACTATTTCAAKATTTGAGCCTGTTTTGCCATGTAGTTTTTCTGTTTTCCTCAATATTCRTATTTCTCCTCATGAAAATAAATTCTAATTCCCCTGTGAAATAATTTGTGGTGTTTGGTGCTATATCAGCATCAAACCTCCACAAACAGCCAGAGAGAGTGCAGGTGAGCCTTTGGTCTGTCAGGGCATGTCTCATGTTCTTACAGTAAGAGTAAATAATGCCCAGAGTTTCAAAATACTTCAAGTCTGGCATGTCCTACTACAACATCTCAATAAGTAAACTTTCAAAAAGCTTTTTCTCAAGTAGACCTGCTGTCTATTAAATGCCTTTGAAGTTTGGCCCTTTGAATTTTTGTATAGTTTTTCTTACTTGTGTATTAAGAGAAGTGTAATTTAGTTTTGTCTTAAAAGTATATTTCCCYCGACACCCCTCCAACACACACCCCCACACTCCCCCACACCCCCCCCTCCCCCCGACCCCTCAAAAGTGTGGTGTTGTGATATTTGTATCAGCAAAAAAAACACCACAAAAACTTTGGATCACGGCAAAAAGAGTGTACTGGAAAAGTACACAGACAGGAGAGAATTGCTGTTATTTAAGTTAAATAATACTTGCCATGCCTTTCAGCTTTTGCTGTGAATTATCATCTTTCTATAGTATAATGGAAAGAAAAAAGCTAGTAAAGAATTTTGATCCCTATGCTTTCTACAGCTGATGAGGTTTTTCTCCAATGTAACAAACCAAGAATGTTAAAAAGGATTTCTTGCCATTTGAATATTATTGTCAATTATTAAATGATGAAAGGACATTACAGCCAGCTCTAAATTGTCCCTAAAGGGAAGATCCTGTGGTTGGTCCATCTTTTCCTTTTGTTAATTTATTAAAAATTGGAAAGAAAACTGCCATATTAGAAATATTTTGAAATGGTGGTCTGTGGGCTAAAGTTGATTGCAGTCACTAAAAATAACTCAGAACACCTTTTCATGTTAGTTGTAGAGATTCGTCTTCTGACCTGGCTGGCTCAGTTAATAACTGAAGTTAGTCATGATAAATCTGAGCCTTGGCTCCTGTTTTAATTCATTACATTTCATTAAAGAAAATGCAAAGGTTTAAAAAAAAGTCCTGCTGTCCCTTTAGCAACTGCTTTCATGGAAAGGGGATTCTGTGTGACTGCAAACTGTGCCCATGAGATAATATTTTTCTCAAGTAATTTGAAGTTTAGACATCCAGGCTGTATTTGTCAGACTGATGAAGCAGGGTAGGCTGGTGGCTGGTGTTTTGGAACCAAAACCATGTGGCCACATGTGACATACCTGTTGTGAATAGTCCCTAGTACATTCTAGTTCTTGAATTGTGCTGAAGAGCTCTTTGGAAAAGTGGGAATTAGCATTGCCTAAAATCATGCCAGACAAAGTCTGAATAGATCAATACTACCAATGGCCTTGCTCCAGTGCCCGAAAGGGATTCTGTGCATTACTTTCCTTATTAGGACATACCACCCCCCAACTTAGGCACCTATCCTTGTGCAGAAATCCCTGTCTTTTTTCACTCTAAAGAARGAGTATAAATGACCAGTTAGGATCACTTGCCTGTATTTTAGAGGGCTGAATCCAGAGGATCTGAATATCATTCCTATAGGTACTTATTGTGTTTAAAACATTTTCTTCAGATGTTGTTTTATACTTATCACAAAATATCCACACACGATCTCAAAAAGGAGAAGAAAAATCTTTTAGATAAACTGATGTGAAAACCTCTTCCTATATACTCTGTCTTGGATCAACCAGGAAACCTAGAAAAGAATCACATAATGTATAGTAAGAGAACACAGATAAAGGAAAACTCTTATATAATAGTTTTATTTATTGAATAACGACAGCATTTCAAAAAAAACATCTGGGATGTTATGGTTCATGTTAGTAACTGTACTGTAAATATTATTTCAGTGCTTTAAAGAGGATGTACACTTAAATAATCAGACCTTGAACAATGTTCTATTCAAGAATCTTAAGTATTTTAAAAGTTATTGGTAAGAAATCTGCTCAAATCACCTCCTACATGATTAATGCAATTTGCCCTTTTTGTAACACTACAGCATTTTTGTTCAGTGTGATCTAATAAGCATTGGAAAAATTCTTAAACCTAAAATACAAAACAGTGAAAGGGAAATACAAAATTGTAAACAGGAAAAAAAGGAAAAATTTGGAACATGGACACATGTCTTTATGCTAAGAAGGAGTTAAAATCTAGAAGATATGACAAGATATAGTAAACAAACCAGGAAAATTAGGGAACTTGGACAGAATTAATGTATTTCAAAAAAAGATACATGAACAAGTAAAATAAATTACCAGTAAAGGCAATTGAAACAAAGATTATAAATAAAATATGAAATATAAAGTATAAATGAGGTTGGAAGACTTAGATTTATTTCCCGAGAATGAGGAAAGTGAATGATCACACAGGGAAAAGAGAGAAAAGTGGGAAGGTGAGACTAATACGTTAGAAATGGAAGGTTGCAATTGTATTCAATAATTTACTTTTCATACTTCATTGAAGTAATTATTAAAGATAATTTATAATATATAATTAAGAAACAGTAGTCAAGATGAATTTTCTTTTTTCTCTCAATTTTGAAAGACCCCTTGACAAAATGGAAAATCGTCAAGAAGGGCAGCAGCACAAATAATGAGTGTTACGTATAAGCTGAGCATGTGGTACTTTACCCGGAGAAGTTACAATGTAAATATTTAAAGAGGACAGATGAATGTGAGGACTCCCAACATAAAATAAAAGAGGGATAATAAATACCCTGCAAGTTTGAAAGGTCAAAAGTCTCTCAGACACAGATTAAATTTTCATGGTGTTTTTGCTAGAAATGTGACTGTGTTCCCCTAACAGAACCATGACCTCAATTAATTTGTGTTCTAAATAGAGGAAAAGCAATACAGAATAGGCTTTTTATTGTTGCAAAATAAAAATAAGTATGCTAAAAATCTTGCATACTCAACAGACAATTTATAAAACTTTATGAACATAAAGTATTTCTTCAATTCCTTTTGCACATTCAATATCAGAATCTTTAGGAGTAAGAAGATTTGCTGTACAGCATCTGCAAATGTCCATTAGAAAACCACATTAATTTTTAAAAAATTATTGTGTAGTTAAAGAGAACAATAGCACTATACAAGGATATGCAGCATCATTTCAAAAAAGAGAAAACAGGGACCTAACCCTGAAATAACCTGATTTTAGTGGGATGGTGCCTGTGTATAAAGATACTTTTGTTCTAAATCCTGGTAGCATTAGTGCCTTGGGCAATATTTTGCAGAAGACAAAGAATTTCACTATTGCAGTCGGTGCCACAATACTAAGACATCAAGAACACTAACCTCAGCCAAATCTTTTAAAGTTGGTGTTCTTTAGCTCAGTGTTTTCACAATGGCTTTCTCAAGGGCATATCCCTTTTAATGTTAATTTATTTGCAGTCTTTTATCTCCATAGGAAGAATCAATGCCATTTAWTACTCAAACCTCCTGGAGGGGAAACAGCAGAAGCTCGGTTAGGTAAAGTCCAGAATGAACTTTCAATCAGCATAGCATGAAAATATACAAAGACCCTGAATTAATTTCTGCATCCTCACAACTGGTAGCCTACAGCCTGAAAATTACTTTTCTCTGGCCACATTTTTCTCAAAATAAATGTTTAACAGTCCAGTGTCTTCCCTGCTCCTGCATAGTCCTGTGTTCACCATGTCACTCTGACAGAGAGGAGTAATAAGGTACCTCTCTTGTAAATATGAGTGACCCAGTAGAGATCACTGGGCCAAGTCACCAAGGCAGGGCCACAACTGAGATTCCTTTACTGCAGCTGTAGCATATTTCTAGCCATGTGGTTCAAATGGAAGCCTATCATACACAACAGGGACTACAGCAGTAAAAGGTGAAACTAGAGTTTGCAGGAGACACTCCAGATCTGGAAGCGGTCTAGTCTAGCAGCATTGAGTTACTCATGTTTTGTGATAGGTGTTCATTATCACTAACACGTAGTGCTTCAAATCATCTGAGGCAAGTTAAATTGAAATATTTCCAAAGGTTAGATTTAACTTAGTGAGACTATTCTGTCAAGGCTGCCTTTACAGACAGTGGAGGGGCGCAGTTTCATAGGGCTGATTACAAGCATCTGAAATTAGATTTTTATTCTGAATCAACTACAGAAGAAATTACTCTTTTAAATGGCTGTAAACAAAGCCTGCACATGCTATTTTTCATAATGCTAAAGATAGGCTTTGTGAATACTTTACTCAGTCTCCTCTTTAATACTCATAATTGGATATCTTGTCTATAGGTCTGGGGTTTATTTACTCTGTTGCAGTGCATTATTTATTGCAGGAAAGCACTCATTGTACTGTTGAATTCCTTGGAAACAATTTTCAATTTTAAACACTTGATCTATCAAGGGTTTTCAGGCCCACAAGGTTTTGGTAGTGGGGGGCTACAGGAGTGGCTTCTATGAGAAGTTGCTAGAAGCTTCCTCCTACATCCGACAAAGCCAGTGCCAGCCAACTCCTGGACGGACTCACTACTGGCCAAGACCGAGCCCATCAGCAATCGTGGTGGCACCTCTGGGACAACAGACTAAGAATGGGGGGAAAAACTGGAGAAATACAGCCAGAGAATGTGTGAGAGCAACAGCCTTGCAGACACCCAGGCCAATGAAGAAGAAGGGCAAAGAGGTGCTCCACGTGTTGGTGCTGAGATTCCCCTGCAGCCCGTGGTGCAGACCGTGGTGAGTCAGGATGTGCCCCTGCAGACCACGGAGGAGCAGAGATCCACCTGCAGCCTGTGGAGGACCCCACAATGAAGGAGGCTGTGACTCCATGGGAAGCCCATGCTGGAGCAGGTTCCTGGCAGGGACCTGTGGCCCTGTGGAGAGAGGAGCCCACACTGGAGTAGGTTTGCTGACAGGACTGGTGACCACATGGGAGACCCACCGAAGCAACCTGTTCCTGAAGGGCTGCACCCTGTGGAAGGGACCAACGACGGGACAGTTTGTGAAGAACTGCAGCCCATGGGAAGGACTCACATTAGAGAAGTTCGTGGAGGACTGTCTTGTGTGGGAGGGACCCCATGCTGGAGCAGGGGAAGAGTGTGAGGAGTCTTACCCCTGAAGGAGGAAGAGAAATCGTGTGATGAGCTGTCTTAGAATGAACTGCTGAAAAGGTTACAGTGACCCTGTTAAAGGGGTTTGCATTGTCTGTAGTAAGAGCTTTGGTAAATGTCTCTATGGTTGTTTTCTATTACCAGAAAAAAAAAAAAGAGAAAAATGTGATTATAGTATGAGGAAATTCTTCTGATTATTTTAGAGATCTGCCTTAGGATAAGATGTAACATACCATTCTATTTCCATATACTGTCAATAAAAGGAAATCTGGCAGATTAGTTCAGATGTAAATGTTTACGTCTTACTACTTGAAGCAAACCCAAAAGTGCACGCAAGTTTGGTGTAAGGAAGGCCTGTTTGCAGATCCCTGTCTCTGACTCTGCTTACAGGCTTATCCAGTGTTTATAGCATCAGTCTTAACTGCTTTTGAGACAAGACCTTTGTTTCATTCCTGGCTTGGAAACCCACCAAGATCTACGTATTTGTGATGAATGTATTTATATTGGTTGAAAGGTGTGTTGTAGGAGAATCTGTACTCTCTGTGCTAATAGCACTCTTGTCATGCTCACTAATCCTTTGTTTCAGTGTGCCAGAAGTCTTTCCTATGCAAATCAATTCACAGGGGCACTTTAACATGTAAATTGCAATCTGCCTCAGATGTGAGGGATTGATGGATTTTAAATTCCTTGTCTGTGGGGAGGTAATGAATGGTACTTATTTAATGTAGACTACTACACTAGGTGCATCTCCAGTACTTAGTAGCACTCTGTACCAAGTCTAATATAGCGTTCATAGTTTTAGGAGTACAAAAGAGAAGGACCAAAAATCAATGATTAATATCTRTTGTTTTTCCTCTTTTATGAACCTGAAGTAGCAGTCTTGATAAAACATCTACTGGTCTAGGATTTTTGCTGAGAATATGGTACTGTTCTTTCATTGTGGAGTGAATGCTCGATCCTAGGAAAAAATGTTACTGAATTTTTGTAACTGAATCCAAGACATTTCACATTAAAAAATGAAAAACAGAAAATTTGTCAAGTCAGAAGAGAACTGATTTGCCAAATGATGATATGATATACACAAACCCAGACATATAAAAAGTTAGACAAGCTAAATTTGTGAAATTTAAAAACGTAGAAATTATYGGTTCTGAATAATATGTAACCTGGTGCATAAAAGGAATGAGAAAAAATATATCACCCAAAGTTCTGTGAAAATTCAGGATAAGGTGGGGGTTTGTGAGGGAAAAACCAACTGATACTAAAACTGGTATCAAAAGATAAAATCCTGAGGACTGTACTTATTAGAGAAAAGTCACAAATAACTGATCCTATGTAAGTGGCTGTATCGGTATGAATATATTATGCTGGAAAGGATAGATTGTTTTTTTTTACCATAAGAATAAAGGGCTTGTTCAATTTGGTTTAAGTAAAAAACTGAAATTTAACCTGAAGAAACTCATGATAAAGTGTCTGTACACTTTGTTCTAACCATATTCTCTGTCTTGCAGTGTGGTCTACTCTCTTTTTAATAGTTTCTACTACATTCATTTCTACTTAAATTTGTACTTTATTCTGCATTCCTTATCTGTTTACACTAAAGAATGACACATGATTACAAGGTTAGTTTTTAGAAATATGAGAGATCTGGATGATTTTGGTTGATAAAAGAACATAGTTAGGCCTATAGGTTTTATCATTACAGTACAATATAAATATCTATGTACATTTGATGGTGCAAAAGTTGTAAGTTGACTTCTTTCAGCATTTGAAATGGAAAGATTTCCTTTGAAAAAATGCATACCAAAATCAACAATATGCCTTTTCTGAAGATTTTTTTTTTTAATCTAAAGAAAAAAATGTGCTCCAGTGCTGTTTAGGAGACCAGAAAACAATTTACAGGCGGAAAGAATCTGACTTACCCGGCTTGGCAGGCCAGAAGAATTAAAAACATATAACAGTTTCTGAGAATCATTATGCTCAAACCATCTGAGAAGGAAACTAAGTCCATGTAAAACTAAAATCCAAATCATCTTTGGAATTATATGTGTATACACACGCACCATTTCCCCCCGTGACCACTTCCCCCACCCAAAATATGGAAATAGTCCCTCTCATCTGTTAGCGATACATAACCAAAACCACAATACTTAGTTTTCAGATCTTCTCTAATTCTCCAGGCTAAGAAAACATCATGAAATTTTGCAGAAACACTTTGAGGAATGAGAGCCGGCTCACTGAATGTAGGTGTAGAATGTGAAGGACTACCTCCAAGTAAGTCATATCCCTTTATGAAGAGAAATAGGCATTTGTAGGGTATGAATCATCTCTTTCTAAAATAGGTCAAAAGATTTGTGCCTTCAAATGCTCATTTTTCTTCTTTGACTAAAAATGGAATTTCAGTTGAATGATTCAAGTGATTCAGACACTATAGGTGTAGAAAATGAGGTGAAAAGTATATTGCCCAAAATTATTTTAACGAAATTATTCATTTGAAAAATACTTTTATAAAGGTGAAGTTGCATTATCATCTCTCACTTGCCATAAAAGTATGTCCAAGTATATCAACCGTTTTTCTGTTAGGCTAAAGCTACAACATATTTTAAAATTACTATTTGAAACAATAAAATTTCAAATTATTGAGTTGGATAAATTATTATATTAATCATTCCCTAAAGTCTTCTCTGGTACAAAGGCTTTTTCCCACATTTGGCTAAAACCTAAATGTATAACTTGCATCTCTCTTTAACATAGTACTCTTTCTGAAATTGTTTGAACTTGCACAGGCTGTTGACAGGTTATCTGTTTCTTTGCTTTTATAACAAACATGCTTGAGATTTTTACCTCCTCCCTCTTCTCTCCACATAGCAGCATTACATAGATGAATGGGAGCAAACAGAATCCTCAAAGGCCACTTTTTCTTCTGTGGTCTAGTGACCACAGAGGTCAGATTTATCTCTGCCAACTTTAGGTCACCGCTGCAAATTTCTGTAGCTCAGCCTAGCCTCAACTAGTTGCTGCAGCCTTCCTTTGTAATCAGTGGTAAGAAATAGGTGTTTTAAGGCATTAGTATATTAAATATTAAATTCCTGTAGAGGAATCAGTCCTGATAAGTACCTATTATCATTCATTGGAAACAAACTTAATATGCCAGTCTCAGTCATAAGGCAACAGTACATTTTTCACCAAAACTAATCCAAGGAGCAAACTTCTGAGCAGCAATTAGTGCTATATAAGTTCTTGGCTCTGTATTCCAGTAAGTTCTCTCTTGCAGAGAAGTCATTACCTGTACCTGACTGAATAGGAGCTGGACAATGTCAATTAGTCTTGGGGGCCAGGGCATGTTTTCTTACCTTGACCTACCCATAAGTGTTTACTTAGTAGATGTCTGCATTTAGTCAAATGAATCCCACCTAAAGTCTTTCCTTGTATTTATAGTATCTTGGATAACAAGGCAATGCCAAAATTGCTTAGTTTCCCAGAGTAGAAAAAAAAAAATCACTTCACTCTGTCCAGTCTGTAGGGAATTTTTTTTCTTTGTGATATCCTTAATTCATACAGCACAACTGGCACTACTATTACTCTAGATGAAGCCTATCTGAAAATATGGCATCTATTAAAAAACAGACCTTTCTTTGCCTCAGGAATTGCAAGCATGGGGAAAATCAGAAAGAAACGTAAGACTGCAGTAAAGCAGAAGACATTTAGTTGCATGGAATGGTTGTTGTATGTGCAATATGTGATTAGGAAATAACTTGGAAAAAATTACTGTTAGGGCAAAAATAAATTCACAGTTGCCAAGTTTTGGCTGCTGCTGGCATGACATTTTCCTCTCTTTTAAACCTCCAGTTCATATAGAGTTGTGATTAAATAATAAAATGCATAACATTTTCAAATAAACAGCTTGAGGACAAGTGTGGCATCCAGTGGAAATTTAAGCTTTGGTGGTGATGCAATATTTTGAAATGCTAGAGAATCATACACTAGTACATCACATTAGTGCAGATAGTAATCTTAAATTTGTTTTTCTCTTTAATGTGCCATCCAACTCTTGTGATGTATGCCAATTTCTTAATTTAATATTTTTACAGTACTTCTCTGGTGTGGACCGATTCTGTTTAGTTAGATGATGCTTAAAAGCAAAATAAAATGATATTTTGTGCCCTTTTCCCTAATATTTATGGCAAAGTTATAATGTTAGTAAATCACTGTTTTTCCACAGTTGTTTAGTGGTTTCCCTTCTACTGTAAGACAGAGGTGCAAAAGATTAGATAATCCCTCAGAGAATGGTATTTTTTGCCTTCCATTAGAATTCTACAGAGTTTGACTTTATTAGGATACCTGCTTCATGTTAAATCCATTATGCTTTTTTAAAGTAATTTGAAAAATTGCCTATGTACATTTTCAATTTTCTAGCAGAAATTTGGATACACTCCTATGTATCCAAAATGAGAGTGAAAAATACAGTGGTGAATTATCATTCCATTCACTTCTAGGTAAATCCTAACTGCTTGCAAAGAAACCTAAAAGAAATGCTGTGGCTTTTGAAACCATTTAAAAGATCTTTTGTAGGTCAATTGTAGTGTATGAAAAGGTGGTGACAGTACAAAGAAGTGACCTTTATTTATGATCTTTAAATGCTCTTGATATTTTCAAAATAAGTTTCACAGTTTCAGGGATCTGGTGGAAGGGTTTTGTTTTGTTTTGCTTTGCTTTGTTTGCTAGTGTTTGAAGGTTTAGACAATATAAGGTCAATAAGGGACTTGTTCTGACTCTGTACCCCTTCATTTCTGCTGATATTAGCAGTATTGAGACTTCTGCCCTTTATAGTAAATAGAGTTGGGTTTTTAAGATCACAATATAGCATGCACACAATTTTTGAGCTTGTGCTTTTCATGTTTACATCTTTAAAAAAGAATATGCTGTATACTCTCCAAAAGACACAAAGAGGGCAAAGAAAATGCCATCCAAGTAAATGCATGCCAAAGTATATTTACAACAACCTTCGAAAATATGCTCTAGTTATTTTTATCTCTTCTTTAGATTAATTCTCTTTGTATTGCTTATATATACTTCAGAGATGTTAAGGGAAAGCAGTGTGTAAGAAGAGGAGTTTATTTCTGTTGTCACAGCTTTGATGCCTATTCATCAGTCCATAAAGCTTTGCCTGGTTTTGGTTTTATTTTTTGAGCTTTGAAAAATCATTGTACAATGAAAATATATACATTTGTGCATATTTACTTATTTGTGTATATTTTAGTAAGGRGATTATTTTGCCTGGGCAGGCTGGAGGACACCTGCTTGCTGACATGAAAATATCTCTGCACCTCTTTGCTGCCAGCATGGGGTTAGAGTGTATTTCTGTGAAAATAAGCTCCTTACTATTTTCCAGGTCTCAAATGATTCAATAATAGTATCACCTTATGCAGCTTGGAACAACTATACCATTTTGGGTGAACAAAGTGCTGTTGTATTAATAAAAACAGCAAAAGTGCTGTTCATTATATTTTAACAAATGAGGAATTTAAAATCCATCAGATTGTCATGTGTGAGACAATAACGTGATTTACATATTAAAATGCCCCTGTGGGTGGATTACCATAGAAAAGATCATTACATAGTAGGGCTGTTTTTCCCCTTCATCAAAATCTCTTTTAAAATGTCTCTTAGAGAAACAAGTGAAGTGAAAACTGTCTTGATTATATATCTCATTTCATTTCTCTTGTCTTTAAAAATCAGAGAAGTGGAAGAGCACAATAAAAAAGAAAAAAACCAGAAAGATTAAGAAATAGGAGTAAAAATCCTTGACAGACTGAAAACAGTTATGGAAAGAGGAGGGAAAAGGTGGAGCAGAGGAAGAGAGGAATGTATTCTGAATTTATCAATACATTAGGTGAGTTTGCACAAGCAGAATAGGCCTGAAAAAATTTATGTCAAAACCCAAACTGGAATGATTGTTCCAAGATCAGCTACGGTCATGTGTACAAGGTCAACAAAGAAGAATCTCTATATTCTAAAAACTCATTAATTCTATGAATGCATTTTTCACCTATATATTAACAGTACAAGAACAATAAAATTGCTTGGTTAGACAAAAGAGAACTAAAGTATATAGACTGTAGTCCTGCTATATAGTATATATAAGATTATGATTGAAAGAAGGTTTTGGTGTAGCAATCATTCATGCACCTCAGAGCTTGTACTCTCATAATTCAAAAAGGAGTTCTTTTGCATGACAGATAAATGCTAACACCGACAGTTCTTGGAGTTAGAATTTCCATGTGTGAAACATATCCACGGGTATGGATGTATGCATGCAAATTTAGTTGTTGGACCTCCACAGAACCGATGCCACAAAAGCATCCAGGCAAGTGTCTATACGTGTCTTTTAGATAAAAGCAGAGAACAACTTGAAAATTAGGCTATGAAGACCTAAATTTCCTCACAGGCTCTTACTTATTTTGTGGCAAAAATGCACACATTGGTGATTTTTGATTCTCAGTATGGCTGTAATGTTTTGTTTGTTGTGGGTGGTTTTTTTGGTTTGGTTTTTTTTTTTTGGTTGAGTTTTTTTTTTCAGTGCAATGCAGTGTTTTTTCTGTGATTTAGATTCACTTCCTCTAATGAAGCAATGCAATGATGCTTTGTAGCATAGGATCAGCTTGAGCAATTTCTTAAACTGTAGCTTGTGGACTGACTACGACTTGCAGAAAACTCTTGCTTTTTCTATATAGATTGCTGCTGATAACATAATCCAGACCTCTTGTTTTTCTTCTCTCCTTRTAAGTCGTACTAAAAATAAAAAAAATAAAGTAAAAAATATCATAGATTTGAGATAATTTCCTAACATTATGGTTTGATGAAAATGATGGCTAATCATTAGTGTCTAATCATTAGTTAGTTGTTAGTGGTCAATGCGAACAGAGGGTGGTCCATGAGACAGATTCTATGTTTAAACACATCCTACAAAGAAATTTCTGGAAACCTTATCTTTTCAAAATTAAATTGCAGCTGACAAAATGTCTCTGTGCTGGCTGCCACAAATTCCTAAAGCCTCTAGCTGCTGATATAGAGATTTTTTTGAGATTGTATATTCTTGAGGCAAGTTTAATAAAAACATTCTGGTTTTGTATAATCAATCTTTTTGTCTGTGTTTGCTTTGATCCAAAACCTATTAAAGTCAATTAGAGTGACTGTGTAAATGAAATGATGCAATGATAATGCAAGAGTCATTGTGCTGTGACTTGCATTAAGCTCTAAGCCAACTTCTTGTAACTCAGCTATTTCCATAAACCTCAGCAGATTTGGACTGACCGAGTGATCATTCAGTTAATGAAAATGTCATACTCTATCTGTTGATAAACCTCTCTGTGAAATAGTTTCTAATAGTACAGAGGATTTTCCATGTCTTTGCCTCTAAACTTCCTTTTGTTTGTTGATTGTTAGTGGTCTGTATCAAGCAGCACTGATATTCTTTGACTTGTTATCAAATGAAAATTATACTTAATATATAAAATTATTATTAATATTATATTGAAGACATAAGAAATGAATAAATCTTCATTATACTGCTTTGTTTTAGTACATGCTTAGGGAAAAATTATGGGGTTTTTGACCCCCATTTTGAAGAAAATAATAGTTAATTTAAATTGGCCATTCTTATGKTTTTTTTTGTTTTTAAATCTGACATTTCCTCCTTGGAGAAAACATGATATATACATGGACAGAGAAAGAAAAAATAGCAGAAGATAAGAAGAAAGTGAATTATGATGATGGATGTCAATTAGTTTGCTAAAAGACTGCAAGGATGTGTGACAAGACCACTGCTACCATCACAGGGTGTCTAGGCTTATAAAAATATTTGCTTTTTGTATGTTTGTTTGTTTTTATTTTTGCTAGTCTGTTACAGGTAAATGTTCTTCTGTTGATTCAGCATTGATTTTAACATGAAATCAAAGTGCTAAGAAGGTAGGAGAGTAAATGGCAAAACTGAAACACATAAGATTGATAGAGCAATAGAGAAAAGATAGGGAGTACTAGAAGGCTGGGTTTCCATTTGTTTTCAGAGAACATACTGAAAGAAATTCTGTTATTTGGTTCCTCCTCTTAGTTTATTCTATAGCTATTCTTTAGTGACCAAGAAAGGAGCAAAAACCAAAAAGCAGCAAACAGCATCATCTTGGGCTGGTAACGAGGACTAAAGTCACCTAAAAGGTAAGAACAAGAAATAAGCCACCAAATGAATTAGGAAATGCTTTATTAAAATAAATACCCAACTTTTCTGTCAGAACTATCCACCAGATCAATAACACAATAGTTATTATATATTATATATTATATATTATATATTATATATTATATATTATATATTAACACAATAACAGCACTCTGGTTTGGTTCCTCTAGCAGTCCTGTAGACTTGCCTGGGAATGTATATATGTAGTTAACAGTCCTAATTCAGTCCCCATCTTTTTTGTTTGTTTGATCCAATTTTTCTGTGTTTTCTTTGTATAACAGTTTTACTCCCGTCACGTAATTTTCTAAAATGTATGTTATTGTCACAATTGTGCTTTTTTTTTTTTAAAGCAAAAGGGCTTTTATTGACTACCATGAAAGTAAAGTTAGACCCAAGCTTCATATACTTGAAAATTGAAAATCATTATATTTTCAAATCTTTCTGTGACCTTCAGCCTCACTACAGTTCACTTCAACCTGCTCTAACTCAATGTTCTTCAGACACAAAGATCAAAAGTCTTGCAAGCAGCTGTTACTCATGTCATATACTTCAGATAGGGAAAAGTTAAATATTTCGTCTGAGCTAGATGCCACCCTGTGTAACCAACACACTTGATCTCCAAAGAAGTGTCTTCTCACATTCCAAAAGGTTTAGGCCAGTTGTTCTAAATGCCACTTTTAATGGGGAGTTTCATCTCTTTTCTAAAGATTGTTTCTCTTTAACTCTGAAATCAAACTCCAGTTAGATGTGTGATTAGTAGGCAGTTACATCTAAGTGAGAAACCCCATTGCTCAGGAAGAATTTCACTCTGAGCATGTATTGACCATAAAAGTATCAATATTGCCTGGGCTAAGATTCCTCATAATTTCCCAGTCAGAACCTTTTCTCTCAGTGTTACAACTGCCACAGGAAAAAATTTCCTCAGATTTATCAACCAGAGGCAGAATGCTAAGGACCATCTTGCAGCATCTTAGAGTCCTACTCCTTTCCAACTGAAAGTGCAAACTTCAGTCTTTTTAGAATCTTTTTATAAATTACATTCAAGAGATTCTAAGGTACCATTGAAAGTACTGTAAAAAATACTAGAACAAGACAGTAAACTGTATATCACCTTCAGTAATAATCTTGATATCACATTGGGTGAGATAGAGTGCTGCTAGCAGAACTTTTGCCTTTATAACGAAAGAACATTTTCTGCTTGTCTGGTACTGCTGCTGTGCTAATACTAAGGGGTCACTCATTCATTCCTTTAATAAATTTCCTGTCTGAGCATGAGAGACTAGGGCAACAGCACACATTCTATATTATTTAAATTTGTCTTTATACTCTTACTTACATTTGCCTGTTATCAAGAAAATAACATGAAAACGAAGACATAAGCAAACTATGCCAAAGCTTCAAAATTTGAGTCAGGACATTTTTTGGCAATGTAGCAAATTTGGACTAATTATTGTACAGTGCCAAAGGCATTCTCATTAAAAGCATCATGAAATCTTTCCTCCCACTTTCCCATTAATTTACTTGTACCTGTGAGTAGTTTCTGCTAATGTTACTGTGACTCTGTTTTAACGGAATCTGAAAAAAACAACCTCCCTGATCCACACTACCTCAGATGAAATGCTTGAAGTTTTCCTGCAAAACTCTTCAAAATTTTCAGTGTACGCATAGAATATGTGGTTGGAACTGCAACATCTTTGAAAGTGACTATTGCCTTCAATCAGATAACATTCATTTTTTTGTGGGGGTAGTAAGCTATATCACAATCTTCTTCATATTTCTTCCTTTAGGAGCACTGGAGGTCCTGGGAGAGCAAAGAAGGGACAGTCCATACATCTAAGAGTTCTGATTGTTTTTTATTTATGTGGGATAATCAGAGAACTATAGAATACCAGGTTGAAAGTGACACCAAGGATCATCTAGTCCAARCTTTTTTAGGGAAAGCATGGTCCAGACAAGATGGTCCAGCACCCTGTCCAGCTGGATCTTAAAAGTGTCCAGAGAATTCACCACTTCCATCAAAAGTTAATTCCAATAGTTGTTTGTTCTTATTGTGGAAAATCTTCCTCTTATGTTCAATTGGAATCTCCCCAGGACGAACTTGTACACGTTACACCTCCCCTTTTCCACATGACTCCTTGTAAAAAGAGACTCACCATCTGAAGACGTTTTTTCTTCTTGTTCTCATCTTGGGAGGCAGCTAAGGAACATTTGTTACTGCTTTCATTGTCCTGGCTTGTTCCCCAGTTGGWTGCAATGGGGTTGCCAGTTTGGAACCTTCCCCTAGGTCAGTTTAAAGTCCACCTCACCAAGATGGCCAGCCTTCTACCACAGATTCCCTTGCCATCCATTGTAAGATAGGTAAAAATATAACACTATCTTTTCTGCTTCTTGGCATGGAAACCAAGTTTAATTTGCCCCTATATAATATTTGCCGTGTATAGAAATCATATAATGATTAAGTCAGCATGCACAAATAGAAAAGAGAAGTAGAAAAAAAAAGGAAATATATGTACCCAAAAAATATCTCCCTTGAGTTCATATATTTATTTTTAAGCATCACACTTAGTAATAAAATACGGATTTTCATTTTACTTGTCTCCTAATCAGCTATCAGAAGAAACTCCCAGAAGCTTTTGTGTTGACATTCAAAGGCTTTGTAGGCTGCTAAGACTGCACATACTTCTATAGAAGGCAGGAATTATATGCCTTACAAGCCAGGATTTTGCTGGTGCCAGCTGGGGAGAGCTGTGCAGTTGCTTTGTGAGATATCTGTTATAAAATTTTACTCACCTAGGGGGACAGTTGAACCACAAGTTTCCATTCTTCTTCTGTTCCTGTTGCTGTGTGTGTGATCTCTACTGCATCTTTTTTTCTGTTGACATAAACATAGTTTACCAAAGAAGTATCTTCAGTAAGTATTTTAGAGTAGGTTAATACAGTTTCTATCTCAGTGTTTCTTTAGAATTGAATTCTAGGCTTCTGAGTGACACCAAAGAAAACAAAACCATTTTGTTTCAGTGGATGAAATAAATGAAATACACTAATTCATATGAAACTCAAATAGTGTCAACTGAGGTTTCCTTACATCTCAAACTCCCCTTAATTTTCTTTTGAGGGAAGACTTCACAGCAGCAATTTTAGATGCACAGSTGAAATGCAAGAGTAATTTCATTTGACTGTTGAAATAAAACAGCACTGACACATACTTGGGTGGAAAAGCATACAGGGAGATTGTAACCATACTGAGGCTATCTCACTTAAAATCTAGAATTCCTCTGCAAACAAACAAGCAAACAAAAGTATTCTTATTTGTGGTTTGCTGCACTGTAGTTAAAATAAAAGCCCTTCTTGGATTTTATTGATTAAACCCCTTATGCCATTGGAAGCCAGATATAATTTACCAAAATGGCCCCTGAACTATACTGGGATGGAAGATAGGATGCAGTTTGTGACAGCTCTATTAAATAACTTGTACAATTTCTCAGCTTTCCAAGAAAAACTATATAGATAMCATACTGCAAACTATTTTTACTTTAAAGCATTCTAAAGATAGATGGAATGATAACAACTTACATGTATAAACACATTTTCATACAGAAAGATTAAAAACGAATGCCATAAAATGAACATATAAAATAGCTTGACAAAGGGCCGACACATAGTCACATCTGTATTACAAATTCAGTAGATGCTTAACAACACTAGAGCACCACTACAAAAATGCATAATGGGGAGTAGAGAAGATTATTGTATCTAATTGAAAAACTGCAGCAGGGAATCTGGTTCATATTTAATTACTTACATTGAAATTTTCWACTCTATTCTACCCAGGTTCTGATACAGCCCTCACCCGGGCAATATGTGAGTATATTCCAGAAGATCATTAACTGATGTGACTAGCATTTGTCGTACCTTATTCTCACTCCTTTCTTTCAAGTGGAAAATTATCTGAAGTTTTTTGATCTAGGAAGATGCATATACTTGTATAATTCATGCCTGAGATGCCATGGATATTTGTGATTGAAAGTAAGATCRAGTGAACTCTTACCGGATTTGAAATGGCAGCTGCTGAAATTCATGTAATGATCTGGGAATTTCTTCTGTGCTTTGAGAGGGGACCACAGAGAGCTTTATACAAACATATTGTGTTCCAGAGTAGAGCTGCTGTTTCGCTTGTTGGTTGGTTTGGCTTTGTGTTTGTTTTGTGTGTGTGTGTGTGTTGTTTTTAAGTACTGTTTCCTTATTTACAGTAGCATAGGAGTTTCACTGTGCAATAGTGCAGTAAGATTCATTGCTATTTACCTCATAGGAATATATGAACTATGGATAATCACAGTGGTTAGTAGAATTCAGCAATGCTATCAATTTCCAGTATAACAGAATAATAATAAAAAAGGGA
Organism: Amblyornis subalaris; assembly: GCA_018881555.1. NCBI lineage: Eukaryota > Metazoa > Chordata > Aves > Passeriformes > Ptilonorhynchidae > Amblyornis > Amblyornis subalaris. Next base: position 2,081,556 of record JACAXG010000086.1, on the reverse strand, counting down.
AAAGAATGACTGTATATTACTATTTTTCGTATTTTTAGGTTCATGTTGCAATGTCCTTTATAGATCTAAGAGTTTTTAAAGAAACTTTCATATTTAATTATATTGACTTACACTGTTTTCATGAGTAACTAAAAAACCCCAATTTACTGGCTTAGAATGGTTAATTATAAGAACTTCCTTTGTGCCAGCAGAATTTTTTTTATTTTTTACTTCATCTTTAGTTTGTAGTTGGATATTTGTGACTATGAGGAATCTATCAAGAAATGTGAAACTAATTATTACCTTTTCTCCCATAATATGGTAATTTGAGAAGCTGGTGATGAAGCGCTGGAAAAGAAAATGAGAAATTGAAGAGGGCTGCTGGAGGATACAAAGAGATATCAGGCAGATATGGAAAGAAAGCCTTGAAAAATAGATTTTATGAGATAAACGGAGTAACATGAGAAGAAAAAGATCTCATTAATCTCTCATGTTTTTCTCTCTTTACAGATTAAGCACTAAAACAGAAATAATGCAGCTGTTTTGAGATCAGCAGTTTTGTTGCAAATAGAAGTCTGAGAAAACAGTTCAGTGAGCACCAGAGTGTCATAGGGATAAGGATGCAGATTCTCCCTTAGCTCAGCCTTTCAAACCATTCCAGCCTACTGTGATTCTTCTTGAAAGGATAAGAGAGGCACATCTCCCAGACCCATAAATCATTTAGAAAAGCCAGTTATATTAAATTTAAAAAGGAGGGACACCCCCCCCTCCACTCCCTGTGTTGCAGTAATTCTGCTCCATTGTTGATTTACTGTATTCTAGTTTTAGTATGAGTCCTGCACACTGTTTTGAATTTGACCATTTGAGGGAGGATTTTGTTTTCCTATACATTAAAAAAAATACATACAAAAATTTTCATTACTTTTTAATCTAATAAAGTAGTAGTCATAAGGATAAAAGATAGAATTTCTTTAAGATCACGTTTGAAATTCCCAAACTGACTTACAAGCTTGTGTCTTTAATAGCAATTCAAAGGTGAAATAGAAACTGAGGGTGGATATATACATTCTGTTGATATTGGCTAAATTGTGGTTATCTATTGTTAACAATATTCTATTTTTATCTTGTGGATTGGGATGTCCTTCAGAACTAGTTCCCCCTCATTTCCACTGTTGTTCTTCCGTTATCCTGGGAGTCATCCAGAGTTTAAGATCCTTTTCAAGGTCAAAGCTAATCTCAACCACCTTATCCCTCTCCACTAATTCAATATCTTCACTGTCTGTTCCTTGCCTCAAAGACAGGTAATCTTCTGCAATAGAAATTCTCACTGGCTGCTCTGCTCTGAACTCAAGCACTATGATGCTGTTGACAGCCAAAGGTACATGTTGGTTTGCACGTTTGAAGGATGGCTGGTTACTACGGCACAGTCTGAACTGGCTCTAGCAGGCCAGATGAGACACACAATGTACTCCTTGAGTTAGCTCTTCTGTCTCTGTATTGCTACTGTTGAAACACCTGCAGCTGCAATAGACCTGGCATGTTGATTTTGAACAGCAAGGCTTCAATGGTCCTTCCTGTTTGCATTTTAACAGACTACATCCATGGTTATCAAATGAAGACTGAATTTTGCAGTGGAGCTGCAAGTAATTTCAAGAGTTTTGGTCATTTTATCATGCAAGTAATCTCACTTTGTGCTAGTGAGAGGCATAAGTCAGTATATTTTCTCTTTAATGCTCCCCAAAGTTGTGTTACAGTGATTTCTAAGTGAGGAGGCTGTCCTGGTTTGAAAGACAGGTGTCTGTCAAGGAAGGTGGGAAACCTTCCTTGGATAGAAGATGACTCCCCTCCCTCCTCCAAATTACTGTACCCTTGAAATTATGGGGCTTTCAGGCAAAGATGTGGTAAAAAGAATAACAGTTCTTTACTAGGATTATATATATATATATATATAACAAGACAGATAAAATGGCAACAATAAGAGAACAGACAAACCCAGTCACAGCCCTTTCTCTGTCGTTGGGTGATTCTCCGTTGGGACAGAGAGGCTGCGGTGACTCCCCCGCGGCCGCAGGGGGCGCTGTGGCGCGAGCGCAGTGACCTCTCCACGTGGCAATGGCGGCTCCGGCGAGCAGGAGAGGGAGAGGGGAGATCGCTCCCGGTGCGAACCCACGGGGCAGCAGCCCGGCTCAGCACCAGCCTCGGCAGCGGGCAGCAAGCAGCGCAGGCAGGGTTGACTGGGGAGCGATGGACCTCGGTATCACCCACCGAGGGACCAGCAGAAGGCAGGAACAGCAGAGACGAGCAGACCCTGGCACCGACCCATGTGCAGGAGAAACCCAGGCTGGCGGCAGAGATGGCAGAGGCGACCGGCTCTGGGTGGCGACAGTTCCAGTGTAATGCTGCACCCTGTGCCGCCMCGGGACCCTTGCGGAGACGTCACGGTGTATCCATGCTCTGGAGCGAGCGGGCAGAGGAGCCTCAGTGCGGCAGTTTTCCTGGAGCAGAACCGGCACTCGCTGCAGAAAGACCGTTCTCTCTGAACGACGAGCGCAGAAGAGAGTGACCTCGGCCTCTGCCCGCTCTCGGCAAAGTCTTGAAAAGTCCCYCTTCATCTCTCGGATGATAAACTCCAGCTTCTGGGGAACAATCCCCTGGCCAACATTTCCAGCTCTTGTWTCTTTAATTGGGGAAATTGTCCTGGCCTCTGGGCTGGGCAAGTGATCCCTTTTGTCCTTAAGTATCGCCCATTCTGGGTGATCAGTGTGGAATGTGGGTGGATAGACAACTTCCTTTGTTCTTAATTATCGCTCATTAGTTCCCGGCCAGTCCCTCCCCACCTACACAGGCTCCCTGCTAGATTGGGGAAGAAAAAAAATTTCATTTGTTGAACCCATAACAGAGGCACAGCTAGAGATTGTGACTGAGAACTGGGTTTGGCTCGATCTGTGAAATACGGTATGGACCTAGCTGACACAGTGTAAGATCCCTGTTGGATGTGAAATGCAAAACCTGTGCTATCTCATGGAAGGAGAGCAAGAAACAGGATAATGATGTGCAGGAACTGTGTGAAGAAAAAAGTCTAAAAGCCAAGGAATTAGTGAAATGGTGTGAGACGTAAACAAAGGAAATTAATTCTAAAAAATCTCAGATTTTTATATAGACTTTCATCAAGAAATGTAAGATTTCTGTAACAATCAAAAGATGCAAATCTTTAAAATGAAGTTATTTAACTGAAATATGGACTTAATCAGTTTCTAGAGACTTAAAATGTTTCTAGAGAAACATCTAAAGCCCCAACCCTGTAAGAACTAAAAAACCACTGACCTGAATAAGGCTTTGAGACTGAGCAGAGAACTGCATTCAGCCGGTTGGCAGCAACACTGTATCGAATTTAATTCAGAGCATTTAATATATAATTTTTTTCTTTTTCACTATTTTCAGGTATTTTCTCTATAGACATTTGAATGAATACAAAGTATGTCATTCATTTCAATAGGAGAGACACAAGAGACAGCTGCTTCAGTGCTGCTCTTTTTTACTCTTAGAAAGAACAACTGTCTGATGCAGATTCTCATCTGGCAAGTATATAGTCATTCTTAAATGGTGTTATCACACCATATCCTCTCCTTTCCCCTTCATATTGATCTTTAGAATAGACAGAATRTCTTAACCTTTGGAATTTATCACAATGGCTTTTCTTGCCTTATCAATTCTAGTGGGTTGAGCTCTCTGTTATCTGCATTGAGATCTTTCCTGCCTTGCTTTTCTCACATTTCAAGAAGTCTGTCTTGTTGCAAAACTCTTGTTAGAAGAAATATATAAATGTTTTTGGGTTCCTAATCTAAAAAAGAAGTGGCTACACTCTCTGGGAATTAAAATTAGGTCTCCAAAGGAAATAGCTCTTCTTCAGAAAATCCAGATGTCTAAAGAAAGATTATTATCTCTGACATGATCCCATCCCTCCCATGCCATTTACTGTTTTTCTTCTCTCTTCAGATTTGATCACATTTCTGCCAGAACATTTGGTTTTATTTAAATGCAATGACACAAACATTGCTAATCTGGTTTCCCTTCATTCGTTTGTGTACTTGCTGTCAACAATGGTTTTATCAGCCATCAAAATCTAATTGAAATGGCAGTGCTGCATGTAGTCATCCAATAATTACAAAATAAATAGACTGAAATTTCAAAAGCATTTGAAAAAAAGCCCCTAAAGTAACATAAACAGAATAAGGTAATTAAAGAGCTCCCTCTATGATTTTTTAATTCTTTTAAAATGCATATTTATCTGAAGACATCACTTCTAAGCTCCAGAGATAGGTTACTATGCCTTGTTCCTGTACTACAAAAAGAAGACTGACTGGATGGAGTTAATATGGCAAATTGTTCTAGTAAATAGTACAAAAAAGCACTTCATCATCGTACCACCAAAACATGCTTTGCTTTCTCTTCAGAGAACTCCTGCAKTAATACACACATGACAGTTAATAATAGATTATAAAAAGCAGTGCCCTTTATCATCTGAACACCAAATCTTTAGAGGCTTGCAAATAGAACAGTCTGTTCAGTCATTGTAGAAATGTGACGTCAAAGGGCTGTTCTGCTTCTCATTTGAAATGTCTTCATGTTACTCTAGACATTCCACACCCTATCTAAGAAAAAATCAGGGTTGCGAATTGTAGTCCACAGACTACAGGATTTTACCTTAATGGAAACCATATAGCAGTAGCTATATAAATTTAAACTTTTGCAAGGCAGGATAACAAACCTCTCAAAATAAGCCCTGGTCATGAATGTGTATATATATATATATATATATATATATATATATATATACGTAGTTCTGTGATGGGTTGGCATAGCAACTATTTCTTAGAACTCTGTTGCTGCCTAAGTAAACAGCTAAAGCACCGAGAATGTCTCAGCTAAGCCGTGCCCGTCTGTAGTACAAGCTTGTATTGTACATAAACATTCTCTTCCAAAGATGGGGATATTTTAGTGGTGCTCAATTATGCTGCCATTGTTGTCAATGTTTTTACCATAAACTCTAATTTTCTTACAGATTTCACAAGGTAATTGAACTAAAGATTCTAATTGTTTTTTTCAATCCAGAACATAGTTTGGCATAAGTAGTCTCAGCCTACACCCTTTTTTATGCCCTTGGTTTGTATAATTTTTAATGGCATATTTTTCAGAATGCCAACAAAAGCTAAATGTGAACATAAATTAGTCATGGCAATCACTTAAATGAGCAGCATACCAGATTGCACATATCATGAAAAGCTATTCCATAATTCAGTCTTTTTGTGTGTATTTGTGGCAAATTTTATTCATTGTGTCACCCTAATATATATTTTAAAAGCTAATCACTGAAGCTGGTAGCCTTTCTTAACTGCAAAACATGCATTTAGATGTATATCATCTAATCTTGAAAAACAGTTGAAGCTTCTGATCCTTTAAATAAAGATTCATTTATGAATAGTTTATAATTAGTTTACAAAATGATTCTTTAAAATGGTTACTCATTTATAATGAAGTCTAACTGGATCAAATGTGTCTTATAATCAGTTCAAACACCTATCAACATGGTTATAATTATGTGCAGCAGATGGTATTAATGTCCATAATATACTGGTAAACTATTAATAAATACTGTATAGATGGCAATAATCTGCTCATTAGAAGTTATTATTGATAGATACAAGCTCTCTACTATTCTGTTGGAATCTTTAAAAAATGACTAACCATTTTAGTTAATAAACCTTTGCAAACCATTTATCCATTTCTAATGAATGAAAGAATGTTCCAATTAGTGAATTCTAAGTGTCTGATTCCCAGCATGGAATGTTAGATTCTCTTTGATGTAGTTTCCCTGAACATTTTTCTCTGCACCTCTCTCCCTAGTGAGCTTGACAATTCGTGCCATCAAGTCTCAATAACACACTCCACTCTCCTTTTGGTTTCATTTGTTTCTTTCCTCGGAACCTTTTAAGTGTASTCTTCTTTCTGCTACTTAAAAAGATGTAATGCATGGGGGAAAGCCCTCTTGTCCCACCTGACAGCATTGGGGCACAGGGAATAGCAGGGAACCAAAATTGTTTTACTCCTGCTCTGATGTATTTAGATATGATATAAGATACAATGCCTGTTAAAATACATCACTACAGCATTGACAATGGCTATGGTATTGTCTTGGGGTGGGATTTGTCTCACTTCACATTAGTCCTCCCCAGCCTCCTTCAGCAGACTGCGCTGTAGCTGGTGGGGAGAAATAAGTGTCTCTTAATGGGCACATGATATCTTAAGAGAAGCACCTTAGTTGGTTTGATGAGTCAGCCTCTGGAATGGTTTAGTTCTCAAGCTTCTGCTGACTATGGAAAGAAGCTGGCAACATGCTTTGGCTATATACTAAATTTTAGATAACTGAAATTAAGTGACGTGAATATGCCACTAGTGTGTGATTCAGCTCAAGGTTAAAATATCTAAATTATGTGTAAAGTATCTATGCACCTATACGCATGCCAGGTATCTAAACTTCCATTGTGGTTGGTAGTGGCTTGTCAACACATCAGTCTCGACACTGAAGAACAGCTATCCTCTGTAAAATAGGCAGATATATTCCTTCAGATGGACGTGTAAGGACTTCCTTGGCTGTGTCTGTTGTATTTCCAGTGACTGTAACAGGATTTTGTGCTTCTATGTCACATGTAGTTGCCTACATTTCCAGACAACAGAACTGAGAGAATCTGAATTTTGCCACTCATGTCCAAATAGCATGCTTCAATGAAGAACTAATCTGTGTTGACTTGCAAACAAAATGACCAGTTATAGTTATGGCTGTGGTCTGTTCCAAAGCCTGCTGGGATGTTGTGTGATTTCATTGTCTTTTATCAACTACTGTCACTACAATAAAAATTAGTAAGGGTGGTGTCCTGTAGCCTAGCTTCTGTTTCATCAAAAGCATGACAAAGCTACTTCTGAGGTTCAAATATTTTGGCTTAGTGCAGCACTGCTGCAGAGTAYGCAATGTCACTGCATTATGGAGGAATGGGAGGCTATTCCTGCAGGGCTTCAGTGTGCACCTGAGGGAATTTATTTTTTACTGACCTTGGGTTTATGATTCAGTTGACTTTATATGTGGTGCTATGTTTGATTCTCAGCTAATCTGGGCAGTTCCAGTAGTCTTGGGAAGCAGACAAAGCTTCTCCCACGGCATCTGGCTGTGCTGACAGAGTGTGACAGAATGATAGATGCAAGCACKTGTAAAACTATGTCTTGTATCATTTGTTCTCAGATATGTTGTAGCCCCTACCTTGAAACTGCACATAGCGGACTYAGCTGATGCTTCTGTCTCTCTGCATTTTCTGCATTAATATCAGGGTAGAGATTTCACATTTCTAGTAAGTTGCTGTAGTTGTGCACTGCAAGGCTGCTCTGGATAAGAAATCAGCAGTGTATTTGTCAGTCTCTTTCAGGCTTACACTTTGCAGTTTCAGTAGCATACACTAAAGGCTTTCTGTGACTGACAGTGTTTTTTAAAAAGCACTCCCAAGTGATTTATGGGCACTTCCTACTGGAACAGTTTTTCTATCTTTGACTATATTGTTCAAACTTTTTGCATGCAAACACTGTTACAAGAAATTGCTTTTCTATTTTGCCTTATTTGGATTTGGATGATGCTAGTAATTCTGGACTTGACAACTTTGGTGGTCTCTTCTGCAAGAGTACTGCCCTGTGTCCCATCTCACTAGCATCACAGTGGCAGCAGTTTCTTTGCTCACATCCCTGTATTGATACATTTAAAGGGTATGTTTTATTGAATTGTCATATGACATCTTTCAGTAGTAGCTTCAAAGATTTGCACACACAAGTTGTTTAACCCTGCCCACAAATGCATTTTGTAATTACTAGTAGTCTTTGAGTAATTATTATCTCAAGTATAGACATTTCTCACTTTGTATTTACTTTTTTAGATTTGAGGTGTTGGCAAAAAAGGACTGTTCTATGTGACCTATACTACAGTGAGTATTGCTCACCGTAAAGTCATCTTGTAGTTATGCAGTTTTTGACTGATTTCCCTGATTCCTGTAYCATGCAAAAGAACTTACAATTGGGGTCTCCTATAACCTCTACACAACAGTGTGTCTGTCCAACACCAGGTATGATGTAGTTGGATTAATTTTCATTCTGGGGAACATCCTCAGACAATTTGGATATACTTCTGTTGTGCAGAATGCGATGAGGTAGACACTTTTGCTACTCAGGAATACTTGCCAATGTCTGTCTTTTGCATTTTGGAATTTGGCACCAGGCCTTTYTCCTGTAATTTTTAATTTTTTCTTTTGCCAAGTCAGGCAATATTTCATGACTCTAGACATTTGGCAGGGAGCACATTTTGTGTTTTATTCAAATAGCTCAAGTCTATACAAACGTGTTTTTTGCCTGACATTTCAATATCCACCACACTACATAGCCAGCACATATTCTCTGACATTCACAAAGATGTCTTTATCTACCACATCCTTATTTACCCCTCTTCTTTGCATATTTTTTTTTGGGGTTTATTTGTTTTTAAATTTTGGTTGCTCTCTGCCTGAACTCTACTAAATTTTTTAATTAACTTCTTTTATCTGAAAGCATTCCTATGTTAAGATGCTTGAAATTCCAACATTAATACTTTTCTTTGGTTTTGTGCTTGCAGTTGTTATTGAAAACAACATCATATCATTTTAAAAGAGGTTGGCCTGACTGCAGGCTCTTTTGCTCRTGTAATGCTAAGGAAATCTTTACGTAGAGAACTTGCTATCTGCCCTTAAATTTCCCATATTTTCTATGATCTTGTCTTTGCAGTTGATGAGAGTCCACATAATTTAAACAATTTATTTTTGCTAATTTCCACAGCATTACTGTGATATATATGCAAAAAAACCTCTTTGTATTAATACTTACTTTTTTGACTTAGCAGACTGATTTCTCTTTACTGTAATAGTTCTATATGTCATCATATGCAAAGCATTTCCACCACTGAACTCTCAAGTCTTCTTGTCAGCCTTAGCTCTGCACTTGGTTGTGCTTAATCTTTTGGATTACATGTATCTGTTGCTTTCTGTAGAGCTTCTTTGGAATGCCTGAGCATTTACATTTCAGCTGCTCTATCTTTCATCTCTATTACTGGTTTATCACAGTTTGTTATCTTCTTGCGTTGAGTTGACCCCAGCTGGCACCCACCCAGTCATTCGCTCAACCCCACCCTTGGTGGGATGGGGGCAAGAAACAGAGGGCAAAAGTGAGAAAAAGAAGTGGGTCAAGGTAAAGACAATTTAATAAGTGAAAGGAAAACACCAAGGGAAACATGAGGTGATGCAAAGACAATCACTCACTCCCTCCCACCAGGAATTTGATGCCCAGGTAGTCTCACAGCAATGGCTGCACTGGAAAAGCTCTCTTCCTGTTTTATTGCTGAGCATGATGTCGTATGGTTTGCGATATGTTCTGGGTCAGTTTGGGTCAGCTCTGTGTCCTCCAAGCTCCTTGCCCACCCCCCAGCTCACCTGCTGTGTAGGTCAGAGTGAGAAACAGAGAAGACTTTGACATTGTGCAAACACTTTTCAGCAACAGATAAAACATTAGTGTTCTATCAACCCTATTTTTGTCACAAATCTAAAACACAGAACTGTATGGGCTGCTATGAAGACAATTAACTCCATTCCAACCAGACTCAGGACATTCCTAAAATTTCTGAATCACACACCAACCATCCTGTGAAATTTAGCCGTATACTCTTTTATTTTATCAGTCTTCATTTTAAATTACTGAGAAAATTAATACAAAATTTTTGTGTCTACATAAACCTTTTCAGAAGATTTTTTTGATTATTTAGGATTTTCACTGAGATACATAAATTCCATTAGAGCTTGGACCATGCACTTCAGTTTATGCAACATAGTTTTGGGCTTTTCTACACGGAGGAGTATAACAGTGCTTCTCAGAGTCAGGCCCTGATGAATCTGTCTGCTGCATCTGCTGAATCTGTCTGCATCCCAACTTGGGAATGACATTTTCTCCCCCTTTTCTTCATGCCCTTGTTCTTGTATGAAAGAAATCTGAATTTGAAGGAGTGGCATGGTGTGCTTCAGTTTTGTCTTCCAGCTTGAGCAATCAAGGGAAAGGACAAAGTGGCAGAGTCTTGGCCTCCAGTCTTGAGACATTTTTAGTTTGCATCCTTTTTAAATGGATTACTTTTCAGTTTTTCCTGTATGGGCTAAAGATTGCTTACTTAGTCAGGGAACGTTCTTCTCACGCTCATCTCCTTATGCAGCTGAATTGTGACCTTTTCTTTCTCCTATTTATTTTCTTTTTTTTTTTCTGTTTTTTTTCTTGGTTCTTTTTGCTTCTGATTTTACATTTCTGTTGGAATTCATTTCTCATACAAAGTGATCAAGGAGGAGAGAGAGAGATAGGAAGGGGGGGTGGGAGTGAAGGGAAGAGAGGAGCAGAGCAGAAAGCCAGTAATGCCTCCAGATCTTATTTCTTCCTTTACTTCAGCTGCTGTTTACTATCAATAACCTCCTGGAGCAAGAATTGTGTAAGGTCCTACTGATCACAGTATAAGGCCACCCTGTCAGCACGCTATTATGTTGGCAAAAAGAAATATGAATCCAAGATCTGAATTCAACTGTAACAATAATATAATAATCTGGACCAACAGGGATCTGGAGTCAATAACAACAACAACAACAACAACAACAACAACAACAACAACAACAACAACAACAACAACAACAACAACAATTCAAGATCTACTATGTCTTTCTGGTCTTACAGTTCACAGTCTATGCATCAACAGTAATTTATCCTACTGTCTTATAGAAAGTTTTCATTAGTGCTTGTAAATACAATTAATATGCTTCTCTGAAAAGTGTGCAGAAGCTGTAATGAAGCCAAACATTTCTTTTCATGTATATTTACACCTCAGATTTTTGTGTTAAGATAAAGTGTTCTCTGTACTAGACCATATGATGAAAGTATGAATATTTTTATGGGAAAAGTAAATGCATTGTATACCGAGACCTATCAGGCAGCTGCCTTGTATACAATGTGACTGCATTAAAAAAGTTTTAATATTCAGGTTTCTTACCTGTGCATGGTGATACTGATGATTGTAGATTATTTTGTGATGATAGAATGCAACTGCTCTGAAGGAGGTAGTTTGATGTATGATATTGATGCACTGTAGATTAAAACTCCTGTAGTTTCTCCTCAATAAAAACAGCTTAGAATTATTATGATCTATTTCTCTCAACAATCTGAAGATTCCTTCATTTGTTTCTGTTTAACAACATACAGAATATGAAAGCATAAGCAAAAGAAAATCTGAAACCTGGGAAAAAATATAATGTAAGAAATTCACATTTTAAGTTTCAAAACTATTGTTTCAGAAAGGATGTATTGATTTCACAGTTCTGGGAAACAGGCAGAGCTTTGGTAATGACATATCTACATATGATTCTTTAAGTGCAAGCAACAGCAATTTCAGAAGTAAAAGGTAAAATTTTGTCTCATTCCTGATGAAATCTTAGAGAGAGGAAAAAAAATGCCTCCCAGATTTTATTTTTTTGCAGGTTTACAGCTAATCATCTGCTACCTTGGATCTTTCAAAAGCATAAGAAGTAAGTCAAGAGGGTGTTGCAGAGTGGAGTGAAAATGTTCTGTTGAATTCTTGGTGGCTGAGGTCAGACAGTACTCTGTGTAGGGTTATGTGATGGGGTTACAGAATAGGAATACTGCAGGCAAGAAATAGAAGTTGTGGAGGGGAAATGCTGTAAGGGTCTTGTGTGAGATGCCGCAATGGCTTATATGTTAGGTGTTGATGCAGACTGAACATGCCTGGGGCCAGAAAGCTCAATCAGAAAAAAAAAAAAAAGATATAATGTTGAGTTTTACAATGCCTAACATTTATGCCTCAGACCCTGGATTGCAGTCCAGGATTCTCTAAGGCATCTGCACTCTGTGCAATGTGCAGGAAGAGACAAACACTTGAAGAATGTATTCACAGTAAATAGCATAGTGTGCAGGTGCTGTCTAGAGGCAATCCATAACGAAACATGGAAGAAGGGGATGTTTCTGAATCCCTCCCTATTTCTAAAGTCCAGGCATGTTGATAGACTGTTTTTTCCAGCTAAATCCATAAAGCAACGAAGAAAAAATCTAAGCATATACTTTTACCTTCGTTCTATATGCATCACACCTTTTAGAGAAATCAGCAATTGTATTTTGAATGGAAAGGCTACCAGTTATAGTCTATCAAGTGCTTTACACTGCAAAAAAACTGGGTTAGGGCTCGTGTGTGTCGTTGTCTCAAGGAAAAAGCACAAGGAAACTATTGCCTGGTGTGGCATATTATAGTGATTGGAGAGCATACTCAAAATTTCTCKAGGGTCAGTTATAAAAGCAGCAAACATTTCCACATGTTTGCTTTGGAGACACCCCCTGGTTAGAACTCATCTACTTGGTGTGTCATCCTGCAGAACAGAGTTGTGCCAAGGAATGAGCTCAGATACTCAAAGCAGTGCTGCAAGTGACAGCTGTGACTGAACCAGCAATCCCAGCTTCTCAGCAGAGCTAGCTAGTTCTAAAATATGCTCTGTTGATAGTTCTATCTTGCTCAGAAGTTAACAGTGATGAGGTTGTTCTGGGGTTTTCATACCACACTCTTGGTGTGAAAGAGCTTGTTGGAGACATATCTGAAACATCCTGATTTGTTATTGACTGCTTCATTAGACTAGTCTGTATTTTCATAATGACTATAGTAAGTTGTTCAGTGCTTCAGGGTAAAATACCACCTATGCTTTTTTTTGCTATTTGTTGGGCTAACTGGTTCTTTGAGASTGTTACAAACATAGGTAAAGATTGTATCTATTTAGACAGATGTGTGCACTTCTGTCGCAGATACATGACCACATGTGTAACCTGAGTGAGGTATAGGTTTGCAGTCATGAAAGTTAGAGACACATGCTCACTGCTGTAATATTACCCTCCTCCCAATCCATTAATACATTGTTTAAGGTTTGACACAATTGGAAATTAAACTTTGTTGGGTGAATGAAAACAGGCTTTCATTAAGTCTTCATTTGTACCCATTGTTTGGTGATAGAATAGGTAAGGTCTTGCTGTGTTAACCCTACAGAATCCATTATAAAAACATTATCCACAATCTTTAATAACAGCTGAAAAAGCAGCAACAATAGTGATAATGTGTTGGGGTTTATTTTTGTAGAGAGGAACCCTTTCAATTTTTCTGATCATTGTGTTATTGATTTGCCTTTCTTTTTGTTTAAGACCCCACAGAGCCTTGGGGAGCAGTGTCTGTAACACTGATGGAGAGCTGCAAATACTGTTTCTGTGTATGGGGGCCTTTGCTTTCTTGGTATTTTTGAAAGATAGGCTCTTGATCACACTAGCAGGGATCTATTGATTTATACCTTTAGGCTCAGCTCCCAACAAGTCAGCCTACATTCTATAGACTGTATAAAAAATGCTCTTGTATTCCCATGTGTTGATAAATTCTGTGAAGAAGGATACATATTATTAAAAGAACTTCAGTGATAATACCTGTAAAATCTCAGCATGCAGGCTAGGCATGACTTTTGTGATGCATATAGTCCCACCAGTGACCCTGCAGTGAGTTATCCAATGCATATTGCTGTTCACACACCCAAACACTGTGCCCGTCTATCAAGCTCTCCTCTATGCTTCTAAAGCTCTGAAATTCAGGGTGAAAGGTTCCATACAAAAGCAGCCTCCTTATTTTAGAGTACGGGGAGGGGAGTTAAAAAGAGTCTTTCATTAGCTTGCTCATACTCACACTGATGACCAATGGCTTCTAAACTTTCCTTCCATCACGAACCAGTTAAGAGTCTGCTAATATTTCTGCTAATATTTTTGGTGAAATACTGGAATACYTGGAAGCATTATCTGCTGAGTGTCAGTGCTAAGGTAATCGTGAAGGACATACTGATCATCTTAAAACAGGGTGGTCAGCATAGAGTTTCTTCACTCATGCACTAGTAAAAATTATGTATGTATTACTTCAGCTTGGGTAATGTAGCTCTCATTACGTGATGTGAGCATCTGAAAAGTTTAATGCCTACAGATGCCTTTCCCACTTAAATAAAAGAAGGGTCAGTATGAAAACTTCAGACTGCTTTTTTTCTTTTAGTTTTGTGGCTAAATCACAATATTGCAAAGATTGCATTTTCACTCTGTTTCACTCTAAGTAGAATGCTTCAGTTTTGTTCTTAATAAAATGAAAAGTTCTGTAAATTTCTTTTCATAACAAAAAACAATTTATGTGCYGAAAATTAGGGTCTTTTCCTGTTACAGATATCTAGGTTTTATAAGTTCACTTAACATTTTTCAATGCAATTTTCATTTCAAAATGGAAAAATACATTCAAGTATTTTAGTTTTTCTAAATTCAACATATTCACTTGGGCAATACTTATGTGTAGTTTAAATTTACCTATAACTTCATTTTTCATCTTAATTTTTTTGCCTTACAGGGTTTGCTCAGTCRTAATTTGTACTTGCAAGTTTCTCTGGAGATATGAAAGTGCTATTGGCAAAACTTGGTTATCCTGTTCATATAGATAGCGTGATCTCTTATTTGACTTATTCTGATGAAATTGTTCCCTTGCTGAAAGCATCTAAGGAAAGATGGCAGACAGCATTGCTTATTTCCTTCTTCTCAGGAAAGTTGAGAAAGTTTCACCCATTCTATCATCCTGTCTGATGAACAACAATTAATTGGAAAACTATTTAGGTGCAAGAGATGTTATGTGCTAGACTCATTTAACTTTTACATTAATTGTTGGCAACTTCCCATTCTTATCACTTCTTTATTTGAATTTTGCCCTTGCATCCTTATGCAAATTTTGTTTTTTTTTTTTTTACTATAACTTTCTTACATGAAAGACAGTTCTGTTTTCATTTTTTTATAATTAATTCTCATAAAAAATAAATTGTCAAGATGTAATGCTTCATTGATGTTATCCTTCAACTTAATTATAAGATGATCAGAGGCTGATTTCACAAGCTTTTTGAATTTAAGCTATATTTTCAGACATTTTCCAACTACCTCTGAAAAAAGCCTGGTCTAACATTTTAAAAGGAAATACAGTTAAAAATGGGAACTATGCCTCTATATCTAGAGGTTGTAAATGGCTTGCCCTCATATGTATGGATGCCTCTAACTTCTCTGCAAGTTTTTTTTTGTCTGTAACCAAAATTCTCACATCCATATTTTAGATGTTACTGTGTTAAGCATAGTATGTTTGGCAGGAATGGATAACCATAACGCATAACCATTGAATCAGCTGGCTCAGGGAAATCAGACCATGAGTGTAGGAGCAATGAATTTCTTCAGTTAACATAAACAAATCTGTGCCTGATTTGCGTTCTGTGTGGAGTTCCTCCTGTCACAAATATGAGTTCTTTTTCTAGTGGGGCTTTTTTTCTTGCTGTATGAGGTAAACACTGATATTTACCTTACAGATATTGTTTCCAAACATTGCCTTTTGTTTTGGTAGGCCTAAATGGTCTTACTGTATATTTTTCAACATTTTTTCGTCACCTCTGAGTTCACCATGTGCGGTATCTTTAAAGAGTTTCACATAAATCTGAGAGTTCTGGCTTCAGATAGGTGATAACATTCCTATCTTAAGAGCTGGGACCACTTTCTGCAGCTCCCCCTCCTGAGCAGTTATTCTGAGAATCACAATCTCCGTACTTTTCTAGGGTACTTGTTAAAAATTCAGTTTGAGGTACCAATACCTCACACTTTAATCTGTTCTACCTTGCTCTTGTCAAATCTTCTGGAGAGAGAGTCCACTCTCAAATCTTTCTTAGACTTGTGTTTGATTTGCAGATCTGATGGCTGTAATATAAGAAATATATTTTCTATTTTTAGGGAATGGGATCCACTTGTTCCAGCTTAGTCACGTTACTGGAAACTGCATTTTAGCAGCTAGTGAACAAGTTTTCTAAAAATGCATGCTTCACTTTCCTAAAGTGACTAAAAAGCAGTAGATGCTTGTGAACACCTCCAGGGGGAGATCCTGTCTGCTGGAGTTTCACATGCTTAAGTTTTAACAATACATGTCAAAACAAACAATTTTTTTTCAAATACTGCTGGCTTCTTGCAATTAAAGACATGAGCCATGCTATATCCAGTTACTAAGGCTGCACAGTCTCCTTCTGTGTTTGACTGTACTGACATGCAGGTTTCATTAACAGTTATGACTCATTAGCCAGTTGGAACTTGACTGCTTTTACTGGACTGGATGTGAATCTGGAGACAATTTCCTTTTCACTGTCAAAGCACCTTTGGACTAGGGAGTCTTAAGATCTTTGAAAGTGTTTATGAAGGTTTTCAAATATCTGTCTTTGACTTTCTTTCCACAGAAGCACTCCTGTTCTCGTTATAAATATTCTTTCATGCTTTACCACTTCGAGGACTCCTTGTATTTTTTCCCAGTCACTTTGGGCTGGCATGATGATCACAGTCTTAATCACATCAAAAACAAACTCATAACCTGTTATGACTTGCCATGTTTTCCAGGTTCATTAGTCCCAGGAATCTGCATGCTTGATTGTTTAATTTGAAATCTGTTGCTCTCTTGTTCTCCAAAGCTTTCCGGAGATATGGATGATATTCTGCCTTTTTTCCCTCTACATCAAAACATGAGCTTTCTGACTCTTAGAATATTCTGTGCCATCAGAATCAAAAGACATAGTAAATGAACTGAGGTAGGCTTTTCACTTAAAAGCATCTGTCAGAAATCTTTTGATATATATAGTGCAAAATAATTATTGGATTGTCTAAATACTTCAGTATTGCTTTCTTTTTACTTTTCTAAAAGACTCACATAATTCTTTTTACCTATATTTCAGTAAAAACTTGTGAGCTCTACTTCCTCTTCCATGACCACTGAGTGTACTCRCTTAGTGGCCATTCTAGTGACTGTATCATCCTCGAACAATGAGCCAGATTCATTCTTGATTGGCCTTTATTAATTTTGAACTTTTCTTTGTTCCTTGAAAGAGAATGTCAAGCTTCTAAAATTGCAGTAGTGCAGTAATGTTGGAGTTCTGCACGGATCTTTTTAAAGTACACTTTTAAATCTGCATCTTTTATTCATTAAACAAAATCCACTTTCAGATCATTTAAGATAATTATAATCAATAGTTATGATCTTTCGTGGAACCAGATAGTGGACATAATAGCACCCTCCACCCCAAATTCAGCCACCTGTTATTATCCAAAGCACTGAGAGCATGTGCATGTACCCATATAGATGAAAGAGCTTTGCTGGTTACTGTTTTGGAAGATGTGCATCTCTGTGAGACAGATGCAACTCCAGAGAAGCAGGTAGGCAAGGTTGTAAGGATGTATTTTGAACAAATCCTGAGAGGGCATCTTGAAGAAAAGGTAAGAGTAAAAGCTTTTGAGAAAGTTCTGATTGAAAATAGCACCGGCAACTATATCCAAAAGCAATGTTTAATACATTTTTAATTCCCTTGTTTATTTCTTGCTCATTTCCTACTTTGTTATGAAAAGCAGGATTCTGAACATTTTCATAAACMAACAAGATTATCAAAGAAACATCTGATTCTGTTACCAGTTCCTCCTTGAGATAGAAACCATACTTACATCTCCTTATTTAGGCAGAAGACACACACAAATATATGTGCACATATGTGCTTATCTATAGCCTTCTAATGCTGTTTTTAGAAACATAAATATAAATATAGATAAATAAATATCAGAAAACTTAGTCTGAATGATCTGTATTCCATAAGTCTCTGTGCTTTTTAGTTACCAATTGCACATTACTTATTCACTMTCTGTTTCTTACCCCATTACAAAATCAGTGTGTCAAAACATTGCTTATTGGCCTGTGCTGTAACAGAAGAATATACTAGCTACAAAATATAGACAGGAGCATGTGAATTACAGAGACTTATTTTTCCTATGCAATCTTTTTCCATAATAAACATAAGTAAGCAYAGCATTTGGTTTTCAATTTGACTTTAATTTATTGCTTCTTATTAAGGAGTTTTGGCCTTTGAATTGGTTTTCCTATTCATTTCTGTATAAGTTTGTGCAGATATTATTTTTATTTTTTTTAAAGGAGATTGAAATAGGATTGCTGTTTCAATAAATAGCTGAATACATATTTACCTTCTGGAGTATTAATTGTCTATTTGTTTAAAAATGTATTAGGTCTTTTATAAAATATATATTACTGGACTGATAGATCACAACATAGCTCTTGACTAACATGCAATTCTGCAATTCTAGAAAGTTTTTGTAATGTCAATAATCTTTTTCACTTAACACTGCCATTTAGAAGTTTCTGTACTAAGACAAAGTCCAGCATTCAATAATGTCATAAAATACCATTTAAGAGCAAAATGAGGAAGTTTTTTATTGATGAAGAAACACAAAAATTTGCCATCTAGATTTCTCTGTCGGAATTTGAATATCACAAAACTCAGATTTATCCCCTTCCTGCTTTTCCCATGGGGATGTGAGTTTGTTTTACTGCATTAAAACCTCATAGTAAAAATCCACCTGCTGAGTAGGCTCTTTTCATCTTTCTTAGTTCTGGACATCTCAGTCTGTTCAGTTGGGATGTTTCACGTAGGAAGACAGGAAAGGTAAAATGGTTGYCCTCTCCTCTTTGTTATCTTCCAGCAGACAGTTCTAGTAAGACTGCAAAGACATATATTTAATGTTTGCTAATAGAGGACTTGAAACTTGTTGTGCTATGTTTGAACAGTCACTCTCTGATTTGTAATCACCCTCTACATCTTGCCTTATGTGTGCTGAGAGTATGATGTTTCCTTTTTGCTTTCTTTGAAGTAGTGCAGCAGATCTGGGTTTGGGATGTTGAAAGTTAACCGAGGACTTTGCAAATTGACAAGTTGGCCCTGGGCTAATAAGGGTTTCCCTCACTTTAAAAATATGAACATTTTACTCTTAAGCTGAAGGTTTGCATCTTCACTTTCAGCCTAGAGATTCTTAATGATGCTTAAGCCTAGTTAGATGTGTAAAAAAGAGAACACGCAATGACGAAAACTTCAAGTTGAAATGTAGCTTCACCATAGCCTTTACTAAAGTTCATGTGGTTCTAACATGCTGCCAGCACCCTCGTCTTCCCTCTTCTGCTCACTGAGCAAAGATGGTGCATCCTCCCATGGTGCTGTATGTTGTATGCAAGAACGTGCCAGGAGCTTCCTTTACCTGGCTTTGTATGTTTGCAAAAATGAATGTGAGTTGTGATTCTGCACAGATCTAGCACTGTGACAGTCTTTTGGTATGGTGTCTTACCTCTAGTGAAAATTGGATGGATTAATTTTAAATGGATAAAATTTCTGCAAAGAGATATTAATATATGATATTATTGGTGTAAAAATACTTTATATTGACTTTCCACTGGGAATTTTTCCTTTTTTTTCATGAATGAGACACTTCTCTATAATTTTATTTTATATGAGAGCAGTTCTGTAGAAAACTGAAACTTATAGGATTGCAGTCTTCATACATCTTTGCATTCAGGCTTCAAAAAAGATATTCAGTATTTTCAGAGAGAAGTAGCACCGACTGGCATTCACATGGATACCATTGCTTCTGATGGGAGAATATCATCCACAGTTGCATGAGGTTGATTTGCAAAAGCTGTCATTAGTAACAGCATCTTATTTTTCTGTCCAAAATTTGCTAACAAACATTCTGCTTATGGAATTTAAGACATGAATAGTGCTGGCTTGTGAGGGAAGGAGCTGGCATTTGCTGTACACACATATACACTTTCCTACTTGTCTCTGCCAATACACCATAATCTTGATTAGTGATACAGCCTGATATTCCAATCCTTCACATCTCCTGAGTCCAAATTTCCAGCCATGCAGAACTGTGCCATATTTGGAGGKTCAGTGGGGTGTGACAAACAACTCATTTGAGACTAAAAGCAGTATTTGAATTTGGATCTCCTGAGGTAAAAGGCTAGTTCACTTATAATTTATGTTATCTAGCTCATTCATGACAAAGATTTTCTGCACCAGAAACACCTTGACAGGTGTTGGTACAAGACACCGTAGTTACAATTAATGCAACAGCTTTATTAAATTTGACATTGACATGTGTATTAATAATCCTTGGCCTGGCATAAGAAAATCACTCAGCTATAATTTAAAGGTTTACTTATACATGTGCATATTTGTGCTTGGTGTATCACACCTACAGCCTATTTTCCTTGTCTAATGCCTTCTGTCACATCGGTATTATAAAGCAGATGTTTATTATAAATTATACCTCTTTAATATATGAGTATGTAAGGATGCAAAGTGAGTTTATGACTTTTCAAGATTGTGCCTAACAAATTAAACTACATATTAACATCTATCCTACAGATTCATTTACAAATAAGATTACCTGAAGTGCAGTATTGCATAACTGAACTAAAACTCTTAGAAAAAGAAAGTATTTACGAACAGTTGAAGTACTGAAACATATTAAGTCTAAAAGAGACAAAAGACTCTTAAAAATTCCCTGTTCTTCCCATTAATACTCTTKCTATCAACCTTTGCTGCTGTCAAAAAATTGTCCAAACTTTAAAAAATAGTACTCAAAAACTGTGATCTTTTAATCCACAGTCTTTTACAAAATGCTRCATACTTCTTTTTGTTTGAAAAATGAGAAAAAGTGTAACATGAATAAATCTGAAAAAGAAAGGTTTTTGCATGTGCCTYCTCCAAGAAAAAAAAGTAGCCTCCTCCACTAACAGAGTGAAAAATCTTCTTAATATTCTTTTCCACTCCCTGTTGTTTGATTTCCTTCCTGTTCTGAAAAAGGAAAAAGAAAATTTTTCAAATTGTTGAGTTTGTATGGCATGGGAATTTGAAAATTAAAAAATCTCCTGAAGTAATCATAATTCATTGTCATGATATGATTTCATCTATAAATCTGTTAATTGCACTTTAACCCTTGCGGAGGTGATGGCTTTGAGTCCAGCCATAACAGTAGTGCAGAAAAGTTTAACTCCTTTTCTTTTGTCCAAAATTAGTGCTCTTAAGTAGCTGAACATGCATGAAAACAAATAGAATTATAAGGAAGGTGTCAGAAGGAAATGGAACCAAACTAGGAAGAAGAATGTTCACAGTAATTTCACAATTAAGGAATCATCTGAAGATGCTTTTTAAAAATGGTTTCAGTTTTTCCTTTAGGAAAAAGTAACATTCCTTTTGTTCATATATTTTGGAATATATTTTTTGAGGACTCTAATAGATGTACCACATAGAACAAACTTGCAGTGCTGGGGTGGTGAGCTAGGTGACCTTTCAGTCTCAAATTAAGGGAAAAAGATTACACGCTTATTCTGACCCACCTCATGAAGATGAACTGAGATATTTGGGTTCTTTTTGAGATGCTGTTTGACTTTTAATCTTTTTTTAACTTAAAATTTGTTACTTCTTGGCTTTTAAATTTTAGGTTACATCACATACTGGGGGCTCTGGTACTATTACGTCTCTCCAGTCTTTCTCCTTTTTCTGCCTCAGTCTTGTTTTCTTTTAGGCTGGGATTTATATGACAAATTACAGATGTCTACAGTGAAGGTGTGCAATGTGTAGATGTCCATGTCTGAACTCCTAGGACTGACCCTAGAGAAAGTAAGACACTGCTGGAGTACAATTTATCTCATCCTAGAGCAAACATTTAAAATGGGTCAGAAGAAACACCTTAAAAATGCCTGTTCCTCTCTACTGACTGCCAAAGGTGAAAAGAGTGAACAATAGAAAGGTACGTGTCTAATAGTAGGAGCCTAAAAGTAGTGTAGGCATCTAATAGAAAGTGACATCAAACTCATTTTGTTATCTGCTCACTTATGTAGTATTAATCTCCATGAGTGTTCCTGATCCAAGCTCAATCTCTGCCATAGGGAAGGCTGCTCCTGCCAAGTCTCACTGTGCTTTCCATTGACTTTTTAGAGGATCTGCTGCATCTCCTTTTAACTGGGCTGCAGGAAGGGATATCAGTATCACCTAGTGATGAAGGAAGAGAACAAATACAGGTCTTTATATAGTTTTTATCCAGTTTTTGATAGAACAAATAGATTTCAACTGAACAAATTTTGATGAGAATTTTTTCTTTCTGGCTTTGGCTCTCCGCTTGGAAAGAAATCATTTTTGCATTTTAACCATTTTTGTACTAAACCTCAAGTGAGATTGGAGCAATTATGGRCAGTAAAGATGAGCTAGGATTTCTTTTAATTTTTAAATCAGTTCTCCTTGCATTCAGTTCTTTTTTTTTCTTATCAGAGAAAAAGGGTTACAAGTCAACATTTAAACATATTTTCTTACCTCCTTAAGCCAATGCTACAGCTAGAAGGTTGGAGATCTAAGCAATCTTATTCTTGACAGTATCTTTCCGTGTCTTCATATGCCAGATTTCTTTTCCAGTCCTAGCAAAAGTGATCTTCTGATCTATTATTTAAGATTGTGTTTCTAACCAGTCCTCTTCTTGTAGCCTAGCTTGTGGCTGTGTTATTTCCGCCAGGATTCCTAATGCACAGCAATTATTCGTGAAGTGTTCAAAGGTAGTTATGTCTTCTATTTTCATTAAGAATGCAAACAGCATTGTATGATTTTGGGATAAAGGTGGGAACCTCTGAAATGTCCCAGTGGAACCAGACAACTAAAACAATGGCAGTCACAAGCAGGACATTTGACATACATACTAGTGTGGAGGTATTTTCTTGGGTTTTGTGTTTTTAAGGTGTTATGATCCACTCTAATCACAGGAAAGAATTCTCTGTGAATAAATGGAAAGACCCCTGAAGGTTTCAATATACCCTAAAACAGATTAAAGCCAAACGAGGCTAAATGTTGGTACCAAAAAAATGGATGTATTTTATTTAACAGTAAGTGAGAGAAAGAAAGAGACAGAAAGAAATAGTAAAAGAGATGTGCGGGGTGGGGGGGAAGGGAGAATGACAGAGTTTAGGTGGAAACACATCACCCCTCTGTGGGTCCCAATGACATCTCGTTGATCCCCTACATCTTCTGGATGGTGAGGGTCCCTGTCAATGTTGCCGAAAAACATAGACTCCATTTGATTAATATACGCTTTGGGCCATGTGGGAACGCGCAGGTACCACCCCCTGAGGGGGCCAGCTTAACGCTGTCCTTTGCAAGACTGAGGGTCTGTTGCATCATTTTGCACCACATGCAGTGCTTTGGTGCAGGGTCTGGGGGCCCCTTCAGGGGGGGCCTTCGAGGGGCCGTGACACCCCCTCTGCTGCCCCTTCACGTGCATGTCCTGTGGATGCGGCTTTCCCGGAGTGGGGGGGGACTCCCGCAGCTGCACAGCGGAGGATGGGCGTTCCTCTGAGCAGAGGCTTTTTTTCGCCACACACACGCTCAAAACCTCTCTCCTCTCTGCAAACCCCAGATAAGCCTGGGGCTAAGGCCTCCACCCCGAAGCTGCCGGACAGGACCCTCCTGTGAAAGCACTATTCTCCCCCAGCCCTGACCTTAGGATGGTGTCATTTTTATCTTATCTCAAATCAACTGACAGTCCAGAGGGCCCATCCAGGGTGGCAGTGGTCTCCAGCGCAGCTTTTCTTTTGGTGCTGTTTTGTTATACAGTTTTGCTATAATAGGCAAGTGTTCTTCCTAAAGAATATTTAACCCGTAAACCATGACACCTCAGTCTCTCACATAAGGGTATGAGAGCTTGTGACAGAGAAGGAAAAGCTCAGATAAAGAAGGAAAGAAACAGGCTAGCAAGGAAAGAAAGGAYATGTTTTCTGTAGCAGGGTAACATGAAATAAAGGAAAGGCTAAAAGGATTGTTTTTGAAGTTGATTGTTACGTACTGTTGGGAGGAAAGTGTTAAAACTGGAAGATTTGTGAAGGAGCAGGGAATGGTTTCACTTAAAGTGACYTCGCAGCTGGGAATGCTAAAAACRTCTGTGTGGGAAACTCCCATTTTTTATGCCTTATGTCCATCCTCCGCCTGTTTTGAGAAATAGAATTCACGTGGAGGAATAAGACACTCTCACAGACATGCCCAAAGCCTTTTGTTATAGTGAGGCTCAGAGTGCCCCCCATCCAGCTCTGCTGCCCTCCATGATGAGCCGAGCCTAACACGGTGAGCCCACATGTGGCTTGGCCACCTAGCATTGTCAGCAAGGTAAATGAAGTAAATCTACTCTTTGCATTTCAGCTGTGTTTTGATGGTTGCCTTTGGTTACCTGTATTTGTCAATTCACACACCTACCAGGAGCTTGAGGCACTTAGCAAGGAAACTACTTTGATTCTAGTCGAGCTCAAGAAAACTGTGGTATATGCAATTTGTTGTAGATAGGGAAGATTGAATCAAACATATCGGAACCATCAATATGTTCCTTTAGCTGGTTTTCTCTTCCTCAAAGCAGTGTAAAATTAGATGAATTGATCAAGTCAAATAATCTGAGTACACAGAGGAGTAGAATAGTTGGCATTGGCCTAAGTGCACTGGTGAAAACAGTAGTTTCCATCAAATACTGATTTTTTGCCTCTTTCTTCTCTCATTTTAGCCCTTGAGAGGCCTGTGGGCTCTATTGTCATTCCACTGTCTAACCACTCACTAGCTGCACTGGTGGCAGTCTATTTTTTGTAGGTCAAAGTGATTCTCCACATGTGTTTTACTGCACTAAACCTGAGGGATTACATTTGTTCATTTTTTCCCCCCTAGCTGCTGTTGTCTTTGTTAGATTACCCCTGTATTTCTAGTCAGCACAAAACTTTGGGATTCTTCTTCATTGTATACCCTACTGAGGGCAATAGATGGAAACATTTCAAATGTCAAAATCTTCATTATTGAAACACTTGAAAAGCCTCATTAGTAAGAAAGAAAACAGAAACACCTACATCCATTTTAGTTATCTGTGTCATCAGTGACAGTTCAGAAAGACAAACATGTTTCCCCTCTATTACTGGCATCATTCAAGTCATAAAGCTTGAAGGAAAACAAATGCAAATAAATACATGAAACTTACTGAAATATTTAATTATGGCTTGAGCCTAACATGCCAGCTGAATATAAGCCAACWGTGTGCCCAGGAGGCCAAGAATGCCAGTGACATCCTACATTGTATCAGAAATATTGTGGCSAGCAGGACCAGGGCAGTGASTGTCCCCCTGTACTGGGCACTGGTGAGGCCACACCTTGACTCCTGTGTTCAGTTCTGGGCCCCTATTACAAGAAAGACATTGAGGTGCTGGAGCAAGTTCAGAGAAGGGCAACAGAGCTGGGAAAGGGTCTGGACCACAAGTAGCGGCTGAGGGAGCTGGCGCTGTTTAGCCTGGAGAGAAGAAAGCTCAGGGGAGGCCTTATCACTCTCTAAAACTCCCTGAAAGGAGGTTGTAGTAAGGCGGAGCTCAGCCTCTTCTCGCAGGTAAAAAGTGATAGGACAAAAGGAAATGGCCTCGAGTTGCTCCAGAGAAGGTTTAGATTGGATATTCGGAARAGCATCCCTTCACTGAAAGGGATGTCAAACACTGGAACAGGCTGCCCAGGGAATTGGTTGCATCACAAATCCCTGAAGACATTTAAAAGATATGTAGATGTGTCACTTAGGGACATGGTTTAGTGGTGGACTTGGCAGTATTAGATTTATGGTTGAAACTGAAGATCTTAAAGGTCTTCTTCAAACTAAAAATTTCTATGATTCTGTGTATTGCAATATGATTCAGTTCTCAATAATGCCAGGAAATACTTTGCAGCATCCTTTTCTTTTCAATGACATCCAGTGCTACTTGAAGTCTGAAGCAGAATATCTGTATTATTTCCATAGTAGCTAAGATAAATAACCTTTCAAGAGCATTTTGAAAAGAGAAGGAAGAATTTAATTACTTCCTTTTTGATCTAAACCCAGAAAATAATTTGACTAAAACTGAGTTGCTGAGGAGTACACTAGTGAAACACCCACAGGTCATCTTCTGTGTAGTGTATGTACAAGAACTGCTTCTATGCTATTAAACCCTTTAATTACTTCGGTTGTTGGGTTGCGTTTTGTTTTGTTTTGTTTTTTAGCAAAGCAGTCAACAAACTATTGGGCAAACTGTTGTCTGCAACATAAAAAATGAAAAAATGCAACTGGTAAATGTATCAACTGCACAAATCTATGTACCATGAGATGAAAGAAAGTACCGTGAGTGCAGAACCACTACCACACTCCCCACAGTCTCATTCTCACTTGTTTCTCTGGTATACATGTGTGGTTCGCTGGCAAGTCACTTGATTACAATGTGGGAAGTATCTAAATTCAAAGTTAGACTTGCATCTCTATTTTCCCTTTKGAGATTTTTTTCTTCCTTACCAGTCTTTTTCTTGTTTCTACTTTTTATTTTTTAAAATGAAATGTTATAGCTCTTTATTTCAAACAAACTTTTTCATTTCACATTCTGCTGTACATTTCCCCCCCAGAGGATTAGAAGATGCCTGAAATAACTCAAAAATAAAGCCAAATATTAAGCTGAATTTTTGTTGTTGGTTTCTCTACTGAATTAAAAAAAAAAAAAGTCCACGGTTCACACAATTCTACTTGAAAGGCTTTTGTAGTGATTGTAGAGATGCAAATGAATAAGCGTATAGCACATAACTCATGCAGTAAACATTTAACTTCCCAGATGAAATGCCTATAGCGTTTGGGTTAATGTAGCTCATTGTGCCTGTGTGCTGTCAAGGTCTTCTGAGATCTTGTGTCATGCTTTTCATTTGCTCCACCTGGGCTCATGACTTACTTTCCAGTTATTCTGTCATTCACATGACTTTTTTTTTTCTGTATAGCTGCTAGTCAGTGAAACCACTTGTGCCCATGAGGAGACACATTTATTCTTTTCTTGAAATATGTCCCATTTTATGTTTTAGCACTAGAAATCTGACATGGTTTCAGTTTATTTTTACATAAATGTTTTAGGTGGCAGTGTTTTGTTATTTGATTTGTTGCCTCTTGAACTCTATATGCTAATAGCAAATCAGTTCTTTCTCATAGCTTTCTTTTATTCAGGTGTTTATTCAGAGTTTTCTATTGCAATGGATGAGTTAGAGGATGCTTAAATTTTTTTTACACTGCACAGTTTAAGTAAAAATTCTTCAAAGTGAATGTTTCTACTACAGTAGCAAAGCCTGGATTTGTGAGATGTGTTTGGAAAAACAATTCTYGCACCTGTATGTACTATAGGTAACCCCAGCCTGATGTTTCAGCTGAGCTACTGGGGAGCAGGTTGGGGAAKGCGGAAGAGTTGGGCTATAGCTGAAGAAGGCATGGGACACAATAGCTTGGAAAATGCAGCACTTTGTTATTGTGAGTCTCACTGTACTGAGAGCCAGGGAAATGTGTACTCTGTCTGTCTGTAAAGATAAACAAGTAAGATGAAAATGCATCACTTTTATACAGGAATATTATAATAACAACAGCAACAGCAGCAACAACAACAACAATAATAATAATAATAAATRAAGAATGCAATTAAATTCTTTGCAGAGCCTATGCTGGGTAAAAAAAAATCAAAGATTTAAACTGGCTACATTTATTTACAATATTTTCTTTCACATTCTCCCCTACTTTCAGTATCACAAAATCTGAATTCTTCTAATGGGATGTTGCTGCTGCTGCTTTATTTTGAGCTTTTCACAGAATTTATTATTGATAATTTTAGATAGGAAATGCAGCTCCTTTCTAGCCATCAAAACATATGAAATTAAACAACAAATAAGAATAAACCTTTGACTAAATATATAAGAAAAAAAGGTCTGTTCCTCTAACATCTTATATTCTTACCTTTTACATTGTCTGCCTTTCTAACTTGGTTTTARTCTGCTTTCCAGGGTTGATCTCAGCAACATCATTGTGGTAGAACTTGTGCAGACAGCTGGGATAGAACTGTGATAACTGGTCCCTTTTCATGCCTAATGATTGGTACTGAGTCTTGATGCATCTTCTACTGAGACAGTAAGAGTCCACTGATTTGAGAATGTAGTTAGG
Organism: Amblyornis subalaris; assembly: GCA_018881555.1. Classification (NCBI taxonomy): domain Eukaryota; kingdom Metazoa; phylum Chordata; class Aves; order Passeriformes; family Ptilonorhynchidae; genus Amblyornis; species Amblyornis subalaris. The sequence goes on along the minus strand of JACAXG010000086.1, from coordinate 2,053,485 downwards.
CCGAGCTGCTGGTGACCTGTCATATCAGGCATTGATTTATTGTTACTCTGTACTCTTTCATTTCTCAGATGCAGCTTAGGCTAGATCATCCTAAAGCATCCTAGACTGGACGTGCTAGCTAAAGGCCTTTGCAGCCCTCACAGAAGCTTTCTGGATGGGAAGGCTCTTAGAGGTGTATCAGGGGGTTGGTGCCTTTGCACTGTAGCAGGTTTGAATGTTTAATTTGTATAGTTGCTTAGATGTTTCATAGTGTGTCTGAGAATCCTTAACTATTTATCCTTACAGCATCTCTGAGAGCGAGGGAATTGCTTTTCTCACTGTTTTACAGCTAGGGAGCTGAAATGCACTGCTAACCGGCTTGCCCAAGGTCACATCAGAAATCTGCAGTGCASAAGAAAGCTGGCTAGAGCCCTAACCTCTACCAGAGTGATCCTCCCTCTACCAGACACAAAGCAAGAACAAACTAAAACCTAAGCCTCAGAGGGTGTTTTTCAGGCTGCTTTGGCAGCATGTTGTATTTCTAACTGTTCTATTAGTTAGGGTTTTTCCTTTACACTTAACCTAGATGTTCTATGCTGCAGCATTAGCCCATTAGTTCTTGTTCTATCCTCATTGACTAAGGAGAATAATTTTTCTCTATCCTCTTTATAGCAACTCGGTGTATTTGTAGACACATCATGCCTCCCTTCAGTGTTCTTTTCTTTACTCTGAACATGCCCAGTTCACTTAACCTTTTCCCACAGATCTTATTTTATMATTTTTGTTGCTCTCCTCTGAACTCTTTCCAATTTGTATGCCTTTTTGAAAATGTTGTGCCCAAAACTAAACATAGTAACCCAASAGAGGCTTCATCAGTGTCAGGAAAACTGCAATCCCCAGCAATCCCCAGGAGCAATAAATCAGCTAAGGAAGGCAAGAGACTGGCATGGCTGGGTAGGGAACTCAGGTCAAACTAAAGGACAAGAACAAATGCACAGGCAGTAGAAACAAGAACAGGTAAACTGGGAAGACTATAGAGATGAAATTTGGTTGTGTAGGAATGGGGGGAGGAAGGCCAAGGTGGAGCAAAGAATAACAAGAAGGGCTTCCACTGTTACATCAGCCAGAAAGGGAAAGTCAAAGAAGGTGTACTGCCTTGATAAACAATGCTGATGAACAGGTAACAAGAGATGAGGAGAAGGCTGAAAAACTCACAAACTCTTTTGTGTCAGCCTTCAGTGGCAACCTTTCTTCCCATACTTCTCCAGTGAATGGACAGCAGGATGGGAACTGGGGGAGCAAAGTACTTCCCACTGTAAGTAAAGTTCAGGTTCATGACCACCTGAGGAACCTGAATGTACATAAGTCTATGGGACCTGATGAGATGCATTCCAGAGTCCTGAGGGAATAGGATGATGTAGTTGCCAACCTGCTCTCCATGATATTTTAAAAGTCATCGTGGTCAGGTGAAGTCCCAGGTGACTGGAAAAAAGGAAAAGAGTATACCCATSTTTAAAAAGGATAGAAATGAGGAGTCCAAAGGAGGGACGCCAAGTTGACCAGAGGAATGGAGCAGCTCTCCTATGAGGAAGGGCTGAGGGAATTGATATTGTTCAACCTGGAGAAGAGATGGCTTGGGGGTGACCTAATTGTGCCCTTCCAGTACCTGAAGGGAGCCTACAAGAAAGATGCAGAGAGACTATTTACAAGGGCTTGTAGTGAAAGGGCAAGGGGAAATGGCTTCCAACAAGTTTTAGATTAGATATGAGGGAAAAATTCTTTATTGTGAGGGTGGTGAGGCACAGAAACAGGTTGCTCAGAGAAGGTGGTGTTGCCCCATCTGTGGAAGTGTCCAAGACCAGGCTGGATGGTGCTGTGAGCAACCTGGTCTAGTGAAAGGTGTCCCTGCCCATGGCACGGGGCTTGGAATAGGTGATCTTTGASGTCCCTTCCAACCCAAGCCATTCTATGTTTCTATAATTCTATGAAAAACAAGATGACTACCTTGCTTGTTTTACACGTGATATGTGTATTATGTTAGATATTTGTGACAGTGTGCAGTTGTGAAGTTGTATTTAGTTGTTCATTTACAACAAAGCCAATACTTTTCATGTAGCATTATTCTTGCTAACATGCTATAATTTTCCATACCCACTGACGTGGTAAATATACTTCCCTTATTTTTCTTAATACTGGTACTACCTGCTGTCTCTGACTAATCTGAATAGGAGTAAGTCTTGTCAACTACAGGTGGGTAGGGTCCATTGAGATTCAAGTGAACGAGAGGGCACATAAGAGAGGATGGAAAAGAGAAGTTTGGTGGAATTTTTCAAACTACTACTGTTTTACTAGCATATTACTGAGTTGTGATTTCTGCTTTTAAACCCATTATCATGTTCTCCTTTCAAATCTCCCTGCTGGAGAGCTAACAATTCCTTGATCTTTCTTAACAAAACCTATGACTCGGAGAAGCTTAAACAAAAATGTCTCTGTCTTTTTTCTTCATGGCCAGTAGCAGCCTTTCTACCAAGAAAGGTAGGAATAAGAAAGAAACGTCAAAACAATGTTGTTTTAGATTGGGGGATTTTTGRTGGGAATCTCTCATAGGTCACTGATGCTATCCTACAGTGGATTTGTCTTTATTGAATCACAATATTGTGATTCTTTATTGAATCACATTTTATTTGCTTTCAACAAAAGTAATCTTTTAAATACATCAGGGTCATATATTGTAAATATGCTATTCAATATCTATAAAATATCCCAAAAGATACTCTTTGCCCAGTTTTAATTACTATGTTAGTTCAAGTTATGTCATATGTCTCTGTGCTTTTAATCTTTGGTTAGTCATTACACAGCTGCCAGTCCTCTGTCTTCTAAACTTCTGTACTTCTATGGTTTGCCAGTCCATAATAGTTCAGCCTTGAAAGTTGCTGCATGAATTAATAGTTCCCCCTGGTGACAGCTGGTATATAGTGATTTACATTTTTCAGCTTGTAGACAGATTTTCATTTATTTACTCAAAATATGGAAGATTAATATTTCAGTTATTAACCTAAATATGAAAGGACAGCCTGCCCAGTGCTGAACGTAAATATCTTGAGTCCTGTATCAGCTATTACGAAAAAAAATTCCTGGTTAGATATTAGAAAACTAAGCTCCAAGAGAGCTGCAGAGTCGATGTAAACCAAACATGTTTGAGTGACATATTTGCTTCCATTGTTCACAAAAGGCCACAGCCTCAGCCAGTTTCTAATCACACTGCACTTCAACATAGGGCACTGTAAGTCAGAGTAGAGGGAGAAAGCAGTTTGTTAAGAAGTATAAATCAAAACATTCTGTATCACACTTCAGTTGAATTAGCATTCTTTTGTTCGAGGCTGCTACCTGATGTGCATTTAGCTGGGCACTCATCAAAAGAGAGTGTGTAACTTCGTTAATTATTCTGGTTATTGCATACTGACCTTTAACATTGTAGAAAAAAGAGAGAAGTAATGTTTCCTTTGTCTTCAGTTCAAGTTTGCATTGCCATCACAATGTCTCCAGTAATTACTTTGTGTTTTAGTATTTTGCAGRCTGAGCAGACAGTCTGGTTTATTTGTAAAGTTGGATCCGGTGTTAAGGAAGAGCAGCTAGAGCATTTTGCAGAGATCTAGGTGATAATGATCACACAAGACTGATTTAGATAGCATTTTAAGTRATTTATAATTTTAGAAAAGAAGGCCCGTAACAGGGCTTTGGCTTGGGGCCCCTCATTGGCATTGCAGCAGTTTCGATCTTAGTCAGGTTAATTCCTTTTTATCTTTATCACTGGATTCAGTAAAAAGCATGGTAACCTTCAGTTGCCTGGACTGACCAAGGCTGTGGAAAGTAGTGTATCACTGTTTAAACTTTAGCTCAACAACAGTGTTTAGTGTTGAAGTCTCTGAATGCTGCAACACAGTCTAGGTTTTAACAGTAGAAAACTCAGGGCGAGATACTGTGTCTGTTTCTTCTGTGTATAATTTACTGTGCAACTTAAACCAGGGACCTGTTTAACAGTCCTAACAGCAGAGTTTCTAGGCCAGCAACTAAATCAGCCGCAGTGCTTTGCATTTGCAGACAGGCCTTATGATTTACAAAATTTAAAATGATGCCCCCTCACAACATCTTTTTGAAAGACATGGCTTTTATAACAGTTGCCAAGAAGATTGTCGAAGGTACAAATACCCATTGTTATAATGAAAACTTTCTTTTTTGAAAAAGACTTATAAACATTTCCAAGTATTGTTARTTCATAAAAAGTGAAAAAATTCTAGAGAGCTCCACTGGCTGGCCATAGTAAGACATTAGTGACTTTTCCAGCACTGCTCTGTGGCAGTGATATTTCTTGAGTAGCAGTGCGGTAAGTTGCTGGCAGCTGGAGAGCAGGAACAGGGAAGGAGAGCTTACACTATCTCATTTGTAGCCTACTTCTTTTTGAAGGAGGGTTGCATGAAGCAAAGTTCTCTATTTCACCCAGACATTCCTTTTCAATGTTAAGTTCCCATTACATTTTTAGCAAATTACCTTTTTATCCTGTTATTTTGATTTCTATTCAAAGTATCATAACAAATTATGTGTCCTCTAATTAAAAGGACAGATGTACATCAAACACCCAAGGTGACTTTTAAAGATGACAGATTTTGTTTATGTAAGCTAGTTAACCATCCTACTCTATTGAATATTGATGTTAGGAGGAAGGAAAAAAAATGTAAATTTTAATTTCTTACTGAAATTTGGACTCTGAAACGATAACAAGAGATAATTCTTCAATAACTGCAACATTTTATGCCATCAAATTTCATTAGATGTAAACTTAACCTGTCATATTTACAGACTCAATGCCCAACTTCAGAGCTCTTTGCCCTCTCATTCCTCCTCAATTTATGTTTCTTCCTTTCATTTCTTGCTTAACATTTAGGGCACAATTTCCCAAAATTTACTAGTCAGTGCTTACAGGAACAAACTCCCTGTTAACAGCATAACTTCTCAGTGTAATACTGAACTCGATATCAAATATTTGCTACAAGACAAATGGAAATATGTAAAAATGTAATGTAAAAATACTTTGATACAATTATTCTACCCTGTTTGGTTGTAATACAATTAGAGTATTTAAGGAACCTTTGGAGGAAATTACTTTCCAGTGTGCTTAAATAAAAGAAGTAATTCCCTCCAAATAAAGATGTGAGTATTGGCAAAATAATGAAGATAGTTGTTCCTTGAAATTTAGATTTAAAAAAAAAAAGAGGAAAAAGAAAATATTTTCCAGTGGAAATTATTTGCATTTTGACAAACTCCACATGCTCTGTAGTTCTACTTTTCCTGAGCTCACTACTGGTTATTTATGTTTGTGTTACTCAGCGTAGCTGTTATCCAAGCCTGTGTTGCGTGTGTACTATGTATCAGAGAAATGTGAAAAAAGTCACATCTCTCTGATTTTCTCCTAAAATATACAAAAGTCAAGTTGTCCACTTGAACTTGAGAAACTACATAAAAATACTGTTTGCTTCTCCAGTGGCTCCAAGACATGAAACTCCCCAYGGCCATAACCCAGAGGCACTTGTCTTCCATTGCAGGGTTCTCTTCATGTTAAGGCTACTTGTATTTTTTTGTCTGTCACTGTTTAAAACTTAATCACTCTTCCTCTTTAAGACAGTTATTCTAGTGCAAAAATAACCAGACATTCCAAGTCTTTAAATCAGTTTGCTTCCTGTGCTATGTTTCATGTCTTCCATTGTTCCATCCCTTCTCTTTCCCACATCTACCTCCTCCAGCTTTCCCCATTACATGAATCACTTTCATGTAAATTRTCACTACTGTTTTTCACTCAGCCTAACCCTGAGAGAATATTACCCATATTAGACATGTACACATTTTACAGAGCTGTTTGGGAAGAATGTGATAAATAAAAGAAAATAGGTATGTTTTTACCACAATCTGCCTGCAGAATTTTCTTTCCACTGCAGGTGTATGGCAAAACACACTGCAATCAATGGAATTTTTTTTCTGTCTAGTTATGCATTTCAAGTGATAAGTGGTATTATTATTATTATTGTCATTGTTGTTGTTGTTATTAATATTATTAGGAGAAACAGCTTTTAATATATTTCTATGTAATTTGAGTAACAAAGCAAAAGGGTATTTTTTCTATCACAGAAGACCTCCCGTTTTTGTTGGACTGTTTTACTGTTTAGCATTATAAATATACAATAAAAGCTTCTAAGGTCAAGTAGCAAGGAAGATTTCCTTTTCCAAACATCTGTCAGCAACCACATAGAAGAAAAGACAGTACTAGCATAATTTAGCATGCTTTCACTTGGTGAAAAATGTTCCTTGGACACTATGTCATGACATGTACTTTAAGTAAAGCTTTTCCGAAGTGCTCTATCTTAACACTGTATGGCTTTGCTTCTCTTACACTAATATTTTTCATTTTCCTTATTGTTTGAGGCTATAAATATGTCAGAAAAGGATCGTAAATGTTATTTATTCTTCTGGTGTCCAGGCCTCATTGTGATAAGAGTGAGCAGTTGCCGCTCCGCAGATGGCAGGAGAACTGGTTCCAGGTTTTAGTGTACCTGAATGTCATTGACGACTGTGCTGGAACACAACTAGCCAACGAGGAAGCAGCAGGTTTGGCAGGCAGAGTGTGGTTTGACATGTGTCCTTTTCCATCAGGGGCTGCCACAGGGCAGTAATAACCACATGTCCCCAGGGGACTGGAAAATTGTTTTCAGTTCTCTCGTCCCATCCCCCCCATTTCCATTTAACGTAAACATATGATGAAGCTGTTGGTTCTGTTGAGTCAGAAAAACAAAAAAAGTCACTGAAGGATATTAAATCTGAACTGATTTAGTATAAATGCTCTTGGATTCTTCAGTAAAATATGTCTAAGCTGTGCTGGAATTATCTCCTTGCGTAGGAAAGACATGCAAATATAAGATATAAAATCATAAAATTTTATTCATTTCAAAACAACATATCTGAAAGGAAGCAAAGTGCTGCAAAGAAAGTGGGCTTTAAGCTTAATATGAGAACTCTGACACTAAGCACAGCCTGCATAGTGTGCAGGGTTCAAAGCCTGTCACCTGGCCAACACAATGAGGAACCCAGGAATCCAGTGGAAACTGAAAGTATGCTGAAACTGAAATACTGTCGGATAATATTAAGGTCTGTAAAGACATAACATATATAAAGGGGGACTTCTTTTCAGTCCGGTTTATGCAGTAAAAAACCACATAGCTACACTTCGGGGCACAAAGTCCACTTACTGGGTTAGACATATGCTTTTTCCAATTTTATTGGAAGATATGAGATACGTGGCTTCTTCCAACTGGCTTTGATTAAGAACTCTTTCTTCTCTGATAAGGATTTTATGGTTRGATTACCATATCTGCATTAGGCTCCAGAGAGGAATTTACCTCATTCTAAAGGAGCCATTTAAGGTAGGTCAGAAGGATTACTTCTGGAGGCCTTTTTTCACCTTTAACTGCAAAGAAACCTGGCTAAAGACTTAAATGTTTATATTCTATATGTTATGATATACGARTCCCAACACTTGTGTCTCTTACATGCTGAAACTACCACAGCTGCAATATTGTTGCTTATAATTTTATTGTAAATAAGGCATTTGAAAGGATTTCATGGGATCTACAAAAGCCACTTCTGCTGTCTGGTTACACAGCAGGTTTCACATATAGCAGTGTGGTTACATTGCCAGTGTTTTGCTTATTGAAAAAAAATTGCATGATTATATTGCTTCATATTGCTACTTGTCTTCTGAAAGAAAATAGTGGATTGTGGTGCCAAAGGAACCTGCCTACTGATATAGAAAATTGTGAGATATCACCACCATACAAATGGTAGTACTAGCACAAACTCAAATTAATAAATAAAAAATGGCTTGTGAGGTAAAGAAGGCTTGTATTTTTCTGTTAAGACATGTTGGTATACTATCTCTCTATAAGAAATAGGACTTTCCTAGAACTGATCATCACAAATACATATATTCTATAATAAAAGAAAAAAAGTGATGAGAAAACTACATTTTCAGAGCTGAAGGAGAGCTCTGTGCAGACAGAGGCAATTGAGGCACTCAGTTATGATATTTAACTGACTTTAGTCCTCYTAGAGACTGTCAGCTTTATCCTCTTTTTCCAGCCATGGACACTGGTGGCTATAGCTTTAAAGCAAGGTCTGATTATCTAGAGTAACTGCATATCTAATAAGGAAAAAAAGCGTCAGATTTTTTTTTATCAATGTATCTTCAATCTAAAGTGATTTCAGGATCTTGATTAACGGTAAATAAAAGCTTGTGTGAAAGTACGTAATTTTAAATTACTTTTACTTTTTAAATTTATATATTGTGAGGGGAAATTTATGCCATGGGAGAGAATTTCCTGAATGGTCTGTAGTTCAGTGCCTGTGGATTTCTCTTGAACTGTGGAAGAGTCAGGTGCAGACTAAGTCTGTTGCCAGACTTAGCTTGTCCTGTAAATATTGTTTGTGTGAATAAGGAAGTGTTCAGGGAACCAGACTGGTCTAGATTTCATTTGTTCTTTATTTTAGGCACTTAATCAAAATGTCTACATCACAAATTTCTTCTTAGTGGTCCCTTTTATTTCATAATTTTTCTGTTGTGATGTAAAGGCCCACAACAGAGTATTCAGTTCTCTAAAAGTTCAAATTTCTTTCTGGAAATCATCTGCTCATTTTTGAGTAGATAGATAGGTAGGATGGATTTGTGCTTACATAAATAAAAGTTGAATGTACTTGCAAATGTACAACGTGGCAGAAGAGGATTTCATGTTACAGAATCACAGAATCACAGAACCAATTAGGTTGGAAAAGAACTTTGAGACCATCAAGTCCAACCTATGAGTGAACACCACYTTGTCAACTAGACCATGGCACTGAGTGCCACCTCCAGTCTTTTCTTAAACACCTCTTGGCATGGTGACTCCACCACCTCCCTRGGCAGCCCATTCTAATATCTAACCACTCTTTCTGTGAAGAAATTCTTCCTAATGTCCAACTTAAACCTCCCCTGGTGCAGCTTGAGGCTATGTCCTCTCCTCCTGTAACTACTTGCCTGGGAGAAGAGACTGACCCCCATGTGGCTACACCCTCCTTTCAGGGAGTTGTAGAAAGCGATGACATCTCYCCTGAGCCTCCTTTTCTCAGGCTAAACAACCCCAGCTCCCTCAGCTGCTCCTCACAGGACTTACTCTCTAGACCCTTTACCACCTTCATGTCCCTTCTCCGGACTTGCTCCAGCACCTCAATGTCCTTCCTGAATTGAGGGGCCCAGAACTGAACACAGAACTTGAGGGGCAGCCTCACCACTGCCAAGTACAAGGGGACAATCACATTCCTGGGCCTGCTGACCACAATATTGCTGGTACAGGCCAGGATGGCATTGGCCTTCTTGACCACCTGGGCACACTGCTGGTTCACGTCCAGCCAAGTGCTGACCAGCACCCCCTCGGTCCTTTTCTGCTGGGCAGCTTTCCAGCCGCTCTTCTGTATATTTTGTGACTTTTTTTAAAGTCCCAGTTCCTTTCTAAAGCACAGCAAAAACTAAGTAGTTAAACATCAGCATTTTTCAGAAAAACTTATTTTTTAGACTTGTCAACTGTTTATGTTGAGTTCTGTACTGTTATTTAGTTTTCTAGCCATGTACACAAGATTGGAAGCAATGAAAAGCATAAGTTCCAATACTTTTTTTTATTATGGTATGTAAGAAGTGCTTTTTAAAGAGAACTCATCTTTTATTTATCTCACCAAAAAATAGCCAGATTTCTGAAGAGTTCAGCAGTGAATATGCTGAGCTTTGGGAAAAAATATGTACATCATGCAGCTCTGGACCAGAAGTWACAATGAGAGTCACCCACTCATTTCAAAATATGGCTTTTAGTATGTTGCAGTAGACACTTAATCAGTCTGAATGAAGTATGAACTGGTTAAATCAATGTTTGTTTTAATGTGTTAGTTTTGCCACTGGAATCACCTGGTTGAGGTTTGTACCTTGATAGGTACTGTTTTACTATACTTGAATGCAAAAAATTCGCATTTAATGCTTGATGATGCAGAAATATTCATTCAATGGGATACAGAGATGTTTCTTCCAGCACACTGCTTACAAATCTTTAGTAGAGGTGGTGCATAAACACCCCACAGTCTTTCATGCAGTAGACACACGTGCTCTTAACTTGTTCCGATGTCATCTTCCTTGGAGAAGGTTCCTGAAAAAACATTGATGCAAAAGATATGTTAAAAAAATCAATGACAAAATGTCACTGAGAATCGAACTAAGGTAAAGATCCTTAGAGTGGCAAAGTATAAAGTGAAAAAGATGCTGTCACTCTGCTTTTATCTCTTTGATCCCATGTTCAAGACTAGTATAGGCCTGCAGCAGTGCTTAAACTATAACACTGTAACAAGAGCAGCTATTGACTTCAGCACTATTGAGAACCTAATACCGTTTATTGGAGTTAGGTTTTACTGATTTTGAACACTGACAAGATTTCTATAGAGGCAGATCTAGTAAAGATTTTATTTGTATTTCTCAGGAAATTCCCCTAATTCTCAAAACAGCAACAACAACAAAAAATCCCAAACAAACAAAGAGACACCCCAAATTAACTAAAAACCTGACCCACCACTGTCAAAGAGTATATATAGGACTTTGTAACAGACATAACAGAAAAGGAGAAAACATATTTACATTGTCTAATTTATTTCCATAACATGACTGGAAATAGCACAGATGAATAATGCTAATTCACCTTCTGATGCATGGAGATATTATTAATATCACACTGTCTGAAAATTTTTAACGAAAATATTCAATTTAAAAAATGTATGGATTTTATTTTTTACACAACTCATTAAAAAGAAAAGAGACTGATTGCAGAATATATAGATTGGTCATGCCAAAGAGCTACTTTGGTCTCTGTTCTATGGTTATAAATTATGTCTATGGTTTGGTTTCTAGGTCAGCTTCAAGTCAGTGGTAATACTTGAGTGTTAACATGATTCCGTATCTTAAGTTCAGGAGAAACAAGCTGTCAACTTTTCATTTGCAGGTTTTATCCCTTAAGTGAAATTAACTCGAAGTGAACACATCATGGAGAAGTGGTCTTGCCAAGGCATAATGAAGCATCAATAACAAATGCTGGAGCCAAGTTTTGCCTCATACGGAACTGGGTTCTCAAGCCATGTGAGGAACCCAGAAAAATTTCGGACTTCTTTTGCTGAACTTGTCCCAGTTTGAAATGAAATTTCCAACTATGAATTTGTGAGCTGACAGGAGAGAAGAAGCCTGAGTAATTTCCTGCCACATTTTTCTGTGAATTGTCTGTGATCAGGTTCTGATTTTATGTACCTCAAGAAACACTCAGTAAGCAGCAGGAAAGAATAAGTCTCTTCCCATTCACAGGTACAGCTTTCCCAATTGTGGTAATATCTCTGCTTGTAGTGCATTGGAGGGGGAAGTTGGTGTGTTGGTTTTTTATGTATAAGAACTACCACATACAAATTGAATGACTAAGTGTGTGGTAGCTATGAGACATGGATGATCCTTTAAAAAAAATGTGTTTGACTAATTTTCTGTTTACATATCCTACTTTCTGTGCTTCATATTGTTAGATTACAAAATTCACTGGTACAGATAAAGACTAGACTAGCATGGGCTTGACTGAAACAACGAACATTTTTGAAGTTTTGTCTTACATCTCAAGTATTTCCTCCTTTGGATCAAATTTAGTATGGGAAAACACACATATTCCAAGTGCATTTTTTAAAATAGATATTTCTYTATATAGCAGCAAAAGTAGCATGAGCTGTATTCTACACAGACGCACACGCACAGAGATGTATTCCAGTCTGCAGTTCATACAAGTGTACTGTAAAAAGCACAACTGAAAATCACCAGTCACTTAAAATGTCATAGTCTGGAGTATGCCTGAGTTGTGCTGTCAGTATGGGAAATGAATTCAAATAATAGGTGCCATTACTGTAGCATGAAACTATTAGTTAAAGTTCACGGTGCTTGACTAGATCACTTAAACCTTTATTACAAAAAAAAATGAAATTTCGGATGTTCTTCTTTTCTTCCTTAATTTGAGCCGGGGCTCAAAGTTTAACCAAAAGCATCTGGAAATAAGTTCCAGTGCTGAGCTCCTGGTTCAAGTTCGAAAGAACAGAAGGCAAAACTCCCTGAGCATGGTGCTAACTAGTATCATGGGGGTGTCAAATTTGATTTGAGGTAGATTGACGTGTCATTATTCCTCACATTCTTGCTTCCTTTTTAATGATCTGCACCTGAGCTCTGGTGTGTATTTTGTGACACTTATTAGCAATCTACAGGTCTGAGAGAAGTGTTGTTTATCCATCTCTCACCTGTTAAAATGTTAACAAGACGAGACGCGCCACAGTGTCTGGTGCCAGCTGAAGGTCATGGATGGAGTGAAGAAGCCCCTGACATCTGTCTCTCGCAGTGGGCTTTGCACCGTGCTTCACTGAGAACAGCAGGCTGAGCGATTTCTCACCATTAATATCAATGGGACCTGAATGCCTGCTACCGGCGCGCATTCCTCGGCTCCAGGAGTGCAAGTGTGGAGCTATTAACACACCTCATTCACATCTGAATTAAGAATGTTGAAACAGTTCCACATGGTAGATAAACCAAAGAAGTCATTAGGCTTATGCTTGTCCACATGCACTCCAGTGCCCGATGGCAACTGCCCCTCACTGTTTTAAATCAAGACTGAGACTCAAAGCTACTGAGTATCAATCAACCTGGATTAATCTTTTCTTACTCTCATTTTTATTTTGTGAGGGGCTGCTTCAAAAAAACTAAGTCTTATTAAGTAAAACAATTATTTTGATTTCCACCCTGCAATATATTCACAGTAATCTAGTATTAATGGCATTTGCATTTGGAAAATTGTCATACCTTTACAATTACGAGTTTTTTAGGATGGAATAGATGCCTCACATACAATACAGTTTTAAATCATAGAATCATAGAAAGGCTTGGGTTGGAAGAAACCTTAAAGATCACGTAGTTCCAAATCTGCTGCCATAGACAGGCATGCCACTCACTAGACCAGGCTGCTCAGGGTCCCATCCAACCTGACCTTGTACACTTCCAGGGATGGGGCATCCACAATTTCTCTGGGCAGGTTGTTCCTGTGCCTTGCCACCCTCTGAGTAAAGAATTTCTCCCTAACATTTAATCTAAACCTGCTCTCTTGTAGTTTAAAATCATTGACCCTTGTCCTGTCACTATCTGCCTGCTGAAAAAGTCCTTCTCCCTCTTATAAACCCCTTAGGGGGGTTGGAAGACTGTGGTGAGGTTTCCCTGAAGTCTTCTCTTTCCCAGGTTGAACAACCCCAGCTGTCTCAGCTTGTTTAAACAAGAGAGGTGCCCCAATCCTTGGATCATCTTTGTGCCTTATAGTAAGCTTTCCCTCTTTGAGACTATGAGTGAAGGCCTGAGTGACAATATTCAGTTATATGAGAATATTCCTTTGTGTGTGAATTACCTATGGAAAGAGAAACCAAAACAGATATGCAAATATCATATAACTTATATCTATATGTGTACATTAGTGAATAGAAATTGGTCTCTTACTGACATACACATAAAACAGCTTTGCAGAGGTACATACAAAAGTGATATCTCATTTCCCTTTCTGTCTCTCCCTTCTCTTCTTCTCCTTCACCAGCCCTTTCCTCTTCTTCTCCTCTCCTGCATTCTATTCTCTCTTCTCCTGCACACCTTCCTTCTCCTTTCCCTCCTTCCCTCTCTTCTCCTCCATTCACCCTCTGAATTTCACTCTCCCTTCCCTCTTCCTGTGGACCTGTCTGCTCCCCTTCTSCCTCCTTTTCTTCCCTCTTTTTTCCCTTCCTCTTCTTTTCTC